>CM041634.1:23290875-23308864 GCA_023333625.1 Bothriochloa decipiens
AGCCCAGCAATGCTACGTGCATTTCATGCACGGGGCTTTGCTGGCCCTCCAAGCTTAACTCGATTAGCATGGGCCCACCTACTGCACCGTGGACTCTTCCAAGGCAATTTGGCGTTTATGCAGCAGGCCTCCATGTCCTTAATGGCTACAACACGGCGATGTGTGCCTTACCTAACCGAGGCGTCCGGATTCTCGGTCAAATTCAGTATAGTTGTGTCTTATGTTTCTTGCAGCCTCTGTTTTTGACGTCTTCTATTTGATTTAGACAGCTATTTTTCTGGTGTTGGTTCGACGACTCTGTTTTCACCTGGGTTGAGTCCGAGCTTTTTATACCTTCAGCGACGACAACAACATCATCATTCAGTTGCCGATGTGCTTTTCCTTCGATGACTCCACCAACCCACTCTTCACCGATGCTACGCGCGGTCAATCCATACGGGTGCACGCGTCTTTGGCGCCCATACGAATACCCCTCCTCGACGGAATCGTTTTTATCTACGCCTCGATCTACGCTGCTGTCTTTTTTATTGGTGACTGGACCTCGATATAACTTGGTCTTCCTCGAAAAAACCTCTTTATAATTCGAGTGCTTTAATATATAATATATACGGTTGTAAAAATATCATTTATGTCCTCGTGCTGCAGTGCTGCACTACCCAGCTGATTGATTCTATCCCGGTCACTCACTCAGTATACGATAGGAAAGTGCGTTCGCCTCGATACCTCAGCATCCCCGTCAAAGCATTCTTCATTTGCCTAAAGCTGCAAGCCTGCAAAATGGCTCGCAGAAGCACTCATCACGCCTCGTGGTTGCATTTGCATCTAGCTGTTCGTCTCAGCTTCCTCTTTTTGCCAAGCCACCACCTCCAACGTTGCTCACTTGTACTGTCAGCAAATATCAGCAGATCAAGCGGTGGCAGCACCTCACCAGTCGCAGCACCATGCCGCCCACAGGAGGCTGCAGCGCTCCTCCAGCTCAAAGGGTCCTTCTTATTCCCCGCAAAATTACATATACTCTAAAGAGATATTTTAGGGTGAATTGGCACGTAGTCCTGGTAGGACGATTCAGTGGGACGTTATTCATTAGAATTTAATCCTGATGCTCGCACTTTTTTCTAAAAGTTTACGTACGTGTGTTCATAGGTGTAAGTATGCTTTGCGTGTTGTGGGCGTGTGCGTTATACCATGTAATTTTTAAACATAAAGAGATATTCTGGGATATCCACCCCTATCCATGATTAAAAATTAAAACCCGGATCAGATATCTCATTAATGTCTTAAAGGGTCATCCAGGTTATGTGTGACATGGATTGTTGAACTCAAGTCTTAACATCTTCCGTATGTCACATAGAAATATAAAATTGTGTTAAAGAAAAGGTTGGTCTCGTTGTGTGACAGAAAAATTGCTAGATTTAATCTCATATTAAAAATTAATGGTGACTTGATGAGGAACCACAACATATAAAACGAGCTCCATCAATTAGGCTAGCCTTTTAATTAGGTTAAGCCTAAACTTTTGTTGTTGTGAGATTTGATGGACGCAGATCAGGAGGCACCAACTAATAACGAGTACAACGAGCTAGACAAGATACAGTGGACACTGACGGCCCCAAATACTCGAATAGTGCGTGTTACCCAAAAAAGCCTTGCACAATACCCCGAATCTATGGAAACCGGAGTCTACGTTTAGTCATGAGATTTCTCAAGTTTGATAATTTTTTGGAAAATTTGGATTTAGGTTAACTAAGATTTAATAGAAGTATTTAATTGATAAACTTGTATTTGGTTCGTCACCGCGCGCCATGGTGTATTTAGCCCTCGGCTCGTTACAATGTCGTCGCGTGAGCGAGAACAAACGAGCCAACTGCAAACGGACGAGCCTGCTAGCTACTTTTGGTTCCTAAAGATCGTCGTTTTGAGGTTGTCTTAAGCGAAATACTTTAAACTTTATAGATACAAATAAACTTTTAGGTTGAGTTTAAAAATATGAAAGTGATGTAAGTAGATTCATCTCGAAATGTAGTTTCATAAAAGTATATTAACTATATTTCATAAATATTTTAGCTTAAAAAGAAACAGTTAAAATTGTTTTTAGAGACCATACCACAACAAAACGACATTCTTTACCAAACTGGAGGCAGTAGCAACTAGCATACAGATTTGTTAGCCTCGACTTGTTCTGGAGTCATATTCGGTGTTGGGCTTCCTAATTAAATTAAACCCAACGGAGTACGGTAGCTCTCTCGAAGGAACCAGCGTCCATGTCGTCGTAAATATTTTCGATCATTGGATCTTCAGATAGACGGCTACAATTCTTCCCACCAAATTCTATCGGAACCAGCTTCAATCCGAATCAGCTTCGATTTACCTACTTTCAGAATTCCAGTTTCTGGGTAGAATTCGGGTAGCCGAATATAAACTCAACTTCACCTGCAACCCAAAGAAAAAAAACTCTCCTCTCCCTCGTCCTCCTCCCCGACCCTGACCGCGGCCTCCTGCGTCGGTGCGGCCGTACGGCCGCGGCGCAGCGCTGTCGCACACCAGCGTGGGCGTGGCCCCGGTGCTGGCAGGCACAGCGGCCGGCCGGAGCGCCCAGTCGAGGCGGCGGCTGGGCGGAGTGCCCAGGCGACGCAGCGGCGGCGGTGGCCGGGCGGCGCACGCCGGTGGTATGACGCGGCGGCGCAGGTGGCCCCCTCCCTTCTTCTTCTCTCTCCGTTTCCATGTCTCCTCACCGCACAAATCCTCGCAGCTGGCGTTGGGCTAGGGGCTACGATTAGGGTCAGGGTTAGGGTTAGATTACGGCGGCGGCACACGCCCTCAGTCTCCTCTCCCAGTCCTTGTGGCACGACGTGGTCACCGGGTCAGTGTCGACGGTTCATCGCGCCGTGCCGGTGGCCCACCAGCGGCGGTGCCGGCGACGACCACCCACCAGCAATTGCGGCGGCGAAGCTCCCTGGTTTGCTGCCGAGGAACACCCACCAGATACCCGTCCCTTCTCTTCACTGCCTGCTGTGCGAAACTGAGGTATACCACTAACCATTTGTATTACAAGCGGATGACGAAGCCTGAAATGTCTCTCATTGATGCTTCCGATTGAACTTTCGTTGAGCAGCAACTGCACCTTCATTTGTGCCTCTGGTGAGCACAATAGTTTTCTATTGTTTCAAATCTTTGGGAAAAGAACATACTAATGTTTCAGCACAATAATTCAGCTGCTTTCTTGATATTGTGTTTGCTAAAGATGCCGCTGACAGACCGAATGAACATACATTGACATGTTCATAGTACAGCTACCTTTTGGGTGTGTTCTTTATTTTCTAAAGGCCGAACTTTCGTCTATCTTGCAAATGGGCTCTATGTCTGGAGATAGTTCAGTTGCACCTACCATGGATTCTTCAAAATTCATATATGTCAATAGATTATAGATGGTCATATAAGTGGACAGGTTGCAAACTTTGTTTCTGGGATTTAGTTATCTCCTGTCTCTACGGTCTCAGTTTCCTTTCCTTCCTAATATTTTTCATCTTTTGTCTTGGTAACTACAATTCCCAAATTATTTTGGTTTTCCAGGGTACAGGTTTCAAAGAGGTTAGGTCCCTCTATACAGATTAACTTGTAATCAAAATTATGGGCCTAAAGCTAACATCTTACTTTTCTACATCTTGTGCTTTTGGGTTCAGCAAGTTGACCAAGATTAATATTAAGCAAGATTTTTTGTGCAGACAAGGTGACATGGTTCCTTCTGTTTGTGCACTTCAGTCATAAAATAATGCAGGTAGTTGTTTCCTCATGTCTAATTTTCATTGCAGCAAAAGAATATAGTTTACATGCTCCTCACAATATCGAAGTCCTTTTATGCTCTCAAACATGTACTTTTATCTTATCTGCTGCTAGGTCAGGCTCATCTCCGTATGTATATGTGATTATAAAGTCTTTTCTCCTTACTTTAGCTCCATGAATAATATCTCTTTTCTTACTAGAGGATTACAGGTAAAGATCCATATCAGTTGATGTTGAGAGATGAGACAGTGCATCCATAAATTAATTACTGTTAGTAAGCATGCTTCCGATTATACCTGCTCTAAATTAGTTTCCATCCAATACAGCTTGAACCAAGACTGATGGTAGGATATTTGAGATGAATAGATGCTATTTTTAATTAAAACAGCTCCAGCCTCTGGCTTATGTATATTGCCTGCACCTTCTTTAGTTATGTCCCAATGCTCCAGGCTATTGGCTATGTATATTGGCTGCCTGCAGCTTTCTCGATTAGTGATGTTCAACGCTTTAAGGGTCATTATAACCAGCCAAATACCTACAGTTTTTTAATTGTTGCATAAATAGTATGTTCCCTAGAAAATGCGACGATGAAGCATTTTCTTCTTACATCTCAGTTCTGCAGAATAGATAGTGTACAGCAACAACTTACAATTGTTACCTACCTTAACACAGAGGCTCCCAATTTGTGTATAGATATAAGTTTAGATTTGCATATTACAATTCAAATCTATGATTCCTGCTTGACCTCCTTCTATATACCAGAACCATGCATTTTTGTACATTGACACGTGATGTGCAAGGCTCTCCTCCATCTTCAACACACGCTCCTTCCTGGTATGTTCTTTCCCCCCAATCTCCAGGACCAACACTCTTTCTTGACAGTCCTAATCTATGTATTGTAATAGCACCGACTGTACCTAAGATGAAGACAGCCTATGCTTGCTATGTAATTATATGCGTATATTGTCTCTCAACCTATTCCTGTATCCATCTACGAACGAATGTACCCAGAGAATAGCGCCGTCAGATTTCCTGAACTTGCTCCCCGCGTCATTGCACGGGCGCGCCAAGGCGCGCACAACCAATACTAGTTGATGAGTAATCTTGTGAGCTAGCTAGCTCATGCCATCTCATTTTAATTAAAGCCTGAACCGAGCTGCAAACACTGAAACACGCCGAACGTGCTGATGATTCAGGATTTTGAATTTCGTCTACTTGTAGCTATGACCCTGAGTCTATGCCGGTGTTGATATAGCAGAACCTCTTGTGCTGATAGTTCATAGTTGATAGAGCAGAACCTCTTGTGTGCTAAGCCGCACGAGACTTGGAAGCCTCGAAAGTTAGGACAGGCTCGTGATTTTTTTTTTCCTTCTCTCGAGAGAAAGAATGCTGAGGAAAGGAAAAAAAAAGATGGGCAGGCTTAAACTGGGAAAGGAAAAAAAAAAGATGCTCAGAAATGAAGCCGACATCGCAAGCAGATCTCGAGAGCCAACTCGCGGCGTGGCCGCGTACTCTTCCCCCTCACCGGGACCAGGGGGTGGACGGCAGGTCGGCAGCATTCTCCCGTCTAGCTCCCTGCCTTATCCGCAGCGATTTGGCGGGTGATATGGGTAGGGCTAGCAACATATATCACCACCGGCATAGACTCAGGGTCATAGCTACATCATGTTACATACACATGACCGAGACTAAATAAATAAACATATAGAGAGAGATGATGGCATACTCCGTACTTGAAGTGCAAGGCCATGTCGGTCGGCGAAACTCGCCATGTCGGCAACGGGATCGACATATGCCTCCTGCCATGCTCTTGGAAGATACTTATTCGTGTGCGAACAAGGTTCGTGCGTCCACATGTGAATGAAAATAAAATAAAATCAAAAGTGAAAAAAAAAAGACACGGGTGACGCTGAGAAGTTGGGACAAAGCAAAGTCAGTCTAAATCAACCAAATTATGGACCATGTGAAAAATCCAAGTAATGAAAAATAAAGTTGCGTGCGCACATATCAGAAACGGCGGGTAGCTGATATGTGCCGGCGGCCATATCCTAATGTGACACTGACTCGGAACCGCAGAAGCTGTTTACACAATCATCATGCATCTTCCTTGGAGTATACTACGTTTCGTTTTTGCATGAAGCATTCTTCCGATCGTACCGACCGATAAGGAATGTGCCTTGGGCCTTGGCATTGCCAACACAATTTTTTTTTAATAATTGCATTGCCAACACAATCATCAATCTTAGCTAGATCTCTTATCAGGAGAGAGAAAATTTTCACAAGGTAGGTAGGTAGATCCAGCGGGCAGTCTCAAAAGGTGAAATGTCACGGGTCCACCAAAATCTGAATATCCTAAAGATGCCTCGCTAGTTTTCACATCAGTAGTTAGGTCCAGACCGGAAGCCAACATCTGTTGACGTGAACCTAATCTTAACTTTCTAGTGCGGATTGGCTCAAATCATGTACTGCATTCCAAAAATCCAATGCAAGCATGCAGTTATTAGCACCTTTTTAAGCAAAGAAAAAGTACGTACAGCACGTATACTAAAAATTGACGGGAGATTATTTTAATTCGAACGCGCTCATCAGAATTCACGGAAGCTCACAAACACATCTGGACGCACAGTGCACGGAAACAAAGGAGAGAAGCAGCAGCAGTCATCTATGAAAAGCAAGCAACATGCGAGGGAGACTTCCCATGTATTCCCAAGCAAATTAAATCCATGCGTGTGGTGGTGTGCTGAGATCAGGAGCCGCCCAACAACGTCCCATTTCGCACTATATAGTCCAAAAGAGAAGTTGGAATTTTGATGGGATGTGCAAGTGAACGCGTACTGAACAGTGCTGCTTACAATCAGAACCAGGGTTGTTGCTTCGCCGCAAAACGGCATACCTATGGCCGTGTTGGCCCGACCATGCCGCGGCCGTCGGCTTTACCTGTTCATTTCAACTTATCAGCTACGGCATAGTGCTTATTTCTCACACAGTTTTGGTTTTCTGTTTATCAACATATTTTTTTAGGCAAAGTAACGTGTGGCAGCATATATATACACGGATCCTTGTCACATTTGATTGTTCTAAAATATAACTGCTCATTAAATTCCCTTTTACATAGAAATAACCACTAAAAGAAATGAGCAATATAGAAGGGATCTAAATCACATACTCGGAAGTCTAGAAACTACTCATGGAACAAACAAAATGACACTATTTTTGTAACGATGTTGCACCCTTGGAACAGCTAAATAGGTTCGGCCACGTACACACTTAGCTACCTATAGCTAGGGGCGGAGCCACCCATATGGCAAGGTATGGCGCTTGCCATACCTCAATTTCCCAGCATTTCCCTCCCCTAAATTGCTCCCTACCATTAGCACTTAGAGTAGATTGATTTGTTGCGCGAATTGGTGGTTTGAATGTTCTGAACGAGCCTGAATAATGAACATGTCTGCTTATATATCCTTGCATGTGTATTAAAACAACTTTGGGTTTAAAACATATGCTACCTATCTTATATGTTTAGGCACACGCCACACCTCAATTTAATTCCTTCCTCCACCACTGCCTATAGCTACAGCCTACAAGTAAACGCGTAGGTTTCACGTCATTTGTTTTGGTCCACAAATTAAACTATATCAGTCGAGCAAAAGCTTTATAGGTTGGCGTTTACCTGGCCTTCTTTTCAAGTTCACAACAGATTAGCTGACATCATGCGCATTTCAAGAGCACTTTTTTCTTAAGCAAAAAGCTAATACGTCGTTCGTGCACGTACGTACCAACAAAACAGCCGTCAGTTTTGATGACCACAAGCACCAGTGCGCCACTACGATAGACATGCATGAGAGAAATTTACAGGGACATGAATGAACTCCGGCAGTAAATATACTTAAATCAAATTAATTAACTAAAAGGTAGTTCATTTACAGTGGCGCTTTGTATGTTGCCGTGGTTGTTTGTCCTCGTGCAGTAAATAATTAATTTCTCTGTTGTCTGCTCAGTGTGCTGTATGTGCGCACTGAAACAAAGATTATTTTTCTGCATAGAAAAAGGACACAAATGCCTCCTACAATCTTGACCTGGCCGTATATGACCCTAGATCGGTACAAAGCATACCAGATGATCCTCATCAAAGGATAAGCTAGACCTTGATTCTACCTGTCCTACATGCCTACAGAGATGAACAGAACAAATATGATCTCCATCTCCTTGTCAGGCCTGTTCGGTTAGTTCATTTCAGACCAGGGAGCCATTCCAGGTTTACTTGCTTAGTACAGTACAAATTAAGCTTGTTGTTTCAGCTGGATTTTTTTCTAGAGAGTTATTCCCTACTAACCGAACAAGCTACATGAAGAGAAGACAGAACTCATTATCTAAAAAAAAAAAGAGAAGACACAACAAGTGAGGCAATTAAAAATTATCATGCCAAGAACACACGAAAGGGTTTGCCGTGCAATCTTCTCTTTCCGATTGACCAGTTTAGTTGGATACATCATTCAACGTGTATTGATTTCCTCTAAAAACAGACGCTATCGCTATGCTATATATATTCCGACCAAGCAAAGATTAAAAAGAAATGAAAACTCAGCTAATTGCGTGCCACTAGTCCACTACAGAGGACGATGGACCAAGAATCGAGTTACCAAAGCATATTTTGGCCTGGTCGGCCAGAGGAGGAATCGGAACGGAGAGAGACCTTCAACGCCTGCACATGGTGGTGCCGGTCAAGCGTGAAGCGTGCCGGCCGGCGGCTGGCGGCCGGCGGCGTCGGCCATCGTCGATCAGTAGTAGCGGTAGACGACGTACGAGTTCCGGCGGGGCGGGCGAACGTGGCAGAGCATGAAGAGAACCAGGGCGATCATCATCGCCAGCAGGAACCCCTTGGGGTCCAGACCGGCGGCGGCGTCACCTCCGTCGTCGTCGCCGCCGTTGCACCCCATACAGCAGCACGATCCCGATCCCATGGAGGTTGGGCGCGCGTGGGCCTCGAGACAGGGGCGAAGCCAGGAAAAATTATGGTCGGGGTCAGTACTCACAGCATAGGCCTAAATTACATGCTGCGATACTATAATACCATGCATAAGGATAAAATAACGGTTGTGAATCGAGGGTTCAAAATTTTGGCCAAATTTCTTTGAAATTTTGCAAATTTTAGTACGGTGGTGGCTGAAGGAAGAACTCTAAACTCATATTTTCTATTGTTTGTGTTGCATGTATAAACATTACCATGTATAACATCAAAATTTTAAAATAATAACCGAATAATAACACCATAGTTTGACGTCTTGACGGAATGAAACACCAAGTTACTATTTACTGGAGAGCAAATGTCCTATTAGCTTTCTGAGTCCCTCACCGCTGATGCTGGGATTTGCGGTTTGCTTCTTTGAGACGTGTGGTGGAGAACCAACACAAGGAGAAACTGCTAGGCAGGACACTCCGATTTGCGATGCGAGAATAAAGGTTAGAAGATAAAACGGTGACTAGTCCAGGCTGTAAATATCTGCTTGCATTCAGGTAACGTAGTTACGAAGATATATGTGGGCCATTCAATGGATTGCAGCTGGGCTGCCAATTCTCGCCGGGGTCTGTAGCTTTTTTTGCCGGGGTCCAAAGTGGCTAAAAATTGCTCGCTATATGGCGTGACCAGAAAATCGTCGGTGTCGGCCGACCCCGACGCCTTCACGTAGCTTTGCCACTGCCTCAAGAGATTGAGGACGAGAGCTCCTCCCTGTGGATCACCTGGTCAATCTCCCCGGCCCTCTGGGACTCTGGGTCAGTGGCTGTGAGTGAGAGAGGGGCCGGCCGGAGGAAGAGGCGGTTGCTTCGAGTGTGGAGAAAGGAGGCAAATGGTTGCTTGGGACGCAAAAGTGGAGGACGATACACAAATACAACTCACTTGTTTGCTACCATCCATGGGCGCAGGTCCAAGAAGAATAGGCCGGTGCAGAGACGGCAGGATCTATGGCACGTGAGGACCCACATGTCAGTGACGTCGACAGAGAAACCCATTTGGACTTCTCATCTTTCGCCAGGGTTGAACATAACTTTGTTTCATTGGTGTAATGTCGTTTTCAAAGGGTTTTGGATTTCCACTTCAGGTCTAAAATGGGATGGAGGACTTTCACCTTAACCTTCTGAGTCCGATGATCTAAAACATTTTAACCTTTCATTCAGTTTTCATGTGAGCAACGGTTTAACGGCCTATCAGTTAATTACCACATTTTGCAAAACTTTACTAGGCTTTTTATGGAAACTGTTTTGTTCATGCCACAATTTTACGGCACGTCATGTACTTGTATGGCAAGAGGTGTGAAACTGCGCTAGTTAACTAAACAGACCAAAGAGGCTTGGTGCAACCGAGGACAGGCGAAGTCTGCATTTGTTGATTGTTCGTTTGTTCTGTAGTTGACTATCAAATTCTCTGGAACCATTCTGCGAGGAATTTGAGTCGACAAATCAACTTGTTGGCCGGAGGACCAGATCTTAAACACAGTTATACGACCACGGTAGTCGTCCGAGTACATCATGCATGTTAATGATAAACAAATCGACTCACGTGACAGTATATATTGCCCGGAGGGGTGGGGCGGCATCTGTCTGGTTCACAACTCAAATAGTGTGAGAATCAAAATACTGAGGACAGGCCAGGAGTAGACTGATGTGTATACCTTCACCAGTTCAGTATCAAAATTCAAACGATGTTGTTTCTTCATACGGTACAATCTAATCACGGTTGCTACTCAGCCGAGTCAGAAAAAACTGAACAGTATGCAAGGATTTTAACTGCTAATACCAAGGAATTCGGTGAAGCTTGGATACTTTGGTTCCCAACCGATCTCAGCCCGAGTTTTCAAATTCTCCATTCTCTTCCCCAATGGGCCGTCAGTACCTGCACTTAGAACACATGTCAGATTAAATAAGCTATGCTGATGCAAGAATATGACAAAACCATAGCTGGTAGTACAAAGGTAGTACAAGACTAACCAGTAAAGCCTTCAAACTTCGTGTCAAATTTCCCACTTTTGTTAACAGCATCCATTATCTCTTGCCTGCAAAGTTTTTCCCCTTTTCAATTAGGCAAACCAAAAGAGTAACTCTGCACGGCAAAATAGACTGTACAAAACAAAGAAACTGATCTGAACAAGGTCAGCAGTTACCTGGAAAGGGGCTTGTTGTCACAACCCAAAAATATTCGACTCCGCAGTCTCTTTTTCATGATTGCTATTGCAAGGGAAGCAGCATCCTGACAAGAATATGACATGTATAATCACAGCTAATAATATAACATTGGTTGAGGAACAAGCTATATTCACACCAGTCCATGTGATTGACATGGAAAAAACCTTAAGAACATGCAAAGATATCAACAGCTCTAGGGAACCATCGTCAAAACTAATTAAGTGGATATATAGTAACTTCTAATTGGATAGCATTGCATTGTCTAAGTAACAAACCAACAAAAAACACTTTTCCAACATGCTTCATAGACCACAACAATTTAAGCTTCAGGATTTACAGGCTACATATATAGTGAGTTTTGAAAACCTATGCTTTTTGTATTTCATAAATAGGTACAATTTAAAATTACCAACATTTCAGCAATAACAATTCTGCTTAGCTTTGAGCCAAATGTTGTACATCCATTTACAGATTTTTGACATAACATAAATAAGCTCAAGTGCTCAACCATCAGATGGTAAGATGGCTTGATAAATTATAAACAAGATGTGCAACACTGCAAATAAAATAAATATGTAGCTCATCTTACCTCATAATGAATCTGGTTGATGATATGATCTGGTCGTGTGTCTAAAGTTCCTTTCCTCAACCAGAAAACATGAGCACCTCTATCTATCTTGTGTGTGCAGTCAAGGAAATGGTAACCAGTTTCACCCATAGTAATGTGCAAGAGTTTGTGTTCATAACAATTAAGTATTAGTTCAGGATATATAAAGTCCAGCTAGCCTGAGAACACAGCCTCCTGCCTCAAGAACAACATTTTCCACATTTAGAAGTACATCACTGCGAGGGCTTCTGCCAATTGGCACTGACGGACAATCCTGCACAATGAAAACATTTATTGTTAATACCTCACAAAAAAAAAAAGGAAAGCAGGACAAGCAAAGTTTCCCAACTGAAAACTAAAATATAGATACGGATGCATAACATGGTTTGCGGTTACTTTTAAAATTTTCCCAACTTGTACCCACCCAAAGGAGCCAGAGAAAATAGTTTTAAGAGACAGATATGTTCCCTGCAGAATACACTCTTTCTCTAGTACCTCATTGCACATGCTGTTGTCACTGCAGTCATACAGAGCTGTACTTGATGTAAACACGAAAGATCCTTCACCGCTCCAATTTGATGCTGCCAATCTGCATGCATTTTCTGAAATGAGGATATATCACATGTCCACACTCCATAAGGTATAATTTAATTAGTGGAACAAACATGAATGACAAATTCATAGCAGTGTCACATGTACATTGGCAAAATGCAGTCAAGTAAGGATTATGAATGATGATGGTGTGATGCACAGATGTGTTGACACTAAATAAAGCTAGCAATGCCCATCATTATATAGTATCCACGTGATTAACCAGCAAGTACATTAGATTCCACAACTAGTGAAGAACCCTTTTTCATTCATTGTTAGCATAAATAAATACTTCCAGACAACACTAACCAAGTACCAGATAAAACACAGCACTTAGATTCCATGATAGCCATAGCCAAACACAATATGTTACCTCAGTTGCTAACAAGACGACATGTTACCTTTGTTAGTCCATGAACCCAAAAACACTTATCGCCAACTGGGAAGTTGTTTCATGCATAATACACTAGGTAAATTCAGGGATGATTTGTTACCGAAATATGAAAATGTAAAATCTTCTGTCATAACTGTAATTTCATCTGAGTATACATATATTAGCCTAACTAAAGTAAAAGAGATCATCGGCTCCTGCCTCAAGAACCGAGAAATCAACCATGTGTTTACACTCCTGTTCTGTAACTGTGCATAATATTGTGATGGTGGCACATCTGCTATCAGCTCTAGCATAAACACTGTTGCATCTAGTCTTACACCACCATGCTAGTCACCAACAATAATTATTACTAAGCATATGCTCATGTTTCTTTGTATCCTATGCCACTATTATGGCTGTCAACAAACATACCATGCATTCACCGCCATCAGTTTAATTAGATTGACCCAATTGATATTTAACTATATAGTGCCCAGATCCCCCATCATGTTTGACTTGGATATGAAATCTCAACCTAAACAGACTAACAGACCCACAGATGGATTTCGGTATCGGAGGTCCTAATTTTTTTTCTGTAAATGTTATGTCTGTAATGCACTAGAAGAACACAGATTCGGAGAGCTTAATGATTTCAAAATATAGCAGGAGTAAGCTAGATCATTTCACCATTATCATTAGCAGTGAACAAAGTACCTGATAAAATATGGCACCAGAAAATTGAAATACATTGATGAAACCATCATAATCATGGCACTCATTTACCTGACATCCCCAGGGTAATCATCTGAACCAGACGGGGGAGCACAGAAAATAACATATGGAACCTTCTGATGGATAGTGGTGCCTTTCAATGAGGGGATGATGCCAAGATCTGTTAACTCACTGTGATGATTTTTGCTTGCAGTCTGACCATAAACTTTGCATCCTGGATGCTCCTATAGGATGAAAATACTTATAATATAAGGGTTTACAGAATAGCTTTAAAATTTGACTTCTCCCAAGAATTTAGCCTTATATTTCTCATAGAAGGAAACAAATTATGGAATTATGCAAGAGTTGATATAACACCCTCCCTCCGATACAGAAAAGGAAATGTTTGGTAGGGGACCATTACAAAAAGAATCAGGACTTTTCATAAAGAAATTGTTGGCATTTCTTAAAGAGCACTTGAAAACCAATGATCAATAGTTCTCCATAACATCAACAGCAAAGATCTAAAACTTATTTGAACAGTAAAATCATTGGTTGAGTAAGTTGTTCGGTTCATGATTCTCAATGCTAAGGCAATTGAGGAGCCGAGTAAATATATCAGAAATTTTCATAGATAGGGATACCTTTTGCCACTTCTCAGCTACGATTCGTCCAAGAACACCAGGGCCCACAATCAGTAAATCATTCTGGCCAACAACGTTGGGTTCAGAAATGTCGGACCCTTTATCATGAGATATCCCTGCGAGCCACAAACACAGAAAAAAGAGAGAAGGGAGTTCAATAATAGAAATCATCTTTGTGAATTTCCAGATTTGGAAATAAAGAACATAACACAGGAACCTTAGCAAGTTACTCCGTACAACTTTGAGCAAGTCTCAATCAACAAAAATTGCAATATACATATATGGCACGAAATTGATTATAGCTACTAGTACAACAGCGAGAAATGTACAACCTGGTGCCCATCCAAACGCACTGCAGTCTTCTGACTGCATGAATGACAATCCAACCAGCACTACAGTCTTCTGACGGCATGAATGGCAAGCTACTCCTTCATTTCCACCAACACACATGTAGCTTGAGAGGATCGGATACGTCCTCTCCAAATTGTTGTGATGTCAAGCTCTATTAGCAGCAGTTCGGAACAGAACCGAGAAATGATATATAACTCAATCCAATTGGCCAATTATAGGCGAGGGCATGAAAAACGTCGCAAATTTGAAAGAGAGAAGCTGCATGTGAGAATGGCAGGGGGCGGTGAGACGGTTACCGAGAGAGGCGCAGGCGAGAGGCGCACGGCGGACGAGCGAACGGAGGCGAGGCGGCCGAGCAGTCGGCGCAGGTTTCAGGGAACAGGAGTCGGTGGTAGAGCCGCGGCGATGGGCCGGGTTCGTGGCGGGTGCCGGATGGAAGGAGGCCGCAGCGGCGGCTCTCATCTCGTCGGCGGGCAGGGTCGCGGCGGCGACAGTGTGACCGTGAGGAAAGAGCAGACGGGGATGATGGATAGTGGATCGATCGGTACGGGCGGTATATCCGGATCCGGTTCCACCGCCACGATGTATGTTTTTTTTTCTTTTGGTGCAGGAAGACAGCGTTGAGCACCGTCGCTGAACACAGTGGCTGAACCATGGCTTTCAGTGCCTGAGTTAAATTTTTGTTGAACCATGCCATGTGGTTCGGTGCCTGAGTTATTTTTTTTTGTTGAACCATGCAATGTGTGAGAGAAAAAATGATTTTCTAACCAGCTGTTATTTCTGGATGATTAAAATATTACTATCTGTTTTAAATTATAGTTCGTTTGACTTTTTTGTCTCAAGTTTGACCACTTCGTCTTATTCAAAAATTTATTTAAAATATTATTTCTTTTATTGTGATTTGCTTTATTAATAAAAGATCTTCCAGAATGACCTAAATTTAACTAATTTTGCTTAAATTTTTTAAATAAGACGAGTGATCAAATTTTAAGTAAAAAAAAGTCAAACAAACTATAATTTAAGACAAAGAGAGTATATCTTAGGTGGCCGTTGATCCTGACAGCTGTGTTGCTTTCTAGCCGCTTGCTTGTTGCATGTATATATACATAGTTGAACAAGCACGCATCAGACGCATATCCAAAGCAAAAGTTCAAAGATGAACAATTCTTTCTCTTATGCTTTCTTAATTTTCTGAACTCACATATTATATTAATTTAGAAGCACAAAATCAGTACTAAAACTTCATCAGTATCAGCAGCAGTAACGGTACCCCATGAACTATCCACCTACCAATTTGCATGGTCCCTACCGACAAAATACCAGCAATCCTTTTGGAGGACCATCAAGTTTATAGCACTTCCCTTTCTCGCTAGCATCCTACCATAGAGATTGCCACGACAATGGTCTAGCATCTCCAATTGGATTAATGGCCTTCTTTGTACCTAGTGGTGGTAGGAACTTAAGGGGTGATGAGAGAAGCCCCACTGCTTCATTTTCTCCGACGTCTAGAGCCTCTCCAATAGAGTCAATACCTGTTCACATTAAAGAGACAGTGAGAGCAGCACATATAATGGTGCAAAACAAGGAGGTCGCAAGCTTTGGCATGAAGAGGAGAACCCACGCCTAGTAAATGACTAGCTCAACAATTCAAATGATCCAATCGATGGCAATGGAAAGCCTCGAGACCATTTTTGAAAAGAAAGTGCAGCTGCAAAGAAGAAGAACAATGCAGTGCAAAGAATACTAGCACAAGAATATGCCAGAAAGTGCAGCCGCAAAGAAGAAGAACAATACAGTGCAAAGAATACTAGCACGAGAATATGCCTATCATTAACAAATTCAATGGAGTCTACAATGATGTCAAGAATAGATATGGTAGTTGTTAGTCTGATGATCAGCTTATGGAGGAGGCTCGAGCAAAGTGGAAGGGACTTATGAAAAATAAATACCATTCTCATTGGAACAATGGTGGGCAGCGGTGAAGGACAAACCGACATGGGCTAGAGCTTACCAGCTCATGAAGTATAAAAGAGGATTCAGTCGAATTCATTTGGTGCTTACACCTCTTCTTCAGCTCAAGATACAGATGGTGCATCTGTTGAATCGTGGCGACCGCAAAGGAGAGATGCAACCAATTCTAAGAAGAACAAAAAGGGAAAACAAAAGTGTTCAGAAGAAAGTCTTGTTACAAAGGAAAGCACGTAGAAGTTCAATGAACAACCACAATGAAAGTCTATGGCTGCTGAAAAAATAGTTGAAGCAGCATTAGCTTAAGCTACAATTGATCAAGAATACTGAAAATAAAAAAGGATAGGAACCCCATGAAGTAGTCATAGACAGCTAGCTCCAAATTTTATGCAACAACATTGTGTTGGATTTTTTTTTTGAAAATTACACAGCTGCGTGAGTTCATAGTTTTTACCTATGTATTGAACCAAATAACCCCTTAGTGCTTTAACTACTGAAATTGTAACAACCCCTTCCACCCCATATAAAATGGTAGGAAATAGGAATTCTAAAGACGCCTTGCTAAAAAAATGAAATTTTCACTAGGAGACAAAATTTTCATCAAAACTCGTTACTTCTTCGACAAGACCGCAGCCGTAGAGCCGCTGCCACCATTCTCCCCGCTGTCCACCACTGCTGGTCCCCCTCCCTTCTCCTCCGGCATTACATCAGGGATGAAAGGAGTGGGGATCCATTGTTTTTAATAAGTTTTTCTATTAGATCGAGTCTTTAGGTTTAGTTTTTCTCCATGCTAATTTTTTGGTAATGGTGATTTATCTTTCCTTTCTCCTCTTTGGTGATGGTGAAATAAAAGGTTGGAATCGACTTCTTCATGACAACTCCATTGAAGATGAGGGCAATAACTTTGGCGTCAACATTTTCATCGATATGGCATTGAGACTTTTATTTCCAGACGGCGATATCAAGGTCGAGATGATGTCACCGCCATGGAATAATTTTCTCCGGTCTCTTCTCTATTTTGCTGTGGTTAGATTTGGCTACAATGAAGAACTAGAGAGAACAATTTTTAAATCAGTCTTTCTCATTCTTCGGTGACAGAAAGAAAAGAAGGAAGACACCAGAAAAAAGCCGAAGATCCTCAATTTCACCTACATTCATTTGGGCATCTCTTCTCGGGCTGTCTTTCGCTGCCGAGTGTCTGCATGTGCGGTCATCCATATTGCAAAGCATCTGACAAGTTAGGTTTTGAGTCGTGCTTTTCATAATATGAGTTGCAAAGCATAACTTGATGTACCTAGCTATCATATAATATAATTCTTCTTTCATCGAAAAAAACTCGTTACTTCTTCTTATAAAAAAACATTGGAAATTTTGTTACAATTATAGAGAGAGACATCGAGACAGACAGTTGACATTTGTAACATCTGAGATGAGTGATGAACAGTTGTAAAGAATTGTTCGATTGGTTGAATCCATGGAAACAATTAAACCCAACAAAGGGCGGTAGCTCCCTCGACAGAAACAACGGCCACGTCACCGTAATTTTTTTTGACCGTTCGATTCTCAGATCAACGGCTATAATTGTTCCCACCAGATTCTACCGGAACCAGCTTCTATCCGAATCGGCTTCTTCTTACCTGCTTCCAGCTTCTCGTGCGATCCAGAGCAGACGATATAGACCCAACTTCCGGCTTCCTTAAAAAAAGAAAAAAAACTACTTATCCTCCTCCTCCCGTCCCCGACCCCGACCTCCCACGTCGGGGCGGTTGTGCGGGCGGCGCGGCC
>CM041634.1:23308874-23489424 GCA_023333625.1 Bothriochloa decipiens
CCGACCCCGACCTCCCACGTCGGGGCGGTTGTGCGGGCGGCGCGGCCGCGCGGCGGCGTCGGCGCAGCGCCGGTGGCGCGCCGCTGCGACCAGGCGGGCCACCGGCTCGGCTAAGCGGACAGGCGATGCGCTGCCCTGGCGGAACGGCTAGCGGCGCGGCGGCGGCGGGCGAGCAGCACGCGCGGGGGCCGCGCCCGTGCGGCCAGGCAAGGCGACGGCTGGCCTGGCCGGGCAGGCGGGACGGCGGCAAGCCTGGGCAGGCAGGCGGGGCGGCGGCGGCCGGCCGGCGCGCGGGGATTGTGCGACGCGGTGACGCAGGTGACCCCCTCCCTTCTCCCTCTCTCTCCGTTTTCGCCTCTCAGCCTCTCGCTCTCCCTCTCCACCCGCACGCCAGCACGGCCGGCGAGGGCGGCGCGGCGGCACGTGGGTGGCAGGAGCGGCTCAGCGGCAGCGCGGGCAACTGGAGCGTGGGTGGCTCCCCTTCCCTCTCCCTTTCCATCCCTCTCGATCTGCCTCCGAGCCATCGCACGGCGTTTGGTCGCAGCGTGCCCCATGGACGGGGAGCTGCACGGGTGGGTGCGGCTCTGGAGCCACAATACGGCGGCCGCGCAGCCGCTGGCGGCCTCCCTCTCCTACCACTCTCCCTCCGTGTACATCTGAGCCTTGTCCGCAGCGCGACGCACACGGCGGGCGGCGGTGTTGCGCTAGCGGTAGCCCCTCTCCCTCTCTCTCCAATTCGACTTTGGAACCCACACCGGAGGCTCGGGCGCGGCAAGGTCACCCTCGGCTCTGGTTTCGTTTGGGGGGGGGAAGTTTGTTCTTAGCCATGATGTGAGTTTTAGGGAGTTTGGATTCGAATTGAGCTATGATCTCTTGGACTATGCCCATCCACACCACGGAGATGGTCTAGGTAAAATCTGGCAACGAATCGTGGAGTTGAGGATCGGTTTCTTTGATTTTTAGTGGCCGCTGTTTTTGTGCTCTTGTTTGTCAGGTTTCTGTTCTTCGTCTCTGCCTCCTCGGCACTCCGGTGCAGTGTGGAGAGCAGCGCAGACCCTGCTGGCCCCTCTGGCCAGTTAATCCATCGTGCTGCATCAGGTCTCAAGTCGAGACTCGGGTCACTCTCCGGTCACCACCAACAGGAGGCCGCCCAGCGAGCTGCAGCTGTGCTGCATTTTCCTACTGCAGAACGACCACAACAGGTATCTGATGCCATCAATCTCTCTCTGTCCATTCAGCTACAACATCCAGTTCTTTGATTTGAGCAGTGGTATTTGGATCTTGCATCATTTTTAGGAACTAGCTTCTATTGGTAATTTTATTATCTACCATCCGTGAATCTCTACTTGCCTGGATGCCTGTCCGTAGCTTCAGCATCACAGTGCTTGGATTTATCCATTGCAAGTACGGCAGCAGCTAGCAAGTCGGTTTGGTTCTTTCTCTGAATTTTAGTCGCTGTAGGCAATTCCATTTTATTTCAGCACAACAGTGCTTGTCGTAATCCATAGAGGCTCTGTGCTTGTGTTGATTGACCAGAAAATTTGCTTCTTGCAACCATGACTAACAAAATCTATCTTTGACTACCCATTGATGAAGTATTAAATTACTTTCTTTAACTTGAGATATTGTATTCACGGTTGTGGGATTGTTGTTCAGTGCTCTTCTGTTTGTTAATGATGTGCCAACTGAGGCTGGTGCTAATGTGCTAAATTCATAAAATATATTGATGTTGACCATCTCTTACACGGTGGTATCAATTGTATAAGCTTCTGTTTTTCTTTGGGCAGTTTGAGTACTTGCATTATATAGAGAGAGTCTAAATTGCCTATTTTCAGTGGCTTGGTCAAGGAGAAAAAATTATGGAAGCTGTGTTTTCTCTAGCAAGTAAAATTGCTCCAGGTGTGGTTTTTGTGCATGACATAAGTTTATAGTAATGCGATGATCCATGAACATTTTCGATTCATTTCATCCGTATCAAGACACCATATCTATAGTCTGTTGTCAATGCCATATTTCAGCTGCCTCCCATTCAGTCATGTGTAGCCTTAGTCTTCTATTTTATACCAATGTATCACTACTTGGCAAAAATGTTGAGTGCAAGGCCCTGGATTCTTTTATACCGTTTCTGTTCAGTACGGTTGTTTTATTGAGGCTTCCCAAATTCTCATATTTGACAGCAGCACATCTAAATGGTCTATTCTTTAGCTGCTTACTGCATCACATTTTGCCTCCCATGATCCAACCGTCCAGTTTCTGAAAATCCATGGTTTACAGTTTCTGAAAACAATAAAGGTTGATTTTTGACCTTTTGTGTTACTCCTTTTTCCTACCTAATGACTGTCTAATCAGTTCCTAGATTTACTTCAAAAAGATGCTACTGTTATCTGTCACAGAGAGCAGAGTTTAATGATTTCAAAAGCAGTCTGATTGTCTTCATTTTGAGCACATGACGATGCTAGGGTTATTATCAACCTTTACTTCTGTTGGTACATCTATCCTATCCTAAATGACACTGATTGGGTAATTTTGAATGATAAGGAAGCCTATTTTCCGATTAAGACGTGTTCGTGCTGGAGACTTCGCTCGGTTGCTCATTGATTCATTAAAACATGTGAAGCTATGCATTTTTGTTTTCATACATATCAATGGCATCACCATTAGCTGAGAACGACCTTGTTTTCTATATCTTTATGCACTTATATTATATCTCTGACTATTATTATGTCCATCCATCCATCAATGTACCCACACTATAGCTCCGTCAAATTCCTTAACTTTGCTCACCGCAGCATCACAAGGGCGCGCCAAGGCGCGCACCCCGATACTAGTTAACAAATATTGGAGTCAGTGAGATGGTACAATGCTTCCATGAGGTAACAAAAGAGAATAGAAGGCAACTAGGTATATGCCACACCATAATGCAATGCTTTACATGATCTAACAGAAGAAAACAAAACATAGTCAAAAACTGCAGTATGAGCAACCAACATTCCACTTCAAATACGTCATAATTTCTTTTATGTATCAGTATATTCATCTTTAATCACTACTCCCTCCATCTCAAATTGTAGTTCACTTTGACTTTTTTGGTGCATGTATTTTGCTATATATCTAGACATATTATTTATCTAGGTACATAGCAAAATACATGCACCAAAAAAGTCAAAGTGAACTACAATTTAAGATGAAGGGAGTAGTGTTTAGCGACATCCCGCATGAAACTTAGAGATTGCTGAGACCAAGAAACTCTGTAAAGCTTGGATACTTGGGCTGCCATCTGAGCTCTGCCCGAGTTTTGGAGTTCTCCATCCTCTTCCCCAGCGGACCATCAGTCCCTACAGCATGCGGCTATATATATGTTAATTAAGGGCGCAAATGGTTTAATCATAAATTCATGAAAGCAGCCAATGCGTATATGACTGACTAACCAGTGAAGCCCTGAAACTGTGTGTCAAATTTACCACTTCTGTTGACACGCTCCATAATCTCTAGCCTGCAGCATCAAAGTTTCATAATGTCAGGACACAAGTATTTGCAGCAAAATCGTTGTTGGTGAAAAGAAAGGGAACTGAAGAAGATGAACTTTGGCAGTGACCTGGACAGAGGCTCATTGTCACAGCCCACAAAGATGCGGCTCCGTAATCTCTTTTTCATGATGGCAATTGCAAGAGAGGCTGCATCCTGTAAATAACATAAGGCAGAAAATTGTACAATGCAAAACACATAAACATACACTGACATATTAGTCAGACAGTTGTAATCAAGAAAGGAATTTAGTCATATCAGTGCAATGGCTGAATTTTTTTAAAAGGAAACTTAGTATCTACAGTATGGATGCATCTTTTGTTTATTGATTTGCCTAAATGGGGGATCATCTGCACAAAATAATGCTTAGAGTACATGTTGCATCCAAGGCTATACTCTAAGTTGGTAACTAGGTATTAAAATTTGCGCCAAAACATCTAGCGTACAATCCACCAGTCCATTATGACACAAAGATAAATAAGTAACAGCGCTTACTTCATAATGTATCAGATTGAGTATATGATCAGGACGCACATCCAAGGTTCCTTTTGACAACCAGTAAACATGAGGACCTCGATCTGATTTGTAATGGAAGTCAAGGTATATTGCATTACATCAGTTCTGCCCAATTTAAAGGAATCAGGCAATGTATATATCTAAGAAGTAAGAACACTCGGTGCTTGAAGGTTGGAACCCAAAAAAAATGATGTCAGTGAGGATATGTAAAGTCCTACTAGCCTAAGAACACAGCCCCCTGCCTCAAGGACAACATTTTCAGCTTTTAGAAGCACATCAGTACGAGGGCTCTGACCAATCAGTACACAAGGAGAATCCTACACATGCAGGAACGAAGATAAAGGTTAAATGAAATCAAGACAGAACTGGTACTGGAAGTCTAGAAAATTGTTGCAAAGGACAAGCAAATAGATGAACATTGAAAAGTGGAACCACCATAAAACAGCATCCACAAAACAGCATGTTACCAGCCTTTTTTTTCCGTATCAAAATACATGACATTTCTGTTGTCAATAAAAAGGGCGTACCCAGTGCCGTAGGCTCCCGCACTGCAGGGTCTGGGGAAGGGAAAATAGCCACCAGCCATCCCTGCACAAATGTGCAGAGGCTAGGGCTTGAACCCTGGACCTCTTGGTCACAGACGGTAAAGCTCTACCGCTTGCACCAGGGCCGCCCTTCACATTTCTTTTGTCAATATTAGCAGAAAAAAATAGTGTTATACTGCATATACTACCAACAAAAAATGGAGTGGATTTTGCACCCACAAAGTTCAGGAGCAAACAGAAAACTATAGCTCTGCCATTGTATGCTGTGTAATACAAAGCTCATAGGCATACCTCACTGCACAGTCCATTGTCACTGCAGTCATACACAGCAGTACTTGAGGTGAATAGGAAAGAGCCTTCTCCATTCCAATTCGAAGCTGCTACTCTGCACATGTCATCTGGTATAAGAATGTCTTACATGTCCTTGGGACCTGACACTAGTAGGTTTAAAGTATAAGACAGAGCGAGGTATATTTGACTGCAAGGACACTTGAACCATTCATCAATATTTTCCACACTTCTTATAATCAATTGCCTGAAAATGACACTAATTCCAGTCACTGGCATCCTGTAAGCTGGGTCTGGTGTGCTGCCTGGGTTTAGAGGGATGCCATAGCAGGAGGTCGGCAAGCAGCAGTGGCAGGAGGTGACTAGTGGTGGTGAATCTGCGGCATCGATGAGTTGGTGGGGATGCCGTCAACCACAGGCAGAAGAGGACTGTCCGATTGGAAAGGGCCAGGTGGCTATGGGGTCGTGTGGTGTCAGAAAGCAGGCATGGATCCGCGGCAGAGATACTCCGTGGCGTGAGGAGGCCAATCTGGAGGTGGAAGGATGTGGGGAGAATAAGGAGCAAGGACAAAGTTACCAATGCAAATGTACAGGAGAGAAAAAAGTATAAAATTGATTGTGGTGATTTAAAAATAGTGCGGGATTCTTGATGCAAAAATTGCCTTGTATATTTTAGGAGCAAGATCTTGGAAATAGTTGGAGGAACCCAACACATGTGCTCCTAACTTTTTATCCACATGGAAAACTCATTGATTTACCGATTGTTTTTTTGGAACTATTGGAGATGCTCTTACAACTTTCAAGTATGAACTATGGAGATTTCAAATTTTTTTGGGCGATGAAGAGAAAAGGCAGATCATGTACGGCAGACTTTGAGTGGCACACAGCATGAATAAAGGAGTTAATTATGATTGAAAGCTTACAATTATTTACCTCAGATCTCCAGCATAATCCTCCGAACGATATGGTGGAGCACAGAAAATGACATATGGAAATTTTGGACCCAGTATGGACCCCTTCAACGAGGGAATGATACCAATGTTAGACAATTCACTATGATGATCTGTGGTTGCAGTCTGGCCATAAACCTTGCAACTTGGATATTCCTATGAGGCAAGCTCTTAATTAGACCAAGATTTAAGAAATTTACATCTATAATTACAACTATAATGATAATGTAAAGAGGATATCACAAGGACACGAGACTCCACCAAAAGATCAGTAGGTTAAGATTGCCAGAATCACAGTGCTGATGGTACTTTGCAGTAGCACTGAAGAAATGTTAGCAGAGATGAAAAATAAACTATGGTTTTAATTTTTATAGGGAAGTGAATCGTAATTAATTGCATGAAAATGAAATTAATTTCAGCAAGTATCTCCTAGCCTTTAGTTCAATATATCCGATTATTAACAAGTACTGTATTATTTTATTTGTATATGCATGTAGTTCAGAATTGCACACTACTCTTCTAGCTAGTCTTCCTACAACACTTCAGTTTTATTAGGTGACTAGTAGGTGGTAAACGAAAAAGGTATCATCATCAGGCGACATTCCTTCGTTTCTAACTCGACGTGGACTTGCTTGGAACAGGACAAATTGAATAAGTTATGATAAGACCAATCCCCGTTGCCGTTGGTAAGTCGTTGAAGAGTTGCACTCAAGACTCAACAGAGGTACGAGGTTGATGATAATCTATATCAGATTCAATTGAGTAGCTACCAGTTTCCACATCTCGGCGACGATCCGTCCGAGTACGCCCGGCCCAACGATGAGCAGATCGCTGTTGCCGATGCTCTCGGGCGAGAGCGAGCTAACCGCTGCATCACCCGATACTCCTGCGATCATGCAACGGGGAAATAATAATTACATTACATCATACACCAGAACCGAAAAGGAGTCGGTGAATTCCGGAAGAGGCGCCAGTGGGGCGGCATTGGGTGGACGGAGGAGAGTTTACCCATGGAGGAGGAGGAAGAATCGGCGGCGGCGGACATCGCAGCGAGGCGGCGCGGGCGGGAGACGCGGACGCTAGGGCTTGGAGTGCCGCGGGGGGCAAAGACGGCGGAGGCGGCGGCGACAGGTGCGTCAGCGTGGAGATAGGGAAGAGACGTCGACTGCTGGAAGTGGAGCTGGGCAGTAGGACGCGGTACAAGTCGTGTGGCTCCGCCCATGCGATGGCGTGGCGGCGTCTCGATCGTGGACGATGGAGAAATGGAAAAGCCCAGGCCACCCGGGGCACACGCCGTTCCTGTGCTACTGGAACGCGGATCTGGCCTCTACGTTATCCGGGCCATAAATGGTCTCTGCGTTGCTCGTGATCCCTCCGCCGGATGTTTTGGTTCCACCCGGAGGGTACCTCTACTATTAGCACAATATCGTGTGCATCATATAAGAATTTAGAATAATTAGCTAGATATTTATTCTTATTATAGCAAATTATCTTATTCATCAACATGTTTTATCTTTAGTACTTGAATAAGGATATGCATGATATGATATATGCTGCTTATTGCATTAAAAACTCAGAGATCCATAGTTAACCTTAGCTTTCAAACATGATATCTAGAATTATGATGTGCATAATAATGAAGATCATTATAACAACATATATATATTAACAAATGCAACATACTCCCTCGGCTCATTTTTATCTACAATAAAAAATCCAAGAGTCTCCATCGTATTAGCTAGGTTTGTGTTGTCCCCGAACATTCGTGACTCCTCATATGTGTTGCGCAGGGCCATTCTCTCGTTGCTTCGAATAACTCTCCATTCCCTTACTACGTCGTGGCACGATGCGCGCCTCTGCGATCTTCCGACTCTGCACTTCATCATCACACCTCACCACCACCACGTCGTGGCACAGTACGCACCACAGTGATCTTCCGACGCTGCATTGTAATGGAGCGCCAGGGAAACATCATTGATGAAGGCCTTGTGCGTGGCGGACTAGGAACCAGACTCCTACAATGAATCTGACGATTCTTCCATGAGTGAGGTGTGTTTTGTTATGGATTCTTTGGTCAATGAAACTGAAGTGTCAGACTCCCAAGAACCCTTTGTAGATGTTGATCAAAGTGATGTTGTCGATGCCTTACTACGTATGGCTCTGATTAGCACATTCAAATTGGACAAGGAGCTTCATGTAGCCAGCACTTTGCTATTGACCATCCCCCACCCTTACATGTACGGTCCCCATGGTCTTTGGTGAAAAATTTGAGGGCTGATGGCCGTCAAACCTTTGATTCTCCATGCATGGCTACCTTCTTTCGACAGAACCTCTTATTGTCGAATGATGTCTTTCGCCCTTCGTGCCACCTTTTCTTTTACCTCAACAAGAATGAAGCGGGGGAGAAGAGAAGGACAACAAAATTAGGATCATAAGAATTTCGGGGCCTTATTTACAAAAAAAAGAGGCATGGTGGTCCAACCGCTACCGTTGTGGCATGCCACATATGATGATTGAGTGGTGCCCGATGGAAGATTTGGATCAAATTGAGATAACTTTAAAAGTTTAGGTATCCAAGCATACAATTTTGGAGCATAGGGAACCTAGATGAGAACCTGAGAACAATTCAGGGATCATGAGTAATTATCTATTTATAAAAGATAATCAATTATAATTTTCTTATTTTTTGGGGCTGAAATTTATCTTAAGAATTCACTCATAATGGATATTTGATAGAACTATCCGAATTCAATATCAGACTAGCTATTCAGATTATTTGATATGTATGATGAGAAAATATTTAGATTATCTGAACAGATACCCAACTAGGTGGTTGCTCTTGCGCACGTCACGACGGCGACACCCGTGCCCCGGCGAGGCAACAGTTGTTGCGCCTCAGCACAACAACGACGCTATGGCTCCTTCCGCCAGCGGGAAGTGGAGCACTTGCAGTCTTTTGCATTTATTAGGCCCACATGTCAGGGATGAAGATGATATAAACTATTTTTTCCAGTTTGATCTTAACTTATCTTTTTGTGAGAGAACGAGAAAAAGTAGCTTTACCCACTTAATGTATTGAAAAGAGACGTTTGCCAAAAAAAAAAAGAACTTACGAAGATGTCGTTGAAGTTGTGTGCTAGCTTGTATATACTTGGTCTTCAGTCAGTCGAATAATTATATATAGAATATTCATATATTCATACCATTTGCAGTCCTATGCTATGCTGGCAACGTGGCATGATCACACATCTACTCCGTGCAAACATCTAGATGCGGACCAAGTAATCGCTGGCGCCCTCCGCGGCGTGGTGTGGTGGCTGGCATCGGGAACATCCGTCAGCCGACGGATTATTCCTTACATCCGTCAGCCGACAGATTATTTATTCCTTACGGCCTTTGAGGTTAGCGCGCCCGCGCACGCCTCGAACCCCGCCGCCAACCGCATAACGACCAAACCGCTTTTATCGCCCGCCCCCATCCGTCCGTCTCATGACGCCGCGGGTCCCACCCCAATAACAATTAACATTAACATTAACAACACAACAAAACAATTGACACACCCCGGTGCGCAGCGGCTGGCTGGGTTGGATTTACCGAACCGCCAGCTGTTTGACCCCATCTGACCCCGTGGCCCCACTAGTCAGCCCCACCGCCACGTGACCTATTAAATGCTCATCCACACACACGCACACAACCGCTCCTTCCCTCTCGTGGCTTCTCATTGATTGCCGATTGATCGATCCCCGCCTCACTCGGTCACTCCCCTGTGACCCTGTCTCCTCCCCGGCGAGCCCCGGCGAGGAGGGCAGCAGAAACCCTAGCGGCTCGGGCTCTGGCGGGCGGGTGGGCGGGGGTTAGATGCTCCGAGAAGGTTCGACAGGTTAGGCTAGGTTAGAGGGAGGGGCGCCACCGGCTATGGGCTGCGTCTTCGGCCGGGCGGCCGCGTCGTCCCCTGCGGCGCCGAGGAAGAAGAAGAAGAAGAGGTCGTCGCCGCAGCCCGAAGCGGGGTCGCCCTCCGCAGTCGCCGCCGAGGGGGACGGCAGGCCGCCGCGGCGGCTTGGGGGGCGCAGGGCGGCGGCGGGGCCCAGGCAGGGTAGCGTCCCCGCCGCCGCGGCGGCGGAGCAGCTCGCCGCCGGCTGGCCGCCCTGGCTCGTCGCTGTCGCGGGGGAGGCCCTCCGCGGCTGGGCGCCTCGCCGCGCCGACACCTTCGAGAAGCTCAATAAGGTAGGCGGAAGCCCGTCTCTCTCTCCCTCCCCTGAAATCTGGTCGTGCTACGGCCTACGGGAGTATAAACCGTACTGATTCTCCATTCCTTTTGTTGTGTCCGGCGATTCACTCTTAGATAGGATCGGGCACGTACAGCAACGTGTACCGGGCGAGGGACACCGTCTCCGGCCGCATCGTCGCTCTTAAAAAGGTCCGCTTTGACAACCTCGAGCCAGAGAGCGTCAAGTTCATGGCCAGGGAGATACTCATCCTGAGGACGCTCGACCATCCCAACGTCATCAAATTGGAGGGCCTGGTCACCTCCAGGATGTCGTGCAGCCTCTACCTTGTCTTCGAGTACATGGAGCATGACCTGGCTGGGCTCACCGCAAGTCCTGATGTCAAGTTCACGTTGCCTCAGGTGTGTCAGACTTGATTGCTGTCTTCAGACACGGTCCACTACTTGTGTGAGTTTGATGTAAACTGTGCTATCTTGCAGATCAAATGTTACATGCAGCAGCTGTTGTCAGGGCTTGAGCATTGTCATGACAACAATGTATTGCACCGGGATATCAAGGGGTCAAACCTGTTGTTGGATAATAATGGGATTCTTAAGATTGCGGATTTTGGCCTGGCGACCTTCTTTGATCCATGGCATAAACGGCCCATGACGAGCCGAGTGGTCACGCTGTGGTACCGTCCACCAGAATTGTTACTTGGCGCCACTGATTATAGTGTAGGCGTTGATTTGTGGAGTGCTGGATGCATTCTGGCAGAGCTCTTGTATGGAAAGCCCATAATGCCTGGGCGCACTGAGGTGAGTCTTGAACATGGAGTTGCTTTGTACTCAATGTTAATTTTTCTAGTAATACTTGGGGCTACGCTGTCAAATATCAGAACTCTGGTTATCTTCCCTTCCCACTGTTCCCATTATAAAGAATTCTGTGGGTGTGGCTGAAAATGTGACTTTTTACTCGCATATCCTTGTGAGGACAGCATTATCTCTACGCTGTCTGGTCTTTTGTTCAATTTTTTATGTTGGCAAGTAGTTGTTTGTAAACATGTCATTTTCACTATGGGAAGACATGGATGGCCTTTTTTGGCCTTTATTGTAAGTGTCTGACTAAGGTTTCTCCAAGGATGTTGTGGACTCCCATTGTTTGTTGCCTTTAGTGGGAACTTCTGTTAACAAACATGCGTCTGCCCTTTCTGCTATAATAAGCCTATGATTCAGTTATATCCATTATTGGAAATTGCGAAATAAATTTGATGTTTCTAAGTATTTTGTTTACATATCTGGTACTGGTGGAATGACATACATAACAATAAGGTTGAATTCAACATACTTGTTTAATTCTTAATCGATCTGTACAGATTCAATGCTTAACTCCCGTGTGGTAATTACTATGCTTTTTGTCATTTGATAACCTCTTTTATTAGTAACCAATATGGCCAGTAGTTGCAATATATTTTTCCCATTTATTTATTAATGAAAACCTGTTGTATTGGACAAACCATTGTTGTCTAGGACTTATGTTCTTTTAGGGAAGCTATTAGAAACCAGTCTCCATCAATACATCGTATATCAGTAGCATCCAGAAACACAAGACACAAAACCACCAACTTCTTCTATTTACTTTATTTACATCAATGCTCTTCTTAAGGTATAATAGTGAGGGGTATTAGTGTAATCTCCTAGTCTAGGGTTTCCCTCTTGTAGCTCTTCTTTTTCTCGCATCTCGTCGTGGCATTTTCCATGGCCGCCGTCTCTGTCCCGCCCGTCTTCTAGCACAGAGGACGCCTGACCATGTGAGTCCTTATCTGCTGTTCGGCACTGCCGATCCATCACGGAAGTCGCCTTAGCCGCTCATCGTGGTTTGGAGTCTGCCCATTGTGGACCCTCTTCAATGCCGCTCGTATACATGGCCCATCCACCTGTCTTTGTGCCGTCTGTGCCTCTCACCATTCGCGAGCCTGTTGCCTGTCCTCGCAGACTCTTCTTGCTCGCCCTTGTCAATCTCGTCCAGTCCGCGGATTAGTCCAGGATTGTTGTTCAGGGATGATTAACATGCATATATTATATAAGTTCAGAGTTGCATGAGTGAACCAATTCATATACTCTTATTGGCCTATGAATCCCATGAACAGCCCTGCCCCTGTCCTCGATGTCAGCTGCTCATGCAAGGTTTAGTCTTATATTGTATAACTCTAAAAAATAGGCTGATTGTCCGCCTAACCTTGTGGGATTAAAGTAAAAAGGTTAAATCCTGATGTGCCATATATTATGTAGAAGCTAGGAGGGGATTGCTAATAAACTCTGCAATATATGAATGAGTAAAAATGTAGAAAATACTGAATTTAATCTTTTTGAAATTGCTTAGGAGATTAGTATGGATTGGGCATGATGCTTGAGTTGCCAATGGCCATGTAGATGCACTTTGGTTATTCATAAATCTGTTTGAGTTGTAAATTCAGCGAGAGTGCTTACACCACAAAAACATTTTTTCTCGAGTTTTCTATTCGTGTTCCTCCAGCTACCATATAATCTTTTTTTATGCCGTCCTTTTAGTCTGCTGTTAAAACTGGGATGTACACTTTACCAGGTGGAACAGTTACACAAGATTTTCAAGCTATGTGGTTCCCCTTCTGAGGAGTACTGGAAGAAGTCTAAATTGCCACATGCGACAATATTCAAACCTCAACAACCGTATAAACGTTGCATCAGGGAGACATTTAAAGATTTTCCTACATCGGCTCTGCCATTGGTTGAAACTTTGCTTGCAATTGATCCAGCTGAGAGGCAAACTGCGACAGCTGCATTGCACAGTGATGTATGTTCCTATCCTTTCTCTTCTTAGTTGGAAAGAAATTTTTTAGGTGTGTAAGCAGAAATGTTGCTATGAAGCAAAGTATGTTGCTGCAGAAAAACAACTTCGATCTAGAAAAAAATATTTGTTTCAAAATGTTAATAACCAGATATGAAGCAGAACTCCACTAGCTGGTTGAATCTGTATGGTTGGTTATATAATTCTCAAATTTTATTTGTGGGTTGCATATATTGCAGTCTTTACAAATAAGCAATATATATGATTCTATTTTGGACGCATATATGTTTGTTCAGTCTAGTGCCTTGTACTATTGTGCAATGTGCAATTGAATCATATATACAGTATTTCATAGAAAATGGTGCTTTCCTACTAGGATCAATGTTAAATATCCACCCCATTTCCTTACAAGAAGCGTGGGCCCGGGCCCCCCCCCGCGTCCTTCGGCTATTTTATTTCCTTTACCAGTAGGATTGGGCGATTAAGACGGTTGTCTTTTTGAACGGCCTTATGCTTTTGTCCTGCTTCTAGTTAACTATTATTCCATCATCAATAGTTACTCATCATGTGCTCTTTTCTTTTCTTTTTAAAAAATGGATTAGTTTTTTTCAACCGAGCCTTATGCTTGTGACCCTTCAAGTCTGCCAACATATCCACCAAGCAAGGAGATGGATGCCAAGTTAAGAGATGAGGAGGCTAGAAGGTGTGTCACATTTATCCTTTTTACTATTTGCTGGACGTACATGTGGATATACACATGTTTGAGCCCTACCTACAACATTTACATCACATGTTTAATGGGTTATTACATGAACCGTCTTGTGTCAAGTTGGGACTAGTGTTTTTGAGTCATGAACCATCTTGTGTCAAGTTGGGATTAGTGTTTTTTTGTCATAAATAATGAAATGTTGATATGGAACACATTCTGGATTCACATCATTCTTCATTTAACCATAACTATTGTTATTCATTTGTAACCTATCTGATAGGAACTTCCTGTGTTTTCCTTCAACTGTCATGCAGCCACTTTCTGCTATTTTCTTTGTGGTTTAGTGTTCATTTTATATATTTGAAGTAGTAATTATCTAGAAGGGGGAAAAAAGAAACTGAGACCATCAACATGTTATTGGCTAAACACTTTTGTAAATTGAATGGCATATATCTGCATGCACTCTTAACTACTACTGCTTAAACTTCCCCTTTTCAATCAAGAGACTGCACCAGTAAGCAGTAAAGGATATGTTCGTCTTTGTAACTACTAACTAGTTTATGTTTCTGTGTTGCATTATCATCCTTCAGACTACAAGCTGCTGCAAAGGCCAAAGGAGAAGCAAAAAGGACTCGACCACAGGATCGATCCCGCAGGGCTGGACCAGCACCAGAAGCTAATGCAGAGATTCAAGCGAACTTAGACGTAAGTCAAAGCTCTTTATGACTGAAGACTATACTTGTTTTGCTTGGTATGATTTTCACCATTGAGAAATACAGAAACTGCCAAGTTGATTGTGAATGATTATCTGATACTGTTAGGTAGTTCACTTTTTGATTTCGCCGTGATAAGTTATCCTTATTCAGGGGAAACAAGAGTTGTTCACTAACCTGTCCTGCAATGAACAATTTTTTTTGCAAAGCTTGCACAAGAAAATGAGTGTCCATGGAACTCTTCCTATTTCCCTTCAGGGAAGGAATAGAGACACAGCAAAACTGACTACTTCAACACTTCAAAATAGCCAAAGTGTCATAAAAAAGTTGAAATTAACTAGTGTTCATATGTCACTGACATGGCAGTAACTGGTGCCAAGGTGTCACCGATGCCTAGCAAAAATCTATGCATCATAGGTACAGATACTTGGTATCGGGCAGATATGGATTTTGTAAAAGCCCAATACACAAATATGTTTTTAGTTTTTTTAATATAAATAGATAATAAGGCATATTATGAATTTTCTAAAAGCAGTAGTGGCCTATAGCAATTTTGCCAACACAATCTTGCATTTGTACTGTTTTGCTCATCTTTTCCACATTTCAATTTTGCCAACACTTCCAACTGCCAAGCCTGTGAAGCACCTCCATCCAATTCTCAAAATCCAAACTTGCAAAACCACCTTCGATTTGAGGCTTCCAGGCTAGTAGCAGATCAATAGATAACTATCCAATTCCTTTCTCTCCCACTTCCATTTCCAGCCACCAGTAAAACACATACTATTGAAAGCACTCCTTGTGTTCGTTGTTGCCATCTAGTCTTGGCTAGGAAAAAGCAAGCAAAGAGTACGGATTAATTTGACTAAGGTATGGGCTGGGACATGGGAGAGAGGACAGGAAGGGACTGATAACTACAGGAGGGAGGAGGAAAGAGCTCCCTGCCTATTTACCACAGGCGGGTGACGCTCGTCAGAGAACAGGTGCCGCGTGCCTTGCGGGCGGCGTGCACCTCTGGCAATGCCTGCTTGAGCATTGCAGACAGCTGCTTAAGCTCGCCGCCAGTGCTGTTCTCCGTGTGGGCTGTGTGCAGCAGCAGTTGGACATCTAGGTGAGGGAGGCCACGGTGCGGAGGGATTGAGGGAAGGCAGGTGGGGCAGCGAACAACCAGACACAGCTTTAACTACTGAAATTGTAGTATCTGTATCCATTAGATGGGCTGATACATATTGGCCTAAGTATCTGAAATTGTAGTATTTATTTTTTGTCCTGATTCTTTCTTGATATATATCTGCCACATATCTGTATCAAATATGTATCAGATATGGGATACAGCCCCTACCTCGAGTATCAGGGTAACATAGGAAAAATAGGGAACAAGGGAGGTAACAGAGACAGATAGACAACAGAGAAGGAAGGGCAGGATATGCGGAACCAACCAGCGGGTGGCATGGCTCTCCCTCTGCCTTCCCCCACCTTGATTGGCTCCTGTGCAGCTCTGCCCACCGGATCAAGCACGATAGCTGACGTGGTTCTGCCCTATGGTAGTGGAAAGGGGAGGCAGCTGTGCATTATTAGCGTAGGGGGAGGTGGAGGCGCAGTGCTCCTGGGTGGTTGCATGAGGGACTACATACACGATGCAGAAGGGGGAGTCCATTGGCCATGAGGTTGGAAGAGACAGGTGCTTTATGGGCTTTTGACTTGGAACCTTGGGTTGAACCTTAGTAGGCTAGTTGGGCAGTTGGTTCACTGCTTCTTGTGTCTGTGGTCCATTGATGGGCCTATTTTCCTTTTCTTCTCTGATATACATGACTATGGTGTCTGCCTTGCCTGCCTCAGTGCCTTACTGCCTCGCCTTAAGCGCCTAGATGATAAGAGGATGGTTGGTTGCCACACCTTGCCTTGTTGCTTCAAGAACAATGAAATTAACATAAAAACATGATCAAAGCCTACATTGTTTGATTGCACAACTGCTAAGTGCTAAATAAATTGTTACAAAATCATTTGCCTCTAATTTGTGGCAAAACCTTCCAAGAATTATCCATTGTTTCTTAGTACATTTGTAATTGCTGAGAACCAGGGAGATTTTTTTTTTTTTTTTTTTTTTGCTTCTGATCACAAATGAGTAACATAAGTAAACTCAGGCAGTTTGTCACTTTCAATTGTTATTGCTTAATATGGTACTGAACATTGAGCTTCCCAAATTTCTTATTAACAGCAGAGGCGACGGATGATAACTCATTCTAATGCAAAGAGCAAAAGTGAGAAGTTTCCTCCTCCGCATCAGGATGGAGGCACGGGTAATCCGCTGGGATCCTGTCGTCACATGGAGCCTATGTTCGAGCACCAAGATGCTTCCTTCAGCACAGTAGTCCCCATAGAGAAGGGGACCTCACAAACATGGTCGGGGCCATTGTTTGACCCAGCAGCTTTTGGACAGTCGAGGCGGAAGAAGCAAACTACCCTAGATGCTAAGGCTGCTGCTTACTCAAAGCAGCTTCAAAAGGAAAAGGGAGGGATACGAGCCCGATAATAAAGTGCCCTTTGGTTTTTTTTTTTTCTGAGTATGTGGAGGGACCGTGGGAAAGGTTCTTCATGGCCTACAGATGAATTTTCTTGTTTTGCCCCTCTGGTGGCTGTAGGGTAAGTGTTCCGGGTTGTGTACATGTCATGTGGTAGCGTTTCCAGTACGGTTTAGATGCTTCTGAACAAGCTGCCGTCATCAGGACGGGACCTTAGGGATTTTATTTGAGACCCGTGTATTTATGCTCGTTATGAAAATTCAGTTGCCCATGTGTATATATGGAGTAATTCTTTCTTCTGTATGTAAAGAGACGATGGTAGCCTTTTGATGCTTTCTTAAAGTGTGATGGCGACCTCTCTCACGTAACATTGGTATAATAATTGTACTAAGGTCTGGTTCTCTTAAACTTGCTTGCGGTGAGTTGCTTCGCCTTGTGCTTTGGGTAGCATACTCAACAAGAAGGGCACTATTCTTTCAGTTTTCTTGTTTGCAAATGTACCTGGTAACGATGTGAGTCCTGGTAAACATGATTTGGCTTTCAACGAATTTCTGACCTCTAAACGATTTTTTTCGAAGTGATAGTAGCACATGTCCCCGCGAGCGGACCTCATCAGAGCGCCGTCTCAGCGCACTTCCTTACCGCCGCACCGTCTGCTGCGTGTCCCCGGCATCTCCCGACCACAGGATCTCCCCAGCGTCTCCCCGGCATAGCCGGACCTCTGCCGCTCCCTGACACCGGCGTGGACTCGAGCTTGAAACGTTCTAAGTATTGAAATTACCGGTTACCTGCCTCAACATTAACGTCTGAGGCATGAGGCAACGGGCCATGTCATACCCCAGTGTGCTTCATCTTGAAAAGCGGCACCAAGCTGCAGATGATGGCAACGAATCAACAACTCAGTTTTGAGGACTTAGATCGATTGATCAACAGTTATTACCGCCTGCGTTGGGCTTGACCTTAGTTATAATCTGTTGGGGTAAAGTGCAGGACCGGATTTGTCTTAAAACATTCAACTGAAGAGCATCAATGGTTGCAGCGAAAGGCATGTTCTCAGCCACCTGGGCAAAAGTATAGCAACAGCTGAATTGCAAAGTTTAGATCTACGACTCTTAACACAGCATGCTTATACATACTCCTCCATTTAGGATTTTTATAACTAACCTATGTTATAATTGCTTAAATTACACTACAAAGTCACATGCCCTTGAGGCATTTAACTCTCACGTGCCAGAGAAACTAAGCACTGCACGGCAGGGGCTTAAAGCATTGCACAGATTGTCTCCCAGCGAGCTCCAAAAGCAGGATACCAAACATCACGTTCACCCTCTCTTTCGTCGTCCCTGAAACATATTTACAAATGGTGAGCCACGCGATACAGTCTTTGGTAGATGGACATAGATTACAAGCATGGATGAACTCAATGCAGTTGTTTCTTACCGAGCCTACATAATCCTCCATAAGGGACTGCCGCCGCCTCTTGAATGAACTCAATGGAGTATTCTCACCCTCTGAATTCCTTAGTGCTGCTTGCTTTGTTGGAGTCATGTTCTGTTGATATCAAGTTTGAGGTCAGATCAAATAATACCAGCAATTAACATAAGTATTTGCAAACCCTACAACATTAGCTAGGTCTTTAATGACAGAATGCAGAGCAGCAGAATGATGATGGGTAGTGAATAAGTTTAGGATTTGCCTTAGCAAGCCTTTTCTCCTTCCTTGCCTGCCTCTCTTGCTCATCATATTCTTGATTTTCTTTCTCAACAAGTCGGATAAGCGTATCACACCGCCTAGCCAACTCTTGGGTAGTTCTGGACTTCACAAACCAATCAAATCGGAACAATGGAGACATACGGAAGGCAGCTTTCAGTTCATCCCAGTTTCCATATCCAAGTTTGTGCACCATGCAAAGCTGGAACATAACACCAGCTTAGTAGCCATATCATGTACTCAAATACATAAATCCACATAATATGGTGAGAGAACATACCATAAAACGGTCACATTCCTCATTATAGAACTTCCCTTTATTTTGGCCATACTGAATTTTCAACTCTAACCATGGGTTCTTGTAGCGGTCTAGCTTCTTCCCAATGGCCTTCATAATCTCATCCTTGCGGGATATCCTTGCTTCCCCCCTTTCAATATTTTTTATAATTCTATCATAATCTGGTTGAACAATGATCAAAACATACACAATCTGTCAGTATGGAAAGTTTTATCTTCAGTATTCAAACAGTTGCTTTTATTAAAAGAGTATAATAAAAATAAAAGCTATTACAATGTGAAATGTTCTTCATGAAATAAACAATTAAACTATTTCAACATGGTCAACGCACCTATTTCCTTTATATACTCCCTCCATAACCAAAAAACCTGACGTTTAGGACAGGATTGCGGTAACCAAGGAGTGATTAATAAGGGGTTAGTTTTCCATCTTTACCCCCATTAAATAGGGCAGCGGGTGGCATCAACTGAGCTTAGCTCGATTGGTTAGCTCTACACAGCCCGAGGCTGGAGTCCGCGGCTCGAACCCCAGCAGGCGCACTACTTTTTTTGATTGGCCAGCGGAATAAGCGCCCAGCGCCAGTGCCAGGGGCATTCGTGTCAAGATGTGTCTACACATGCCTTCGACGACAGCTTTTGCGAAAATAGGTACGGGAGCCAGGACGTCAACTTTTGTGGGTACGGAGGGAGTACTAGCTATCTTGGAATTATTGTCTTACCACTCAGTTCTTTGTATCTCTCCTTGAAAACTTTAGCATAACGTTGAACTTCCTCTTCTGTCTTACCCTCCATTTCAGAGGATATACTTTTAATATCATTGCGACCATATCTCTCACATGCACGAATAAATGTGTTGAAGTCTCTCCTTGTCCATGATGCAAAACCCTGAAATTTTGACCATGACAGACAAATAAGTTAGAGAATCAACAGTATAAAAGAGCAAGCAGAAAGGTACAAAAGCAAGAAAGTTGATTTTGGTGTGTTGTGTTATGATTCTAACCTCTTCTAATAACTGTTCCTTCTCTTCTTGCTCCTCTGCTGTCAAAGGCTCCAACTGATCTGAGCATCACATGAGAATAATGAAGTTAGCAAGATCCACTTGGATGTAATACAACCTAGGAAAAACAAGAGAATACCTTCATCTTCGCCATCAATAGTATCTTTCTTCTGGTTTGCTTGCTGCATCAAAAATTTTCTGATGTTAAGCACCAACATTACAAGTGACAAATGCAAAACAATATATTGCAAAGTAATGTGCAACGGACTGGGAAAACAGGCACAAAAAAGAAAAAGTTGAGCAAACTAGTTAATATCCAGTAAAAATTACCAAAAAAAAAACTGGATGAGAAATTACCATAAGGTATCGCACTTCCTTTTCATACAATTCATTTAGCCTTTGGTTATTGAAAAACTGGAAATCATGCCTGACATGAATTAAAATCTGCATCAGATATAATTCAATAAAAAGGAACAATTGACAGCTTTCAAGAAAAAAAAAGAAATTTACAAGTGAGGCATTCTTGGAATCCTTGGCTCCCTTGGCTTTGCTGGTGCACCTTGGCGAAGTGCTTGCTTAAAGTAGTCCGACTCAGAGTAGCTACAAATTACAGTTAAAATAAGGTCAAATAAGTATTAGACAGTGTGCCATGGCCAAAAAATAAAAGAGGTGCATACTTTCTCTTCCTTTCTCTTCTAGGTGGCTCGATCCAATTATCACTAACAAGTTTCTTGAAATCAACCTTGTTTTCATCCTTCAAGCAATCATGGAGGAGAATTCAATTGGTGAGCAAATACTTAAAAAAAACTCCAATTTACAGAACATGAATTGAATGTTTGAACATTACCTTCTCATCATCAAAATCATACAATTCAGCATCTGCATCAGAAAATAAAAGCTGTTAGGTGGGTAGACAGAAGATATAGGAACAGAAAACAGGCACATACTATCATCCATCTTAAATTTAATGGCATTGAACACAGGACATAGGAAGAACAGGCACATACTATCATCCATCTTAAATTTAATGGCATCCTCAGTGAACTTTTTCATTTTCGCATCAAGTTCTGCTGTTGTCTCCTCTCCTTTAGCTATAATACGGTCAATGTCCTCATCAGTTATTGTGCTGTCCTTTGAACTGAAAACCATTTCAGCACCAAACCGCACCATTTGCAGAAGGTCATCCTTGTTGACAGCTTAATAAAGGAGAATGTTGTCAGAATAATCCCATATCCAACTAGTAAAGAAGATGCTTAAAACAAATAGACAAATATCAAAACCATACTTTTCTGCTCTGCCAATCGTCCTTGCTGAATAACCAAAGCATCCAATGCTAGCTTCTTATATGCTCTCTCAATCACCTTTTCCTCAATAGTGTACTGTAATTTTGGTTACATTATATTCCAGACAGGTAGCAATATAAATTTGGCAATTAATCTAGAAACAACAAACCTCAGTGCAAAAACGGAACACTTGAACTTCTTTCTTTTGACCTATTCTATGTGCACGGTCCTGAGCTTGCAGATCAGCTTGTGGATTCCTGAAGGCACAGAAGTAGCAGAGACATAAGATTCATTCTTAGGGTAAGCGACAAAATTAAGTTTAGCATAACCAAGTCACATACCAATCACTGTCATAAAGAACCACAACATCAGCAGTGGCCAAGTTGATACCAAGGCCACCTGCCCTAGTTGAAAGTAAGAAAACAAACTTCTCACTTCCTGGCTTATTGAAGGCTTCAATGGATGCATCACGGTCTTCTCCACCTGTATTTCCATCAATTCGACAATACTGATATCCTCTATACATAAGATAATCTTCCAAGATATCCAAAAGCCTGGTCATCTGCGGGATAGCGCGATGTCAGGCAAAGGAAAATTCTAGGATAACCAAGTGCTTAATGAGATGCACTATACACATGCTCAGCATCCACAAGTGGTGTCTGATATCTCCTAATACAAACTTGCTAAACAAATAATATATTCAAAATCTGCATGGCAGTGGAAAACAATCACCTGTGAAAAAATTAGGACTCTGGAATCACGCTCCTTTAGTTTGGGCAGCAATTTATCTAATAGAACCATTTTTCCTATGTAATTATCAAAAGAACTGTCAATAAGCATTCATAGAAATTCTGTAGAAAAAAAGTATCTTACAATTATGCAAAAGAAATTAAGGAACATGATGTACCTGCATTCTCAACTAGATGTTCACCAGTTGTGTAGGGTGGGCCAGGTTCAGCTCCTTGGAATAAATATGGATGGTTGCAGCACTTGCGCAACTGCATGGCAATGTTAAGCAATCGCTTGCGTTCACCACCAGCATTAATAACCTCCAAATCCTTCTGAAGCAGAGCACGATAGTACTGCTTTTGCATCTGAGACATTCCAACTTTAAGTATGGTTTCCTTCTTTGGAGGTAGACCCTTTTCTACGTCAGACTTGAGCCTCCTAAGAAGAAACGGGCGAAGAACCTTTGCAAACGTTGCGAGAAACAATTATGAAGAGTTCATTTTTAAGGTACTAAAATTGTTGATCATGAGAATTATATCCCAACCTTATGAAGCTGCTGGACCACCTCCTGTTGATCATTTTCCCCAGAAATTTGAAACCATTCATCAAAGGTCTCCGCAGAGCTAAATATTTCAGGTAGCAAGAAATTGAGGAGAGCCCAGAGCTCATGGAGATTATTCTGCCATGTAACAGCAAATCAGAGTGAATCAGATTAAACCAAAACAAATATGAAACAACACAGTTACTGAAGTGGTAGTTAGATCATTGTTCTGGGTTCATTATATAAAAAACAATACTGGCAAGAAGCCTACCTGTAGTGGAGTGCCTGTGATGAGGAGACGATAATTAGTGTTGTAAATCCTCATAGTCTTCGATAAAAGAGAATTCTCATTTTTTATCCGGTGAGCTTCATCAATAATTATGTAGCGCCAGCTGAAGCGCTTCAACGTAGATTTTTCTTTGATTGCCATTTCAAAACTAGTCACGCACACATCAAATTTCCCAGGCTGCAGCAAATTGTCCCTTATATGGTTCTGAAAAATAAGAGGTCAGTAACATGGCAGTATAAGCTCCATATAAGTGATTAAAGAATAGATTTGAGACTAACCCGCTCTTCTGGATTCCCCAAAAACTTCACAGCCCGTAGGATAGGGCAAAAACGTTGGATTTCCTTAATCCAGTTGCCAAGAGTGGACTTTGGCGCAACAACCATGTGAGGACCAGTTATACCTCTGAACTCATGCAGATAGCCCAGCAATGAAATAGTTTGAAGCGTTTTCCCAAGACCCTAAATAATAAAAAAGTATACATTCAAAGTCAAAGTGTCAAACAAAACAAAATGGACTAAAAGATCTTAATCAGGATTAACACATGTAACATACCATCTCATCAGCTAATATTCCATTGATACCATTCTCATACAATCGTATAAGCCAATTAAGTCCAGCCAGTTGATAATCACGCATCTTTCCCTTGATGCCTGAAAAGAATTCAAACATTTATTAAAAGTTTACATAAGACAAAAGGAACAAAAGATAAAGCCTAAGGAAACTGAAACCTAAAATTATCGGTTGGTTTGCATGAGAATGGATATCAATTCTTTTATCAAGAAATTGGAAGTGGTCAGTCCACTTTTTGGAACAAAAAGGTGCCATTGGAAGTGAAAACAGGAAACAACAATTAATTGCATAAATAGATGTTCCTTCATTATGAGAATCAACAAGCAAATGCACCATGGCATTTATTGAGTAGGAATAGTTATTAGGAAAAATAGGTCAGCATTTAGTTACAAAACTTAAATATGAACAGTAAGTTATGGCCTTATGGATAATATTGTTTCAGTTTGCACCTCACCCAAAGCAGTATATACTTAATAATATTGGCTCAGTTGCACCTCAATCAATGCACTCATTCACTTTCAAAGTCACTACAAGATTCAATTTGCCTAAGTTAAGTTTGCCTTATAAACAGCATCAAAATAATTTAAGGCAACAGAGAAAAACATCTATCTAACAAGTAATTCTATCAACTTGAGGTAGTTATTAAAGCAAGGAAATAACATGTCAAGGTAGTAAGAAATAGTCAGCAAAGGGCTCACATGAAGGCTGTGAAACTAAACGTGTCCCCCCTGCACCGGCAAGGGCATCTTCTTCCTCTTTGAGGTATTCTTCGTCTTCCTCTTCTTCAGTCATCTTTGATGCATGACGCCCCCTACACATTTTGACTCTTAACTCATCAACAAAACAAATAAATCACCATAGACAGAAAAGAATCTCAAAATTCATTAAGGGTTCTGCATACAAAATAGTGAGCAGCACTCCATAATATAAACTATAATCATACTGAGTATTGCAGGATGAACTATTCAACTTAACAACTCCACTCTAATATTTCTTTAATAACTCCATATCTACATACAAAATGAAAATATAGGAACACACATAAAAGATGAACCAGATGTCACCTTGATACAATACTGACAATTTCAGGAAAATAATAACAAGATCAAGGGGCTAACAAAGAATCTATAAGATAGAAGATTCACCTACAAGCTTAACAGAAAAAAATGGTTATAGTGTGTGTTGATGCATGTGGAAAGGTACTAGGGATAGTCAAAACCCATTTCTAGTGTCAGACATTTTTTTATGCTGCAGCCATGATTTGTTGGGAGCATTGTTCATTTAATATTTTAAACTTCAAAAGGCTCTTGCCAAATAAAGTGCCAGAAATGTCCACTAAAGTTCCAAGATAAATCGTATAATCATGGCATAAACAGGACCAATGCTACCTGCCGCGTGGCTTTTTCTCATTTGACTGGCTTCCTTTTGCAAAGTGAGCAAATATTTCTGTCTGCTGAAGAAGGTATTTCAACCGTCCCTTCCCTTTATTGTTCTGTAAAAAAAATAGAGATCAAAACAACAGCAGATATAATATATTAAGTCTACGTGGTTAATCCTGTGCAAACCATGCAATTGAATATGAGGATCCATTTAAAGACAGTACATACCATGTCAGCATCAATGGCAGCATTTTGAGTATCCAGTATCTCTTGGATTTTCTGTTTCTTCATCTTCTGGAGTTCTTTTAGCCTTGCTTTCTCGCGCTTCCCAACCACTGCATCAGTCTGCGAAAGAAATGGTTAGGGGCAAAGAAATGTAAAATTTTCACTACTAAATGGCGGGGCATGATACAACTAGATATCTATTTACCAATATTACTAACATCTTTGTATTATGGAAGAACAAGGCAACAATAGCTTATGCCACAGCTATGAGAAAAAATAAAAGTAGAAGTCCTTGCAACAATAACAAAACAAACAAATTAACAGAGGCCATATCTAGCAATGACTGGAAAGCAGATTATTCTGAAACTAAACTATGTGGTCCAGTAATTTTTCAAATATTAGTATATTTCAAAGCCCTCGATAAACAGAATTTCTAAGAACGCGATTAAAGTACCCAAACCCTAGCCGCCCGCTCACCTCGTCGCCGTCGTCCTTGTCTCTCGCAACGGACTCGTCGTCCTCGGTGGACTGGGACTCGTCGTCACCTTCAGCGGCGGTGGCGGCACCGGCGTCCTCCTCGTCCTCAGCTCCAGCGCCGGTAGTAACGGCTTCGATCTCCTCCTCGTCGACCTCTTCCTCCTCCTGCTGCCCCTCGCCCTCAGCTCCCTCCTCCTCCGCAGGCGGCGCCGCAGCATCCTCCTCGTCTTCGTCCCCTTCCTCGCCACATCCGGAGCCGGCGGCATCTGACTGGTCCTCCTCCTCCTCGGCGGAGGATGAGATCTCCTCCTCGTCGTCGTCGTACTTCACCGGCTTCGCCATTGGGGCGGGCAGTGGCGGGAGAAGATCGGTAGGGTTAGGGTTTCGGGGCGGGGCGCTTTGGATTTCGAGTGCGGGGGAATGGGGGTTGGATACGGTTGATCGACCCAGAGGTGCAGGGGATTTCAAGAGTGAAAGTGATTTGGGGGCAAAGGGAGTGGCATATTTATATGGGGCGCCAGTACGAGAATTTTATGCGATTTGCTGATTTGACCATAGAGGTTTACGTATTTCATGGTTACCCCCTTGAGCATAGAAATCCAATGGATATTTTCAGCAAATGATTCAATTGGCTACGGTTTCAATATTTCAGAGTCCAAACTTAGTAGTATTTAATATCAAGAGTGAAAAGCGATTTTGGGGCAAAGGGAGTGGCTTATTTATATGGGGCGCCAGTATGAGAATTTTATGCAGTTTGTTGTTTTGACCATAGAGGTTTACGTGTTTCTGGTTATCCCTTGAGCATATAAATCCGATGGATATTTTCAGTAAATGATTCAATTGGCTACGGTTTAAATATTAAGAGTCCAAACTCAGTATTTAATAAAGCAACAATTTTAATTAGTTGTACTAATATAGATGCAAACCAACTTTATCAAATTTGAAATACCAAGTAGAAAATCTCAAAATAATGTCTCTACAAATGGTAAAAAAATAAAATACCTATACAGCTAAATTGATAGACATTGTGAAAACTAACATTCTTTTCCAAGAGCGGCTCCAAATAAATAAGCTAAGTCTATATAGTTCTTATTTCAATGTGATCAATATACCACAATTTAATTGACAATTTGTTAGCAAGATCACCGGTGATATATGAATCCTCAAGAGCTGACTAAAGAAATGTTCAAAGAAGTTCAATGGCGAGGCAACAGGGTCAAAAGCATTTGTGGCTTGAACTGCGGATACCCATGTATATATCAAGGAAAAAAACAAATACACAGACATTCTTTGGTGGCAACAGCGGGGACAACCTGCACTTTATACAAGTGTATATACCGTACCGGTAGTCGTGTTCGTGGGTTCACATATTGAACGTTTCTCCGAGACCAAATGAAATATACATGTACTGTAAGGATCAGAATGAAAAACGTTGCCAAAGCCAGAAATTTCCAGGAGCATGGCCTTTTCCCTGCATCTGATCCGCGGTGCACCCAGCCTGGGGTCCTATGTTCAGAGTGATCCCGGCGTTGGCTCACCATAGACCACGCGTACAGCTCCTAGTCAGCACATGGAAGTGGGCGGGGGTTCCTTCCCGCCAACAAGGCGGGGTTGATTTGAGGGCTCCCGCCGCGGTCGAGATTTTCCAGGCAGAAACAAAACGATGGTTCGGGCCTGGATCAAATGTCGGTGGGCCCAACCATCTTTTTAATTGTTGAAACTGGGTCCAACCGCATTTGTGGGCATGTGGCCCAGTAAGACACGAAAAAGTACATAATTTATCAAAAAAATTAGATAAGATGTCCACTAAATAAAAAGAAAGATAAGGAGGGAAACATATTTTTTAAGTAGGAAATCAAGTCTATACCAGAACCGAAACTTGAAGAGATATGATAGATAGATGGTCAAGTAAGAGAGAAAAAACGCGATCGGACCAAAAAGAATATTATATGAAAAGAATATCCATTGATAATATAATTTCTATGTATAATGTCTAAATAAATTAATACACATAGAAACTATTTGTGATTTCTAGCATTGGTCTGCCACAATGAAAGCACTCTGTCTTTTTCATCATATAAACATTTGTGATCTCCTTTATAGTGGTTGGGAAAGTACCATTGGTAGTTATAGGTACTTTCTTTTTTTTTCCCATGTTTTCTATACAATTAATTGAGGAAGATTGATTATAAATGTAATCTTTAGTATAAAGGGTATTTTTGTAATTGAGATTTTGTCATTCCTTATACTAATGATCAACATTCGCACCATGTTGGATTTTTTTCTCCAAAAGACCATCTTTGGAAGATTGGTATAATCTGCTCTACTAAACTAATAGATCTAGAAAATAGTGATAATAAGTTGTTTGTCCTCCAACGGTTTCCTTTGAAACCCTAAACTATTTTCGACCAACCAAACCTATTTTAACATTTTCTTTATCTCTTACTGCCTTATCATCTCGAATCCTTTATTTTCCTTATTTACACATGTTGATCTTTTCGAGAAAACCGCTGGTGGGGGAATGGATACAGAGTTTTTCTCGACTATGGAACTTACAAGTTGGAGAGACCATTTGATATGTAACTTCTTTTATTTGTAAAGAGTTCTTTTTACTGAAGCGTTGGAGACCATATTTTTTTCCTTTTTTTGCGGGGTTTCCTTTTCCAGCTAAATTACTAAAATAGGGAGTTATTTTACAAAGCTTGCTTTGAGATGCTCTTAGCACATACCCCTTCTGCTCGAGACCATCAACCACCGTCATCGCCATCTTTCCAATATGCCGTAGCTGGCACTATTGCCTTCCGCTAGGCCCTACGTGCCACACCGTCCCCGCCACTTACTGCACTTTTCCCTTGATCGCGTGGACTACCAGCTGAAGGGCTTGGGCCTAGGGAGATCGGTCGCCGCTGCCGTTGAAGATCTCGAGCCGTTAGAGACAGGGCGATGTCGTCGTCGTTGTTGTCGAAGATCTTGGACCTTTGGAGATCGGAGCGCCTATCACAGAGCGACAAATAAGGTCAAACTTTCCCCATTGCAGAGCAACGATCATCTATATTGAATGTGAATGTATCTTCTGCGATTACCTTTAGCCTTAGTAAAATATGTTGCTCTATTGATGCCCACATATAAGCTCACAAATAATTCATTAGCATTTTGTCGATGAAATATGGTGGATTGTCCACCGAGGGTGCATCTACGATGATAGATTGTGTGGTAGAGGTGCGCTCCGCGTGATCAGAAACTATATGGCAATAGAGATATAAAATTTAGACAAGTTCAGGCTATCAATATGATGTATTATGTAATACCCTATGTCTGTGTTTTATTGGATTGACTGTATATGAGATGTGATTGATTCCAGGCTAAGTCTAGGATTTGTATGTGGATGCTGACTATAGGGGACCTGTCCCCTCCTTACATACTCTGAAGGTGTAGGGTACAAGAAAAGTATCCTAGTCGACTATATGGTAGGTATTCTATTTGGGTTACAATACATATAAGAGTTCTAGTAAATCAAATCTTCTACCATCTTATGGATCCGAGGGTATATCTCCACAACTAGTCCCTTAGCACCTTATATTTGCTGAGCAACGACATCTTGAATTAGTCTGAGCACTTTAACTTGCAGTCGACAAGTCAGGCATTGGACTAGTTTATTAATAGTTTGGCTGACCTTGAACTTATTTATGTAAGGTTTACCAAAAGGATGCGATGGGCTCAAAATTAAATTTGAGATTTTTTTCACCTCGGATGAAGTATATCCTAGACTCCGTTTGCGAGATCGGATGATTATCATCCGACGCAAATTGTGTTTGTAACAATCTTAAATTGATTTCGTTCCTTTTCATTGGAGAGGTCTAAAGCGAGGACCTATCCATTATCTCAACAAAAAATCACATTCAACTTAGGAACCCCTCCGTTTGCATTTTTATTAAAGAAAACTAGAAGGATTCACCGTGTTTTGTCTCAGGCATAAAGAAAGAATAAAAATATATTACAATAGTGAACTGTTGACGTGGACATCTTGCATGTTAAGATAAATCGTCAGTAGTAAATTATAGTGGATTATTGAGGTGGACGCATTACATATCAAGGGAAATCGATAGTGGAGCTGATAGGGGACTGCTGAGTTAGATGTGTTGCATGTCGAAAGAAATAGATAATGAGATTTATCTATATAAGAGTTATAGATAGAAAAATAGGCTAGGATTTCGCTTACTGACTTCGGTAAAAAAAAGAATCAGGAACCCCCACCCCCTTTCCTGTCGTGCTTTATGAGAGGTATTCCATCTGTCTAAATAAATGCAATTCTAGCATAATATAAAGTTAAATTATATATCTCAAATTTGAACTGTTATATTTATATAAAAAATATAAACAGTTATGTCATCAATATAAGTATCATCACATTTTTCATGAACTACATTTCATTTGGTGTCAAAACATTAATATTTTTACATGTATATTTGGTCAAACTTTGTACACTTAGACGAGAATAATGCACCTAGAATTGTACTCTTTTCAAGGTAGAGGTATTGGCCCTGTTCGGCTGATAGATATGCCAGGAGAATTCGGCTGATTCAATAGTATTATGTGAGAGGAAATAAGCCGAAATATGCCGGCTTATGTCCAGCCGAACATGGCCATTATTTTCATTTTTCTTTCTTTAATTGCAACTATATAAATAACATGTTCAGAGAAGCCATCTAGAATTGTTCTTGATGAAACCTCAACATGCATATATGCTTTATTTGCCAATTGATGTCCCTTCTATGAATGTTAGGCCACCAAGTACGTGTCGTCTCCTAGCTCTTCATTCAGTCTAAGGACACACAGGCCTAGATGCCAAGCCATATATAGCCTATACATAGATACGAAGAGGAAGGGATCGGATGATGTGAGAATCTTGCAATAAAATGTTTTAGATAAAAAATGGTCACCCAAGAGTTTACATTTTGTGCTTTGTACTTGATCAATCCAAAGTGTCTCCACTGGAACAATTTGTTGTGATGCCCTATAGACAGTACTGATTTTTGTACACAGCAGTTGACATTCCAAGGTTCATCAACTGTGAATGCCATATCAAGTTAAAGATTGGATCCAACCTGAGAATCTGGTAAATACAACCGGTAGTTTTTGTGATTCCCATTGAGAGGGCGGCCGTTGATGCCACGGTGGGATCATGGATTACAGTGCAATTCAAGCATGTCAACTTTGTCGGGGATGCAGAGAAATTACAATGCAATTCAAGTATGGAAACTTTCTCGGGGATGCCGGGATGCAGAGAAAACGGATTTATGACAGAGATCAGGTAATTGGGTTCTTTGCAGTGGAATCTGCCCACCAAGGATCAAGTCTCGACTTGGCAATGGTGATCACAATTTCTTGGATTTATTCTAGCGAAATTTTTGACGTTATGCTTTAAGTGGTAAGTAACGTTCCCATGAGACACTAGTGGTGACTTCGGGAATCTCCAGATCGACCGGCTCAGTCCTCCGAAGGTGCTCATAGGGTAGGGTTTGCGTACACGTATTCATATGAGTGAGTATGTGTGTGTTGGGTGTCTGCGTTGGCTGTCCTTCAGAGGTGCTCATAGGGTAGGGTTTGCGTACATGTATTCATATTGGTGTGTGCGTGCATGTTGATGTCTGTGTTGCACTGTGTGATCTAAAAAAAAGACAGAAAAGGTTTAAACACAAGCAGGACAAGTTTGCTGTATTTGAGGCATTGTACCATAACAGCTAAAGGCAAAGTTTGCTGTATTTGAGGCATTGTACCATAACAGCTAAAGGCACTATTTTTTTTTTAACAATGATGGGACAAATTTGTAGTTGTAGCCTCATATACCACCTTTAACAAGAAGTTCTACTAACCAGATAGTAAATCGTCAAAAACCTTGGTAGTGGATACTATATTCCAGCGACTACACAATTGATTGTAAAGAAATCATGTATAGTTCAACCGATTTGCAAAACTAATATGTCTTAAGCAATATAAAAAGTCAGTGTTATCATTCTAGCTGTTAGTGTTGTAGGTTTGCTACAGTAAGTAGTCCTTTTTTCTTGACTATTAAAAAAAAGACTCGACGGGGGGAGAGATGTCCCCCTGATTTTCGTCTTAAGAAGATGGTGCCGTGACTCGAACCCATGCTCACTTAGCCAACCACTTTCTTTGACGTGTTATGCTGACCAGTTGCACTATGAGTGTGTTGGCCAGTGTTATCATTCTAGCTGTTACAGGTGTTGTAGGTTTTGCTACAGGTAAGTAGCCCTTTTTCTCTTGACTCTTGTTCTTTTCCCTATATGTATTTGTACTTTTATATTCCCTCTTCACATTAACGTTAACATCGCATGTTTAATCACTGGATTTGATTGAGTGACAGTAATTTTAATAACTGATTATTACATTGTGAGCCAAGTAATGTTCCTAATCAACTCCACTGGATATCAACCATATGTTATCTGCAACTCCACAGGATGGCTTCAGAAACTCCGTCCCTCGCACTTGCGCCTGATTCAGTAAAACCATACCATCCAAAAGGATATTAGTTTTTTTTTTAAAAAAAACGAAGAGCTGCGTTTCATTGTATTAGAGAGATGAAAAAGGATATTAGTTCTAATCATTGATCTGAACACATACTCTGCATACGAGTGATTTCACATAAGCAGGGAATGGCATTTCATCAGAGATTATTGAAATTTCTTTGTAGTGGAATTGACATTCAATTTTGAGTAGCCATCCTTTCTGTAAATACCATGACCATGTGTCACATGGTTCCTTTTCAGTAGCGACTTACAAGCTGCCACGTATCTGATCTCTTGGTACCCACTTTGCCTGGAATCGCTACCCTCTTTCAGATGCTCCTTATCCATACAGAATGCCACCTCGCTCTATGGGCAATATTGAAATATTAATTAGAAAATGCGACTTCGGAGCGCAGCATCGCATACCTCTTCCCTTGTCTGATGGGGGTATCAGGGCTTTGCTTTGGTTGAGATTCTAGGCATACAGGATAAGAACTAGTCAGCAGTACAGGCCATTGGTATGCTGTGCTGTTCATATATAGTGCCTTTATATACGAATCTTGTTTCCCCCGTGCTGACTTGGCTTCACTCTAACAAGATTCTATATATTTGACTTGGTAGCTTCTGTAGTGGCGGCCACCATCAATATTGCTGATGAACTTATGACTACGTATGTATAGGATGATATTATCCGAACGTGGAGAAATGGATTTCCACTTCAAAAATGATATCTGTGCATGAAGTACCAAGAGTACGTTGCAATGATGTACCAGATTATAAACATAATAGTTTCATTTCTATTAATTAACTTTAGTTCATCCCACACTTCACTGAACAAAGAGTCAAACACCCTCAAAGATTAGTATTCAAATGGTCCAACCACTGAATGTCAATTGTCAAATATAATCTCCACTGAATATTATCAGCTTAAAGTTTATTATTATATATTGTGCTCAAAAAAAGTTTATTATTATATATCCCTCCTCGACATCTCATTCTTTCTTTCTCTGTCTTCTGACTAGTCGAATAGGAATATAGGATAGGCTGATCGAGCAAGATCCCCAAGCCTTATCAACTTCCAAGCTCGACCCGTTTCAGTCGTATCAGGTAGCTACACTACTGTTGCCGTCCAAATATTCCGTACTAGTACATACTAAACCTTTCGGTGTGTGACAATAAGCTATAGCTAGCAATGCCCTTGGCAATTATCCAAACTCTCCTCCCTGTCGGTTCGCTGCAAAAGCCTCACTCTCTTGCCATCACATTTCCACGCCTATATAAACGAGCCTCCCTGCACCCAGTCCTAAGCAAGCAAGCACAAATACTCAAAGCATCATATCTACAAGCAAATTGCACATCTTCTCTAGCTAGCCTAGCTTAATTACATCAGTCACTTCTCAATCGAAGCAACTCTGTTAAAGGGTTGTTCATTTCTCGAGAACGATCGACAGGACCCTTAGTTTTTGATCCATATGGACCAGGTGACAAGGCTGGCATCGCAGCGTGCAGTGGTGATCTTCAGCACGAGCTCCTGCTGCATGTGTCACACCGTGACGCAGCTGTTCCGCGAGCTCGGGGTGAGCACGATGGTGGTGGAGCTGGACAAGGACCCGCGTGGAAAGGAGATGGAGAAAGGGCTGGCCAGGCTACTGGGCCGCAGTGCCGGTGTACCAGCGGTGTTCATCGGTGGCAGGCTCGTCGGCTCCACGGACAAGGTCATGTCGCTCCACCTCAGCGGCAACCTCGTCCCTCTGCTGCGCAATGCCGGGGCACTCTGGGTGTAGCTCCTTGTAGCGTCGCTATTATGCTCTGTGAGCGAGTGTCAGCTGCTCCATCGATAAGCTGACAATAAATATATAAGCTATACTGGTTCTGTCGACAATATTACGTCGATCGCGGCAAGGGGCGTCAATATTTTGTAAGCGTACCTGATAACGTGAGGAGAGGGAGTGTTACCTTTTACTACCTTTTCCCGAAAAATGCACGGGCTACATATAGTCCATAGGATGCATGTGATGTGACAAATGGAAGAGCTTCATTGTCATTGCTATTGCTATATTTTGCAAAGTTTCTTACTGTCCTGCTTGATCATATTGTGAGGAGTGAGATTGTTTCCTCCCGGAAATGCACTGACGAAAGGACATATACTCCGTACATGATACTACGTGCATGTTGTTAGCGACGGAAGAGCTTCATTCTATGCTGCTCTGGCACACACTACAACTAATTAACTGAAAGCGTGGATGGTATCTTCCAACGGTTTCCATTAGGCAAAATCGGCAAAGCATATACTACTGCATGGGTAGGGGGACCCTGCGTGGTATACGGCATGTGCCAGCAATAGTGGATAATCAAATGTGTAAAGATCATGGGCCCAAGTGAATGGTTATGGTTTTGATGATTTAGATTGTATAGTCCAATCATTTACAACTAACATATGGTATGACCCTGGCAGTTTTAAACTCATCTATATTTTACTGATACTATAAGCATGAAGATTCTAGAAGGGGGTCGCTACATCTGTCATATGATATACATTCCTCAAAGAAAATACAATCTACATACAGAATGTTTAACTGTTGGTTGAAAATCACACAAACATCGAGTTGAAACAAACTTGCTTTTGTATTCATTTCTTGATCCTACGTTATAAAGATCCCTGACTTCATACATTGTATACAAATGACCATTTTGTCCTTTCTTTCACCTATACAAATACTTTGTTTAACAACGTGTGTCTGGTGAAGTGGTAATTTCTACTTCGCATGTCCAGGGCTTCGCTCTTTCTTCTTTGATCCTCTTTGGTTCTCTTGCAGCTTTTAGCTTTGCATCTTCCTTGTCAAATTCTTGAATAAGATCTTTAAATCTTCAACCTAGACTAGCCACACTGGGCTCCGCTATCCAGTCTTGGAGGATACCGATAGCGGCAAAACGCCCACGGGGGGATACGTTACGCGGTCCGCTATCCAAGCAGAGGAGCTTGCGTCTGCCAGATATAGCACGCACGCCAGACGTCCGCCATCGGCCAGCGTGGCGTGGGGCCTGCGCGCCGTTCCTCGGCGCCATGAGCAGAAGGGGGAGAGAGAAGGGGATGGCTGGCGGAGGAGGAGCCGCGCCCCACGGCGACGACGACGGAGGAGCTGCATGCTCGCCCGGAAGCCTTGCCCTCGCCTCGCGCAGAGCAGCCGCGCCCGCTGCCTTCCGCCTTCGCCTTCGCGCGTCAGAGCTGTATGCGGCGGGGAGGTGGACTGCTCTGCTCCTCCTCTGATGCCGCCGCTCCGCCGCGTAGTTGAGTGCCGATGAGCAAGCCCGCCACTGCCCTATGGCCATGGAGGTCCGCCGCAGGGTTCCACCGCCGCCGCCGCGGATGCCACCTCATCAGAGCTGCGCTCGTCGAAGCTGCCCATACGTCGAGATGCCGAAGCCCGCTCGCGCGCTCGCCCAGGCCAAGCGCGCTCACCGGCACGCTGCAACAGTCGCCTCCGGCCGAGATCCACGCGTAGCAGCCCTGTGCCGCGATGACGAGAACGGTGCGGGTGCAAGCGCGAGTGCGACGGCCTTGGCGGCGCGGTCCCCTGTCCGGTCCCGTGCCTTCGTGCTCGCGTGCCCTGCCTCGCCTCGTTGCGCCGGCTTATGCTTCTCCCGCGTAGCTGGGCGGGGAGGGGCGCGGGATGGAGCTCCGGCGTCGAGCTCGAGCTCATCTGTCGGGGAGTGCAGGAGATGGCGGCCGACATGGGGATCTCTAGAGGAGGGACGCGTGACACCGCCAGCCGCCGGCGCGACCTCCGCGACCGCGGGCGCGGGCGCACGCGACACCGCCAGCCGCCAGTGCGACCTCCACTATCGATGGTGCGCGCTCCGCCACGCGGGAGCTCCCTACGCCCTGGTGGTGGTGGCAAGCGGAGGGAATGGATGGGAGGACGAGTAGTACTGGGGAGAAGAGAGAGAATGGGACAGAGGGACCGAGGGAGAGGACGGTTGAGGAAAAAAAAAACTGATACATGGGTCCCACTTTTTGATATAAAGTAAGATAGATGGGTGCAGAAGAAAGTGATATAGAGGAGAAAATTTAGATGACCAGGACAATTTCTTTTTAAGGATGAATATAGAGGATGAAGAGTGCAGATAGTCTTAGAAATTTTCAGGCAAAGTCAAAATCTTGACTTCACATTTTAGGCTTATGGTTGTCTTCTCCTTTCCAGCGAAGCCCAGCCTTTTTCCGCGAAGTCAAAAGTTCACTTTCGCAATTTTTACCTACAAATGAACTTTGTCACGATAAAAAATGTTTTCTGTCTCCAAAGTTTCGAAGTTGCTTTTCTGGTGAAGTCAATCCCAACAATTACTCCCATCTTAAGAGGCCTGAATCAGTGTAGAACCGAGGACCGAGCATAACTCGGTTGGTATGTTCCCGGGTGTGGGAGCTACAGCGCAGGTTCGATTCCCAGCTGGGACGAACATTGCGTGCCTCACCAGGGGATTTATTCCCTATAATAAATCGAGTTGCCTCGCACGAATATATTACCACTGTCATATCTTTCAGTTGTGTACTTGTTAGTCCTAGATATAGGTTATAGGTCTAGCTTACGCACTAGTGGTGTGTGTAGGGTGTGTGCTTGAGATTTATGTTACTGGGTGAGTTCAGATACTACAACTTATAATCAGGATTAGGCAATAAAAAAAAAAGAACCAGTGTAGAACCCTGTGATCTTTTCCTTAGTTCCTCTGTAGATTAGAATTCACCGCCGGCAGAGCACCTCTGTTAGCCCGTCTTAGCAATATTTGACGGCTTGCGTTCTCTACCTGGTATTAAATGGACATTACGCCAGTGCTGCAAATATTCACATGCAATTCACCCGTTACTTGCAATCTCATCTATTTTCACTGCAATTCTACAAGTCATAGGTTCAGAAATCAGAGAAGCTATATCATCTGGAATCTGGAGCTGTTGTTGATGAGACCTCTGCATATATGCTTTGTGAATTGTCCCATCTTTTTTTTTTGACAACAGAATTGTCCCATCTTTGAAGGTTAGGCCAACCAAGTATCCCCTAGCTCTTTATCTAAAAAAAGTATCCCCTAGCTCTTCTCTCACTCGAAGGGCATGCTTGCCATATAACTCGTAGATGCGAAGAATACAGAACAAAGTCATCAGCTGATTTGTAAAAGGGAAATCATACAAAAAATACCACTCAATTTTCATTCTCTTTTTTTATTTGACTTTTTTTAAGTTTTTTGTTTGACATTTGCTTTGGTCAATTCAATGTGTCCACTTCAATAATTGCTGTGATGCCTGTTACTCTGTTAGTATGTTGACTTTGCTTGACAGCACCTGACACTTCTCTGCGAGTCAGCAGTTGGCAACTTGACATCCAAAGGTACAGGTGAATGTGATACTACAAAATTAAAGATTGGATCCGATATGAGAATCTCCTAAAAAAGGATTGGTAATTTTGGTGATGCTATGCTAGAGGGAGGGACCCATAGATATTGCAACGCTGAGCTTGTGCGATGCGAGCATGATATCTTTCTTATGGATGTAGTCAAAACGAATTTGACAAATCAAAGTTTGCATTTATTTGACTTGATTTGAAAAGGTTAAAAGGTTATGATTTTTCTTTTATGCTGCACCCATTTTTAGAGATTGGTCATATTTTCAACAGTCTCTAAAAGATGATTTGTCGAGACAGTTGAGCGTATTCTAGAGAGTCGTCTATTTTCAGTTGCCTCTAAAAATAGATGGTTCTTTGGGGGCAGCAAGAGGTTGGCCATCTTTGAAACCATTTTTAGAAACTACAATTTATAGAGCCATCTATAGAAAAAAAGAAATGTGTCTAAAAATCATTATGTAGTAGTGGTTCAAGTCATGTTTAACTGCTTTGCGTCATAGGTGTTGCCTTTGTTGAAATAGTGTAAGTTTTTTTTTTTGCCGTGGTTTTGTTTGTACATGTTGCCTCCATTCCTTCCTGATTATGTGAACACTGCACATGTTTATTCCTTTGTAGCTTAGCGGAAGTTATTTTACCTAACTACTTATTCCATTTGAAGTAAATATCTCCAGCCCAAATTAAATCAAATTTAAGTGCTATATTATACCTGCAGTTTGACCTACTTAAAATCTCTCCTTGAGTACAACCATACGTACCAGTTGAAAAGAAGAGTTTTTTTTCCTAACCGATGATCTAGGCACCTACTTGATGCATACAAGTGATTTGACCAAAGCAGCGAGCAGGGAATGTCTTTCCGATCTTGAAATTTCTCCACTTCTGCCTGTAATTGTCAACACCCATGTGTTCCATGGTTCCTTCTTTTCCAGTAGCAAGTTACAAGCTGCCACATATGAGATCTCTCGATATCCCACTTTGCCTGGAATCCCTACCCTCCGTCAGATGCTCCTTATCCATACAAAATACCACCTTCATGGCCAGATAGCTAAACATTAAATTAGAAAAGGTGACTTCGGAGCGCGGCATCGCCCCATACCTCTCCATATCTGATGAGGGGTGTGTGTGTGTGTGTTGGGGGGGGGGGGGGGGGGGGGGGGGTGGTGGCATGCTTTGGTCGTATTAGATGCTGGAGACACAGGATAAGAACTAGTCCTGGAGGCCACCACTGTGCTATTCGCCTATGGCTATGATATGTGCAATGCATGGGGCCTGCGTCGATCTCTATGGAATCCATCGGACTCCTCTATGCTGACTTGGTTTTGACGCCGACATGATTCTTTCCAAGGTCACGTACATAAGACGACTACTAGATCGGCAACTGTGGTATTACCTTGCGGCTGTCGACATCAATCTGGTAGCTGACGTTATGAATCCATACGTACGGTGATCTTATCTCTGAATGTGAAGAAACTTAAGGTTAAAAGTTACATCAGGTGTAGTAACCGCTATTCTTTATCCTGCATGAAGCACCAGGTTGTAAGATGTCAATGGTTTGACCTTTTTCTTTAGAGCGTGTTTTGCACTTGTTTCATTAAGAGAGGTTTTTCACCCTAAATATCTTTAACTTATTCAATAATAATAACTGCTATCTTATCAGGGATGAAACTTTTAGGTCTTTTTTATTGATGGTGCAATAGTGATATGTTGGTCTATTGGGATAGAAAAAATATAATTGTTTTTGATAAATGTCGATAAAAAATTCTTTTGCAGGTCGTATTCAGGGAAAGACATTCTCTTTTTAGGCCTAGTTGCAACTATGTGAGGAGAAGGAGAAGTTGGTTTTGGAGGCATGCCGCAAGTTGGAGAATACAACTATGCATCTTTATTTCACAAAATGAGTTATGTGCGCCAGATTTGTTTAGTAAACTTATTGTCATGTGGTTTTTGTAATACGGTGTCTGATTCCTCTCCCGAGAGGATGAAGTCATCCATCATCTAAAAAAATTAAGAGAGGTTTTTCCACAGATTGTCATTCTGTTCGTTTCATGTTCACTGAATACATCATGTTTGCTTGACTTGGCACGTAACTTTTGTCGACAAAATGGTTGCCACCCCTTTTTTTTAAAAAAAGAATTAATAACACAGAAGGCACATGAATATGAAAGTTGATAAACCACAAGGTGGTTTGGAACTTAATATACACATAAGAACTTGACAAACTACACAACTCTAGAATTTTCATCACCATGGGTATGAAACAAGTTTCACCATCAATTTTGGCCGTTGGCGGTGAAAGTGAGTGGTGATAACATTCCTCATCACTGCCAGATTCAAACCGACATTGAAAATAATGATAACATTCGACTTGTTATACAAACGGGCAATGATAATCGATAAACGCAATTTTGCTGTGCCAGTGGGCTAAGCCTGCTCTCGCCTTCGAGGTTTGATTCAACATCGCTATCTTCTTGCTCCTTATCAATCATCATGCCACCACTGCCACCAAATTAGAGAGAGAGAGAGAGGAGATTGAGACAAGGAGAGTGTTAGGCACAGAGCATGAGGAGCTGACCTCCATGCATGTGGTAAGGGCAGTGTGCTAGGGCCCTTCATCAGGAAGCTATGCACGGGCATGATCTCGAACTGAGGGCCATGTGCAAATGTGCTGAGGCGCTGCCACACCATGCTCTAATGCCTAGCATAGAGAGTGGGAGGAGGGGGAGAGAGGGAGCCAGTTGAGAGTAGGAGCATTTGTGGGAGTAGACCGAAAATTTCGTAGCTATCAGCGACCGTGAAGTTTATGTCTGAGCACACTGCTTGACTGCTTTTTTATTGTAGACCCTATGTGCGTGCTATTTTTTACAGGCATCATACTTTGTCTGACAAAAAATATGCATACACATGGTTCTCATGCTAAAAAGTAGTCAACCACAAGCCTGGAATAAGCCGCACGGTCGTTATATCTGCGGCGATACTTTTCACGTTGTGGGAGGGAAAGAGGAAGGATAATGGGCGTGCATGTGACAATAGATCCGTACCCTCTTGCAACATCCAGCCCTAGGACACTGCATACGCAGGCACAAGGGCTCCATTTGTCGGTTACTCTATGAAAGCACAATTAGTGGGAAGGTAGCTTAAGCTAGAGATAGAGAGGCTGTTGGTTTTACCCTCGGGTCTTATGCTGAATTGGTTCCAGAGAAAAGCTGGCGCTTCACTACCATTTTTCTCTTGAACCAGCGGTAAAAAGGCCATTGGTGAAAACTATTTTTCTACATTAGTGGTAGTAAAGTCAAGTACTGCATGTCAAATATGCATTATTTAAGATTGTGAAGCTGGCACGGAGACATGAAAATTCTGCATTTACTTCTCACTCCAAAAAGGCATGCCGCTGACATTATCGATCTCTTCATAAAAGGTGTTTATTCCTTTTGGGCTCTCTTATGCAAAAAAATTGAGTCTTCGTACAACATATAACTTTTTAAATTTGGGTGTTCAAAAAAGGGGGAAAATAACAGTGCAATATTATTGGTGATTAATTTTAGCGTTTCAGCTACGTCTTGTTCTTATTCGTAGGTGTAGCTGTTGCTACAACCTTCTTGAATCTTCAGCTCACTGAGCTCTTAAATCGAAGAAGACTAGATGACCATGATCTCACCGTCTGGCATCTCTCTCCTTTATCCATCTCACATTCTCTCTCTCTCTTCTGACTTGTCGATTGGGAATCAGAAGAGAACTAGGAAAAGCAAGAGTCCCAAACCTTATCTACATGCATACACGACCATCTCGGTATCCTGTTGCAGCCGTCCATATATTCCATATTCTACACTAAACCGATCTGTGTGGTGTCGCAAGAAAGAGGCTTGGCCATTTATCCAGGCACTCCGGTATCACTCACCTTTCGTCAGTCATCAGGGATCGCTGCAAAATCTCTCCATTGCTCGAATTGGCAATGCACATTTCCATGCCTATATAAAACAGCCTCCTCCCGTCACCAGTTGTAAGCAAGCAAGCACGCAACAAGTACTCAAAGCATCTTACAAGTGGCTCTTCTAGCTCACTCTCGCCTACAATTTTCTCTTCCAAATCTCATTTCAAGTTCGCGAAGAACATCTAGCAATGGACCGGGTGACAAAGCTGGCTTCTCAGCGTGCGGTGGTCATCTTCAGCACGAGCTCCTGCTGCATGTGCCACACAGTGACGCGCCTGTTCCGCGAGCTCGGGGTGAACCCGACGGTGGTGGAGCTGGATCAGGACCCCAGGGGGAAGGAGATGGACAAGGCACTGGCGAGGCTGCTGGGCTGCAACCCCGCGGTGCCGGCCGTGTTCATCGGCGGCAAGCTCGTCGGCTCCACCGACAAGGTGATGTCGCTTCACCTTAGCGGCAACCTTGTCCCGCTTCTGCGCAATGCCGGCGCGCTCTGGGTGTAGCCGTGTCGTATATATAAGCTCCGGCGGCTGCTCTGACGGAGTCACCTGATCATATGATATCCTGGAGAAACTGGTTGCACTGCACGTCCATGCATGTTTTCTATCAGGAGACACACACGGAGGAAAGTAGTAACTAATAATTAATTAAGCAGGCCTTTTTTCTGCACTGTAATAATGATCTATAGAGGGCTGAGTGTCTTGGATCAGGGCCTTTTGCGCCGCAATAATGCATATACATGTATGCGCTATACCTCTTTTTTTTTGTGATCCGCATCACACTGTGGTGAACTGGCGTAGCTAATTAAGATACGTAGGATTATCGCCTTTTCCTTTCATGGGCCTAGCATCCTCTGTTTTAGGACTCCGAGCACTAGTTATATGGTTGTACTAGCTGTTGGCAGAGCTTCATGTCTGTTGCACGAAATTGTGGTAGAATGAATTGTGGGAAGGCCCAAGAAATTAATTCTAGGGAGACATCAACTAGTTCTAGCGAACCTTCGTTGCCTATCGTCCCAACGCCTCGCAGTCTCGCTGTTTCGCTCCTTTGTATCAGAGCCATTGGGGCAAGAAAGCAAGGTATTCCACGTCTAGCAAATTCACAGCTTCTGACGGGCGTTCAATTGGGAAGCAGCTGGTGGGTGTTTGACCCCCCGCACCGCCCCTGGCCTCCAAGGTGGCTCTTTATAAAAGAACGAATAGCTGAAAGAGCGAGCTCATGGTCAGCGCAGGGCAAAGAGGGGTTCACAAAGAGGAATGTCTCCCCCTAACAGTCACATAAATCTATTGATCAATATCATGGGCTAATTACTAATGCTTGCTGATATTTCTTATGGCTACTGAAGATTTTCGCAAACGTACCGAAAATATCAATATACAACACTTTGCTTGGGAGTATTCCGAGGTCGTATTTATACTTTGCCATAAGGAAGACCTATGGCTAAGACAATGAAGAATAAGATGTATTGTGAACTAAATTTTCATGCAGTTGCACTACCTTAGCCGGGAAGAAGGGCGGGGTGGGGGGGGGGGGTATACAACTACATCGCACATTGCCTTGAGAAGCAATAAAAGTAAAGGTAATTATCATTATAGAAGATAACTTGATAAAGGAGTAACAGTGTAGTTAGTGGGAGAGAGTAGCGAAAAGGAGTCCTATGTAACTACTATTTGCATGCACAAGTTGTTATAAACTATAACAAACTGAGATAACCAAGATCTAGGGCAATACAAAACACTTTAGGGCACAACGGGCTAGCTAACTTAGCAAGGATTAACTAAACAAATTTCCACGAGCTCTACAATTTAAGAACTAGACCTATCGTAGTGGAATACAGAGGATGAATAGAGTTGTCACCACCTATCGCCTGACCATTAACTATCCGGAAGCCTAGCCTAAGCTTCATGCTTAATAATCTATAGGCTTACTACTTTGCACTAGAAGAAATGTGTCATCTTTTGACATTTGATATTAATTGTAATATCTAGAAAATAACTTGTAGGTTGTCCTTTGTGATACCAAGTTGATGAAAATTTAGATGCCAAAAAATGAGCATCTTTAATGACAACTTGTGACATTTAGGGGTTCAAATCATAACACTATGCAATCTAATTTCATGTCACAAAGTTTAAGACCAGATAACAACTTAGAATGAGCTAAGCTCATTGTTAAGGCCTATTTTATTTTTAAAGATTATACATCCCATTTTATTTTTGAAGCTTATTCAGCCCAAGTTTTGCATACTAGCTCTCACCTCAAAAAAAAAAATATTTGGGCCCATGGGAGCACACAACCATATTTTTTTCAATGTAGCCCACTTTGAGCCTATCTTTGGGCTAGCCTAGATTAAATAACCCATTTTCATCATTCCGAACATTACAATTTCAAACTAAAAAAAACATCTATTAAAATATCAATTTAGCCAACAACGACAATCCATTCCAATAGCCCATACGTATCAAATATAGGCCTAACCCATTTAACACAACAAATGTTAAATCAACTGTTTAGACTACACAATATCCATATATATAGTTGCATTTCTACTACAACAAGCATGGACTAAGACATATCCAACAATTCACCCTAACTGCAACACTCAAAATCCGAGCAGCAATGAAATGATATCAAACCACCAATGGTGGAGCCCATGCAAGGTACATCTCTAGCAATATAGATAGCTATTATACTAATAAGCTTAGATCAAAGCTTCATAGCAAACTTGAAAGAAGTGCCTGAGTGAAGTATAAGTATATTTCAAATAAGGAAAGGTACTAAAGACAAAAGGTACACATTAGTTATACCCTAGAAGACACTTCCAGACCCCGAGCAAAGCTCCACTCTAAATCTATTCCAACTAGTTAGCTACTACTATTACTCTAGAGCTCCTTTTTGAGCTTGATCTTTAGTGGAGCGGTGTTGCTTCTAATAGTGACACCTTCTCCATACCTCAACACCCCTTTTTATAGTATATAAGAGCCATGGGGGTACTTTGCAGGGGGAGTGTCAAAAAGGTCAGTGGAGGAGAAGTGAGTCAGGCAATGACCAGGGCGTCACTCGACGTACCCTTGGCGGTCTCCACCACCTCTCTATCGAACGCTATAGATTACCTCTAGATGGCGGTTGATGTGTCCTAAATCAATTGGTTAGTCGATGGAGCTCCTTTTTGGCTATCAGTGGGCCCTCCAATGTAAGTGAAGCCCATTTGACGGATCCAAGTAACACAAATAAATGGCAAAAGAGATCCTAGGTGTGCTTCTCTACCCCCATGGATTAGTGATGTGGCAGGGGGAAGTCGGGTGATGCCTATAGGTGGGCTCAGCCGACCCCAACCACGTGAGCTTATGTCTAGTTGCTTTTCTATGTTTGAATTTGATGAGTTTCTACCAAAATTTCTTACATTCAAATATTTTCCCAATATAAGAGGAACTAGGTCATTTATAAACACAAAATGTTACTTGTGATGTGATGTACCTTCACTTGGTGGAATAATGTTGATGGTCAAACATGGGGTTTAATGGCCATCAACAATATGCATGTGGGAATAGCTTGTTGGATATCCATGAAGTTACCCGACGAGAATTTGGCCTTTGTGATGAGGTACGCCAATGTGGACTAGGGGGAACATGAGATTCTAGATGCCTCATGAAAATCATCATCATGGGAGTTCGCATTCTCTGACTCAATTTATGTCTTCATATTAACTTTCTTTCCTACTTTGTGTGCTTACCTTTTATAATCTAACTTTAAGTTAGTCGATAAGATTGAAATCTATGGTATAAACTCTTCTGTGTTAGAGATAACAATACTTAGTAAACATAATACACATCTAGACGATATCTTGGATAGATTTCTGTTGGCTTATACGTTTGGAGTTACCTAATTCAAAACCTCTCTTAGGCGTTAAAGTCCCTTCATATTGTTTTGATCCATTAGCTAAAAGGTGGATGCATCAGTGAATTCATTGACGATGCCCTTCCCGTTTTATTTGCTATTAGCTAAAGGTTGATGGATTGGTGGTTTTCATATTTCAAATAGACCTAAATTTCTATAACTTTAGTTAAGTTAGAGAATACATGGTGGTCTATAGAAACTATTTCCATCTTTCACCCTATAAATTTGAGGTAGGCTATGTGAACTTTCAAAAATTATGAAATCTCAAATTCTAAGCCAGATAACCTAGCTCATTAAGTAGATTCTTATTATTCCACAATTAAAACCCGATGATTACATAAAAGCACATAAATACATGGGACACAATTGCGTGGCTATACTCTCAAGATGGTATATGTGAAGCATTATCTTTTATGGATATATGAAATAGGAATTTATGGTCGGCCAAATGGTACTCAGTAGTCAAATTTACTCTCTTTTACCCGTAGCTGCTAGAGTTTTATTTATCATGTTTTTGAACTATTGCTTTATCTATTCTAATATACTCGAGTATTAATCATTTTGCTACGTGATATGTAAAAAAGGCACATTAACTTATAATTTAGAATGAAGTGAGTAAAAAGTTAGTGGTGTGACAAATATACCCTACTTAACTACTTCCTTTCTCTTTTGCTTTCACTTGGCGCCTTTTTTTCTCAGAAAATATATTCAAGCGTGACCACCTGTGTGCCTTTTCATTTTTGATGATTTGAGGTTTTGACGTAGTGCGAGGGCACCTGAGCCGTCCATTTTCCACTTTGCGGCCGGGCCACCCGTGTGAGCTCAGCGCCAAGGATACCGCAACTGATTTCCTTCCAAGATCATTAAAAAATGCAAAAAAGGGGGCAATTTCCCCATTCCAACTTCCTCCTCCGCAACCCGCGTCGCGTGGGAAGCCACCGCCCACGCCGCGAAGCCAGCAAAGCAGCTCGTTAGCTACCTCTCCCGGCGTTGTCCCCCTGCCGTGGATCCGGTTGCCCTCTCCGGCGGAACCCCCTACCCGCCTACCGCGCCGTGCCGAGCCGGCGGCGGAGGGGGGAACGATGGCGGCCCACGAGCGGAAGACGATCGATCTGGAGCAGGGGTGGGAGTTCATGCAGAAGGGCATCACCAAGCTCAAGGACATCCTCGAGGGCAAGCCCGAGCCGCAGTTCAGCTCTGAGGACTACATGATGCTCTACACGTGCGTATGCTGCCGCGCCTCTTCCCTCCCTCCTCTGTCTTTTCGACACCCTCCGTAGTCAGATTTTGCTAATGCTTAGTTGCTGCTTCGCTAATCTAATTAGGCTCTTTTCTGTTCTGATGCTGCAGGACGATTTACAACATGTGCACGCAGAAGCCGCCACATGACTACTCCCAGCAGCTCTACGAGAAGTACCGCGAATCGTTCGAGGAATACATCACATCCATGGTGAGAGTCTCTTTGTGCTGATCCTCTGGTGGAAATGCTGCTTCTTGCTTGTTGCACAGAAAGCAGTGGATGGAAACATCACACATTGCAGAGTTATATATATAGTAACAGAGGGACTCGATGGCTGGAACAAGAATCCTAATCCACTGAAAACCAAGAATGGAACTGTAGAGGGCATAATTGTTTGGGAAAAACAATCTGGCATCGGCTAAGGTTGGGAAGTTTCCTTTTGACCATGAAAGTACTGTGACCTAAGGTCGTCTTCTGTAGGATTCACGCATGTGTGAACTGTGTACCATCACTGTGTAGTTGATTTCAATGTGATAGCTCTCAATCATTGTACCCTCACCATTCAGAAACATATGACGATTTAGAATTTGATTAGACAAACTTCATTGAAAAGTTTGATCTTCTAATATATAAAAAGAAACAACACCCATGCCATTTTCAGTACACCCTGTTTACATAGGTACATGAATTTTGATTAACTAAATGGTGGAAATTAAGGGATAGTCTTCACGAAGCCATTTTCACATTGAGAGTTTAGCCATTTCGGTTGTCTGCCATCAGGCCCAAACAATTAACTTCGGATCTGAATTCTCAAGTGCTCTACTTGATTGGGGTCTTCATTCTATGAAAAAGATGGATATATTGTCAAATCAAATTGTTGAGCAGTGTGAAGGATGTCATCTTTACAAGAGCATAGAAAATGCCATTGCTGTGGCAGCCATGGATTGTTCAGTGCAGGGAAAGGAAGTATATGGACATGTCAACCTGCTTCATTGCATGGTGGCCAGCTTTTAGATTTCCTTCAAAGCATCCATCATTCTTACAGGCACAGAATCATGAACCACTCATATCATGCCCAAAAAAGGCATGTATGCTCTTGGGTGTGGTAGTCACACTCCCCTCCAATAAAACCTACTTTTTTCTGTACTTCTGCTGATTTATTTTTGAAAGCATTCATAGTAGGAAGGAATGAGTTGGCTTAAACTTTCATGCCAAGACTCTTTTATTACTAATACGATGAGATTACAAGGTACCCTCTTTAAGAGGCTCTGGGATTTGTGCACTTTTCCCCATTGAAAGGGTTACTGAAGTAGCCCCAAATTACTTAGATTAGTCATGACTAAATAGTACTACACTAGTAAATACTAATGGTTTATTACTTGAATGTTACAGTCACTAGTAATAATGTAATCTTTTGTAATTCTTCACACTAACATAACCATGAAAATTTATGTCCATAGTTGCCTAGACCCTATTGGAGACCCTATTAAGTCCAAGATGTCATATATTCTTTCAATGGAGGACTAATTGCGATGAAATGTGTTCTACTGGATACATTTAACAAATTGATGGTTTGTTGATTGTATGTTTTTGTTTCTTTATTAGCACTTACCTATGGGCTTGTATTAACCTTTTTATTTTGCTTTCTTTTGGTAAGTAATATGCAATAAAATACAATGCTGTTGCATTCTCATAGTTTTAGATACCCCCGCGTTTGGTAAGTTATAGGCAATAAAATACAAGGTTGCCACTGCACAAAAATGTACATGCTAATTAGTAATTTATCTAATAGTAATCATGCTGAAGGCAAGGAATACTTACATTGAAGACCTTTCCAGTGGTCCGATTCAGATAACTTATTGACCTATGTTTTTTATTTTTTATGCCTGAAGATAAACCTTCAATTATTGGTGGAAATGAGTGTATCTTGCTTCTATGAAAACCTTGAATTAATATAATGGAGCACTGAAGTGTCGGTTCTGTGAAGAACATTTGAATCTTGATCTAGCAATTCAAATTGTCGATAGTAAATCTTAATCTGTATGAGAAAAATGTACTTTGATATACAAACCTTTTCCCTTTTCTCGTTTGACTGAACATCCTTTTTTAAAAAACTTTGGTCAGAGGAAATGTTAATCTTACTAAAATTAATCTCCTGCATGCTTTAACCGCATTCATTTTTCTCTATATTTGCACTTGGCCTTGTTCAATAATGAGTAACATGGATCCAATTTCATGCAGGTCTTACCTTCACTTAGGGAGAAGCATGACGAGTTTATGTTGAGAGAGCTTGTACAAAGGTGGTCAAACCATAAAGTAATGGTTCGGTGGCTGTCACGCTTCTTCCATTATCTTGATCGTTACTTCATTTCCCGAAGATCACTGCCACCACTTAAAGAAGTTGGGCTTAGTTGTTTCAGAGACTTGGTAACACAACTATTTAATTAAACTGAGCTACGGGGTCTCTTGTCACTGTAATATTTTTGTATTTTAACATTTTTCACTTCTGGTAACAGGTATATCAAGAGATCAAAGGAAAAGTAAAAAGTGCTGTCATATCTTTGGTTAGTTTTTTATTTGCATCTTTTCGTATGACTTAATTTGTTGTGTCTGATACTCTGATTGATTATGGAAATTTCTTTCTTCAACAGATTGACCGAGAACGTGAGGGTGAACAAATAGATAGGGCACTATTGAAGAATGTCCTCGATATATTTGTTGAAATTGGTTTGGGTAATATGGAGTGCTATGAAAATGATTTTGAAGATTTCTTGCTCAAAGATACTGCTGATTACTACTCTATCAAAGCCCAATCCTGGATCCTTGAGGATTCTTGTCCCGATTACATGCTAAAGGTATCTTCAACTTAAGCAACCTTTTGCAACCATTTTTATCTGTGGGTGAGCACATTCTGATGGATGTTTCTTTCATTAAGGCTGAAGAATGCCTGAAAAGGGAAAAGGAACGAGTTTCTCACTATTTGCATTCTAGCAGTGAGCAGAAGCTACTGGAGGTTAATGGAAAGCCATATTTTATTGTTTGTAATTTGAAGTGCCATAGGATTCCTGGTAGAACACTAGTCACAATATCGTTCCCTGCATGACACTATTCATCTGCTTTGGTTTTGGCAGAGTGTGCAGCATGAACTGCTAACTCAGTATGCTAGCCAACTCTTGGAGAAGGAGCATTCTGGATGTCATGCGCTACTTCGTGACGACAAGGTTCAATGGGATATCTATCTTCGGTACAACATATTTATGTTGTAAGAAATATCTTGACATCATATTTGTGCAATCTTTTACTGCAGGTTGAGGATCTGTCTAGGATGTATAGGCTCTTTTCCAGAATAACACGTGGCCTAGAACCTGTTTCTCAGATATTTAAGCAGGTACCTTTTGCTTCAAACATGTACCTTTTCTTTGTAAATATGTTTGATGATCTAATCTGATTGTATTTCTCTTCAGCATGTTACTAATGAGGGCACAGCTTTAGTCAAGCAAGCAGAAGATGCTGCTAGTAATAAAAAGGTGCAGCATTTTTGCTTTCTACATTCAATAGTTGATTTTTGTGCTTCCTTTGTTTTCCTTGTTTTTTTTGTTCTGTTAGGGCATGTTCATATCATGCTTTTGCATCAAACCTTAACAGTTTGTATTTGACTCATGCTGGAAGGTCTATACTGCATATCATATGTAAACTATAGCAGTGCATTTTTTTTTTCTTTTTATCATGTGTAGATAGTGAGATTCCAATATACTTGTGCTTGAGCTTTATTTCATATGTTCCTTTTGCTAGTTATTTTTAAGAGTTAGATGCGCACGTGGTCCGAGCCGAAATTGTTGTGCCTTTGCCTCTTCACGCAGTCCGGGCCGACATGCATAGCCTTGAGGGCGTCCCAAGCAGGCTTCATGGAGTCCTTGCCCTGTAGCGACTCCACATACTCCAACGGCACAACCTTGAGGATCGCCTCCATGGCCGTGCATTCTTCCTCATTCTCGGTGCCGACGTCAATGGCGCGCGAAAGCTTCTTCGCCTTCAGCATCACCTTCATCACCACCACCCACTTGCTGTAGTTGGTGCCGGTGAGGACTTCCAGTTGGCGCTGCCTACCTTCCTCACGGTTCGCTGCACCACGAGCTGTTGCCGCTCTGGTGACTGTGATGGCCGGTCTCCCCACCGGTCCAGGGAGAGTGAGCGGCCCTCTGCTACTCCTGCCATTGCCAGCGATCATCGTGGCTCTGATACCACATGTTGGAATCCGGCTGGCCTGCACCGCGAGATCAAACACAAACACCTCACTCAAACACAAAAAAACTGAACTAGACTTTCATTGCCAAGCAAAGTGGGTATGTACAACTGTAGTTACTAGTACAACTACTTCTACTATAGGCCCTACTGCTATAGCTATCTAATATTGAGCTGAGATCAGCGACTGCTGCTACAGTCAAAAGGGACAGCAGAGTTGACATATTGCCTAACTCTGCTGCAGCAACACAACGGGAACAATCAACAGATTATCTTACATCGAACCTATTTTGTCCAATCAATGCCTTACATCCGTCCACAATGTTGCGCTCTAATCTATATGATTTATGGAACACCGTCCAGAAAATGTTCTGCCAAGTCTTAGTCTTTGGGTGGATTAACCAGTGGATACAGCTATAGCAAGAAGTGAATTTGGGGTGGGTTTGCTTGAGTAAAGGGGTGCACTTTCAAGTGATGAGAATTTTGAGTCCTGGTCATTATCTCTAAGCCCACCATCAAAAGGACGGCAATGCTCCTTGGGTCCATTGTGGCAGTGCTGTTAAGCCAGCCATGCTTCTCAAACTAAGGGAGTTCACCCAGGGAACATTACTCCATGTAGGTGATGGTGTCTCATCTTTTACGAGCATGCCCTTGGAGTATATGCAGGCTGACTACATGCGCTCTTATCAATACAAAGGCTGGATAGTTGTTTCCTTTAGAGCGTGCCCCCAGAGTGCATGCAGACCCGACTTCATGCCCTCTCCCCAATCTCATGGCTGCATAGTTGTTTCCTTCAGTCCCCTTCAACTGATGGGTGTGGGTCTGAGGGTGTGGCAAATGAGGAGTCACGGGCAGAGGGCGAAAGTCTTGTGCACAGATACTGCCTTAGTTTGCTGCTTGGCTGCTGCCTTGGGTCATCTGGTTGTAGGGCTGATTTAGTTCTCCCTCTCTGGTTAGCTTGTTTTCTCTTGGTCGTTCTTCTCCATCACTGATGCATCGGTTCCTTCTCAGATTATGGTGTGTTATCCCAGTCTAGTTTGGTGTGTGAGTGTCCTGAGTTCTGGTGTTGTGTGTATGTTTTTTTCATTGTATGTTTTCCTTCTTTAATGAAACAATACACAGCTTTCCTGCATGTTCCAGAAAAAATATCTGCCTTGAGTGTTATCTAAGATTATCCATTGTATTACAGCCAGAGAAGAAGGATGTGGTTGGTATACAAGAACAGGTTGATGTCTTGTTATAATATTGCTGTTGGCTTCAAAATTTTTTTGTCTGTTACCTACTAAGCTTTTCTTGTTTTAGATTTTTGTCCGGAAAATTATTGAGCTTCATGACAAGTATGTAGCATATGTTGCAGAGTGCTTCCAGGGCCACACGCTCTTTCATAAGGTCTGTGAGCTTATACTTATCTGAAACTGTTAATTTGCTCGATTCTTTTGGCTGTGATATTGAAATGTGGGCTCCTATTTTTTTGGTTTGTTTGTACAGGCCCTTAAGGAGGCTTTTGAGGTTTTCTGCAACAAAGGTGTTTCTGGTAGTTCAAGTGCTGAATTGTTAGCCATCTTTTGTGACAATATATTAAAGAAAGGTGGCAGTGAAAAGCTTAGTGATGAAGCAATTGAAGATACCCTTGAGAAGGTATACCCTGGAAAAAATCCTTCTTTGAAGAGGCTAGTCTTCAGGCACACAGATTGCCCAGAATTCCTGTTGTGTATAGATGCCTTAGTATAGTTTTTTTTTATTGTGTCTTGGGATTGTTTTTGGTGTTTTTGGCCTCTCTTCTGAGGCTTCTTTGTACAGCCTTTGTTTTTGTTTAATATAATCTCTACAGTGGGGCCTCCCCTGCTGTATTTTCTGTTAAAAAAGGGTATAGCCATCAATTTGCTGTGTTTGTACTGCTACCCTAATCGTGACATTGTGCACTTACCAGGTGGTAAGGCTGCTTGCGTACATTAGTGATAAGGACTTGTTTGCTGAATTTTACAGGTAATTTCCAGTTATTTTGCATAGTAATCTTAATGGTAGCTTCAGAATTATTGGAATATTCTGTTATTGACTTATGGTGCTAATTTGCAGGAAGAAGCTCGCGAGGAGATTGCTTTTTGACAAGAGCGCTAATGATGAGCATGAAAGAAGCATCCTTACCAAATTAAAACAACAGTGCGGAGGGCAATTCACTTCAAAAATGGAGGGCATGGTTACTGATCTCACTGTTGCAAGAGACCATCAAACAAAATTTGAAGAGTTCATAAGCAGCCATCCGGAACTGAATCCTGGAATAGACTTAGCTGTAACTGTTCTGACGACAGGATTTTGGCCGAGCTACAAATCTTTTGATATAAATCTGCCTTCTGAAATGGTAAATTTTTCCCTTCATGTTTACTGAAGGCCTGTCATAGTGCTTGCTTGACTGCTTGCCAAACTTGATCGATAATTTAAAGCTACATATGGCTTGCCTTACTTTCTCAAGTATTTATTGCTGATACCTACTCTGCACTGGATCATTATTTGCATTCCCAATTTTCTTTTCAGGTGAAATGTGTAGAGGTTTTCAAAGAGTTCTACGAAACAAGAACAAAGCACAGGAAGCTTACCTGGATATATTCCCTTGGAACTTGTAATATCAGTGCTAAGTTTGAGGCCAAAACTATTGAGCTCATTGTTACAACTTATCAGGTATGCTGACTGCATTTCAGTGAGAATTTGCGGTTAGATGTTCTCTGATATGTCTTCATCTTATGTTGATAGGCTGCACTGCTGCTATTATTCAATGGGGCTGACAGGCTTAGCTATTCTGAGATTGTGACACAGCTAAATCTCTCAGATGATGATGTTGTTCGGCTTCTCCATTCACTATCTTGTGCAAAGTACAAGATTCTTAACAAAGAACCAAATAACAGATCTATAGCACCAAATGACGTCTTTGAGTATAATTCAAAATTTACTGACAAGATGCGAAGAATAAAGGTGTGTTAGCATTTCTCAATTGGGAATTTACTTTCCTGATTTTGTTGTTTTTTATATGTTGTTGTTTCATGCCAATTTCAGATACCTCTTCCTCCAGTTGATGAGAAAAAGAAAGTAGTTGAAGATGTTGACAAGGATCGTAGATATGCAATTGATGCATCCATTGTCCGCATTATGAAGAGCCGGAAAATTTTGGGCCATCAACAGCTTGTAATGGAATGTGTGGAACAGCTTGGCCGCATGTTCAAGGTATGGAACATTAATTCAACACTGTAGTTTAAGATATTAGCAGTGAAAAGATTCCTTGCCCTCTCTTTAGTGCTCAGTTCAATCAGCTCTGGGGGCTGTGAATTTTGTTCTTCCCCCAAAGACTTGTCCCAAGTTTAGTTTGTTAGAGTTGAGAAATTGCATTCAATTACCTGGCTTGTCTTTGATTACATATCATAAATCTTCTTAGCACCCATTTTGTAGCTCCATGTATGGCTAACTACCTCTGCCTAGGCTCATCGTCTTTCTGCTTTGTGCAATACAGTTTGCTATATATGTTTAATGGAGTATCTATGAAGAGTTGCTTGTTCATTCGATTTTCTTGTAATGACTCATTTTTCTCTCTGTAGCCGGACTTCAAGGCAATAAAGAAGCGGATTGAGGACCTTATCACAAGGGATTATTTGGAAAGGGATAAAGATAACCCGAATGTGTACAGATACTTGGCTTGATCAATCCGCTGTCTGAGTCTGTGGACCAACCCGAGACTGATTTGTTCCTACGGTGCTGCCATGATTTATCAGCAATGTTTATAGCTCCTTGTGGTCATCATGGGCGTTTCTCCGCGGCACATCCAGGTTGCCTTGTGGTTGGCCTGTCAATGAAGAGAACAGGGATCAAGATTCACGGATGGGAATGCATCAGCCACGATGCAAGTTGTAGCGTCATCCATCAGATCCTGTACCATTTTTTGTATTTTCATCATTGCATGCCTTGTTTTATTTCATTCAGTTGTTAGATAAATGGGGATATCTAGTCATGAATTGGTAGCGCACCATCTTGATCTGGATGGAATATGTCAAATGTATGTTATATTTGTTCTGAAAACGTTTTCTTGTATAGTTTGCCCGACATGCTATTGTAACGGTCGATCACATGGCCTCTAATTGTTTCAAATACTTTCTTTTTTTTTGAGGAACTTCAAATACCTTGTCTACACTCTGTATAGTACGAAGAGTTGAGAATGAATTGGATGACTGAATTGAGGCCCATGCGGGTCTGTTTGGTGTGAGTTATGAGCTGTGGAAAAGTTGGTTGTAAATTATATGCCATGACAGAAGTTATAATTTATTTGGTTGGAACAACTATGAAACACAGAATGCTATAAGTTATGTGTTGCGGAAATTGTACTATGCAAAAGCCGTTGCTTCTGAAAAAGCAGTTTTAGGTTCTATTCGTTTGGTTGGTGTGGTGTCTGTCTTGCTTTTTGATAACATAAGCATTTTTTAGAAGTTGAACTAAACACGTCCGTGGACATAGATAGAATCTTAGGCTAGAAGACACTACTATTATGTTGAGTATTATATATACTCTTAGGACCCTTAACCGTAATTTTAATGTAAATTTATTACATTTATCTAGTATGCACTTCAAGAAAACATAAAATAAAAAAAATGAAAATGATACATACAAAGTCCAAAACTAAAGAGGTTAAAGCTTGCAACTCTTAATGTGTCATGTCATATGTGGAAATAGATTTACATCAGAAGTTATTATTACTACTCCTTTCGTTCTAAATTATAAGTTGTTTTGACTTTTTTAATACATACATTTTATTATGTATTTAAATATAATAATGTATTTAAATACATAGCAAAATACATGTACCAAAAAAGTCAAAGCGACTTCTAATTTAAAATGAAGGGAGTATTACATAAAAAGATCTACGTAAAAATGTGATATAGAGATAGATTCACAAACAAAGATACTGCCATAGATCAGATAGATCTACATAGAAGGGTATTCTATCATAAGTTGGTTGGGGGTATTGTGTCAGAAGTTTAGAGATAGGACTTTAGAAACCTTTTTGTTTGTTCTGTGGATAAGCAGCTCATTGTAATTTAATTACATGCTACAGTACACATACCTAATAGTAGGAGGTAATAGTTCAAAACAATCTGAGCCATTGATTTATTAAATTTTATAATTTAATTAAAAAATAAATATTAAATGAAAACAAAGACAAATCTGAGAAATCCCATAAACAGCAGGAAGGGGACCATTGCACGTGATTTTACACAGGAGCAGATCATGTTGCATGGCCTTTCCTTTTTTTTTTCGCTTGTGCGTGGTGAAACAACGCCATGTGCACTACCATAAGGCACAAAAGGTTATTATATATTATAATTTATTTTGGCAAATAATTACATAGAAAACGTCATGCTACATAATCAATTAAAAAATATGTTACATGCAAGCATCGGTATCTAACACATTAATTGAATCTTCAATTTTGATGATCTAAAATATGTTACATGCAAGTTATGTAGTCAAATTTGCCTCATGCTAACTCGATTAAAACTATATTATATAATTAATATGACCTTTTAAATTAAAATATGGTGCACGTCAACCAAAAGACTTTGGCGGAAAAATAAAATTATGTTACGACTTTGGCAAAATAAATAAAATCATGTTACACAGTAACAACATATAGCTGTCACGTACATGATCTTGTTACACTTATAGCTGCACGTTAACTAATCAAGTTTAAAGTTAAAATAATTGCCATATCCACCAGATCATGCATGCATCAATCAAATCTAGTAAAGAAATTTGTATCTAAAACTTTCTTTCTTTATTTAATTTACCAATTAAAAAATTAATTTAATTTACCAATTAAAAAATTAATTTAATATTTATATCATCTATTACCTCCTATGAGGTAATATGTCGTCATAACTGTCCGATCAAAATAAAACGGACAGCTCACGGTTACTTAGGTGTACCACAACAAAGCCCTAATTACGAGCATTAAGGTAAGCAACTCATTCAAGTTGCACTTGTGGGTCTGATTTTTTTTGATAGAAACGTATTTAAGTAAAAATGAGCCAAGAGCTTCTAGCCCAACTGGCTAGAGCCCCTTTGTGGCACTCCACAGGTCCTGGGTTCTAACTCCCGTGGGAGCGAATTTTTAGGTTTCTATGACGTGGTTAAAAAAAATCCCCTCATCTGTCCCACGATCAAAGCACAGGTTGTTAGGCCCGGCCCAATGTCACAGGTAACAGTGTCCCTGTGTCAGACTGGGGTAGGGGTTCAGGAATTTTTCTCGACCTACATGAGAAGATCTTCTTAAGAAAAAGAATGCCCGGGGGCTGTCTTACACCCGCGGATCAAGTAAATGAGGTTCCTCTTTGGTGAATTTTTTTTATATAAAGTGATACTGATGAATCCTTAAACAAGAGTACAGATATGCGGTTTAAAATTCCTAGGTAGTTTCATCCATGAATACAATCCTTCAATACAATCGTATTTTTGTCTTTTTATTGACATATCACATACACGTATAAAATAGCTGTATTTTTGGCTTAAACACAATTTGTCAGAGCATAATAATAATAAGCTAATCCTCACAAGACGGGGATGACAAAAGGGAATCATGTCTAGTCCTTGGCTATGAGCAATATTGCGCGCCGAGGTAACTGAAGAAGTAAGTTTAGTCCACATCCTTCCATTCTATTTGGATCTAACTGGATTCAATTGTCCCGCGACAATAGGGAAATTATACCTAGACCTTGTTTATGACCAACATTGGCGAGGTAACAACAAGCAGATCAGTTTAATTCACAACCTTCGTCAATTCAATTTGGATCTAATTATATTCACTCTTCACGGTGGCACATAAGGGAATCTTACATATATATAGTCCTTATGACCAACATTCTCCAAGTCAGGGGCAAGATCAAATCACTTTTCATTGAAATGCTTCAATTCAATTTGGAAATAATTATATTCACTATGTGTTGTAGCCACTAGAGGCACGTACCACTAATACCAGGGAGCTATTTGACGAAGCACAACTACCTCGTTTCATTATATGTAAGTCCGTGCATATTATTATGTAATCAAGGGGCAGCTTGGGTAGTACATTAGCTCATAGCAGGCATATCTTTCATCACATTCTATGTTAGTGTGGATTGCTATTGTGAACCTTAAATTTGTTCCTGAATACGATGTATGGATTTGATGATTATAACAGTATGGTTGGTTCAGTAGGCTATTAAGCTTTATCTTAATAAACATTGTGAAAACGCAATATCATAGCCAGATGCAATAGTATTCTATCGATGAAGGTCATCAATGAAGGCTCAAACTGCTAATGGTGATCTAAAAGTGATCACCACCGTGTTAATGCATGATCCAACGATGATCAATTGCTTAGTATAGACTTTTTTCATAAGAAGATTATAATAAGACATAATTTAATAGTATATAATTTAATAGCTGCTTACACTACCGGATCCACCGGCTTTGTCGACTGCCAGAAGTAGTCGACAAAGGCTGGAAAGCAGTCGGCAAAGCCTTTGCCGACTATTTTCCACATGGCAGTCGACAAAGGTTGGTCTGCAAAGACTTTCTCGGCAAAGGCAGTCTTTGCCGACTGCCACGCGACGGCAGTCGGCAAAGGAAGCGGCCCCCCGTCGTCTGGCGGCTTCTTTGCCGACTATTGACATGGCAGTCGGCAAAGATTTTTCTATTTTTTTAAAAAAGTCTTTGCCGAGTGCCAAGGTAGGCAATCGGCAAAGATGTTTATTTATTTATTTTTTAAAAAACAGCCTTTGCCGAGTGTTGCGTCTAGCACTCGGCAAAGCTGGTGCTATTCACGTGGTAGTGCCCAGCTTTGCCGACTGCCACGACACTCGGCAAAGCTAGAATTTTTTTCTTTTTTTTTTCATATATTTCACAGCAGGAAAATCACTCACTTACACACACACACATATATATATAAAACATAAATCCACATATATATATCACACGTCCAACAAATTCATCATGTCCAACCAAGTCCATCCACATCCAACTCCAACATACATAATAAGTTCATCATGTCCAACATCCATCACAAATTCCATCACAAGCTAAACAAGAGGTGCCTACGACGACCCGGCTCCCCAATGGCCCCCCATCTTGCCACTCTTGCGGCGCCGAGGAGTACGTCCAGGCCCCGAGCTGAGGCTCAGGAGCGCCACCTGCCCACCCGTCCTGCTGAGGCTGAGGAGTTGCGCCACCTAACCACAGAGACTACCCGTGCTGCGGAGGCGGAGGAGGAGCGCCAAATGGCCACTCATGGCCTGGAGAAGGGCCAGCTGGAGGAGTCGGGTTCGAACCCGCCGACTGTGCCTGCACAAAGGAGAAGTGATCTCATTAGTTCCTGCGGGATGGTCGCACAATTCAAAACAATAGATAAACATATATACTCACCGAAGTCCCTGAAGGGCCAAGAAGAGGGGGTGAAGCGAACATCAAGGCAGGCAACTCTGGCAGGACAACACTAGGGATTTGAATTTTCTAAAAGTAGCTGGCAATGTCCTGCATCTGACGCTGTGAGTGCTGCTGGATAGCCTCCATCTGGCGCGCCATCTCCCGCCGATGGGCCTCCTGTTGGGCCACTAGCTGGGCCGCCATCTCCTACCGATGGGCCTCATGTGCAGCCTCCTATGCGGCCCGTAACTCGGCCAGCTCGGACTGCAATATTACACCCGCGATGTTTAAATAATGCAAAAGAGTTGATACATATGTAAAACCAATGAACGATGAATGAAACTATAGTTACTTGAACCGCCACCAACATCTGCGTGGAGCTCGGCTGCTGAGGTCATATGGGGACATCTTCAGAGGTCGTGCTGCCTGATCGACGAACCTGACGAAGGGTGGGAACGGTGGCCGGGTCGATTGCGCTGTGGACAATAAAGTACCGGCTGTGCTGCTTCCCTCCTCTCGTCCTTATCAGGACGTCTGTATCCAGGGGCTGGGTGGTAGGATCGTAGGTCTCACCATGGCACTGGTAAGCCGCCTCGGTGTCTTGGACCATCTTCTCATAGGCGTTCAGGTTGGTGTACGCGTCGGCCCCGTCCGTCGGGTTGTAGACGTTGTCCGGATCTGTCGCTTTGCCCTTGTGAGACAGGGTGTAGCCGGTGTACTCGTTGATCACCTGCCCATCATGTGACTGAGACTACGAGGAAAACACAAGGATGATTACACGTAATGAGAATGAATAAATAAATAAAGAAATCAACAGAAGCGTACCTATGCGTCCATGAACCCTTCGAGGGAGCTGCTCCCTTGGTGGTGTGTCGGCTGTAAGTGCATTCGCCTCCGAAGTGGGTTTTGGATAATTAATGACAATAAAATTAGGGACTAACAATTTTATCTAAGTAAATATGCAGGTGTTAGTCCATTGAATGATTTGAATAACAATATTTGGTGATACAAGCATCCTAAATTTTATATGGATGGACGACGTTTTTACTCAAGAGTGCCCCCAATTTTTATCTTTACTTGAGTTATAGGAAGCGCCGTTCTATCAAGAGGGATACAAATTAGGTCGGTAATTCGAGGTCTAAAAGTGCTCAAGTCTATATTTAGAGCATTTGGAGAGTCACCGTTGCACTCACATCACTTAGAAAAGTCCTTTGCTTCAGCCAGCCTGACCTACCGGAAGTATCGGAAATATTAGAGTTTTAAACCGGAAGTAACCGTGCTACTTTTTCAGAAAGTCGAGATGTGTAAAGTTGAAGAAACTTTGTACCACCGGTAGTACCGGTTCCACAACCGGTAGTACCGGTGCTCTCCGGTAGTACCGTATTTTATTAAAATTATACTCCAGAAGTATCGGGCATATTTTCCTAAAGTCAAAGTCTACGAGTTGCTATAGTTGTGTACTACCAGTAGTACCGCTGGTGGTACCGGTAGTACCGGCTATATATATATATATTTATTTTTAGCCCAAGTCGCACACGTCTATGGTTGCCCAGTTTTGTACTACCGGTAGTACCGGTCTTACTACCGGTAGTACCAGTATGTCTCCCTCTGCATGTTCTGACTCACGACAATGGTCATATTTGGTGAGGTACCGGTAGTACCGGTGGTTCCATCAGTACTACCGGTAGTTCTTCTAGACAGACCATATATATACCCCTCACCTCTCTCTTTTCTCACTCTCTTGCTCATTTCATTCATTCTCCTGACACTCACCCGAGAAAGGCTCCTTCCAAGCACAACTCACCTGCTCTCTCTTCCCCCCTTGCTGCCAAACTTTATCCCCTCAAGGATTCGAGCTAGGGACGTGAGATTAGAGAGTAGGAACTTCGATCTACGACTTGAGCACTTGGATTCCTTGTCTTGCCGGCTTGATTTGTGTTTGTTACTCTTGGGTTCTTGGAACCCTAGCCGGCTAGGCGTTCTTCGTGGCTGTCCGTGTTGTCTCATTTGTGAGGGCGCCTCGAAGTGTTTGTATTACCCTTGATTCTTAGTGAATATCTCAAGTTTACCTTCGTGGTTGCTTGAGGGAGGAAACCTTTGTGGTAACCTCATCAACAGGGACGTAGGAACTCCTTTGTGGGGATTGTCGAACCTTGGATTAAATCGTGTGTCTTGCTGTGGTGGTAGCATCGACTACCCTTGTTCTTGTGTTCTTCATGTTCTTCATCCCTACCCCAAAGTTCATAGGTTGGAGGACTCGATCTATGATTTGATGCGGTGAAATGCCTCAAGAAGTTCAACACCTTCATCAGCAACATCAACAAAGAGGTGGTAACAATTAGATCTGAATTTACAGCTCACTTTACTCTGATTTTTATTTTGATTTCGTAGTTTCGTAGGCTACCGGTAGTACCAGAAGTTTGCATCGGTAGTACTAGTTTTTGTACTACCGGTAGTACCGGTGCTACTTTCGGTCCTACTTTCGGTAGGTATTTAACTTCCGTATTTGAGTTTGTAAGTTTCAAGTTTTCGATAATCGTCTATTCACCCCCCTCTAGGCCGATTAGATCCTTTCACCAGCCCTATCCTCGCCTTGGCATATCCCCGTCTTCTTCTATGCTCCTCGTACGACACCGGCTTTCTCCAGTCGTCCACAATGGCCTCCCAGCAGTCCATGTGCATTTGCATCAATCAGCAGGAAACTGCATGACAACGTGCATTTGATATGTCAGAAGATGAATCAGAATTAATGTTTTCTACTTATTTTTTATGGAAGGAGTCAGAATTAATGTTTCCTACTTACCTGGAGGTAGATCTCCATGGGGAGGTTAGTGTGGGGCTAGAGGAGCATGTCCCTGGCTTCCTTCTTCAGCAGCGACTGGTGACGCACGTTGGCGTAGTAGGTGATGAGGACCTGCAGGTGCGCCTCATAGTACATGTCCTTGAGTTGCTCCATGCAGACCTTGTCTTGCACTAGCGATGCCTCGACCTCTTTCCCCGGCTCGCACGTGAACCACTCCTGCATACGGATATCATGTATCATTCCATTATTTCAAGAACGTCCCACGAATGCTAGTATTGACAAAGCGGTGCGATGAAGACTCACCCCGAACTCCCTCTTGATCTTGGTCCCCATGGGGACATCATTTGCGTCCTTGACGTTGAAGAAGTCCCGCCAGTGCCAGGACGACGCTATGGTCCCATCGTGGGTGACAAGGCCAGTGTAGTTCTTCTTAATCAGGAGGGCCAGCATGCCATTAGGATGGCGTGAACTGACCCCTCGCACGAGCTTCTAGTTACAACATGAGCCATTAAGAAAAGTGTTAGTTTGAAGTTCAATTTTAAATATGTCATATGAATAAGTCATGAAAACATGAATGGTTACTTACATGTCACCGTCGGGTTGAATTACTGGACGTTGATCTGGCGCGAGCGGCGCTTTAGGGAGGCGCATGATCCCACGCTAGTAGACCTTGCTCGAACCTGAGGAAGTCATCTCCCCTGGTGTCGCCTTGCCCCTGTCGTCCTCATCCCAATCCTGCTAGCCCCCGTCTTGCTCGCCCCCGTGCTGCCCGCCCTCGTGCTACGAGCCCCCGTGCTGCTCGCCCCTTTCCTCCTCGTCGTCGTTCGTGCGAAACAGTTGCCTCGTCGATGTGCGACATCCACAGGGCCTCACCGACGACTCCACCAATGGCGGCTCCTCCACCTCCTCCCCGGGGCCGGTCCTCAGGTAGACCGACTTGACCCCCGTTCATCGCGATCGTCTACTGCCGCCCGACATTTTTTCCTGTGCCTGCAATGACAAGGATTAAACCAATTAGCATAAATAATCAATAAGTACTTATAAAGAGATGCAAAATAAATGAAACATAATTGCAAAGTAATAATAAGAACAATATAATATTACATGAGTTAGAAATTATCTCCACGAATGGCAGTGGTTGGCTCCATGTCATCACTATCACTAATGTCATCATCACTATCAATATTGTCGAAACCTAAGTCCTCATCATCTCCACTGGCCTCACCACCTGCATCATCCTCAACAACTCTATCACGCTGAGCCCTCCATCGCTCGAGCATCATTATGTCCTTAGGATCTTGCACCACTTCACCCTCGTCCTGATCGATGTCGTTGTCTACTTTCATGTCCATCAGCGAATGAATGTCTATCGATAAACGCCCTTCTAGCCCCTCGGGTTGATAGAACTCTTCAATATCTGCCTTTGGGTCAAAGTTGTAATCATCATCATTTGAGACCAATTGCACAAGGTACCAACCCTTAAGTCTCTTGTCTTTTTAGCATGCCTATGGGAGATAATAAACTTGCGTGGCCTGGCCTGTTGAGCCACAACATAGACATCTTCTCCAATATAGACAGAATCCTGTTGAATTTCGACTTGCCCAATGTCATTGGCTCTTCTCGTGTCATTAGGATCGAACCAATGGCATTTGAATACTACTGGTTTAAGATCTATGCGGCCCTCAAAGTGGATCTCGTAAATTTCTTCGACTATGCCATAATAGTCACGATCATCATTGCCTTGCGTACAAACTCCTGTGCACATGGTCTTTCGGTTGGGCCGACTCTCCTCATAGCTTCTCGTGCGAAAGCGATAGCCATTCACATCATAAATGGTGAATGTCTTGACCCTATGGGTGAATCCCTGTGCAACCTGTTTCAATTCACACTCATTGCCCTATCCGTGCATGCCTGCAAGGTGAGGCCAGGTAGATCATTACATTAGTCGCTCCTAGGAGCAAAGTGGAATCTCAAAGTTGGAACAAGGTAAGTTGGATGGTACCTTCATACAGAACCAGTAAATAAAATTAGGCATGACATTTTTGAAAAGATTTTCTTCTTCTTGGTCGGTAGGAGCACCTTCCCTTGTCCAGTGTTCCTTAATAAACTCACTGAAAAAACAAAAGACAAAGGGGTTAGACCGATAGGTGGAGGATATTGACTGCGTATGTAACTAGCTCATTGAGAACTTACATTCGATAAGGAGTCACATCTTCAAGGTTCAACAACACGTAGAGTGTGATAGTGCGAAACTCATGTTGTTGCAAGTTCTTAGGGGTACCTGTGCTTCCCCGTTTGAGTTGCCCTTTGAAAAGGCTAAGGGTTGATGAAATCTCGTCGTCGTTGTAACGAGGGGGTGGCTTCACGTTGGGAAGGTTCTCAGTATAGTATGCCATTGTGAAGTTTGACACCTCCTCCTCTCTAAATGCCTCTGCCACGGAAGCCTCAATTTTGGCTTTATTTCTACACTTTTTTTTGAAGAATCTTTATCTTGATTGGATAGCACCAATGGGCTTGCACGGGACCCCCCAGCAGTGCTTCACGCGGTAGGTGCAAAATCAGATGCTGCATCAGTAGGAAGAAGCCAGGTGGAAAGATCATCTCCAACTTACAGATCAACAGAGGTGCAACACGCTCCAGGTCATGAACCACTTCCCGAGATAACTCCCTAGCACAAAGCTGGCAGAAGAAATAGCTCAACTCTGTCAGAACGCACCACACTGACTCGAGGAGGTATCCACGGGTCATCGCAGGAAGGAGCCGCTCAATCCATATGTGGAAGTCATGACTCTTCATCCCTAAGAGTTTCATAGTCTTAGGGTTCACTCCCCTACTCAAATTCGCCGCATACCCATCAGGAAACTCTAACGTCTTGATCCACTGCAGCACTTCCTTCCTGTCGCCCCTTTTTAGGATGTAATCGGCCGGGCCCCTTTTCCAATTCTTGCCTTGCGGGGGGGTCTTCATCACTAGCTTTGGTCTATCGCAGATCTCCTCCACATCCAGTCTAGCCTTAACATTGTCCTTTGACTTCTCCTTTATGTCCATGAGTGTACCCCAAAGTGCCTCGGAGACATTCTTTTCTATGTGCATTACATCGATGTTGTGTGGAAGAAGAAGGTCCTTAAAGTAGGCGAGCCTAGTCAAGCCTGAAATATGGGTCCACATGTGTTCCACACCATACTTCTTAAAACCACCATTGTCTTTATCAATTTTGAGAGCCTCTAACTGGGCAAGGACCTGTTCACCGATCATAATCTGAGGAATGGGGTCGGTGACTTGAACACCTTTCGTGAAGTGCTTGATGTCTCATCTGAACTCATGGTCATTATCTAGGAATTGATGATGTTTGTCAAACAAAGATAACTTGCCACCCTTCTTCAGCCAGGTGAACATCACAGATGCCTTGCATACTCGGCAAGGAAACTTCCCGTGAACACACCACCCACTGAATATGCCATACGCTAGGAAGTCATGCATTGAATACTAATACCACACATGCATTGTGAAGTTCTTTTGTAGCTCGGCCGTACGTCAGTACCCCTTTTCCCAAGCATAAGGCAATTCATCCCACAGTGGCTGCATGAACACACCCATATTGTTGCCCGGGTATTCAGGTATTATCAGCATCAAGAACACATTCTTGGGTTCAAACATGACGCCAGGGGGAAGATTGAGGGGGATCATGAACATGGGCAAACAAGTGTACGGGGCCGCCATCATTCCATACAGGTTGAACCCATCTGTTGCTATCGTACACATACATTCCGAGCATCTATAGCTTTGTATTGATGCTGGTGATCGAAGTATTTCCATGCGTCACCATCCGCTGGGTGTACCATCTTGTCACTGTATCTTTTACCATTCTTGTGCCATGTCATCTATTTCGCGGACTCCTCTATCATGTACATCCGTTGGAGCCTCGGTATGACAGGAAGGTACCGTAGGACCTTCTCGGGGATCTTAGACTATTTCTTCTTGCCATCACTACCATCTACCTCCACATACCTAGAGGCTTTGCACTTTGCACAGTGCGTTGCTTCCTCAAGGTCTCCCCTAAATAGGATGCACCCATTAGGACATGCATGGATCGACTCATACGACATCTTAAGTGCACGAAGGAGCTTCTGTGACTCGTACGTGTTCTTCGGCAGCATGTGACCCTTTGGAAGTATTATGCCAAAAACTGCCAACATGTGATTGAAGCTGTCTCGACTGAGGCTCAACTGCAACTTCAGCGCTATTAGGCGTCCAATGGCATCCAATTATGACATTGTTGTCTTCTCGTGAAGGGCCTTTTGTGCTGAAGATAGCATTTTGTAGAATGCCTTTGCGGTTTCCTCTGGATCCTCCTCCACCAATCCTTCATTGCCACGTGCCTCATTATAGTATACCACCATATCGGCCATCCCAGCATCTCCATCATACTCCTCGAGGTGTTCTCTCAACTCCTCCTCTCTAACACGGTTGCCTTCACCATGGAAGATCCAACGGGTATAGTTTGCCACGAATCCGTACTTGTAAAGATTGGTCCAGAATACTTTCTCTATTTTCCTTTTTGAGTTCTTACACTGGCTGCAGGGACACGGCATCCGAATCGACCCATGAGCAGCCGGGCCAAATGCTTGCTCCAAGAAATAATTGGTCCCCCTAATCCATTCATTGCTCTTACTTGCAAAGCCCATGTACATCCACTCATGGTTATCCATCCTTTGTCATACATATGCGTAAGCAAGTAATAAACTAGTAATTGCATCTGCACGGTGTTCCTACCATCTAATAGGTGAAGGATAGGTCCTAATCCAACCCGTGGATGCGTAGATGGGTTAGCTTCCATGTTCTGCCCCGTCCGAGTCAGAATTTTGCCAGCACCTCCCTGCTATTCTCCTGATACACGTCCCTGCAGGGAGAGCGTGTATCTGAAGAACAACGGGGAGGTGCTACCGAAACTCTAACTCAGATGGGAGCAGAACATGGAAGCTAACCCATCTATGCATCAGCGGGTTGTCCAAAAAACGTGGACAATCCGAAACAGATACGATCGCAGATATGCAAAGACCTGCATACCTCCGACCATATCTTTTTCGGACGGGAGACGCCTAACTGGGTTACGCGACCTAAGTACGACAACGGTAAGGAAGAGAGGTGATTTATACCTAGGGTGGCGGTGGAGACAGGCTAGCGGGGTAGTGGCGAGGCGATGTGGTGCCGACAGACCCGCGGCGCCGACGAAGACGATCGGCGTCACCGAGCTACTCCGGGCCCCCCCGATAAGACCCGCTCTGCAAAAGAAGAAAGACAACACTGTAAGTTGAAAAATTCGACAGAACCTCCCCTGTACGGGGAGTTTCTAAAACCTGCAAGAAAGAAACTGGCTTAATGGCCGACAACACATATCCGGCATGAAGGCCAAACATCCACAAACTCGGCACGAAGGCCATCAATGACACATACGGCACGATGGCCGACAACCTGGGGCTTTACCTTCTTCTCCGGTGATGGATGGGAATGATGGCGTGGACGAACGTCGTCAATGAACGGCGTGGACAGTCATCGGACCAAGGTCCTTCTCCTCCTCCCTTCTCCCTCCTCTTCTCCTCCTCCCTTGTCCTCCTTCTTTCTCCTTCTCCTTCTCCTTCTCCTTCTTCTTTCTCGTCCTTCTCTTTCTCCTTCTTCTTCTTCCTCCTCCTTCTCCTTCTCCTTCTTCTTCCTCCTCCTTCTCCTTCTCCTTCTCCTTCTTCTTCCTCCTCCTTCTTCTTCCTCTCTTTCTTTTTCTTCCTCCTCCTTCCTCCCTTCTTCTTCTTCTTCTTCTTCCTCCTTCTTCTTCTTCTTCTTCTTCCTCCTCCTCCCCTTATTCTTCCTTCTTCCTCCCTCCTCTTCCTCCTGCTAGGGGCGGCGCGGTGGAGGTGGGCACGGCCTAGCCACGGGTCGGGCGGGCGGCGCAGTGGGGCGGCCCACCGAAGTGGCTGCTGGCGGCGCGGCGGCGCGGGCGGCCGCGGTGGCGGCGGGTGCCGCGACGGCGGACCGGGGCCGCGGCGGCGCAGAGGGGCCGCTACGGCGGCGCGAGGTAGCGGAGGGGGAACGGGGCCGCGGCGGGGGGCGGACAGCGGCGCTCCGGTCACGGTGGCGGTGCTCCGGTCGGTGCGGCAGCGGCGGCGTGCGTGTGTCTGTGTGTGTGCGTGAGTGTGCGCCTGAGTGTGTGGTGTTGTGTGTGCGTGTGTGGGTCGGGCGGCCGCCCCATTAGGGTTAGTGTAGTGTAGTTTTCAATTTTATTTTTTTAAACAGATAAACTCTTTGCCGACTACCAAGATGGGCAGTCGGCAAAGAATGCATCTTCGCCGACTGTCGTGCCTAAGGCAGTCGGCAAAGATCCTCTTTGCTGAGTGCCAGCCTTGGCACTCGGCAAAGATTTTATTTTTTTTTAATTTTGAATCCAAACTTTTTCTGTAGCCCAAGCATATTGTTTACAAGCACAAGTTCGAATTTGGGACATTTGTTATAACATTTTTCTATATTTTATTCATTTATTTTATTTACTTAATTTTTTCCGCATAATTCAAATTTGAACTGCAGGTGCATGAAATAATGAAATATAGCCATTCGAAAAATGATATTCACGTTGGAGAGTGTATTTTGAGGCCGTGTCCATAAACTCACCCAAAAGTTCGAATGCCTGATCCATGAAACATGACCATCCAGGTGCGGCAGAAGTGTCATGCGATAACATGACACCTCGACAGGTTTCGTGATTTTCAGACTTCGTTTGGATTTTATATAATTAAAAAACACTTCTGCCATAGCTGGATGGTCATGTTTCGTGGACAATGTGTTTGAACTTTTGGGTCAGTTTATGGACATGGCCTCAAAATACACTTTTCAACATGAATATCATTTTTCGAATGGCTACGATTTATTATTTCATGCACCTGTAGTTCAAATTTGGATTATGCGAAAAAATTCAAGTAAATAAAATAAATGAACGAAATATAGCAAAATGTTATAAAAAGATCCTAAATTCTAACCTGTGCTTGTAAACGATATGTTTAGGCCACAGAAGAGTTTGGATTCAAAATTCAAAAAAAATAAAATCTTTACCGAGTGCCAAGGAAGGCACTCGGCAAAGAGGCTCTTTGCCGACTGCTACGTCACCGGCAGTCGACAAAGAAGCTGGCTTTGCCGACTGCCCAGCTTGGCAGTCAGCAAAGAAGGCCGGCCCCGGGCCCAGCCCAGGCCACGTGTCAATTTGCCGACTGCTCGGCGTGGCAGTCGGCAAAGAAGCTATCTTTGCCGACTGCCGGACGTCAGGGCAGTCAGCAAAGTTTACGGCGACGGACACCGTTTGAGCCCGCCAAAATTTACCGACTGCCCCTCTTTGCCGAGCGTTAGGCTCTTCTAGGGCGGTCGGCAAAGAAGGCTTTGCCGACTGCCGTTCTTCGCCGACTGCCGGACAGTAGCTTTGCCGACTGCCCTGTCTGGCAGTCGGCGAAGGGCTTCCTCGCCGACTGCCTGGGCTTTGGCAGTCGATAAAGATCGGGGCAGTCGGCAAAGCTGTTGTTTCCCGTAGCGTAAATTGCACTTTTCGTGATGTTTCCACGTGGACAAACGTATATGTCAAACCTTGTATTTTTAAGTCAAAGTGAGGGTTACGTGGAAAAACGTTAAAAAAACCTAAACCGGTCCAGCTTTTTTGCATCGATTAGAGATCTAATAAAAAACGACCACGTCTCAATACCTCGCGGCCGGCCCTCCCTCCTCCGTCCTATTTATTGCCGATCGATCGCCAACACGCCAAACCCCAAAACCCTCGACTCGCGTCGCCGCACACGTCGCTTCCCAATTGCTTGCTCGTCCCTTACGACGCGAAGGCGAGAAGGCAATCTGCAGGGCGCGGCATGATGGCACACAACCGCGGGCCAATCCCCTTCGATGAAGGGTGGGCGCATATGATGGCCGGCTTCGAAAAGCTCGAGCGCATCCTCACCGGTGAACCTGGCGTCGCCTTCAACTCCGAGGAGTACATGACCCTGTACACGTACGTCGCATGCTGCATTAATTGGTTCTACCTGTGGCCTGACTGCAGGGGCTCGGTTTTAGGGTTTAATATATTATTAATTCGTTCCGATCTCATCGATCGGCTTCTCTGTTGCTTGATTTGATTGTGGTGTTTGCGGCAGTACAATATACAATATGTGCACCCAGAAGCCTCCGAATGACTACTCGCAGCAGCTCTACGACAGGTACAGGGAGGTTTTGGACAACTATATCACTGCCACCGTACGTTCCAATCATCTTCTCGTCTCAATTTCACCTTTTTTATTTCGAAATTGTTTATTTATTTTCTTGCCATGCATTCAGATTTAATCACTTGGTAGATCTGTTATTATATATGTAAATAAAGTTATCGACGGTTAGATGGATTTTCTGTAATAACTGTATGCTCGAGTTTAGATGGTCCAAAGTAGCTTTGGCCTATTTGTGGTTTTAATTATGTTATATACATGAAATTCAGATAGGTCTTATATAGTTCTGTATTTTTTTTGTTAAAAAAAGTTGATAGTGCAAGCCAAGGTTAGTTGTGTGCATCGTGTGCTATGTTTGCATCTAGGCAGATTCGTATTTAATGCACATGTGGCGGAGCGGATTAAAATGAAAACTAAATTTCACCTCAATACATGTGGATCAAGGTGAATCCAATGACATCCAAATAAGACCTTATAGATTATAATTGATTTTTTCGAAAGGACGGCAAAAGTTTTGCCGCGATTTCTATTAGACGAATAAAAGAAAAAGAAGGCAAGCGCCCCATCTAGTTTTTTGAAGTAGAAACTGGGCGAAAACCACAATACAAATGTGGAGGGTATCCTATTCTAACTGCACACCTAGGTACCAAATCAACTCAACTTGCGCCACAAAGAGCGCCAACTCAACTCAACTCAGCTCCACGCTAGGTCGGATTGGGACATCGACACTAGCCTCTAGCCAATAGAACTCGGTCGGATTGGGTCGTCGATACGAGCCTCCACTTGAAACTACTAGGAGCTCCACCACTGACTTAACAAGCAACTAAAAGCTAGCAACAAAAATTTAAAAAACAAAGCAACTAAAAATAAATGAACACCTACTCCACCGCAGGCACCAACCAGGAACACAAAGGCGGAAACGACGAACTAGCACTGCCTAAGGCAGCCCGCCCGAGTCAAAATCCAAAACGACGCCTCCAGGGAGGTTACGACTCCCGAGCGTCGCCGTCGTTCGTCCAAGACAGGACTAGGTTTTCACCCGTGGAGAGTACTGGGGGCACGACACCCTCAACAGGGGAAACGGCACCTACAGGTGTCGCCGTTGCAAGGCTTTCGCCCAAAGAATCTCCAGCACGGACACCGGTCGGGATGTCGGGTTCCCGCCAGACACCAAGATATCGCTGCCAGCCATCCAGAAGGAGCCATACCATGGTCGACATGCCAGCCACGCGAGCAGCCGCAAAGCTGCGTCAGCACCCCACTAGACCACCTGTCGAACACTAGCCATCCGCCTCCGCGTACGTCCACCAACCGCCCGCAGGAGCTGTAGCCGCCGTCGGCCACCGCTGACGGCCGAGCTCCCGCCGCAGGCACTGCCGCCCCCTGAAAGGTGCCAAATCCAGAGCGAAACCCCGTACCAGTACCCTCGAGGACGCCATGGCCTCCGTCTTCATAACAACCGTCCCTCGACGACGGTCAGGGGCATGGGGGAGGGATGGCATAGACGAAAACCGCCCCCCAACGCTAGCACAACCCCAGCCACCGCTCTGAAAAGGCCACCATGAAGAGGAGGCGAGGGACGAGCAAAAGGGGAGGGAGCCCCTCCACCGCCCCACACATCCGAAAGGGCAGCAGCCCCGCGACGCCCTGCCGGCACTCCCCACCGGAGAGGAGAAGCCACCACCGAGCCCGGCGTAGCCCGCAGCACCGCCACGGCACCACGGACCTTCCGAAACCACCGTTGGCCACACCACCACGGCGCCGTCGAAGAGCCGCTCCTCCACCACCGAACACCCACCACCACGCCGTAGGCCGCAGCGGCGGGCAACAGCCAGCCGTGGCCATCCCGCAGGCAGCATTGGGGGGGGGGGGGGGGGGGGGGGGTGGCGCGGCGCTGCCAGCCCCCCACCACCCCAGAAGCACCGCAGGGACCCACCGGCGGCGGACCTCCACTCCCAGGCCGCTGGCACCGCCGCCAGGAGCCGAAATCCAGGGGAGGGGGTCCGGATCCACCCTCCCCGAGCCGCCCACGCCGCCCCAAAGGCCGACCGACTCGGCCCGGCAGCTGAGCAACGAAGACCGGGGAGGGAAGCGTGAGGCAACCTCCACCGGCCGTCAACAGGCACCGCGGCCCTGCTCCGCTGCCATCAGCCGACAAGCGCCGGAGGCCGGCCGTGGCCTTGCTCCTCCTCCCAATGCGTTGGACAGGGAGCTCCGCCCGGGAAGAAATGCCCCGCCGCCGCCATCCCCGCGCGCCGCGCCGGCGTCCGGGCGGCGAGGTGGTGGCGGGGGTGGAAGGGCTGGCGACGGCCACCGCCTAGGGTTGCGCCCCGTCGCCGCCCGCGCGTGAGCGACGCGGAGGCGGGGTTTGGGGGGGGGGGGGGGCGGGGGGGGCCGCGTTGAGCTTGCTCTTGGGATTCGTTTCAGAAGAATTAGCTGCCAATATATTATAATTGTCCTATCATCAATACTTTGATGAGTTTGTTTTATCTTGATAAGCTTGATTGTTTGTTCGTGTGAAATCTTCTTTGTGGCATTCATTAATTATTTTAATTTCTTTTGCGATCGAGTTGTAGGTGCTGCCGTCCTTGCAGGGCAAGCACGGCAAGTTCCTGCTGAAGGAACTGGTGTTCAGGTGGAAAAACCATAAGCTAATGGTCCGGTGGCTCAGCAGGTTTTTCTACTACCTTGACCGCTACTTTATTACACGGAGGTCACTCATGTCCCTTAAAAATTTTGGATGGGATTCCTTCAAAACTCGGGTAGGGTCTTTGTTCCCACTTGATGGTTTTTGTTTGTCTAGTCTGAACAAGCTTGTTAGTTGCTTTCAATTGTTTGAATTCATTCTTGTGACAGGTTTTTGACACCCATAAAGCAATAGCGATTCTGATTGCCATGGTTAGTCTTGCAATTTTCTACTTCTTGTGTCACATTTTATAGAGGTGGTTTTGACAACAATATTTGTTTGTCGTGGAATTCCTTGATTTACAGGTTGATGAGGATAGGGAGGGACAGATTATAGATCGTATTCTTGTCAAGAATGTTCTTGATTTCTATATTGAACTTGGTTCTGATTCTGGGACAAAACTTTACAACGAGGACTTTGAAGATACTTTTCTAAAGGCTACAATTGATTACTATTCTAAGAAGGCCCAAATCTGGATTGTTGAGGACACTTGCCCTGAATACATGGTTAAGGTAATTGATGAGGTCCTCTTGAAAATTCCGTTTCATAGTGTAAGGATACCTGCTGATTGGTTTTCCATTACATAGGCAGAGGAGTCCTTACAAAAAGAGAAGCAACGAGTTGAACAGTATTTGCATGCTAGTACTGAACCGAGGTTGATGGAGGTTTGTATCATCCTATACATTTATTTATCTCACTTTTGATTACATGAATGGTGTTTGTAATCTAGATGAAACATTGGAACTGATAACATAACAAAAAATACTTACAGGATGTGCAAGGAGAATTGCTAGCTAGGCATATAGAGCAAATTCTGAGGAAACAAAACTCTGGATGCAAAGTGTTGCTTTGTGATGACGAGGTTTGATACATAGAATTGCATGCCTATATATATGCCAGAAGTTGTTGGAGTATAATCTTAATGATTTTTTATGATACGTTTGTTACTGCAGGTTGAAGATCTTTCAAGGATGTTTAGTCTCTTCTCTAGGATTAATGGTGGCCTGACTCCAGTATCGAAAATATTCCAGGAGGTATTTCTCAACTCATTATGCATTTATAGCATTGCACGTTTAAACAAGTTCCATTTTCTTAGTACAACTCTGGTTCTTTACAGCATGTCAATGAAGTAGGCATGTCTTTGTTGAAAGAAGCAGTAGACGCTGCTACCAGCAAAAAGGTAATTCATTATTTTCAGATATTGCTACTTTTTTTTCCTTCTCCATTTGTATAAATTGTAGCTTTACATTGAATGCACATATTAAAAATTCATTGGATGTTTTTTCCTGCAATTTTGCTCTGTGGAAACCAGTTTCTTATTATTTGAAGTGACTCTACTTTTTAACTCTTTTCTTTAATTGACCATTTATTGTAAGTGGGAAAAATATACTTTTTTAACTCTTTTTCATATGCGAAACACACATAAAATTATTATCATAACATGAATATTAAAGGCAAAAATGGCTACAAAATATGGAAAATGATGTCATGTGGCCAGCAGACATAAAATGGACAATTGCTGGCTGGTATTTGTTAATTTTCTAAAAACACTGCCTATTAATATAATCATGACAAGTGGAGAGAGAATAATGTTTTCTTTTGCTAATATTTAATATTAAATGCTATAGTCAGTTTAAAATTTAGCTATTTGTAAGATAATTCTTTTGGAAGGAGTTTAATGTATTATCTCTCTTCTCAGATGATAGATAGATGTATTAACCAGTTGTTATTAAGCTGTCGAAGTAATTTTTAATCCTGGTACCTACTTAAATGTGGACTTTCTTCTAATTTTTGACTTTGCATATCTGTAGAATGAGAAGAAAGATGTAGTGAGTACGCTCGAACTGGTATGGATCTTGCATACTTCTATGTGCTGGAGGCCTTTTTTTTTGCTGGTTCTAATTGGCAGCTTATTACAGGATTATGTGCGGAAAATCTTAGATCTCCATGACAAATACATGGCATATGTCATCAACTGTTTGCAAAACCATACACTATTTCACAAGGTTTGCTGGATAAGATACTTCTTTCATCTGTGGACCTGAGCTAGTGTCATTTCCCTCACTTGCTATACTGTTTCAGGCACTTAAGGAGGCCTTTGAAATTGTTTGCAATAAAACTATTGCTGGTTGTTCTAGTGCTGAATTGTTCGCAGCATACTGTGACAGTATTCTTAAAAAAGGTGGATGACGAAGCAATTGAAGAGAACCTTGATAAGGCACGGTTACTGCAGTACTATTGGAATCCACAGCAGTTACACTCTTGTTTTCTCAACTTTTAATATATTGTCAGGCTGTGAAGCTGCTCACACACATCAGTGACAAGGACCTCTTTGTTGAGTTTCATAGTTTTGTGTGGTGTCATCTCTGATTTCAAAATTTTGTCGATGGTATCACATAGTCAAAGCTTGACATCTAATTTTCCCCTCTGAAAATGTGCTGCAGGAAAAAGCTAGGAAGGAGACTGATCTTTGATAGGAGTGGCAATAGTGATCAAGAGCGAAGCTTGATGTCCAAGCTAAAGCAATATTTTGGAGCGCAGTTTACTTCAAAAATGGAGGGCATGATCACTGATATCACAATTGCAAAAGATAAGCACACAGACTTAGAAAATTACATAAGAGCGAACCCAGAATTAAATCCTAGGGTAGACCTGAGTGTTCAGGTTTTGACAACAGGATACTGGCCAACTTGCAAAAGCGCTGATATAAATCTTCCTTCAGAGATGGTAAGTGTATCCATTGCTTCTTTACCCTGCATTGCACTGTTGACTAGTCCAAGTCACAAGTCAAACTTCTATAGCTTTGGCTAAGTTAAAAGAGTGCACCAACATCTACAATTTGGTTTTACTATATTCTACATGAAATATCTTGATAGTGCACATATTTGAACTTGTAGATGTTGGTGCATTTTCTTGGTCAAGGTTAGAAAAGTTTGGCTTAGGACAAATCTACTGTGACAAATTTGGAATTAAGTTTGCAGTACTGTGATAAAGCATGGATTGTTTGATCTAAGCTGAAGTCACATTCAGGTTAAATGTGTGGAGATCTTCAGTCAGTTTTATCATTCCAACACGCAGAACAAAAGAAAGCTTAACTGGATTTATTCCTTGGTAACTGCACCGTTGTTGGGAATTTCAAAGCCCAAAAAATTGATCTGATTGTTACAACTTATCAGGTAGGTTTCAAATAATGGAATTTGATACATACATACATACACACACTTTTCGTATGCCCTAACTGCATTACACTTATCTCAATCATGTCAGGCTGCACTCCTGTTGCTATTCAACGATTCTGAAAAACTAAGTTTCTCTGGGATCGTGACACAATTAAACATTTCTGAGGATGATACTGCACGTCTGCTTCATTCACTGTCATGTGCAAAGTACAAGATTCTCAACAAAGAGCCAAATAGCAGAACAATTTCCCCAAAGGACGTCTTTGAATTCAACCACAGATTTACTGACAAGATGCGCAGGATAAAGGTGCTATTTGTTGTTCAAACTGGCCTTTTTTTTGGATTACTGTTGCTAACTTCTTCAGAGACATGACAATAAGGTGCTTTGGATTGCAGGTACCACTTCCTCCATCCGATGAGAAGAAAAAGGTAATCGAAGATGTTAATAAGGACAGGAGGTTTGCGATTGACGCAGCACTAGTGCGGATTATGAAGAGCCGCAAGATCATGGCCCACCAGAATCTCGTTGCGGAATGTGTGCAACAGCTCAGCCGCATGTTCAAGGTACGCATCCCTACTTCTATGCCTGTCTTTTGTTTATTTGAGTGATATGTCATCGGTCATCCTTAGCTGTATGATGATCTTTTTCTTTTGGACAAAATACTATGCTACATATTGACGCTGGGTTCTCCCTGCTGTAGCCTGATATCAAAATGATAAAGAGAAGGATTGAGGACCTTATCACCAGAGAGTATCTGGAACGTGATAAAGAAGCGGTGAACTCATATCGATACTTGGCTTGATTGGCGATGGACTTGCTGACTGCTTTAAGGCTCACACGCGTTGCCACGTTCTTCGGGCCTCTAGAATTAGAAGCATAGAATTTTCTAATCTGGGCGTCTTCAGGGGAAGCAGGTTTCATCAGTTGGCTGGTTTCAGTAACATTAGCTCGATTGCTCAGTAGCATTAGCTCGATTGATACAGTGGAATTGTTTTTTTTATTGTCAACAATATAGTGGAATTGTTAAATGCTCTTTATGAATTGAGTAGCTCTTTCGTTATCGAATCATGTGATCCACCGTTTGGTTTCTGCATTTCTCTTTGACATTATTGTACAGTTCCACGGATGAATTTTGAATCAATGAAAAATGCTCTTTGGAATTTGGATAACTGGATATATGTTTAAAATTCTAAAATTTTAGAAAATCAAATTTGTTCAAGTTTAATTATAAATAGCATAACTAAACCTTGGAAAATTTTAGAAACTTCATAAAACCATTCATTTTTTTTCGAACCCGTGCTGCACGTTCTCCATTAAGAAAGGAAAGATTTCTGAGTTACAAAAGCGGCACTACCACTTTGGTATGTGTCCCACCCAAAAAATTCTATTTTGAATTTATCAAGGTGATAGTTCTAGAATTTAGGCTGTGAAGTGGGAGACAACCAATAATATGGAAATATTCAGATAAGGCCAGTAAATCCTCTTTGGTTCCCAAACAAGTTTTATGGTATTTGCTGATATACCTTTTGAAATCAACATCACCGCCAATCATAACCTCGTATTTTGAGTTTTTCTATGTGTTTCATTAGCCACTAAGTACTATGTGTTTGTATCATCGTCTAATAACGTTTTTACTTTTCCCTATTGATATCATTCTTTGTCTCTTGTTTGTTTAACAAGCACGTGGGTTTCTCATGTAAACAATGCTTTAAAGTTAATTCATAAAGATAAGCACCCAGTCTTTGCTAATTCCTCTTAGGTGTTGACCAAGGCATCTAATTTTGGCTTGCCAACGTACCAAGGGCACTGGTGGATCCAAGGGGGCCTGGGCCAGAAAACAAAGGATATTTCAGCTCTCAGCTGAACTTGTCTTTAAATTAGGCCAAAATTTCTTGTGGGCCAGACATACAAGGGAGATCTTAGCCTAGCTCGTCTTCAAATCTGTCCAAAAACTCTTACGGGCTTAACATACAAGAGAAATTTTAGCCCAACTCACCTCTCTTTGTATTTAGCCTGATTGGGGATCCGCCATTGACCAAGGGAAATTTAGTCTCGAATTTAGACCTGAGGCCATTTACGTAATCACCCTATATGTGTTCAAATCATTTCTGATCTACGAAATCCCACAATGGAGACTTTGATTTGTGAGAGAAGGGACTTCACTTCATACAATGTTCTGTTTATTCACACTGAAGAATATAATATATCCAGAGTTAATCAAGCATTCCCAAACCTAGTTAAACTAGCCTGAGTTCAAACAATTGAATCATCTGAAACTAGCCTGAGTTCAAACAATTGAATCATCTGACGAATAAAATTAAGCTGCTAGGCTAGACGTAGTAGATCATGCTAACCTCGATGAGGCTGATGTACGGGATGTTGAGCGCCACGGCCGGTCCCCTGCAATTCTTGCGGAGGAAGGAGTAAGCCACGTCGATGGCCAGCTTCTTGATGATGGACGAGCTCTTTCTTGCCTTGATGTAGGAATGGCCCATGATGTAGGCGACGCCGGCGTGCTTGGCCTCCACGAGCGCGCTGAGCTCCTCCTTCACCGCCGGGTCCATGCTGTCGCTCGTGGAGTCGTCGATCTCGAACCGGATGCGCCGCCGGAGGGCGAACCCCGGCGACTCCGCCTCGTACATGGTCTGCAGCGACTGGATCGTCTCCGTCTTGCTGCTGCTATCAGCGGTGGTGGCGGCGGCTGTGGCGGCCGCCGTGGCCGCGCGCACGACGATGCTGTCCTCCGGGTTGGGGAGCGGCGCCCGCATTAGCAGGCCCCTCCGTGACAGGTCGAACGGGCGGTTGACGACGGCCATGCGCCCCTCGACGGAGGCGTCGCTGTTGCGCGGGTCGTCGGCGCTGGCGGCGGCCTCGGCGGCCTCCATGTGCACGAACTCGGCGATGCGGACGACGAGGTCGTTCTCGAAGTCGTTGTCGTCACCGGGAACGTCCTTGTAGCCGTGCCTGATGACGCAGCGGTACATGCGGAACTCGCGCGGGCCGATGCGGCCGATGAGGTGGCGCTCGTAGCAGCAGACGTGCGGGATGGGCACGGCCTTGACGCAGACGAAGACCAGCACCTGGTGGAACGCCGGCAGGTTGGTGACGAAGTGCGAGAAGATGGCGGGCACGCCGGTGGCGAGCTCGGAGTAGATGAGGCCGATGCCCGGGACGCGCACGATGCCGAGGCTGGGGCCCAGCGTGTGCAGCCACTTGAGCGACACCTTGTTCTGGACGTCGAAGAGGTGCCTCTTCCGCGTGCCGTAGTGCCACACGTACATGACGGCCACCACCACCAGCGACAGCGCCAGCGGCAGCCAGCCGCCCTTGGGCACCTTCATGAGCGCCGCGGACAGGTAGATGCACTCGACGGAGCCGAAGGCCAGCAGGAACATGGTCGTCAGGATGAAGCCCTGCTGCCACACGAAGATCATGACAAGCGCCATGAGGAGCGTGGTGACCACCATGACGCCCGCGCACGCCATCCCGTAGGCGTTGCCGATCTCATCGGTGTCGCGGAAGCCGACGGTGACGCCGAGGCACACGATCATGAGCATCCAGTTGATCTCGGGGCTGTAGATCTGCCCGTGGATGCGGTTGGAGGTGTGGACGATCTTGACGCGCGGGAAGCAGCCCAGAGCGGTGCACTGCCGCACGATGGAGAAGGTCGCCGAGATCACCGCCTGGCTACCCACGATCGCCGCCAGGGTCGCGATCACCAGGACAGGCCAGAACACGGGGCCTGCAATGCATGCGGATCATCGATCATCCATGCAATGTATGTATATATAGTTTAATTTACCGGTCCGGGAACAAGCTCGATCACAGCTTAACATCACATACGGGGGATGGACTCGAAGAAGATGAAGTGGATGTTGCAGTCGGGAGACTTGGACAGGAAGGCCGCCTGCCCCATGTACTGCAGCACCAGGCACGGGTAGATGAGGCCCACGAACGCGACCTGTTGATGCATTTGCGCAAAACAAGCAACAGTCAATCATGCAAGTGATTGTGATGTGATGAAGTATATAACAGGCAAACAAGTACCCTTATGGATGCAGCCGTGAAGTGGCCCAGATCTGCATACATCGCTTCTGTGCCAGTCATGGAGAGCAGCACTCCTCCAAGCGAGATCCAGCCGTCCTTGCCGGTGCGCTGGAAGAACCTGACGACGTAGTAGGGCGAGAGCGCGCGCAGGACCCTGGGGTTCCACACGGCGATGTTGTAGATGCCAAGCGCCGCGAGCAGGAGCAGCCAGAGGACGACGACGGGCGCGAACAGGAAGGCCACGCGGCGCGTCCCCCAGTGCTGCAGGGTGAAGAGGCACACCAGCACGATGCACGACAGCAGCACCACCTCACCTGTCGTCGTCCGTTCCAGATATTAATCAAATCATGGTGATCTATTGATGCATATATATGTATCTATATGCATATGGCAATGCATCAGCCGGTTTACGTACCGTGTGTCAACTTACTGGAGTGGACCTGGAGACCAGAGAAGGACGACAGCACTGGGATAACATCGATCAAATCAAAGTGCATCAGACCATGCATGATCGAGACCACAGACACGTACTAACACCCCAGTACGGGACCGATACCTGACATTGCCGGCGTGAGGACGCCGTCTCCGATGACGAGCGATGCGCCGAAGAGGACCATGAGGAGCAGGAACGTGCGCGACTTCCTGTGCTTCTCGAGGAAGTTCCTGAGCGCCTTGAGGATGGGCGTCTCCTCGGTGGAGTAGCCGGGCCTGTAGTACGCCGACAGCTCCTCGTCGGCGGCCTGCTGGTTGGGCATCAGGCTGAACTTGGCGTGCCGCACCAGTAGCGAGTAGAGCGCGAACGTGCCGCCCTCGCCGTTGTCGTCGGCGCTGAGGACGATGAACACGTACTTGAGCAGCGGGATGAGCGTGATGGTCCAGAACACCACGGAGAAGACGCCGAACACCGTCTCCTCGTCCAGGAACCGGTGCAGCGACCCGGAGAAGGTGCCCTTGTACACGTACAGCGGAGACGTGCTCAGGTCGCCGTACACCACGCCGCAGCTCTGGTACGCCAGCACCAGGATGCTCGTCCAGTGCAGCTGCAGCATGCATAATCACTAAATCACCCATCATATCTTCTGTATCATCCACCATCATCATTCATGAATGCTGCACGATTTCGCATACATCGAATTCTTAGTACCAAGATTTAATTAGTTCAGTGATCGAACAGTGTACGCGTGCATGCTCCTGGATTAATTTTGAGTACTCCATAGTGGCTGACTCCGTCACCAACTATCTTTAGGTAGGGTTATCAATGGCGGAAAAGTAAGGTAGTTCAATACTCTTCATGTGAATGTTCTCCTTCAACCTCTCATCGATCAGGCATATCACTCCATTTTCCAGAACCGAATTAAACAAACAAAAATCGTTTGACGTATGCACATTGATCAATTACAATCTAAAGTGATTCCTATATGTGCAGTGCATATCTACAACCGCTCCAATGATCGATCAATTCATGCTGGAAAATTCAGCAATTAATCTACAGTCAGCACAAAAATGGACAAGAAATTTCACGTGGTAAATCTGCAGTCAATTATTACTTCTTTATGAACAGGCAGAGACAAAAGAGAACAAATCGTTGCGCAATGAGGTCAAGGGGGGAGGATCGGAGGTGACTCACCGGTGGAGGGTTATACACATCGATGCCGATGGTGTTCTTGGGCGAGAGGCCGTTCTCGGGGTCCGTCGGCCACATTTTATTGGGAAAAAAAATGCGAGGATCAGCGGCGAGAGTCAGATCGAAGGGGGCCGCATCAGCACGGATCATGACGGCATTTTTTTTTCCTATGGTTGAGCAATCGGCGATTCTTTGATTGGATCGGAGCTTCTGCCGATGGTTTTGTGTTCTTGGAGAGAATATGTGGCCACAAGGAGAGAGATGCATGAGTGTGGGAAGGAGAGAACTCCGAGGAAGACGCTGACAGTTGTCTCGTTAGTAACGTGTAGATGTGCGGTGTAGCTTCCTCTCCAGACACTCTGCGTGCACTACTACAACACACCAAGCTTGCAACATGCCGTACCTACTTCTTTTTATTCCGGTTGTATTACAAGATGACCTACAATTTATAAGTGTGTCAGTCCCTCCGGAGTCCGGACACTCTCCTGTTGAACTTGGCAAAATATATATAATTTTTAGACCGCGTCGTTAATAAAAGAGTTTGAACATTACACCGCCTCTAGTAACCAAGGTTACCAGAGGGCCGCCACCAACCACCACGGCCCCGCACAAAGGAGACTACATTTTAACAACATGAAAACCACAGAGCAAGTAGAGGCCTAATCTAAACCAAGAGTGGCAGCCAGGACGCGCAGAAGACCATTGCCGGCCAGGCACCATTGGTCGAACTCCTCCTTGATAAGTACCGCTAACCTAGGTGCCGGCGTCGAGATCGCTTGAAAGGTTCTTGAATTCCTTTCCTTCCATAATAGCCAGCTGACTAGGAAGAAGATGGAGTCAAACCCTCGCCTGATTTGCTTGGGCACGAGCTTCCTGGTCCGCGTCCACCATTCCATAGCCGGTTCGTCGTGGACCGGGACAAGGTGCGTCAGGGACAACCTGCTGAGACAGAAACTCCAAACCTCTCTGCTGTAGGAGCAACCCAACAGGATGTGGTCGATCGTCTCGGACGCTTGGTCACAGAGGACACAATTATCGTCGTCCTGAAGGCCATGGTGGAAACGTCGAGCAGCCGTCCAGCATCGATCATGAAGCACTAGGCAAAAGAAGAATCGCACGCGCGGGGGGCGGTCGTCTTCCAGATCAATCTGGCTCCTTGAGGAGTTGAGGACCCGATGAACATACCTCCGTAATCCGAAGCTGCAGAGTACGAGCTGTCTGGCGAGAGTGTTCAGACAAAGGTGTCAGGTTGATCGGACAGCTGAACATCCTCCAAGAGGTCACAAAGCTTCTCAAACTCGAAGAACTGGAGCGTGAAAGCTCCAACCAGGTGGGTAACCCATGAGTCTTCCTCAACTGCATCAGCAACTGTTATTCCACGCTTCCTGGGCGCACTGCCGCGAAGATGGAGGGCAGCATATGCTTGAAGGACGAGCCACCGATCCAGATGTCTATCCAGAAGAAAGTGGATCGCCCTTTGCCAAGGCGTAGAGAGGTGGCCGCCTGGAACAGGGCCAGCACCTGGCGTTCTGAGGTGCACGGCGGGAGGCCAGCATTCCAGTCCGACCATAGCCAGCGCGTCCGCAGCGCGACTCCCACCCGTCGCAAGTCGGTGACCCCCAAGCCGCCCAACGCGGTAGGCCGGCACACCATCGGCCAGGCGACCTTGCACTTGCCGCGGGCCACCTGATCGGACCCAGCCCATATGAAGGCCCTCCGAAGCTTGTCGATGGATTCTACCGCCCACGGCGATAAGCACAGAGCGATTGCCGTGTGGATGGGAATTGCCGAGAGAGTCGCCTTGACCAACGCAGTCCTGCCCGCGGCGTTCAGCAGCTGTCCTTTCCAGCCGGGGATACTGGCCGCCACTTTGTCCACGAGGGGCTGCTCGTCCGCCCGAGTGAGCCGTTGGATGGATAGTGGCACTCCCAGGTACTTGCATGGGAACGATGCCACCGAGCAAGCTAGGATATGATTTACCCGGTCCATGTCCTCCCCAGAGCAGTGCAGCGGAGTGGCGACGCTCTTCTCCAAGTTTGCGAAGAGGCCGGACGCGCTCCCGAAGACCGACATTGCCACCCGCACCACCAGAACATCCTGCTCGTTCGAGACGATGAAGAGGACTAGATTGTCGGCGTAGAGGCTGACTCTGGAACCCACAATTCCTTGGATCGGGGAAAGCAAAAACCGTGTTGCTCCACCCAACCAAGCAGGCGGCTAAGTACCTCCATGGCAAGAACGAAGAGCATCGGGGACAGGGGTCGCCTTGCCTTAGGCCCCTGGCGTGGCAATATGGTCTTTATATTCCTACTATATACATATTATTTGGCTTGAGAGACAGCTTGCGCTGCATCACGGGTCCAAATGGGTCAGCCAGACCTCACCCGACGGCGCACCCATGGGGGCAGACCGTGCTACTCAATGATATCATGTCCTACCTTGTCAGTTCTCCTTGGTTTGCTGTTCACCTGATCATGGACCGTCAGACCTAATAAGCCCTACGTATTCCACCTTGACCCCGGTCAACATGTTGGGTGCACAACCAGAATCAGCAGGATCTCCCCGTAATAACGTGGAGTTCTCCTAATGTTTAGCATTATATTCAACTCGTTTTCCCTATATTACTAAATGCTTATATTACTACTTAAAAAAACACTAGGAGAACTCCATCATTTTAGCAGTGGTGGGCCAGACCAAGATTTTTAACCTGGTGTAAAAATCAGATTAGGCTTAGACCTCAATGTCAACCGACAGTCTAGCTCTGCAGTTCGAGCAAACAAGAAAAACACACTGGAGGCAAAGGTATTACATACGTAAGTCGATCGATAAGCTATTTGTCAATTACTAGGTCAGCATTTGGCGATAGAGATGCTATGAATTTTGGGGAACAGACGAGGGGTTGTGCTGTTCTAGCTTGGTGTAAGAAAAGAGGGAAGGAAGGAGCTTGGGAGAGAAGATGTTGTTGCTGTTGCTGTTGCTTTGCTACTTAGCTTCGAAAGTAGAGCTATTTGTCGATACTACTGCCTTAAATTGAAAAAAAGTCCATTGCATGTTCTCTGAAAATTTCGTTTCCTTATAGCAATAACCATTGAAGATATCTTACAAAGTTACAATCTATGTGCTGCTTCCGCGTAATTCATTGGATCCTTTATATCTCTTTCAGTGAATGCTTATTGCCTGGATAACCTAGCAATAATAGTGGGTATTATAATTTTTAAGACAATGGATCTTAGAAGGGCAGGATTCATCTGAAAAAAGGCTGGGATGATGGATGCTGGGCCAAACGAGTTTAGAAAGCAAATTACATGCCAATAGTGCTTAGGAGGGTTTTAATCATTGTTGAAAGCATTTGAGAAAGATCGACTTCGTCAAGAAAGAAAGCAACAGAGCACCAAAGCACCAGTATTTTTACTAATAATAGAAATAAAGTGCTTAACCCGGTTTTAACACGTATAGCGCAGGTGGCAGAATAAATGGGTCAATAAAGGGCCAAGAAGGGAGCTGCATCAACACTGCCATTATGGGCCGCAGAAAACCCTAGAAGGCGCGCGCAAGAGGAGGCCGGGGACGCAGCCGCCGCCGCCGCCCTCTCCGGAGGTCACCACATCATCAGAACAAATTAGGAAATTAGAAAAAAATAAAACAGGAAGAGGAAGATCCGCAGGATCTCCGATTACTTGGAGGTTAAGTTATAGTTCACTTAGCGGTTAAGTCTCCAGGACTATAAATACAAGGGGCCATGTAACCTCAGATCTTTAACAAAGAAATTATGGTCAAACCCTTCACCAACTGTCCAACTCTCTAGCTCTCTCCCCCCTCCCTAAAACCCTAGCCGCCGCGCCACCACCACGCCTTGCTGCTGCACCGCCACCACCACGCAGCCGTCAGGCCTCGGCTCTGCCGCTGGTCGGCGCCGACCACGTCTACTATGCCAAAAATACTGCCTGCTTGGGCAACCTACGTCATACCTATTACAAGTGCTTAAACCGGCCCTCTGTATTTCAAATTTCCAATGTCAGTCTTCAGTACAATTCCTTCTCCATGAATTGAAAGGCAACAAAATGCAAGAACATCGATCAATAGTTTCCTTGCTTTGTAGTCGTAGCTACTGTACTAAATTTTTACTAACCTCGATCTTATCCAGCATCCCAAGTTAAGTTGGCCATGAAAATTTTGTTACAAATCAGAAGTTCGGAACAAAGACAACCAAGGGATCTTAGGACAACAAGATTCAGGCAATAATTCAGGATTTCTAATGCAAAATTATCTTTTATGTTTTAGGAGCTGGATTTTAAAAATTGTTTGAGAACCCAACAAATATGTTCCCAACTTTTTTTGGCTATCTGGAAAACTCATTGATTTACCATTTTTTTCTTACAAACTATTTGAGATGATCTTAGGAGTTTTTTTTAATAATTTGTCAAAAGCAACAGAAAGGATTGATCTGAAGAAAGGAAACATGATATTTTTGCTTGTACAAACAAAGTGAGTAAAGCGGCCCTCTCTGCATTTCAATTTCACTCTCCGGCAGTACAATTCTTCCTCTAATATTGAAGTTTCAAGGATTCAAAGACAACAAAATGCAAGAACATCGATCAATACTTTCCTTGCTTCTAGCTTGTAGCTATATATATATATATGATATATATTACCTAGGGGACTGATTAATAATCAGTCACCGAGCCCAATTCACCCAGCCTGACGCAACCCACGGGCGGACCGCGCCGGTCACCCACTCGCACCCCTCCTCCCTGCTCCGGTCTCGTTCACGACTCCCGATTCCGCGCGGCGGTTCCTATGAGCTGGAGCTGCTAAGCCGCTCCCAAGCTCACCCACGATTTCTGCGGTTTCTATTTCCTCCCCCCGTCCGCTCCGTCCCCTCTTTCCCTCTCTCCACCGGAACTGCTATTTTCGTCTCTCTGCTGGCTGCCGTGCGGCCGCAGATGTAGTGCGCCGCTCGACGGACCTTCTCCGCCGCCATTCCCCAGCCTCCGGCACCGCAGCAGCGTCGCCCAGTGCTGTGCGGGCGTTCTCGGCGGCCTTTCGTAGCTGTCTTGCCGGCAGATCCTGCGAATCCATCGAGCGGTACCTCCTCCTCTGTCCGGCGGCGACGCCCTCCCCTCCGCCCTGGTGAGCAGCCTCCAACTCCACGACGACGGCGGCGTGGCGCGGGTCGGGTGTGGGTCCATGAAGCGGCGGCGTGGGGCCGAGGATACGGCTGCAGGAGGCGTGAGGTGGTAGGAGAAGTCGGCCGCAGCATGTCCATGGCCCGTTGCAGCATCAATGGCGTCTAGAGAAAGCTGGCCACCACCGTGTCCTTGCAAGCGCGGCCACCAGGGTCCCAGCGGCACCGCTCTGCTGTAGGGCCTCGCTCGAGTTAGGCCGGTCGCGGCTGCGGATCCGCATGCCCCAAGAGTTGGGCAGGGGCGGACTCACCAGCGCAAATCCAGGTGCCCGTCCTCCAGATCCCCTTCCCCAGCTCAGCGTTTGCACCCTCTCTTACTCCTCCCCCTTCCCCTTCTTGATTCAGTTTGATGATTCGAGTACAGGATGTGTTCCTTGCGACTAGAGTGTTGGATTATACACGCAGGCGGCAGCCAGTATCTCCTCTTTAATTGCAGCAAGGTAGAGTTTGTCTCAGGCTGGCAACGCTGGTTTAATGTAACTTTCCGTTACTTGTGGGGAAGAATTTGGTGCTGTAATTCCCAACTAGTAGCGTTAATCAGAATGTTTCTAGATGCAAACCGAAGTTCATTGAAACTTTCATCTGGCTTGGATGCTTGTTCATGTAGAATATACATGCATTTTAATTAGGATTATCACACATAAATGCAAATATGGCCTTCATTTATTTCCTGAACCTGCTGCAGTAGCTCTACAATTGTTATTTTTATGATTCGGCAAACTGCAATCAGGCTCATAACACATGCCAATCATATATTTCAATGAGCAAAATATGATGATCCGTGTCAGTATATGTTGGGTTTGATGTGCAATCAGTTTTATTATACTTGGATTCAATTATATATCTTCCTTTTTATGGGCAATATAACCCCACACACTTATTTGTAATTTGGCATCATTAGTCTGAAGTGTTTGCACGGTTATTTTTTTCAAAACCATTTTTTAACCATGATGCCATTATTTGGGACAAGGAAACTATATGATAGGATCCAAAAGAAATTATGTTTTTATGTGCACACATGTGTGCTAGCTGTCACCATTTATACAGTATGATAAACTGCCTTTTTTCTGTCACATTGAACAGACCAATATTTTGAAGGTAGCTAGGATAAATAATTTACATTTGACATTGATTGCCACTAGGAACCTAACTTGATGCCAGATTACATCGAGTTCATGTTGTTGTGTCTACACATGGTATTATTTCGATCAAGCTCGATTGGATGCAATTTTTGCTGGTTTTCTTGCCTAATTCCAGGAGTTGGGGTGCATGATCCTAACAATATGGCGAGATCCATTTTGGTCCGTCTAACTCTTTTTTGCTTTTTGAACTAGAAGGTTGATGATTTAATTAAAAGGCTTCGCATGCTTGGATGTTCTAGTTCTGGGCATATATGGATTCGTTTTCTTCTCTTGCTAATTTTATTCATGTGACCTAGATTTATTTAGCTAATATACAATCTAGATCAGTAGGTGTGTAACATTTACAAAATCAAAGATATTCATTTACTGCTATTCATCTTGTAACGATCGTTCTTTACTTTTTGAATTTTTATTCATCATTTGTAAATTTGTCAATGATTTCTCACATATTATAACCTGACATGAAAAGTGCATGGTGTCTGCAGTATCCATGGAGGGAGGCAATAGACATGCAATTCATTGTAATGATGTATAATTCTGCGGGACAGATCAGCCCCCTCAGCAATAATCATGTATTACCTCATATGATTTGTTTCTAATGATTCGTTTGATACATGGAGAGGGCAAATTTGTTCTGGTTTTTTTGAGGTGAACCATCTCACACGCATGCAGCTTCCCAATTTTAGGACCCATGCCAAGAGGGCAGGAGGATGGTCCTGCACTTACTGACCCTGTCGTACAGTCTATGCGACCCAATTCCATTGCTAATCATTAAGTAGTTGCTACTTGCTATTAATTATTTCTATCAAATTGATTTATGCAATTTGATTATAGGCCGTACCAATGGTTCTTGCCCGGTTTGGCACCGATGAGCTCGCTGCACTTGGTTTGGCATCTTGCTTCTCCTCCCTTGAGGGTCCACACGGCACCATGGTCCTCCCCTCACCCCATCGGGCAAGAAAGATAAGCATAGCACAAATCTAATATTCCATTAAGCTTTGTTGCATGCATTTATTACTTTTTTGGGGGGAGCTGATTATTTCCTCTGCTCTCTGTTCTGTTCTCACTATCACTTCTGCAGTCTGAGGACACTAGGAGCTAATGGGATTGTGGTATGGCTCATGTCCATGGCGTTGCTGGCCTAGTGCTGCCCACATCCTTGTCTTGGATTTTGCACAAAGGTGAAACAATGCTCCTTTTGCTCATTTGTAATTTGTTCAACTACAGAATTATTACAACAAAACGTGCATATTTACCAATCTTGAAGGCTTGAATTTTTTCCCGCTGCTCACTTATTCATTTTGTATATTGATTGATGCTTTAATGATCTTGTTAATTACCAACAATGGTTCTTACAAACTTTAGCTCCTAATCTTCATTCCTAAGGCTAACTATTTCAGGGAAAATTGTGTTGTCTTCATCCTAGTGAACTGATCAGAGCATGAGATTATCTCTTACTACTCCTAGATTTTTTTACCAATTGTCTTTGCCAGGATTCATCCCTATTTTTGACACCCTTTATGTCCTGTAATTAGGAATCCCTGGTCATGTGTCCTAGTTCCATTTTTCAATATATAATCTAAAATAATCTTGCACTGAGTTCTCTGTCATGCTTAATGGAACTTTATCAAAAGTCTCCTGCTACCGGTTGCTAATTTTTTGTTGTATCATGTGATGAACTGCTTAATATCCACTGAATCTTGTATGATGTGATGAACTTTTGCTTAATATATGTCTTTCTGAAAGCTCAGAGTTTGTGGATTGATAAGATGACTCATTTAACTCCAGTTGCTATTTTTTTGTTGTACAGGTCTAGAATCTTATAGAGCTCTGCCTTCAGATATATATAAACCAAAAAGACGTGGTGGAAGGCTGGAAGCCCTCTCTCACCATTGAAATATAAAGTCATGCATTACTAAACTTGGTAAGGCTCATTTTTCTCTGATACATAGAAATACTCATTTCTTATGGATATTAGGTAAGTTGGGATAACTAGGCCTTATGCTTTGCCAAGAGCTTGAGAGATTGAGGGAGACTAGAATTGTTTCTTCATTATTCCTTGCTTGATTCCTATTGTGTCTCATGGGGAGATTATAAAGGTTACATAGGATTAGCACCTCTTGTGACTAGACAATATGGTACTATTACTAATTGCTCTAACATAGATAAATAACTAAGATAACTTGGGCCTATTGGGCCGGCGGTAGCCTGTTGGCTGCCCATGACATCTCCCCCGCCCTTGGAGACCTAGCTCGCCCTTGAGCTGGATAGCTTGATGGCACCGTCTTCTGTGTCGTACTGGAGCAACACACCGGCCCAACGGATGGCCTTTCCTGCCATGTCTTGGATCTTGAAATTGAATCCCAGAAACTTGCCTACACAATGTCGTGCATAGGCAGGATCGGTAGTGGGAGGCACCATGCAATCCATCGTGGGATAGTAGCCTCGACCTTCCTGTTCCTTGGTCCTGTTGAGGATGAAAACAGGGAGCACCGGCCTGTTTGTGGGCTGTAGTGGACCTGCTTGTAGTTCCGAGGTAGGCAACAACTTGTTGCTTCAGTCCACGGCCGGTAGGGCTTCCGCTGAAGAGGCCGTAATAGGTGAATCCATATACCAACTCGTGCTGTAGCAAAGTGAACCTTAACGAGGCAATTGACTGAAAGTAAAATTGGTTGTAGAAGAGTACATACTAATAGGTTTCAAATTTGTTTAGTCACTTGATTTAGATGTTGTGTGGCTTGTATATACTCTTACTGAATAGAAAACCCCACCCCATTGTCAGTACTATTGAAATTGTGTTTGCCACCTGATGAGCAAATTAGTATCTTTTAGGAATACTGTCAATTGCATGCATCTGTTATCTAGGTCATGAGGCTGGAATATGGATGCCATCCTGCACATGATGTAATTTCGTCCCCGATTATTCCAATTAGAATTGTTCATTTGATCAAACTTTGAAGTGTTCCATTTAGTGAAGGATAGAGCTATCTTGTTATCTACTCCATCCCAAACTATAAGACATTTTAGTTTTAGATTCATAGGTTTTGCTACGCACTTAGATAAACATTGTCTAGATACATAATTAAAGCTATGCATCTAAATTCTCGTATGGATGCAACCAGACCCTTAATTAAATGACTTAGCTTGCAAACATAAATCTCTGAACATGCTTAAAATTTGCATCCATGGTTCCTTGCCTAGGAATGGCATCTCATGAACGAGATTTGGTTGTTAAGTTATTGACTTACTAGCTAGTTTTTTTGTTACTTCAAAATCTATACAGTAACTATCTTGATCATCTAATAACAGGAACCGTGCCTTTTTTTTATTCCTTTTTTTGTTGCAGGAGAAGCTATGGATCCTAATAGAGTAAATATGGACCATTGAACACAGAAATTGAACCCTTGATCTCCTTAGGATCTGTATATTAGTAAACTATAGTATACCATCTATTTAGCTTTTCATGACCACGAGAAGAAGGCTCTTTATTTTTGGCAAAATGTTCGACAAATATATTTTTCCAACGCCTGGTTCAGAAGCAAGGAAATACTGCTGCTAGTCATTCCTCGAGAAAAACACGTGCGACGTGACGTATGTGCATGTCCAGTAGTTAAAAAGATCTAATTAAAATAATATTTATCATTTTTCGTCGCTTAGATCCAATTTAAAAAGTTTCATATTATCATGTGAAACCGTATGTTCTCAATTATTGAAGCCATACAAAGTTGAACAAAAACACGTGCGATGTGACTGAAAAAACCATGAAACCAATACAAATGCTTCTTATCAAAAAAGAAATATCTAACTGAAGAAAAAATATATAATTTGGCTCTGAAACAAAAGCAGTTGCAAAAACAAGTTTACGTGAATGAAAAAATAAAAAAAGAAAATAGAAAGACAGTCAACAGAGGTGTAAATCGGCTGTGAAACGAAACCAGTTGCAAAAACAAGTTTACGTGAAAAAATGAGAAAAGAAAAAAGAAAGATGGTCAACAGAGTTGTACACTTGTACGGACTGTGCAAACTGGTGGTGCCACGGACGTGAAATGGAGCGTGAGAATGCTGCTTGGCGGATGGGGTCGGATCAGTCCCCTGGGGACTAATTAGCGCATCCCTATATATATATATTGTTACTATTTTTTTCGAGTAGCTATTGTTACTAGATTACTGTTACTAACCTCTATCTTATAATCTAACATCGCAAATTCAGTTGATAATGAAAATTTGTTACAAGATCAGAAGCTCAGAGCAAACACGACCAAGGGACAGAAGGACAACAAGATTCAGGCAGAGAATCTAGGGGCCCCGAACTGCCTGCACCATCATCGCCACCCTCGTGGTTTGTAGTAGACGGTCAGAGCCTCAGCTCGACAAGAGATTCGTCGATGCTGTAATCCACATCCATCGCCGCTGCCTCGGGCGCATTGTTGCCCCTGACGAGATCCCCAGCGGAAACAGCTTTAGGCACTCGACGCTCAGATCAACCCCACCGGGCGGCGGGTGGTGGAGCACTGGCGCGATCACCCTGTCTCTGCCAAGCGCCTTGACATCCCCCGGCGCCAAAGGAAAAAGAGCCAACGTCCCATCGGGTGGGCGGAGGTGGATGGATGCGGCCGCCGCCAGCTGCTGCCGCTGCTGGTACACTTTGCCGAGGACGGAGTTCCAGCGGTTCTTGATGGCGTTGTCGGTGCGGCCCGGGAGAAAGATCGCGATGTTGGACCACTTGCTATTGAACTTGCAGTAGTTCACGATGATCTTCTCGTCCTCCTGCGGGGTGAAGGGCCGGTTGGCGTCGACGTCGGTGTAACATCAAAAATTCCAAACACCGAAAATTTGAATTTTCAAAAATTTTTCGTAAGTATCCCATTATTGATGAATGACATGTAGGAAACATCCGATAAGTTGCATAAGTAGCACCAAAGTTAGTTAAAGCATTTGCATTTTATTTTACAAAAGTATGATTTGCCTCTTATTTGATTTATGCAATGTCTAATAAAATCAAATAATCATTTAACACATATACATGTAAGTATACTAACCTTGGACATGGCTACCAATATCACCATGAGACTCTAGTGGACCTAGTATGATGTTGGTGCTATAGTCATTAACATACATACACTAACTTGATCATGGCATGAAAGCTTGGAAAAGAAATAGAAATGGAAAAGGATTTGAAAATAGAAAAGGAAAAGAAGAGGGAAACCAGCCCGAGCAGCAGAATTGGCAAAGCTCGGCCAACAGTTCGGCCTGCCGCTCCTTTTGCCTCGCGGCCTAGCCAGCCAGCCAGCCCGAGCAGCCAGCTCGGCCTGCTCCCGCAGCCACGCCGGCCTGCCTGCCCCCGCTCGTGGCCTAGTCCAGCCTGCCTCCGCCGCGCCCACACGCTGCCGCACCCCGCCGCCCGTTCGCCCGCGCCCGCAGTCCGCTCGCCGTGCTGTCGCGGCCCAGTTGGCCGACTCGGCCCAACATGGGCCTGTCTCCGCCGCTCGCCTGCTCCATCTCGTTGACGCGTGGGACCAAGCTGTTAGCTCCTTCCTCTTTCCTTTTCTGTCCGCCGCACGTCGCGTTTGCCGCGCCATATTTGGCCGTGCGCGCTCCCCGCCATCCGTGCCCCCGCCGCGCACGCCGAGCCATCCATCTCGCTTGCCCGCGCCGTGCAACCCTAACCCTAATGTGCGCTCGTCCTTGGCCGCCCGATGGGCATCTCCCATCGGCGCCATTCGCCAAGCCATGGCCGGCCGCCGCAGCGCTATAAAAAGGAGCAACCCCGGCCGCTAGGGTTCACCCCATCGCATAGCCTTCTGGTCACCACGCTCACTCGCTACTAAGCCAAGAAGAGGAAGGGAGGCGGAAGGGAGTGCCGCCGCCAGAGCCGGGGCTAAGCACCACGAGCACCGACCGACGTTGCTGCACGATCCATCAGAGGAGGAGGACCCAGAGCTCCTGTGTGCCTACGCCGTCACCCCGCGCTTCTTCCTCTCCACCAAGCCAACGCAGCCGCATTGGACCGTCCCCGAATCGACGCCATGTGAAGGTGAGCTCACTCCGCCAGCTCCATGGCCGCCGGCCGAGCACCACCGCATTCCCGCTCTCTCCAGCCACCTCTCCCTTCATTGACTCCACGAGTAGGTCCGCCGCATCGTAGAACGCATAGCTGACATGGTTAGGGAGCCAGCATGGACCACTGATGGGGCCTAGCACCTTTGCCGGCCTCGATCTCCTCGGGCTCCGGCCGGCGGAGCGCCGCCGCGGCCAACATGCCGTGTGTGCCTCCGCCGAGCCTCCTCTCACGGCGTTAGGTAGGTCTTGGAGCTCCTAGCTGCTCCAATCATGAAATGGAGGAGAAGATGGAGGTCAATGTCAAGCTACGCCGACAAATTTGGCTTCGCCATCGCCGACAGCCGCCGTCGTGCCTTGTCGCTCGCCGTTAGCTAGGGGCTGTTTCTGCCCAAATTGGTGACCCCGCCACGCTCGCCCGAGTGTCACATAGCCTTTGCGATAGTCCAAGCTGCCTCCAAGCCGCTTCTGCGCCCCGCCACCGCGTCCTTGCCGCTCGGCGCCGCCGCCATGCGCGCGCCGGCGAGCCTAGCCCCACGGGCGCCACCGCGACACCACCAGCACCTTCGCCATGCCCTAGCGCAGCTGTAGCCATCGCCCTAGCCATCCAAGCCGGCCGTGCACGCTGTGCTGCTCGTCGCCGGCGAGCCCGACCGCACCGGCCGCACGCGCACGGGAGGCAGAGGAAAGGGGAAAAGTTCCTTTGCCCCTGCACCGCGCCCACTGCCTGGCCCACGGCGCCACGATGGGCCAACCAGGTTGAGCCACCTATCCCCGCTGCCTTCAGTCCACCAGGGACCAGGTCCATGGAGCGACCCACCATAGACCGAGCCCAGAACCAGCCCATAGTGCCCCGTGGCACAGCTCACGTGTCGACACATGTCTGGGCCAGGCCGGCCCAACCTAGCCCAAATCCAGCCCTACCCAGGCCGGCCAAGGCCCAGTCGGGGCCCGGTCGGCATTGACCGTTGACAGTCAACGTTGACCGTTGACCTGGGCCCACCTGTCAGTGACCAGAGCCATGGGTCCCACCTGTCAGTCGCTCAGCCGTCGGACCCGCGCTGACGTCAGCATGACGTCAGCCTTGCGTCAGCCTTGCGCCAGCTCCACTATGCCCGCGTGCCACGCGGACCAATCAGAACCGGCCATGTGTCGCGTCCAGGTTAATCCGCCCTTTTTCTATTTCAGAAAATATAATAAACTTCGAAAATTCATAACTGATTCATACGAACTCCGAGAAATAGGAACCAAGTGTCCAAATTTTCATAAAAATGAGCTCTACGTCATAGGCTTATGTATGAGTGCATTTGGAGTTATTGAATTTTATTGATTCTTCGTGTTGACTCTATAGGAGCCGCTAACGTGACTATTATGTCTCGTTTCAGAGGAGGGGCAGTTTGAGGAGGATGACTATGAGTACGAGGAGGAGCTCGGTGACAACGCAGGTGCCACACCCCACCCAACCTCGTAGAACCTATTACGCATGACATAATATCTAGTTTGCTAGTGCTTTATTTATGAATATCACCTGATGATAGGTTGCATGGTAGATTTTCTTGATGAGCCTTTTCCTTGTCGCAACCTTACTCCTGCACACCCGCTGATAGGCTAGACGCATGCTTATTTACTTATGATGCTTTACTTCTACTACGCTTATATCTGTGTGATGTGATGCGTGGTGGAGAGTATGGTTATATGGTTAAGGCACGTGGTGCCACTTTACTCGGGGAGAGTGCTGCGTGCATCTTGGGTGTGTGGTGAGGGTTGAGTCAATCGGACAGGATTCTACGACGAGCCTTGTGGGCGAGTCTTGCCGGGGAATGTGTTCTGGGCATTCTCGTGTGAGGTGCTTGTGGCGAGCACATTGTGAGGTATATGGAGATCCCAGGGGTGAGAGCCTTCGTGGAGCGAGGCCCCGGGTAGGAGGTGCTGTTGTAGCACAGACTGTTGTAGTCCCCAAGAGAAGATAATCCTGTCTGATCCCCCTAGGACCTAATATCTCTTGAGGACCAGAACCTTAGGACTTACGTGCTCACCACTCGCTCTTGTATGGGCGGGAGACGGATGCCTGACTAGCTAGGACAGTTCCACTACTACTAGGTTGTTAGCAGATAGTGTCGGGAGGTACAGGCATGGAGACCCACACCCTCCTTAGACAGTATAGTGACCTCGGGGGCTCGGTACTATATCTCACAGTCTCAGTGTGTCGATGGTACCTATCTGGGATGTCCTAGTACTGAGTGGTAGGGTGGCATCGCACCAGTTAGAAAGCAGCCAAAAATTAGCTTAGGCGAGGCACCGCCGATGATAGTGATCTTGTAGTTACGGGAGTACACGCTCTTTAGAGTTTATGAATCTATATATATAGTCCGTGAGCCACTGGTATGGCTTTTTCCTAAGACCCACGCTTCTCGGGAGTAGTGAGATGAGTCCTTCTATTCTCCCCCTGGTGTTACCCTTCCAGCTGTGAGCCACTAAGACAGGCTTCGAGAGGGAGTTGGACCTGTCGACTAAGTGTGAGAGGGTGAGATGTGTGTGATGGTGATGGAATGGGATGGATTTGAGATGGGTTAAAACTTGATGAACTATATTATATGATATTGGTCACTACTTGCATAGGGAACTACAGCCATATATTAGGTCGCTTGATTATATCCTTTGCATTCCACCAAATACTACCTAGCAAAAGCAAAGCATAGGGTGGGAGATGTGGCCAGTACAAACCGTACTAAAATTTATTTGGCAGGTGAACCCGACTAAGACTTCACCGATGAGGAGTAGACGACTCGTTCCTACGCTCAGGCTTCTTTTGGAGATTTATTGTACTTTCGCCTTCCACAGCTATCCTAGACGCTGCAGCTACTCTGATGATTCTGCCAGTGTGGCGACGAACTTTTATGTAATTCCCCCTAAATGTACTCTTTTATTCGAAGTATGGATTTTTGTATCAACTATTGCTAGATAATGTGATGGTTTTGAACTATTGTATTATTCGCCATTCTGTGTATTTTCCTTCATGAAAAATTGAGGATGTTTCAGTTGGTACCAGAGCCATTCTTGACCCTAGGACGAGACCCATAGGATTGGACGATAGAACTAGGAGAAACTTTTAATCTCTTGGTTATACACCGACCACTGCAAACGCTTTTATGCAAGGCTTACCTCTCTCTGCAACTTTTCTAACCCCATTCTCGTGTCAACCTGCAGATGGACCCTAACTTGCCGCTTGGTCCGTTGCCGCTGATGGATATCGTTGAGTACAGACTTGACGAGATGGAGTATGGAGGCTATGCTCACGTGCTTCGCGAGGTTCTCACCGAGCTTGGTGTTCCCGTGGAGAACATCGAGTATCTTTGCCGTCGCAAGCCCACCCTTGGAGGAGGCATCGAGGGCTACAAGGCAGCCCACATCAACGTGCCTGCAAGCATGAACCTGCCTAGAGTTGCCGCCTTCACCGACTTCGCCTTCGACAACGATGCCAGCATGTGTGTTCAGATTGTTTTGCGCCAGGCACTTCGCACTATGCTGTGCAACAGAGTTGACTACCTAAAGGAGAGTCACTTTCATCTACTTCCTCGTGCCCTCAACGTTCAGCAGGGTACTTGGGAGAAGATTGCCTACACCGAGCAGAATATCAGAGTTGACCGTAACCCTTGCCACCGTACCTCTGTGATGTACCTGCGGTGTCAGGAAATGTACATTGCCAAGTTGGAGCGAAAGGGACGCTGTGATTGTTGCTACCTGATGGAGGTTGACAAGAGGATCTGCAAGTCGGAAGATAAGGAGGCAGCATGAAAGCAGAAGATTGCGGACCTAGAGCATGAGTTGGCGTGCAAGGAGCACACTGACCAGTTCCAGATCACCAGTCTGATGAACGAGATGGATAAACTACAGATCCATAACAGCCATCTCATCAGGAAGATTGGAGAGCTTGAGACCACTATAGCTAAGAAGAACGAAGACATTGCAATGAGATTCCAGGAGAAGATTCAAGATGCTGCCTACAGGGACAAACTTCATGAGCAGTGCAAGGCTCAATGTGAGAAGTTGCTACAGGAGTACACTCTTGCTAGCTACAACCAGGGACACCTAATCAACTATGTCCATAAGACAGCATACCTCATGGCAAGCTCAAACGCACCATGGAGGCTTGGAAGAGGTCAGATCGCAAGAGAGTCAGGGAGTGCGAGGAACTACATGACGAGCTTCCCTTTCGATCCTGTAAGAAGGTCAGAGTTGAGACGTTCGAGCTGGGGCAATCTCGCCTCAACTTGAGTGGGTGCCCCACCACTGGACTCAGCGGACAGTCAGTGTCCACCCCTCAGCTCGAGGAGGCCCGTCGTTACATTTCTCATCTTTAGATGACTGAAGAGCAGATCCAAGCTTCTGGCATCGGTATTCCCCCCATAGCTTACAGTTTGGACCAGTCCCTAGGGATGGTTTAGTGTAGTGTAGGATCAGGAGATGATGGGCCCTGTGTGGCCGAATGACCAGACTCACCAAGTTGTTGAGTAGTTTATCCACCCTTTTTCTAGAACTACCTGCGTGTAGTACGTTTCTCGCGAGTCTCCTAGCGTAACTGCTAGAGATATTGCCATGTACACACTTGATGTAATGGATGATTCGGATTTTATCGCATCTTTTTGGGTCTTCATGCTTCTTTGTATGAGTGATGGATAGATTTAAATATTTTTAAATCATGTAAGCCAGTTTAATTATTACATCATTAATGTCGAAGTTATATCACATGCACTCATGCCCTAATCTTATATTTAAGTAGGATGTCCACTCGTTGTACCAGCCACCTGAACAACCGCTCCCCTTCACCTACGCCCGCCAGGGGCCGTGGACGCGGTCGTGGTCAGGGTCGTGGTCGTGGACGCATTGGTCACATACCCCTCGTCCTTGAGGAGCCACCCTACGCTACCACCCCACAGCCTGCTCACCCACCACCACCCTAGGATGTTGAGCCGAAACCAGCTACTGGGGGCACGGCTGGAGGACCGCCACTGCCTGCTACTGAGCCTGAGCCCGAGCCTACCGCTGGAGGAGATGTAGCTCCGCCACCACCACCCGTGCCAATTTTGGCGGATGTGATGGCTCAGCAGACCGAGCTTCTTTGAGTCTTAGCTGAGAGTGTGCTGCACCCCCACCACAGGGAGCCACGCGATGACTACTACAAGAAGCTAGAGTTCTTTCTCAACTGAGGCCCCCAACGTTCGATGGCACCAACATCGACCCCATCGCTGCCGATGAGACCAGAAGCTGGACTTGACGACTTGCATTGACGAGGAGTGTGTTGGCTTGGCAACTCACCAGCTTGTGGGTGCTGGGAGATCTTGGTGGGACAGCCTCTATGAGACCCACCAGGACCCCGCTAACATATCCTGGATTGAGTTCGTGGACGAGTTCCGCGCGTTCTTCATTCGCGAGGGCGCGCTGGAGAAGGAGAACGAGTTTCACAAGATCTCCATGGGGGCTGACAAGGTGCATTAGTAGACCACCCGCTTCACTAACCTGCTACACTATGCACCTGCCTTAGTGGTGAACTCTGAGAAGGAGAAGATGTACTACTACCGCAAGGTCTTGTCTAGCCACATCAGGCTTCTCGTTACCCAGGAAATGGGTACCCCAAACCCCTGGTTTACCGAACTAAACCCCGCAAAATCAGCAACACGAACCCTCTAGTGACCTCCCGCGCTAACTTTTGAAGGCCCGCAGGCTAAGACATATCGGGCTGACCCACGAACGGACAACGATGGCCCAAAGCCAAAGCCTGCTCGAGGGGCTACCGAACGGACCGAGACTGTACACTCGAGGGTATAATTCGGACGACCCCTCGAGGACGGAACTTCGCCTGCCGAACGAGCCTGCCCTCGAGGACAGAACTTCGTTTGGGCAAATGGGCGGTCCTCGAGGACAGTGCACCCCTCGGCTTACCGACTCTCCCGTACGGATCCGGGCGCATTCAATGCGATCTACCTACCCCCGCCTAACCGTATGGCCACAGTTACGGTAGCAGTTGCAGGTGTGGCGGTCAAATCTGGCTTTTACCGCCCATGCCCCGGAATCCTGCGGATCGTACTTCGCTGTTGCACCATGCCGATCACTGTGCCATGTCCAGCACCCCCTCGAGACGTATGAATCAGTACGTTTCCCGCATTTCCCGGGATTCGACCTTATCCGGTGAGGCTCGACCCCTTCAACTCGACCCCCTCGACTCAAGCCAAGACCCTCGACCGCCGCCCCTCGACGTCATCAAACGAACCCTCGAGCGGGACTCAACAACTCCCGACGCGACGGCTGCAGGACCTCCCATATCGACGTACATCGCTACAGCGGCACCGACGTGATCGGCCTCAACGTCATACATCACCAGCCATGCGAACTCAAAATATATGTACTCCTGTGCCCCTCCTTCATCTATAAAAGGAGGCGCCAGGACGTTAGGAGGAGGAGGGGGGCTAGAGCATAGAAAGGCTAAGTCTTTAGATCATAGAACGACACCGTGAGCCAGCGTAAGGTCGAGCGCTAGGTGTCCGAAACGCCCGAGCTCCAACTCACGCTCCTCACACCTGCTTGTATTTTCCCCTGTACTAGCACTTCAGTGCAAGATAACACGAACTATCCTCCCCCCGCTGGACGTAGGGCCTTCTTTGCCCGAACCAGGATAAATCGCCGTGTCCTTCTTGCATCACCCACCGGATTAAGGGAGCACGCAATTACAAATATTACTCGTTGGTGTTAACCCCTCGAGGGTCAGAACACCGACAGTTGGTGCGCCAGGTAGGGGTCCGCGTGTCACTAATGATTTTCGGCCATTTTTTTGGATGGGCAACTTTGTTTCACCACTTCCGCGCGCTACGGTGATCTGGTTTGGGAGCCTGGAGTTCATGTCCCTCGGCCAGGGCTATGACATGACCCTGCTCTCGATCAGTGACCCAAACAGAGGTCGCGGTACGCCCCCACGCTCATGGGGGGCCGCTCGCCAGTCTCACCACCATGCTTCCACATCCAGAAGGAGGCACGGTTGACACCATCATCGCCATCAACCTGGGTCGAGGATGGTTCCCGTCGCTTTCTCCTCGCCCCTGACCGGAGATGAGGAACCTCTTGTCGAGGGATTGTCTGACCCAAGTTCAGGGGTAGAGGGCAAACCGGCAGGACCCCACCACAACCCTGACTCCACCTTCACAGTACGCTCATTGAGGAAGCGCGACGAAGTCCCCGCTCGATAGAGCCCGCTCCCGTACGAGCTGTTCGAGCGTCGTCGACGGCCTTCGTTCGATTTCAACAATCCCATGATGACGATCTCGACAGCGACCCACTCCAACATGAGCACATTGGAGGATCGCCCAGGCGCCCTTCTCCGTGCAATGACAGACGTGGAGACTGTCACACCGGCCTCCGAGGGCTTGGCCTTCGTAAGAGCGCCCGGCCCCTGGAGGTACACCATTGGCACACTCCGACGGCAGCTGCAGGAGGAGGCGCGGGGACAATTCCCCGTCTTCTGCTACGGCGACCTTGACTCTGACTCTGATCATTGGGATCCTACCCGCGAGTGCCTCCACATCGATGGTGATGTCGACTCCGATCAGGAAACCGTCGATCCTGCGGCCGCGGCAGCTACCGCTGCGGCGGGGGGTCCTCCCCCCAGAGCAGAGGACCAACAACCAGACGCACCCCGAGAGACATGCCCCCGTCCTGTCGAGCAGGATGCACAGCTGGCACAAATTCAAGAGTTGCAGGCGAAGCTCGCCGACGAGCAGGAACGATTGCGCCTGCTCGAGCTAACCCTCGAGCAAGAGCGGCGACCGCCCGGCGGTAGAGCCCGAGCCAGGGCCCAAGAGGTCAATCGGCAGATCAACGAGGCAGGGGGACCCAAGCAACCAGCAAACTGTTATCCCCGAGCAAGCCAGAACATTGTCGCGGTGGCTATGCTCCTACGCAATATGTCTGCGCCATCCAACTCGCAAGCCCGGCGGATACAACGCGAAGTCGAGGATCTCCTCCAAGTTGCTGCTGTTCAGCAAGCTGAAAGCTCAGCCTCGAGGCGTCGAGGGGAAGCCTCTAAGCCTCTGGTCGAGCCCTCCCAGCCCAAAAGGGAGGGATCAGTCGATCAGGGGGTGGCCCCCCGACCGAAGAGAAAGCCGGCCCGAGAACGTGTCAACGACGACCGCGCTCCCCGTGACGCACACATTGACATTGTCGAGAACCGCAGGCGCAAGCACGGGGATGCCGAGGATCGAGGGTACAACACCCATCGTGGAGGGCGTTACGACAGCGACGAAGACCGACAGGCCCTGGAGCCACCGGGTCCCCGAGTCTTTAGCAGGACGATCCGCTGCACCCAGCTGCCTGACAAATTTCGACCCCCCACGAGCATCGACAAATACAACGGTGAAACCAATCCCGAGCTCTGGCTAGCCGACTTTCGGCTGGCTTGTCAGGCGGGCAGGGCACGTGATGATCACGCCATCATACATCACCTTCCCCTGTTCCTGTTTGACACCGCGTGTAGGTGGCTCGAGGAGCTTCCCCCTGACCAGATTCACGGCTGGATCGACCTTGTCCGGATCTTCAAGGGGAACTTCAAAGGTACCTATGTGCATCCTGGGAACTCCTAGGAACTATGCAACTGCAAGCAGAAACCAGGGGAGTCTCTCTGCGATGATTCTCCAAGCTCCGCACCGAACTACCCCACATCTCCGATCTCGACGTCATTCTAGCGTTCATTGCGGGTACAACCTACAAGGACCTAGTTCGCGAGTTAGGGCGTAACCGCCCCGACACCATCGACGAGCTCATGGATGTGGTCGCCAACTACGCGGTCGGCGAAGAGGCGGTTGGCGCCTTCTTCAGCGATGGGAAGGACAAGGGAAAGGCGCCGGCAGCCGATGACGCCGGAGGCTCGAGCAAAGGGCCGAAGAGAAACAACAAGAAGAAGAAACATCAGCAAGGCAAGCGTGAGGCTGCAGAAGATGATCTCGTCGCAGCAACCGAATGCAAAAGACCTCGAGGCCCCCTGAGGGCGCCATCTTCAACAAAATGCTCGAGGAGCCCTGCCCTTATCACAAGGACAGGGCGAAGCACAAGCTCAAGGACTGCCGCATGCTTCGAAAGCACTTCGAGCAAGTGGGCATGAAGAAAGGTGACGACAAGAAAGACCAAGGCGGCGGTGAGGGAGACAACGGGGAAGACGGAAAATTCCCCAAAGTCTATGACTGCTACATGATCTACGGGGGCCCCTCGACCCAGCTCACGCCTCGACAGCGTAAGCAGGAGCATCGAGAAGTCTTCTCTGTCTGAGTCATGACACCTCACTACCTCGACTGGTCTGATGCGCCCATCACGTTCGACCGCGATAACCATCCGGATCGAGTCCCCAACCCCGGGGCCTATCCGCTCGTCGTTGACCCAATCATCATAAACACCCGCCTCTCGAAGGTCCTCATGGACGGCGGCAGTAGCCTGAACGTCATCTACCTCGAGACCCTCGACCTCCTGGGAGTCAAGAGGTGCCAACTCCGACCCAGCGCCGGGGGGTTCCATGGCGTCGTGCCAGGTAAGAAGGCCCTTCCCGTTGGCCAAATCAACCTTCCTGTCTGCTTTGGCACCCCTGCCAACTTCAGGAAAGAGACCCTCACCTTCGAGGTGGTTGGGTTTCATGGAACGTATCACGCTATCATCGGCCGACCGGGCTACGCGCAGTTCATGGCGATCCCGAACTACACCTACCTCAAGCTCAAGATGCCAGGACCCAAGGGCGTCATCACCGTCGCATCCTCCTACGAGCATGCTTACGACTGCGACGTCGAGTGCATCAAGTATGGAGAGGCCGTCGAGCAAAATGCCATGATAGCCGCGACCCTCGAGCACCTCGCCAACGAGGTGCCAGATCCTAAGCGACACGCCGGCAACTTTGAGCCGGCACAAGACACCAAGAAGGTCCCCCTCGACCCGAGCTACCCCGGTGAGAAGGTGTTAATGATCAGCGCCGACCTCGAGGGCAAATAGGAAGCCGTGCTCATCAACTTTCTCCGCGCGAACGCCGATATGTTTGCGTGGAGTCCTTCGGATATGCCGGGCATACCGAGGGAAGTCGCTGAGCACGCCTTGGAAATCCGGGCCGGGTCCAGACCGATGAAGCAACGCCTGCGTCGCTTCGACGAGGAGAAGCGCAGGATCATCGGCGAGGAGGTTCACAAGCTTTTGACAGCTAGATTCATCAAGGAGGTCCATCACCCCGAGTGGTTAGCTAATCCCATGTTAGTTAAGAAAAAGAATGGAAAAATGCGGATGTGTATTGACTATACTAGTTTAAACAAAGCATGTCCCAAAGTTCCGTTTCCTTTACCACGCATTGATCAAATTGTTGACTCTACCGCGGGATGTGAAACCATCTCGTTCCTCGACGCTTATTCCGGCTACCACCAAATCAAGATGAAAGAGTCCGACCAGCTCGTGACTTCCTTCATCACACCTTTTGGCATGTACTGCTATGTCACCATGCCCTTCGGCCTTCAGAACGCCGGGGCGACGTATCAGCGGTGCATGCTCCACATCTTTGGCAAACACATAGGCAACACGGTCGAGGCCTATGTCGATGACATCATGGTCAAGTCCAGAAAAGTGGACGACCTCATCCATGACCTCAAAATTGCGTTCGGGTGCCTTCGAGCCAAAAACATAAAACTCAACCCCGAGAAATGTGTCTTCGGAGTGCCTCGGGGCATGCTCCTCGGATACATCGTCTCCCAGCGCGGAATCGAGGCCAACCCTAAGAAGGTGGCGGCCATCATGCGAATGGGGCTGATTCAGGATCTCAAGGGCGTGCAGAAGGTCACGAGCTGCCTCGCGGCCCTCAGCTGTTTTATCTCACGTTTAGGGGAGAAGGCCATGCCTCTATACTGCCTCTTGAAAAAATCTGAGCGATTCACATGGACCACGGAGGCCGAGGAGGCTCTCGACGAACTCAAAAGCATGCTGACATCCACCCCGATTCTCATCCCACCTCGACCAGCGATGTCGACTGAACCACCCGAGCCCCTCCTCCTCTATGTCGCCGCAACCACTCAGGTGGTCAGCGCGGCCATAGTGGTGGAGAGGCAGGAGGAAGGGCGTGCTTTGCCCGTCCAGCGGCCGGTTTACTTCATCAGCGAAGTGCTTTTGGAAACGAAAATCCGCTACCCACAGGTGCAGAAGCTACTCTACGCCATCGTCCTTACGCGTCGCAAGCTCCAACACTACTTCCTCAGCCACCCGGTTACCGTGGTATCTTCGTTCCCCTAGGGGGAGATCATCCATAACCGGGAGGCCGCTGGAAGGATTACTAAGTGGTCGGTTGAGCTCATGGGCGAGACCATCACCTACGCACTGCGGAAGGTCATCAAGTCTCAAGTGCTGGCGGATTTCGTTGCTGAGTGGACCGACACGCAGTTGCCGCCAGTCCAAATCCAAGCTGAGCTGTGGACAATGTACTTCGACGGGTCGCTCATGAAGACAGGAGCAGGCGCAGGCTTGCTCTTCATCTCACCCCTCGGAGTCCACATGCGTTACATCATTCGCATCCACTTTGCCGCTTCTAATAACGTCGCGGAGTACGAAGCACTTGTCACTGGATTACGAATCGCCCTCGAACTCGGGGTCCGACGCCTTAACGTTCGAGGTGACTCGCAATTGATTGTTGATCAAGTGATGAAGGCCTCGAGCTGCCATGACGCCAAGATGGAAGCCTACTACAATGAAGTGCGCAAGTTAGAAGACAGGTTCCATGGCCTCGAGCTTATTCATGTTGCTCGACGGTACAACGAAGCCGCGGATGAGCTTGCAAAAATCGCATCGACTCGAGGTACAGTCCCTCCGGACGTATTCTCGAGGGACCTCTTCGAGCCCTCCATCGATTTGGGCTCGGGGGCTTCCACTACGCCCTCGAAGCTCCACCCCATGACCTCGACTGGGGCCCCCTCGACCAGGGCCTAGGTTATGGAGATCCAGGGGACTCCTCCCCCGTCGAGCCCGCCACCGGATTGGCGAGCCCCTTTACTCGACTGCCTCATTCGGGAAGAGCTTCCGGAGGACCGGACCAAAGCTCGACGGATCACGCGACGGGCCAAGTCCTACGTCATCTACGGTGATGGCAAGGGACTCTACAGGTGAAGCCCCTCAGGCGTTCTTCAGCGCTGCATTACCATCGAGGAAGGCAGGAGGCTCCTTGAGGACATACACTCGGGGGCCTGCGGTCATCACGTAGCACCAAGGACCCTCGTAGGCAATGCCTTCCGACAGGGTTTCTACTGGCCGACCGCCGTTTTTGACGCCATAAACATTGTCCGCTCATGCAAAGGGTGTCAATTCTACGCCAGGCAGACGCATCTCCCAGCTCATGCCCTACAAATGAGCCCCATCACCTGGCCGTTCACGGTCTGGGGGCTCGATCTTGTGGGGCCTCTCAAGAGGACAACCAAAGGGCACACGCACCTGCTCGTTGCCATCGACAAGTTTACCAAGTGGATCGAGGCCTGGCCCATCGGCAATATCCGCTCCGAACGGGCGGTCGAGTTCTTCACTGACATCATCCACTGCTTCGGGGGTCCCGAACGTCATCATCACTGACAATGGCACACAGTTGACCAGCAAGAAGTTCTTGGAATTCTGCGATCGCCATCATATCCATGTGAATTGGTCCACGGTTGCACATCCTCGAACTAACAGCCTGGTCGAGAGCGCCAATGGCATGATTTTGCAGGGCCTCAAGCCAAGGATCCTCAACCACCTCAGCAAGCACGGAAAAAAATGGGCCACGGAGCTGCCTTCGGTCCTATGGAGCTTAAGGACAACACCTAGTCGAGTCACGGGCCTCACCCCATTCTTCTTGGTCTATGGGTCCGAGGCCGTCCTCCCCACTGACCTCGAGTATGGTTCCCCTCGACTAAAGGCGTACAACGAGCAAAGCAACGAAGAAGCCCTCGCAAACACCGTTGACCAGCTCGAGGAGGCTCGAGACATGGCACTAATTCACTCCGCGAGGTATCAGCAAAAACTTCAATGCTACCACGACAAGCACATGCGCCCGAGGGGCTTCCAAGTTGGAGACCTCGTCCTACGTCGACGACAGAGCAACAAAGGATGTCACAAGTTAACCCCGCCATGGGGAGGCCCATACACCGTAGCTGAGGTGCTAAAGCCCGGGACGTACAAGCTCGCTAACGACAAAGGCAAAATCATCACCAACGCATGGAACATCGAGCAGCTACATCGTTTCTACCCTTAGGGCACCGATGCCCTCGTACATTCTCGCATATTTTATACATTTTCGCATGACAAATATAAGGAGTACTTTCGATTATAAGTTCAAACTTGTTATTGTACATGCAAGAGGTAGCCTTGACCCTGTCTCGCCAGAGTCGAAGCCTCCCTCGGGGGCTAACGGGGGGGTAACCCCCTAAGTTCCTAAAAATGCGAATGATTTTTTTCGAGCGTCTCCTCTCGCTTCGCAACTAAGTTGAAAACGCCTCGAACTCCCTAGGGGTCGAGGGCTGTCGAGCCGGAGCTCTCCTACGCCTCCGGGCTACAGTACCTCCACTCGCTCCCCCCTCGAGGGATACGAGCCTGTGTCGAACACTTAGTCAAAAAGCAAAAGTCAGGCGATTAGAATTCAAGCGCCTCTTCTTTCTCACGCCTCGATGCGCTTCGTGATTAAGTAGAAAATGCCTCAAACTCCCTAGAGGGTCGAGGGCTGTCGAGCTGGGAGCTCTCCTATGCCTCCGGGTTACGGTACCTCCACTCGCTCCCCCCTCGAAGGATACGAGCATGCGTCGAAAACTTAGTCAAAAAAGCAAAGTCTAGGTGAAAGAAAGCAGAGAAGGCTCGAAAGTAAAACAACAAATTGCATTACGATAGATGCATTCATATTCAAAAAGGCTTTCGAAGCCACATTGAATACAAGTTACAAAAAACTAACTTATTACATGGGCATCTTCGCCCAGCCTTGCCCTACAGGCCCGCTCCGTCGCCGCCCTCCTCGACGCTGTACCATTCATCCGCGGGGGGAGGACTTCATCCTCGAATAACTTCGCCAGCGGTCCCCCTGGCCTCTCGGCGTCATTGATGAGCCCTCGGCATCGCTCCTCATTCTCGGCGTCGGTTTTTGAGATATCAGGAACGAAGCCTTGGGCGACCACGTTCATGTCAAAGACAAAGCCAGAGGAGACCACTGCTAGCGCCCGCTTCACGCCGGTGTGAAGCGCCTCCCGCACGTGATCACAAAGGGTGGCGTCGAGGTAGTAGATCTGGTCAACGAGCGCGGCACCCAGGATGTCTTCTTCAGCACCCTCGATAGGCCCGAACTCTCAGGAAGCACAGAGCCTGTCGAGGGAAACCCAGAGCCGGCCGAGAGGCGCCCCCTCCACCGCGAGGCTCTCCTGCAGTGCCTTGGTAGCGGTTTGGGTAGCAAGCAGCTCGGACTCGAGGCCTGAAACACAAAACAAGAGTTAAGACAAACCATACAGGAAGAAAAAAGATCAAAAGCCCTTTAAGGAACTCATCAGCACAGCGAGTCTCGAGGGCATTGCGATCCCCCAGCACGGCGTCGCGCTCCCCCCGAGCCTCGTCCAGCTCCCGCTAGGCCTCCTTGAAGGCCCGGGTCACCTCCGTCTTCTCGCAGCGGAGGGTCTCGAGGGCGCCACCAGCCAGGATGATGGCCTGCTCCTTCTCTTAGAGGGTAGCCTTCATCGCCCCAAGCTAGGTTTCTAGGCTAGCGGCTCGGTTCTTCTCCTCCTGGACCAAGGCGGAGAGGGCGTTGCGCGCCGCGGAGACTTCAGCAAAATTGGCCTTGAGCAAGCGGATGCGCTCCACGGAGCTTTGAGCCTCCCCCATGAGTAGCTTGACGCGCTCCTGGGCTCGGATGCTCTCGCCCTTGGCCCTCTTCGCTTCTGCCTTGGCCGCGTCAGCCTCCTCCCTGGCACGCTTGAGCTCCTCCTTGAGGTGGGCGGCTTCCCCTCGAGTGGCCTCAGAGTACTCCTTCGCCTGGGCGACCTCCTCTTTGGCTTTGGCGGCCTCCTCCCTGGTCCGCTTCAGCTCCTCCTCGATCTCGGCCACCCTGCCCTGCGCAGAGCGACCGACTTCGAGTTGGTGAAGCAATTCCTCCCGGCTGTTGTGCGTTTTGTGGAGGAAGTATGACTTGGAGTAGGAATGCCTTCGCGCCTCCTGGGGACAGGAAATCGAGGGTTAAGGCATTCCATACGGAAGAACTCAAAAAACTGCATATGGCTTACATAGCGACTCACCGCGAGGTTCCGATCGAGGCCTTCGACGAGCTCGATGCCTAGCTTCAGCAAGTGCTGTAGCCACGCCCGGGACCGCTCGGCGTCCTCCCAGCACTTGACCTCCGCTGGGTCGTCCATCTCGATCCTCGGAGCGCTGGAGTCACCGAGTTCCCGGAGTACGAGACACTCCTTGCCCCAATGTGGAAGGACCGTCTTGACCTTGGTCCGTGCCAAGGACTTGATCTCATCCACCATATCGCGTGGGACGCCGTAGCCCATGGCCAACTCCGCCGGGGTACGAAACTCCTACACGGCGCTGGCATCCCGCAGCCCGGGGTCGGAAGTCGACCTCCTCAGCACGCCAGAAGTCGCCGTCTTCTCCGGCTGCTCCGTCGACGGTTGCGGCGGCTGGCTAGACTTTGCTTCTGGCGCCTTCAGAGGTAGCGAAGGTGTCGAGGCCGTCACCTCCCCCAACACCACGACTTGTGGCGCTGGCAGGACCACCATCGACGCGTCTTCCACCGGGTTTGGTACCAAGGCCTCCTCCAGTTGCACCCCTGGCAGCCGCGGGACCATCGACGCCTTCGACGCTGTTTCTTCTTCGGCCAGCAGCTCATCCAGGGTGATCACGGACACCCATTGCTTGGGCAGTCCCGATGTCCCCTCTGCCTCCGACGTCTCGGGCGGCTGCTGCGCCGGCGGGTCCAGCGGCGCCTTGCCCCCCGGTGGTGTCTGATGCGCCTGCTGATGCTAGGGCTAGCCCCTAGTTTCCTCCTCCTCTTCTCGCCACTCCAGCAGCTCCTTATCCCCCTCCTGCTGCGGCCACGGTAGCTCCGCTTCTTGCAGGGCCCCCTGCTCCTGCTTCCTCTGGGCCTCGAGCTCGCGTAGCCCCGTCGGCCAAGGTCTCCGCTCTCCCGTCGAGGGGGGAAGAGGTCTGGTCTCCTCACCCTCGAGGTCGACGACGACTACCTCCTCTCCCGGCTCGTGGCCCTCGGGGGCTCCCGCCTGGGGTGTGGGGATCGAGGCCTCCGGTCGGCCAGGAGCGGAAGCTCCCGATGTTGGGGCTCCGCCCCCTGGCGCCGGGCCGAGCTCGAGGGCCACGGACGACGACATCAAGGAGGCGCTCCCTCCCTCTTGCGTCCTCCCTGGCTCAGAGTCGTCGCCCATCGCAGCCCCCGAGACGCTTGACCCTGCAGCAAGAGCGGAACCCGTCAGCCTACCGCGCACCATAGCACCGAGGGCTGAGGACAACCACTTGGCTTCCCACGGAGCCAAGGGCCTCGATGTCGCACCTGTGACCGGGGCCTCCATCTTCGTGGCTGCGTCCACCTTAAGCCGCTTAGCCAGCGCAAGAGACGCGTCCTCGATTCGGCGCTTGGGCCTGGATGAGAAGAGGACGGCAAAAAGGTTATTAAACTACGCAAGGAAGATGCAACGAAAAATAATTTAATCAGCTACACTTACCCGAAGGGGATAGAGGCCTTTCGGGTCCCCCTCGAACCGCCAGCGGATCTCGAGACCCCTCCCGAGGCCGAGCTCTTCCCGGGGCTGAGGCTACTCGGGGCCATCGATGGGGTCGCCGCGCCTCCCCGCTCCAACGGGGCCTCCTGAGCACGGCTCTGCTCCGCCCGCGCCGACGACCGGGACCGGGTTTCCTGGATCGAAGTGGGTGGGGTCCCGCCTCGAGTACGACGGGAGGGGGGTGAACCCCCTCGAGGCGAGGCCTCGGCCCCCCTTTTCCCACACCGGCGCTACGAGGCCGACGCCACCAGCTGGGGGGCGTGCTCCTCCACCACCTTCTCCTGCACGAAGGGGCGATCAGCATGGGAGGAACCCGACAAGATGCGGTCTAGACACCCCGTCACCCCCTCGACATCATCGCTGTCATCGTCAGCATCATCCTCATCTCCCTCGGACGAGGGAGACTCCTCCTCTGGAAGCCCGTCACGTCTCTGCTCAGCGCGGCGCTTCGCAAGCCTTTCGCGCTCCTGGAGCTTCTTGGCTTTCTTCTTCTTCTCTTTGTCCTTACTCCACTTCTCTTGCTGGGTGGTGAAGCATCTTACCTGACGATCGGGAGCGTCCTCCCTCAGCGGGGGCCTTGATCTCCAGCAGTCGATTCTCCCCTACACGAAAACGTTTAGTCACAGGGACAAGAGAAGGGGGGCGGAATGAAACGCGAAAGGTATGGGTCAGGGCACTCACCAGGTCGAGGCAACCCTCCTCCGGCCGCATGGGGAGGCGGTTGACGTCTTCCGCCCTGAACGAGCCCACGACCATCCCCTTTACCCACGCGATGACTTCCACGGCGGATGGCTTCTTGTCGGAGATTCGGCACTTCTCGAGAACCTCGGGCGCCACTGAGGGGAGCATCTCGTCCATTCGCAGCGGGCGCTCCATCAGAGGGAGCACCCGTCGACTGTGGAAGGCCGAGACCATCACACCCGCCGTCAGGCCTGCCTCTCGAAGTGTCTTCATCATGGCGACAAGGGGATGAAGTCGACGCTGAAGATCTCCCGTGACACCATGCGGCTAGTTGTATGGACGCTCGGTGATAAACCGCCCGGTGTACGGCGGGAGAAAGCCTCCGTCGTTATGAAGGTAGAACCACTGCTCGTCCCACCGGGAGTGGTTGGACGTCAACCCGGTGGGGATGTACTCGCGTGGCTCCTCCGACCTCCCGGTCTTCAATGCGAAGTTGAGGCACCCCGCTCTGACAATTCGCCTTACTCCTGGCGCCACCGGGGAGGCGAACCACTCCCCCTTGTAAAGGTGTAGCCACAGCTCCCAATGTGGCGCCATCCCGAGGTAGCCCTCGCAGACGGCCACGAAGATGGCAGCGTTGGAGATGGCGTTGGGGGAGAAATGGTGGAGCTCGACGCCCTAGAAGTTCGTCAACCCCCGCATGAACTCGCTCAGGGGCACACCGAACCCATGCCGGTGATACTTGAGGAAGCTCACCACATAGCCCTCCGGCGGGTTTGGCTCTTGGTGGTTCCTCGGCGACGCAACCCACTCCGGCCGATTCGGATCGGTGACAGGGTGGAGAAGTCCTTCCCCCACTAGCTCGTTCAACCTTTGCCGCGTGACGGTCGACGGGCGCTAGGGTTCGACGGGCTGGAGGATGGGGGCCATGGCGGCAGCGGCAGCACAGATCTGCTCGGTGGGCGCGGCGGCGGCAACAACAGCACGAATCTCCTCGGCGGACGAACGACCAGGAAGGTTCCCAATCGTGACTTCTCGCTCTAAGTTTTTACCCTCACGTGCGCAGGAAAGCAGGAGTTCAACAGGATGGCAAAAGTAGGGGCGAACAGCGCCTGTCCCCCTCCGTTTTTATACCCGGGAAGAGCAACGGGCGGAGTCCAGCGGTAGGAAAAAGGTAACTTCCTGCAATTAATGCGTTTACCTGACCGTTCCCCCTCGATCCTAGACCGGATGCATGCGTCACACCTCTAGCAAAGAGCCATTGCTCGGGCCCACCACGATCTCCACTATCGCATCGTTTTAGCTTCCTCCTCAAAAGACGCGTCTAACGGTAAGAAAAATAAGCGTCGCTTACCGGCGGATTCTTCCAGGAGAAGGTAAACGGGCTCTGGCCCCGGCTCAAAGTCTCAAGGGAGTGAAGGCCAGTCCTTGAGTGAGGGCTCAATGGCCGCCCTTGAGCACCAAAAAAATACGGGCTCTGGCCCTACCTCGAAGTCTCGAGGGAGCGAAGGCCTGTCCTCGAGTGAGGGCTCAACGGCCGCCCTTGAGCACCAAAAAAATACGGGCTCTGGCCCAACCTCAAAGTCTCAAAGGAGTGAAGGCCGACCCTCGAGTGAGGGCTCAACGGCCGCCTTTGAGCACCAGAAAAATCAGGCTCCGGCCCTAAGCCTCGAGGGAGCGAAGGCTGGCCCCACGATCAGGGTTCGACAGTCGCCCTCGAGCACCCGAGTCAGGGGTGACCAAGGGGGAGCCAACACGAGGCCCTGCTCGAGAACGAACTCTCGAGACCCCCTTTGGACGCATCCAAGGCGAAACGCTACGGACTTTATGGAATCCCCCCGAAGGGAGGCATCGAGCCGCCGAGACCTATCGAATGGAATCGGTATCCGTAGGTCCATTGTGTTTTGCTTTAATGAGACCGCCTCCGGGCCTCCTGCCGACCTCTATCGAACGAGGAACGGGCTCTCGCTTGGATTTTCTAGTTACCAGCTCACTGAGAACTTTGTGGCTCGCCCTATCAAGGGTAGTACGACGCTTCTCGCCGCACGTCCAATCGAAAGGACTCGTGAGATGAATGCCGAGGCCAGCAACGCCCCAGCCACACGAGGCTTGGGAGCTCGACTGTGCCCGGCACCCCTCGATGAAAGAGGGTCAAAAATGCCCCGGGGGCTCCCCTCGGTAAAGCGCTGTGACTCCAGTTTAGGCCTGTACCCGACTGGACAAGCACCCTTCAACCAAAGACAAATAAAGCCCTCACAGGAGTCTTTCGACTCCTACGAGGCCTCGGGGGCTACCCCCGCGGGGGTCGCTCGCGTGCCCCCATGAAAAAATCCGAATCACGTCCCGTTTCCAATTCCTGACCCCCTGCCCGAGTGTCATCACTCGAGCAGGGGCTCGGGGGCTACTGTCGTTACCCAGGAAATGGGTACCCCAAACCCCTGGTTTACCGAACTAAACCCCGCAAAATTAGCAACACGAACCCTCTAGTGACCTCCCGCGCTAACGTACGAAGGCTCGCAGGCTAAGACATATCAGGCTGACCCACGAACGGACAACGACGGCCCAAAGCCAAAGCCTGCTCGAGGGGCTACCGAACGGACCGGGACTGTACACTCGAGGGTATAATTCGGGCAACCCCTCGAGGACGGAACTTCGCCCGCCGAACGAGCCTGCCCTCGAGGACAAAACTTCGTTTGGGCGAATGGGCGGTCCTCGAGGACAGTGCATCCCTCGGCTTACCGACTCTCCCGTACGAATCCGGGTGCATTCAATGCGATCTACCTACCCCCGCCTAACCGTATGGCCACAGTTACGGTAGTAATTGCAGGTGTGGCGGTCAAATCTGGCTTTTACCGCCCATGCCCCGGAATCCTGTGGATCGTACTTTGCTGTTGCACCATGCTGAGCACTGTGCCATGTCCAGCACCCCCTCGAGACGTATGAATCAGTATGTTTCCCGCATTTCCCGGGATTCGACCTTATCCGGTGAGGCTCGACCCCTTCAACTCGACCCCCTCGACTAAAGCCAAGACCCTTGACCACCACCCCTCGACATCATCAAACGAACCCTCGAGCGGGACTCAACAACTCCCGACGCGATGGCTGCAAGACCTCCCATATCGACGTACATCGCTATAGCGGCACCAACGTGATCGGCCTCAATGTCATACATCACCAGCCATGTGAACTCGAAATATATGTACTCCTGTGCCCCTCCTTCATCTATAAAAGGAGGCGCCAGGATGTTAGGAGGAGGGGGGCTAGAGCATAGAAAGACTAAGTCTTAACGACACCGTGAGCCAACGTAAGGTCGAGCGCTAGGCGTCCGAAACGCCTGAGCTCCAACTCACGCTCCTCACACCCTCTTGTATTTTCCCCTGTACTAGCACTTCGGTACAAGATAACACAAACTATCCTCCCCCCGCTGGACGTAGGGTCTTCTTTGCCAGAACCAGGATAAATCGCCGTGTCCTTCTTGCATCACCCACCGGATTAAGGGAGCACGCAATTACAAATATTACTCGTTGGTGTTAACCCCTCGAGGGTCAGAACACCGACAAGGCTCTGCCTCTCAGGCACCAAGGGCCACACCCTGCGTGACTTGATCGACAGGTGCATGGAGATTGAGAAGGACCGCGATGAGGTTTTTGCGGAGAAGGAGGTGCTTAGCAAGAACAAGAAGCACCATGCTGAGGGCACCTCCCGCGCACCTGCCCCACGGAGGTCACATGGTGAGGCGTCTCAGCCTCCCCGCTCTCGCTTCGCCCAGGGAGCTGCACATGGTTCGAGCCGGGGCGGTGGTACCCAAGCCAACAACTACCCCCGCCCTGCTCAGGACCGCTAAGCGTACGCTTGTGCTACACCAAGAGGTAGCATGGGGAGGTTCGCCGCGCCAACCCCCATAGGCAGCGTGACCTACACTTGCTTCGCTTGTGGCCAGCCGGGTCACAAGGCAGCCGAGTGCCCGAACAAGGTTGCACCTACTACACCAGCGCCCACCAGGCAGAACCAGGGCACCCCGCACAAGCAGGTGCCATCTAGAGCACCCCATGGCCGCCTTGCCCACATCACAGTAGAGACTGCCCAGGCTGCCCCCGACTGGTGTACGGTATGTTTTTAGTGCATGGAGTTAAGGCATTCGCGTTGTTTGATTCAGGAGCTACATGTTCTTATATATCCACCAAGTTTGCACGAGAGCACCATATACCTGTCACTCCATGAAAAGAAGCCTTATACACCAGTTCACCTTTGGGCAATGTTTGTTGTACCAAAAGATGTAAGGGAGTGAGTATCACAATCGAGGGTCTTATCTTTCTTGCTGATCTTACCTTGCTACCCTTCGAAGGCCTAGACGTCATTCTAGGGATGGATTGGTTAACCCAGAACAAGGGAGTGATATCTTGCTCACCTAGATTTGTGGATATAACCCATCCAAGTGGTCGCCGGATCAGATGTGAGCCGAACAAAGGGATAGATGTTTCCATGCTATGTGCCCTTGCAGAGAAGTCACTTGAGGAAGTGCCTGTAGTTTGGGAGTATCCTGATGTCTTTCCTGAAGAGCTACCAGGGATGCCACCGGACAGGGATGTTGAGTTCGTGATCAACCTGTTGCCTGGTACGAGCCCTATTTCCAAGCAACCCTACCGTATGGCAGTTGACGAGCTTAAGGAGCTTAAGAAACAACTTGAGGAGCTATCCGAGAAAGGGTTCATTAGGCCCAGTGCCTCGCCCTGGGGATCTCCTATTCTGTTTGTTAAGAAGAAGGATGGTACGTAAAGGATGTGCATTGATTACAGGAACCTGAATGCCATGACCATAAAGAACAAGTACCCCCTGCTGAGGATAGATGACCTACTAGATCAGCTTCACAATGCCAAGTATTTCTCCAAGATTGATCTCAGATCAGGCTACCATCAGATGAAGATCAAAGAAGAGGACATCCCCAAGATAGCACTTGTCACCAGATATGGGCAGTATGAGTACACCATCGTGTCCTTCGGTCTTACGAATGCACTGGCTTATTTTATGAACATGATGAACAAAGTGTTCATGTAGGAGATGGATAAGTTCGTGGTGGTCTTCATTGATGACATTCTTGTCTATTCTGCCACCGCTGAGGTGCATGAACAACATTTGAGGATAGTGTTGGAGAAGTTGAGAAAGCATCAACTCTACGCCAAGTTCAATAAGTGTGAGTTCTGGCTTGAGGAGGTCGCTTTCCTAGGCCATGTACTCAACGCTGACGGAGTAGCTGTTGATCCATCAAAAATTGAGACAGTGAAGGGATGGGAACAACCACAGAATGTGAATGATGTGAGAAGTTTCTTGGGATTGGCTGGTTATTATCGCCGATTCATCGAGAACTTTTCCAAGATAGCTCGCCCCATGACCAACCTCCTGAAGAAGACCAAGGAGTTCGAATGGACGCCCCAATGCGAACAGAGTTTCCAGACCATGAAAGAGAAGCTCACCACAACGCCTGTTCTTACCTTGCCCGATATCCACCAGGACTTTGTGGTCTATTGCGATGCATCTCGCCACGGGCTCGGTTGTGTTCTAATGCAGAATGGAAAAGTCATTGCCTATGCTTCCTGCCAGCTTAAAGAGCACGAACAGCGTTACCCCACCCATGATCTTGAGCTTGCAACTGTGATCCATGCATTGAAGATTTGGAGGCACTACCTGATTGGGAACAAGTGTGAAATCTACACCGATCACAATAGCCCAAAGTACTTTTTCACCCAGGAAAATCTGAACATGAGACAACATCGTTGGCTTGAGTTGATTAATGACTACGATGTGGAGATTCTCTATCACCCTAGGAAGGCAAATGTGATCGCTGACGCTCTTAGCCGCAAAAGCCATTGTCATGCTCTGTTCACCACTACCTTGCCCAAGGAGTTGCAAGAGGGATTGTTGAGTTATAGATGGAGGTGATACCCCATGGCCTGCTGAATGAGCTTCGCGTGCACTACACCCTCATGGATAGGATCCATGAAGCCCAGCGCCATTGCCCAGAGATTTGGGAGATACACGAGCTTCTGACGCAAGGCAAGTGCCCAGAGTTCAGTGAAGATGAGCAAGGTACTTATTGGTACAAGGATAGAATTTGTGTGCCTGTAGACCTAGCTATTCGCAATGAGATCCTATCAGAAGGACATGACTCCAAGTATTGTATCCACCCAGGCAGTACCAAGATGTACGCCAATTTGAAGAGGAAATTCTGGTGGAAGAACAAGAAGTCAGATATCGCAGGACATGTTGCCAGGTGCGACATTTGTAAACGCATCAAAGCTAAGCACAAGAGACCTGTAGGACTGCTAAAGCCACTTGATATACCTGAATGGAAATGGGATAGCATTTCTATGGACTTCATTGTGGGTTTGCCTCGAACCTCGAAGGGCCATGATGCTATATGGGTGATAGTCGATCGCTTGACTAAGGTAGCTCACTTCCTAGCCATCAAGAATGTTGCTCGAGTTGGCCAGCTAGCAGATCTATATGTTGAGAACATTCTCAAACTACATGGAGCCCCTAAGAGCAAAATATCTGATCATGGGCCATAGTATATGTCCAAGTTCTGGAAGGCCCTGAACAAGTCAATAGGGAGCAAGCTAGACTACAGTACCGCTTACCACCCTCAGACAGATGGTCAGACATAGAGAGTAAACCAGATCCTTGAAGATATGCTCTGAGCTTGTGTTCCAAAATATGGGACTGATTGGAAGAAGAGTTTGCCCTTTGCAGAGTTCTCCTACAACAACAGTTACCAGGCAAGTCTCAAGATGTCACCATTTGAGGCTATGTATGGAAGACAGTGCAGAACACCCCTAATGTGGTACGAAACAGGTGAAAGATCATTCTTTGGCCATGCCACCATCAAGGAGGCCGAAGAAGGAGTCGCCCAAGTGCGAGAGAATTTGAAGATTGCCCAGAGCCATCAGAAGGGCTATGCCAACAAGAGACGTAGGGACCTCGAGTGTGAAGTCGGGGATTATGTCTATCTTAAGGTCTCCCCACTTCGAGGGACCATCAGATTCCATGTGCAAGGAAATCTAGCACCAAGGTATGTGGGACCGTACAGAATCTATGAGAGAATTGGCAAGCTTGCCTAAAAAATTGAGCTAGCCGTGCAACTAGCAGGAGTGCACCCAATGTTCCATGTGTCGCAACTGCGCAAGTGTTTGCAGCCGCCAGAGCATCTGATACCCACAGAGGCACTGGATATTCAAGACACCCTGGAATACAGAGAGCACCCCATCCGCATTATGGATAGAACCACCAAGGAACCAGAAACACCAGGACACCATACTTGAAGATTCAGTGGAGCAATCACACAGAATGAGAAGCAACTTGGGAGAAAGAGTCAGAAATGAGGAAGCTCTACCCCTACCCGTTTGAAGAGTAAGTTACACTTTTGAATCTCGAGGACGAGATTCTCATAAGGGGGTAGGACTGTAACATCCCCGAAAATCCAAACACCGAAAATTCAAACTTTCAAAATTTTTTCTTAAGTATCCCATTGTTGTGAATGGCATGTAGGAAAACACCCAATAAGTTGCACAAGTAGCACCAAAGTTAGTTGGAGCATTTGCATTTTATTTTACAAGAGTATGATTTGCCTCTTATTTGATTTATGCAATGTCTAATAAAATCAAATAATCATTTAACACATATATATGTAAGTATACTAACCTTGGACATGGCTACCAATATCACCATGACACTCTAGTGGACCTAGTATGACGTTGGTGCTATAGTCATTAATATGCATACACTAACTTGATCATGGCATGGAAGCTTGGAAAAGAAATAGAAATGGAAAAGGATTTGAAAATAGAAAAGGAAAAGAAGAGGGAAACCAGCCTGAGCAGCAGAATCGGCAAAGCTCGGCCAACAGTCTGGCCTGCCGCTCCTTTTGCCTCGTGGCCTAGCCAGTCGGATAGCCTAAGTGGCCAGCTCGACCTGCTCCCACAGCCACCCCGGCCTGCCTGCCCCCGCTCGCGGCCCAGTCCGGCCTGCCTCCGCCGCGCTCGCACGCTGTCACGCCGCGCTGCCCGCTCGCCCGTGCTGCCGCGGCCTAGTTGGCTAAGTCGGCCCAACATGGGCCTGTCTCTGCTGCTCGCCCGCTCCATCTCCCTGACGCATGGGACCGAGCTATCAGCTCCTTCCTCTTCCCTTTTCTGTTCGCCACACGTCGCGTCCGCTGCGCCATATTTGGCCATGCGCGCTCTCCGCCATCCGTGCCCCCGCCGTGCACGCCAAGCCGTCCATCTCGCTTGCCCACGCCGTGCAACCCTAACCCTAGCGCGCGCTCGTCCTTCGCCGCCCGATGGGCATCTCCCATCGGTGTCGTTCGCCAAGCCATGGCCGGCCACCGTGGCGCTATAAAAAGGAGCAACCCCGGCTGCTAGGGTTTACCCCATCGCGCAGCCTTCTGGTCACCACGCTCACTCGCTGCCAAGCCAAGAAGAGGAAGGGAGGCGGAAGGGAGTGCTGCCGCTGGAGCCGGGGCTGAGCACCGCGAGCGTTGACCATCGTTGCTGCACGAACCATCAGAGGAGGAGGACCCGAAGCTCCTGTGCGCCTACGCCGTCGCCCCGCGCTTCTTCCTCTCCACCAAGCCAACGCAGCTGCACCGGACCATCCTCGAATCGACGCCACATGAAGGTGAGCTCACTCCGCTCGCTCCATGGCCGTCGGCCAAGCACCACCGCATTCTCGCTCTCTCCAGCCACCTCTCCCTTCATTGACTCCATGAGTAGGTCCACCGCATCCTAGAACGCGTAGCTAACTTGGTTAGGGAGCCAACATGGACCACTGATGGGGCCTAGCATCTTTGCCGGCCTCGGTCTCCCCGGGCTCCGGCCGCCGGAGCGCCGCCGCAGCCAACACGCCATGTGTGCCTCCACCGAGCCTCCTCTCACCGCGTTAGGTAGGTCTTGGAGCTCCTGGCTGCTCCAATCGTGAAATCTAGGAGAAGATGGAGGTCAATGTCAAGCTACGCCGACGAATTTGGCTTCGCCATCACCGACAGCCGCTGCCGTGCCTTGCCGCTCGCCATCGGCTAGGGGCCGTTTCTACCCAAATTGGTGACCCCGCCATGCTCGCCCGAGTGTCACATAGCCTTTGTCCGAGTCCAAGCTGCCTCCAAGAAGCTGCTGCGCCCCGCCGCCACTTCCTTGCCGCTCGGCGCCGCCGCCATGCGCGCGTCGGCGAGCCTAGCCCCGTGAGCGCCACCGTGACCCCACCAGCACCTTCGCCACGCCCTAGCGCAGCCGTAGCCATCGCCCTAGCCATCCTAGCCGGCCGTGCACGCTGTGCTGCTCGTCGCCAGCGAGCTCGACCACACCGGCCGCACGCGCACAGGAGGCAGAGGAAAGGGGAAAAGTTCTCCTGCCCCTGCACCGCGTCCACCGCCTGGCCAACGGCGCCACGGTGGGCCAACCAAGTTGAGCCACCTATCCCTGCTGCCTTCGGTCCACCAGGGACCAGGTCCACGGACCGACCAACCATAGACCGAGCCCAGTACCAGCCCACAGTGCCCCTTGGCACAGCTCACGTGTCAACATGTGTCCAGGCCGAGCCGGCCCAACCCGACCCAAATCCAGCCCTACCCAGTCAGGGCCCGGTAGGCGTTGACCGTCAACGTTGACCGTTGACCCAGGCCCACCTGTCAGTGACCAGAGCCGTGGGTCCCACCTGTCAGTCGTTGAGCCGCCGGACTCGCGCTGACGTCAGCATGAGGTCAGCCTTGCGTCAGCCCTACGCCAGCTCCACTGTGCCGGCGCGCCACACGTACCAATCAGAACCCGCCACGTGTCACGTCCAGGTTAATCTGCCCTTTTTCTTTTTTAGAAAATAGAATAAACTTCAAAAATTCATAACTAATTCATACGAACTCCGAAAAATATGAACCAAGTGTCCAAATTTTCATAAAAATGAGCTCTACGTCATAGGCTTATGTATGAGTGCATTTGGAGTTATTGAATTTTATTGATTCTTTGTGTTGACTCTATAGAAGCGGCTAACGCGACTAATATGTCCTATTTTAGAGGAGGGGCAGTTTGAGGAGGACGACTACGAATACGAGGAGGAGCTCGGTGATAACTTCATAGGTGCCACACCCCACCCAACCTCGTAGAACTTATTACGCATGGCATAATATCTAGTTTCCTAGTGCTTTATTTATGAATATCACCTGATGATAGGTTGCATGGTAGATTTGCTTGATGAGCCTTTTCCTTGTCACAACCTTACTCCTGCACACCCGCTGATAGGCTAGACGCATGCTTATTTACTTATGATGCTTTACTTCTACTACGCTTATATCTGTGTGATGTGACGCGTGGTGGAGAGTATAGTTATATGGTTAAGACACGTGGTCCCACTTTACTCGGGGAGAGTGCTGCGTGCGTCTTGGGTGTGTGGTGAGGGTTGAGTCGATCGGACAGGATTCTACGACGAGCCTTGTGGGCGAGTCTTGCCGGAGAATGTGTTCTGGGCATTCCCGTGTGAGGTGCTTGTGGCGAGCACATTGTGAGGTATATGGGGATCCCGAGGGTGAGAGCCTTCGTGGAGCGAGGCCCCAGGTAGGAGGTGCTGTTGTAGCATGCACTGTTGTAGTCCCTAAGAGAAGATAATCCTGTCTGACCTCCTAGGACCTGATATCTCTTGAGGACCGGAACCTTAGGACTTACGTGCTCACCACTCGCTCTTGTATGGGTGGGAAACGGATGTCTGACTAGCTAGGACGGTGCCACTACTACTAGGTTGTTAGCAGATAGTGTCGGGAGGTACGGACATGGAGACCCACACCCTCCTTAGACTGCATAGTGACCTCGGGGGCCCGGTACTATGTCTCACAGTCTCAGTGTGCCGGTGGTACCTATCCGGGATGTCCCAGTACTGAGTGGTAGGGTGGCATCACACCGGTTAGAAAGCAGCCGAAATCAGCTTAGGCGGGGCACCGCCGATGATAGTGATCTTGTAGTTACGGGAGTACACGCTCTGTAGAGTTTATGAATCTATATATATAGTCCGCGAGCCACTGGTATGGCTTTTTCCTAAGACCCACGCTTCTCGGGAGTAGTGAGATGAGTCCTTCTATTCTTCCTCTTGTGTTACCCTTCCGGCTGTGAGCCGCTGAGACAGGCTCCGAGAGGGAGTTGGACCTGTCGACTGAGTGCGAGAGGGTGAGATGTGTGTGATGGTGATGGAATGGGATGGATTTGAGATGGGTTAAAACTTGATGAACTATATTATATGATATTGGTCACTACTTGCATAGGAAACCACAGCCATATATTAGGTCGCTTGATTATATCCTTTGCATCGCACCAAATACTACCTAACAAAAGCAAAGCATAGGGTGGGAGATGTGGCCAGTACAAACCGTACTAAAAATTATTTGGCAGGTGAACCCGACTATGACTTCACCGATGAGGAGTAGACGACTCGTTCCTATGCTCAGGCTTCTTTTGGAGATTTATTGTACTTCCGCCTTCCGCAGCTATCCCAGACGCTACAGCTACTCTGATGATTCTGCCAGTGTGGCGATGAACTTTTTATGTAATTCCCCCTAAATGTACTCTTTTGTTCGAAGTATGGATTTCTATATCAACTATTGCTAGATAATATGATGGTTTAAGCTTCGAACTATTGTATTATTCGTCATTCTATGTATTTTTTTTCCGTAGCAAATTAAAGATGTTTCAGTCAGGGCGCAGGTGCTGGCAGCAGCGGAGGCGGCACGACTTGGGGTTGCGCCCCGGCAGCGCCTCGCTGATTGTCGCCTAGTTGTGCGGGCCGTGCACCTTCACCCGCTCCCGCAGCATGGCGTCCTCCTCCTTGGTCCACGCCGACTTCTTCATCGCCACCACCGGCCTGCTGTCGCCTGCCGTATCCTCGTCCTGCAGCGCCATCGGATGTCGATCGTGCGCGCTCCTCCTCGCGTGTCGTTTCTAGCAGAGAAGAAGAAGGCTGCGCGCGAGCCGTTTGTCCGTGCCGTGTCCGTGTGGGAGTGGATGCGGTTGGCTGGGGTGCCGCAGTGCCGCCACGGCGGGTTCACTTTTTTAGTAGGCCGCGGCCGGGTGACCTACGGAGTTCGCTTCTGGATCGGCGAAGGAACGAGCTCGAGTTGGATGGGGGAAGTGCGTGCGGCGAGGAAGGGGAGCCCGACCTTACCATGGCCGGACAGGATTCGCAACGCGCACGGCTTGATTTCTTTCCTTTCTCTCCCTCTCAAATCGACTGGCTTCCTTGTTTCTTTCTTTTTCTCTTGCTATAAAACAAAAATCGACCAACAGACTCGTTTCCTAGATCGACCGGCCCCGATTAAGGCCAAATCTAATTGAGTATACTTGAACAACTTACGAATGATATGCAACGAACAAATTAATCAATTAGAAATGCTGCCTCTGCACAGGAAAGGATGCATTTGTGGGATCGTCCGGTTAAACTGCCTCAAATTTAACCATGTTTATAGTAAACAATATGATATTTATGTCCTCAAATAAATTAATTATAAAAATATATATTCTATTATTAATCTAATGATACTTATTTTGTATTAAAATATTAGTATTTGTTTATAATTTTGGTCAAACTACGAACTGTTTTACTTCTCGATAAGCGAGAATTACATGCTATGGGCGATGGGAGTACAAAGATGCACACCTTATTTGCTTTATTATTATTTTATTAAAATTTCATCATCACAGGCATTGGAGAGTAGCCACATTAATAAGATGTGGCCACTAATTCATCACCCAAAACACAGTAGGGAGAAAAGATCATTCTGCAAACACCACCACAGCAGCGATGGGACATGTTACATTTGAATTAGACTAGCCATAATTTCCATGCATCCGTCTAACTACTCTCTCCGTCCCATTGAGTTTGTCACCCTGGTTTCCGTGCCATCTTATTCGATCGTTCGTCTTATTCAAAATAAATTTATAAATGTAATTTATTTTGTATGACTTCTTTTGTCAATAAAGATACTTAAATATTGACTGATTTATTTTATTATTTATATAAATATTTTGAATAAGACGGATAGTCAAACATGAAATCTAAAAGTCAAAAACGTCAAACTCCACGGAGTACATGATAATGGGACGACCCACTTCAGAGAATGATTAGCAACCAGGTGGGCTGAGTTATATATGGGCATACAGCTCGGCCCAAAGACCGCATTTTCTGGTTCGGCACAAGCATGGCATGGCCCGAGCTGCTCTGCCTAGGCATACCGGGCCACACGGCACGACCCATAAAATGACACAGGCACGATAAAATCCCGATGCTGCAATCATATATACTAAGTCCTGTCCTTTGTAGCCCTAACTCTCTTCCCATCCCAACACAGCCACCGCCACCTCATGTTCCAACTCCGCAACGCATGGACACAAATCTTTAGTCTGCATACCGCCCATGCGCGGTTGAACGCTTGTGCCCTTCTCTCCCCCTCGGTTGCCTCCTTCTCTACCTCTCTCAATGTCGCCAGGATCACACCCTCAAGAAGCTAGCACACTGCCTCCTCTAGACTCCAGCGATGGACTCCTCCGCTCTACATCGGCCCATGTCCTCCTTACCCTAGCTGGAGTGCTCGACAATTGCTTTCGTCCTCGTCGTACCTAGGTTGACGGCGGGTGAATGCTCCTCTTCGCTCCTCGAGCTCCACCATCACCTGATCCCGTGTGTGAGCCCGGGGCCAAGCTCGCTGGCACCTAGCGCCACCTCTCACTTCTTGCGTTGTCTTTCCTTCCCTCAGTAATGGCCCCTTCTCCATTCCCCTCTCCTACCTCGTGGACCTCGGGCGGGCCTGGCCTGCTGGTGTGGCCATGCTCACACGACACTAAAATTGGACCATGTGCTATGCCGGGGCCAATAGCCAGACATGAAACCCTTGTCACACGGCCCTGGCGGCCTGCGGGCCATACTGGCAGGATCCCTATTGGGCTATGCCTGGCACGGTCTAATGCCAGGCTAGCCTAAGCTCTTGCACCCTTAAAAACTTAGGTATTAGTTTTAGTTTTCAGTTATGTTTAATTTCTCTAATTTGCACAATTGTTTTTATAAAAAAATGTATAGGCATCTACTGTGTAAAATTAATTTCAGTAAATTCATTACAAAATGTATTGTCTGCATTTTTCATATCCTTAATCTTAATACATTTTAATACAAACATAGTTAAAACTGATGATAAACACAGTTTACACTTAAGATAAAATTAGTTTTGGTACTGACTGAGTACAAAATACGGACCGCCCTAAGCCACTCCGGGAAACAATGCGGACCGGACAAAAATTTTATGCAAACTCCGAGAGTAGACACCATCACAATCTATTTTTGGGGCCAAACTCCGTCACCAACCAAACACAGCGCTTCGCTTCTTTAACTCGGGTCCTGCGGATATTTTCGTTGTCGAGGGAATACGCACGTCGTCCTACAACCTTTCTCCCTCCTCCGCCTGTCTTCCTTTTCTTGCCACGGCAATTAAAACACCTCGCCGGCGCGCTTGGCCATGGCGCACCGTGTCCTGGAGGTCACCCTGGTGTCGGCAAATGACCTCAAGTAAGTGTCGCTCTTCTCCCGGCCGCGCATCTACGCCGTCGCTTCCATTTCCGGGTTGCGTGTGCCTAGCCACAGCACCGAGGCAGACCAGACCAACGGCTGCAACCCCGCCTGGAACGCCGTGACACACTTCCCCATCCCGGCTGCCATTGACACCCGCGGCCTCGCGCTCCACGTGAGGCTCCGTGCCCGGCGCGTCTACCTGGGCGACCGCGACGTCGGCGAGGTGTTCGTGCCCATCGACGACCTCCTGGTCGGCGCCGACAAGGGTGGCGATCCGAGGCCCGTGAGCTACCAGGTGGGCAGGCCGCACTCTGGCCGCGCCCATGGCGTCCTCTACTTCTGCTACAAGTTCACCGACGTCTCCGTCACCGCGTGTCCCGGAACCGGAAGGCAAACAAGGCCAGTACGCCAAGTACGTGCAGGACTCCGAGAACATGACGGACAAGATGATGGTGCCGCCCACCGTGTACCCACCGCCGCAGGCCATGCCGTCCACGTACCCACCGTCGCATCAATATGGCTTGCCGTACGCGGCGTACCCGCCGCAGACTTACGCTTATGCTGCTCCGCCACCGTACGGGTACAATGCTGGTACCCCACAACCGGCGACGTACGGCTACGTAGCGCAGCCGGTGGCTGCACCGGCGAGGCATGGCGGAGGCATGGGGATGGGGCTGGACCTAGGGCTCCTAGGCGGTGCGGTCGGTGGGATGATGCTCGGAGAAGCGATCGATGACTATGAGGCGGACGCCGCCTATGATGCCGGGTTCAACGATGCGTTGGCTTTTTAGATCTTGCCGTGCAGACATGGAGATTATTGTCCTTGTAAATCTCTAATTCATACGAAACGATGAAATAGAATTACAAGTTTTATGTGCTGCACTTCTCAATTTGCAAGGGCACATTACAATAATTCTTATCTAATGCGCATGCATTGGGGACGTACGTCAATGACAAAACTACACATGGGAATAAGGTGTGCATGGATATGTGAGTGGATCCAGTCACGCATCAATCATCATTATTAATTTCCATTTTTTTTCTCTGGGCACATATACGACGTGCAATTCTTTCCTCTCATGACACCAAGTGACCCCTTGTATTATGCTTGTTTACTTTCACTCATTATATGATGTAATACATGCAATGCTTACAGTTGTGTTTAGAACGGTAGAGGTTGATAATTGATGGGTTTCTCACTTGTTGTTTGTTATATACCCCCTCCGTCCCAGATTAACACTAATACAGAATGATTAACCATGACGGGCAATTTCTATTTTCCACAGCGGGCAAATGCAAACGCCACGAATGAAAGGTCAGAGTAAATCGGGACTCCACCGCAGCGGACGCCAGTACCTGCTGCGGTTAATTGATTTATCGCAGTGGGCACCTAAGGATGTCCGCTACGGTAAATAATTTCAAAAAACAAAAAAAAGAAAAAAAGCCCGTATGGGCTTGGATCCGGGCTTGGATCCCACCGACGCAGCTGAAACCCTAGCGCCGCCACCGCCGGGAGACAAGCCATCGCCGCACCAGCGCGCCACCGCCATGGGGTCGCCCTACGTAGATCGCCGCCGGCACCACGGGTTGAGGCCACCCCGCCCTGAATTTGCCCTACCGTCGAGGGCCGGGGTCACCTCGACCCGGATCCGCGTCGCCGTGTGGTAGCCCGGCCGTAGATTGGCGCTGCCGCCGCCGGTTGGGGTCGCCTGCCTGTAGATGCACGCCGCCGTTGCGGGTTGAGGCCACCCCGCCTCGGATCCGTGCCACCGCCGCGGGTTGAGGCCACCCTGCCCCAGATCCGCCGCCGACCCACCCATGGATCCGCATGGAGGAGGCCGGATCTGGAACGAGAGGAGAGAGGGATGAGAGAGGGAGGGGGATGAAGACGGGGAAGATGGAAGGGAATCGTGGCTTACCTGCTCTGTCGTGGCCGTGGCAACCACGCGCATAGGATCTGGCAACCACGCGCGTAGGAGCCCGACCGCTGTTGGGGAATGCGCCGATGAAGACTTCCTCCGCGCGCACCCCGCCTGCCAAGACCGCCTGCACGCCAGCGAGCCATGGATCCTTGAGCGGAGTTAGGGTGGGAGGGGCCGTCGGCGAGCTGCGTGGAGGCGTGCTTCGGGGGAGAGAGTGGGGGGCAGCAGAGAGAGTGGCGGCGGGGGGGCGAGGGAGAGAGTGGAGAAGACTGGGCGCGTTGTCGGGGGAGAGGTGGAGGGGCGCGGTGTTGGTGGGAAGAGAAGGCCCGATGGCTGGGGAAGTGGAGAGAATGAAGGAAACCCTAACAGGCTGCTATTTATATGGAGGAGCGTATCGAGCCTCGCCGTGGGCCTTTTGGGCTGTGGGATTTCCTATGGCGGGCCTTTAACATTGCCCGCTGTGGTAAATCGATTTACCACAGCGGGCATCTTAAGGTGTCCGCCACAGAAAATAGGTATTTTCCGTGGCGGACATTTTAAGATGACTGCTGCGGTAAATCGATTTACCGTAGCGGGCAAAATTGACCGTCACGGTTAATTAAAAGTGCCCGCTTCGGTAAATTATGGGATTTACCGCAGTAGGCAAAAAAAGAGCCCGCCATGGAGTGAACAGTAGCGTCGTCACGAAAGTTCTTTTCTGTAGTAGTGTAAAGTGCATTCTGGCTATTTTGAGACAAAATAAGAGAGATGATAATAGATGCATGTACCCCTCACTTAACTTCCTAATATAATTGATTCTGTATGTTTTCACACCATTAAAGGGAGCGATCTAAGTTTTCACACGATTCCCAAAAACGACCCTCTCAATCAAATTATTAAAACTATTGAATTGAACATTCTCTAGTTTATCTTGAATAGCAAAACACAAGCCATTGAAGCAAATGTCAAACAAGTCCCTTTTAGAGATCATCAAGTGGAAACATCAGTTCTTAATCCCCCTACACCTTTTAAAGAAATCAAGAGCAAGCTCATCTCGCCCTTGAAGAACCGATATGAGATGTGACAATCTAGTTTCTTGAACTCCAGTGTAAAATTGACTATGAAATTTCTCCTCCAATTGAGCCCAAGAACCAATGGAGATTGTAGGTAATGAAGTGAACCAAACAAAAGCAGTGCTGGTAAGATATATTGGAAAATTCCAAACTTTCATGTGATCAAAAGAACTTGCTTCGCCCAGCTGAGCCAAATACATGCCTACATGCTCCATAGAAGTTTTGTTGCCACTTCCGCTAAACTTCTGGAAATCTGGCACTTTCCAACCATCAGGACCCTTCAAATAATCAAAGTGAGTAGAGTATGGTTTGAGGTAAGAGGTTTTGCTTGGTTTAATTGAGACACCTATGCTTTCTTCTAGAGATTAAGAAAATTTCTCCTTAAACCGATTAAATTGATCTGTATAATTGGTAGAAAGGGCTGTGCTAGAATTTTGCTGCATAGGAATAGCACTAGGTGACTTCAGCGGATGCGGAAGAATGGTGTTTTGCCCCGCCGAAGTTCTAATTGTTTTGGGTCATTGTTCAGTTCGTGTAGAATGACCCAAACTTTTGCCAAAAACAACCATTTGATTAGATGGTCTAGCACTAGTAGAATCGGTCTTATTAGCTTACGCAAAAGAGACCAATTTGCCTTTATTTGCTGTTACATATAAACTTTGATTCTCATAAAAATTAGTAGGCATGCCATATTCATATTGTTGAAAAGCAGATTCAACACCAGATTGATCTATATCTGTTGTTTTGCCTTCTAACTTATCGAATCTAGCCTTGATCATGTATATCGTAGAAGTAAAGTTACTTTCAACAGCTTTTTTATGACCGTCTAACATAGCAACATATTTGGCATGAGTAGGAGATAGAACCTCATCAGGGCTATTCATCAGGATTCACCTGGGTGCTCTTAGATGTTGCAGCCAAAGCTTCAGCGTAGTTGGGCTCTTTGAATTGCTTCACCTTGTCGTGCCAATTCTTGGAGCAGCTTTCAAGCAAAACCTTACGGACGGGGTCGAGTTGGCTCTGAAGCTTCTCTTGGAGCTCTTGGGGTAACTCATTCATGCTCTGAGGACTCAAGATGTTCTTGTTGCTGATCTTTGTCCTATCCTCATCACCACTTGACGATCCATCACTCCCCATGACGCTGGTGATAGATGAAAACTGAAATTGACGGCTTGCCTTCCCCAGCGGAGTCGCCAAAAAGTATGTCGATGATGATTCGTGGTTGTGCCAACACCTAGCGGGCCTTGGACGCCCAAAGAGGTTGCTTGATCAACCTACAACACAATAAGAACATAGAGTAATCGGCCAAACCGATTTAGAGATCCATAGGGCCAATGTAGAGCTCGATCTAGGCTGAAAAAGCTCCCAAACCACCTCCGAAAGGATTCGTTAGGAGGAAGCATGTGGAGGATCTCCTAGGACTAGCAATGCCACCTAGGATGCCAATGAATTTTGTGGAGAGAAGCACCAGACAACAGGTATAGGGGTTGAGGAGAGAAAAGAGGTAAAAGGAGTTGATAGATTGATTTTTATTTTGATTGATTGGATGGGATCAATCGGCCATGATCCTCTCGAATATATAAAGAGGGATGATCTTATCCTAATAGGAAACAACTCTCAAACATGATCTTCAAGTTTTCCACATCTAAAATATGTCCAAAACCGGCTTGAAGTCAAATCGGCTTGAAAAACAGCCTCAAACCGGCGTAGCCAAGTCCTAGGCCAGCCTAGCCGATTTCCTCAGGCTGGAGGGGCTGGTTTCAGGCTGAAAACAGCCTGGGTCAACTTAGCCGGGTGGGGGAAGCCGACTGGCTCCTGGGAATTCTAGATGAAATCTTCCAAAATTCATAATTAATTCATCCAGACTCGAAACAGAGCAAACCATATATGTTTTTTGATCAGATCAATGAGAGGAATGCAATGGTGAAGTCGTTAAATTCAGCTTAGCCGACTTAGGTGGCCGTCCTAGCTGACTTCAGTAGGTTCAGCAGCCAAAATACTCTTTTCTTTGTCCAAACATCAAACATGATGACTCAAGTATGCTCTCTGGTCTTATTGATGTCAGAAACACGGTCATAAAGCCTATTGTGCTCTCTCAGACAATTTTGAGTGTCAAAACAAATGTATCGAGGACCGACGAGGGGTTGGGCCACGGCAAGATGAGAGAGGTCTTTGGATGGTGTATCTTGCTAGTTAAAGAAAGGACCATGTATCCGTCGTAGTAACATGTTAACGTGTGTTAGCTGAGTACTTTGTGGCAACATGTTTTTCCATGAGTTCGGTGCAAGGTGTAGCATGAGTTAGATTGAAACATCGGCACATGTTAACTTTTGTCTACACCTCCGTGTTCTGCCTAGCCACCCCCTACTGGCTGTCCGTATCCCTCCGCTGCCGGTGAGTGTTTTGTTTTTGGTTTATCCTCAAGTTTGTCCTCAATGGCTCAATCAAATTATTCATATGTGAAATTGTAAATTGCAATTTGATTATGCAAATGAATGAATTATAAGTCACTCACAAAAAAATTATAAGTGAAGTAATCATGTAGAGGTATTATAATCGATGCAAAAAAAGAATTAGGTTTAAGAGAAAAGGTGAGAAAAAAGTTGGCGGATGGACCTTGGTAGCCTCGCACATGTGAGTCATTCCAGAATGGTTCGATGAGTTTGGTCCTTGGCTTGAATATAGTGAGGCAAAGGATAGACTATATTGCTTTATTGTTTCTTGTTTTGATAAAAGAAAAAAAAATGCGGGATATGATGCATTTGTGGTTAAGGGTTTGGAATGGTTATCATAGGAAAGAAAGGCTAAGGTCACATATTAGTGAGGTTGCTGGCTTGGACTATAATAAAATGAATAAGTGTGATGATTTGTTACAAAGAAAGCAACACATTGATGTTGCTTACAATCAAACCGATCAGTGATGTTGCTAAGAAGGACTATTACATTTTGAATGGGTCCATTGATACCACTAGACTATTGATGAAGCAAGGATTGCCTTTAGGTGGCCATGATGAGTCAAAAGAATAATACAATAGAGGGAACTTTAAGGAGTTCTATAATTGAATAGAAGAACATGATCCAATGTTACTTAAAGATGTGACTACATACAAATGCTGCAAACAGTAGTTGTTTGCTTGCTCCTGAAATTCATAGGGACATTGTTGAATGTTTTGAAATAAGATGGTACAATCTATCAATATCTTGGGGGTGATGTCTTTTGCTTGCTAGTTGATGAGTACAAAGTAAGATGTTTCTTATAAAGGACAAATGACTATGGTGTTGAGGTATGTCGACAAATTGGGGATTGTGAAAGAGAGATCCTGTGACTGAAACAACTTCTTTCCACGTCAAGTCATCCATTGATTCTCTACATAATGTAACTCAAAAACATGGCTGATTGATCAAATAAAAATATGTAAACGGGTTCTATCTAGAAGCAAAGTAACATGCGATTGATTGAATTTTATTTGTTATAAACGGAAATAAGACACGTGGGTGTTCCCTCAAAAAAATAGTACACTTCGGTCACCAGACCAGACTCATTACACCAGAGTCATCACTTACGCCAACACCAGCACTACGGAATGTTGCCGCTGGCAAACCCAAAATCCGGCGGCATGCCGGCCATCACCTTCTGCACCGACGGCCTCGCGAGCAGCGCATCCCACCACGCCTTGACGTGCGGGAACGCGTCCACCATACCGGCGTACTCCGTGGCCATGAAGTAGCGCATGAAACCGAAGTGGCAGAGATCGGCGGCAGTGATGTCGTCCCCCGCTAGGTACTTGCAGACTGACAGCCTCGCTTCATACACCGGCAGCAGCTTCCCCAGCTTGTCGAGGTTCTCGTCGATGACGGCCTGGTCACGGTCGCGCCCCACGTACTGGCCGATGATGCAGTGCAGGATGATGGGCAACAGGGTCGGCTCGATGTTGTTGGCTTCCACCTCCATCCACACGTCCACCATTGCTGATCCCTCCAGGTCGCCTTCCTTGAAAAGCTCCGGCTTGTACTTGCGAAGAACGTACCTTGCAATGGCGCGTGATTCTGGAATAAATTATATACGAGAAAATGTGATTAGAAATGCGATAGAGGAGGAAATTAAGAGGAATAAACAACACGTCAAGATAACTTTATTACGGTAGAGCGTCAGATCACCATCCTCCAGAACTGGGATTTCACCGAACGGCTGCAGAACAGCGAACAGTTTGTGAAATACTGCCAGCTATCCAAGCAAAATAGTAATCCTACATCTATTCCAAAATTCAAATGGATGCATACGTTTCTGGCGAGGTGCTCTGGGCGGCGGTGGTCGCCGCCGCTCCTGCTCATCGGGACGATCTCGTACTCCACGCCGGCTTCGAGACACACCAGCGCGCGCCATCCATGGCGACACGGCCCACCCATACACCTTCATTGCCGCCATTGCTGTGGTCTGAGCTTTGAGATGATCCGGTGCATATGCATATAGATAATGGATTTATACAGCTCCTTGGTCTGGACTCTGGACAACCTTTCTCGGGTGATGTAACCAATTGCGGTGGTGGATATAATATTAGATTGGAGGCGGCTTGCTCTCTTGAGTTATTTTATTATTAGCACAGTAAGAACCTTAATGGTGGCGGCGAACTCGGGTGCAGGTGGCATCTGTATCGTCGTCATTGCTTACGCTTGCAGCGGATGTCGCAGCTTCTTGCAAGGGAAAGCGAGGACCCAAGATCCCAAACGGACTTGGTACAATGGTTTAGGTCAGAGCGGTGTTTTTTTTTTTAAGGGAACAGAGAGGTGTAGAGGTGTTTTGGTGCCATCCTGACAGGCGATTGCGTATTCTTTCTTTTTTTTAAAAAAAGAAAGAAAAGAAAAACAGTCAGACGACCACGTTATTATATACTCAAAGGCCACCATGTTAGCTGAGTTGTTGGAGGCCTGCAAATTCAACCTGTAATGTTACGTTGTTCAGTTTACACCATTTGTTACTGTTTTTTTTCCTAAGCAAACAGGAGAGGGATCCCCAGCTGATCTTTTACAGAAAAAAAAGGGGAGATATTTACAATATAGAAATTTAAAGAAACAACAAAGAAAACAAAGCGTATGGAAAAATTAAACAAAACCATTTTGCCACGATGGTTCTATCAATGGAAAATATTTCTTCTTTGCTCGCAGGATCACCCTGTCAAACTAGGTCTCGAAAATTTCCTTGCAGTGTGCATTTGATGGCAGAAAAACTCTGACAAACTTGATTATTTCCTCTTGTCCAAATGTCTCCAACAAAGATACTAATACATTGCACTCATCGAAGAAAAACCTAACACACCCTAGCCGCCGCTCCGTGTCGCCCCCACGCGGGCGGCCATCCCTAGCTACCGCGCCCTCTTTCTCCTCTCCAAACCACGGTCGCGCCGCCGCCGCAGCGGGCCACCGGCAAGACCGCGCGGCCGGCCAGGATGCCGGCGGCGGGGCCCTCTCTTACCGATGGTGTGGCGGCGCGGGATGACGTGGCCAGGCGTGGTGACTCGTCCGAGCCGCATGGGGCTCGGCAAGGTCGCCGTCCACGACCACGGTGACGCCGGCCAGTGGCCCGAGCAGGCGCAAGGCGGTGTGGCGGCAGCAGACGTCTCCGTCCTTGGCGTGCCGTCGTTGTAGTGGCGGGGGTCCGATTTGGGCCCTACGGGCATGGATCGGGCGCCCCCGGTCCGGCACAGTGCTGTCCTGCTCCGTGTTGTGGTGGATCGTCGACGGCGGCCGGCGTGCTGTTCGTCTTGTGGCGACGGCGACGGATCGGATTTGGGCCCCTGGGCCTGGATCTGATCCGCGATCAGCACCGGGGCTGCCCGCCTTCCGAGCGAAGCTGATGTTGACCTTCTGGTGAAGGCGGCCTTCCCTGTTGACCGAGCGTAGTATCGGCGGTGGAACTGTCTATGCCACATACCTTGTTGAAGGCGCCGCTGAAGCCGTTGGTCAGTTAGTCCCCTGCTGCGTCCGCGGGTGTTTAATAACTGGGTGAAAACCTAGCCTGGTTTCTCCAGGCCGGCGGCGATAGCGCAGGCACGTCGTCAAAGTTCTTGTTCGCCGAGGCCGAGCAGTTCTCCCGTGTGGTCACCCTGTTCAGTGTTCAGCTCAAGGCGGAGGTGGCATTTGATGGCGTAACAGCTCGGATGTTGGTTAGTAGGCTTGTACCTGCACCAAGTCTTTGTGCCGTTGCCTTGGAAGAAGCATCCAATCTTCAATGGTGGTCGGTGTCCAGCGTTTTTAGTACCTTTTTGGTGATCGTATTCTGAAGGAGTTGACATCACAGAGTAAGCTTGTTTGCCGCATAGGACTACTCGAGTCCCTGGTTGGGGATGTAATTTTTTTCATTAGTTTCCTTTTTTTATTTTTTCTATTATAATAATTTGACCTGATTCTATCTACGGAGAGATGAAGCTGGATAGTGTAACGTCCCGCCTCCTTGAGGCCGGGCTCGCTTATATCCGACCGCTTATCTAGGACATAGACTGCCCTCACAGACCAACATTAGTCTTTTCTGCGCACTTTATCCTCACTCGTGCGCACCTGGAAAGACTTCTCGGTCAGTTACCCATCCCTAAATTGTTCCAGGCCAAGCACGCTTAACCTCGGAGTTCTTTAGTGATGAGCTTCTGATAAAGAAGTTGCAACTTATTGGTACGAGTATCCTATTAATTCTATTAAATCCTGAACCGGGGTGTTACAGATAGTTTCTATCCTTCGTTAAAAAAACTAATCTCCATGGAGAAAAAGGAACATGTAACTGCGATATGAAGGTACATGTTGACTGAAACTTGTCAGCATTCCTATGCAGAAGGACAATGGAGGAAAATATATTTTTCCAGTCTTCTGTGGAACTTGTGCATACTCATATGATTGCAACGTCATGGTTCGCTGTTTTGAGATATTTCTTGTGCTAAGCCTATCTTTTATTAAGAGAAGACAAAAGAACACCGTTTGTACGTGTTAATTGTGGGCACATTTCCGAAGCCAATTAAACACTGACTGGTTATCCGAATGGTCAATTAGCACCTTATGCACTTTCGTGGCTGAAACAATGTGTGACCCCCAAATATAAGCCCACTAGTCATAATCTATCGAAGACTGAATAGCTCCTATACTGTATTCGCATTGAGCAGTTGATAAGCAAAAGTTGAGATGGGAAGATGAAACAAATGTAGTCCCTCGGTTTTAAATTATAAGTCGCTTTGATTTTTTTGGTACACTCACTTTACTATGCATCTAGATATAATATTATGTTTAGATACATAGCAAAGTGAGTGTACTAAAAAAGTCAAAATGACTTATAATTTGAAACGGAGGGAGTAGGAGACTAGCTAGGCAGCTGCTGGAACTTCTGCAATGAGATTTGTGCTTGGTGAAAGTATACAGATTGTTGTTAAATATTCTTTAGTAGGAATCTAAAATTTTCAATAAATCTCTGCACCAAAGGGAGCCCATCAACACATGGTTTGGCAGTTTGTCATAGTGATAATATTTTTCCGAAACAAGAACCTTGTGTGCCAATGCTTTAAGAGCAGAGCTTCATTTTGGATCTTAGGTTTTTGGATGGCTAAGGCCCCTTCCATCTTTGCTAGTGCTACATCGGCTGGCTTTTAGAATTTATATCAGCTTGTCTTCGAAGACGATAGTGCTTTTCAAACTTATCAATCTGGTGCAGATTTGGGAGGGATTGAAGGCTTCATAGGGAAAGCTTTCAACACCCGGTCCATAAGCACATTGACTCGACGAGATCCGACATCTCCTCCGTGGCATGCCTCCATGGTCAGCTGTCACTCAGGTGGCTGATCTCGATGGATACTGGCGTCGGGAGAGGAAGAGCTGGGAAGAAGGAAGGAAGAAAAGCTGACAGAAGAGAAACATAAATCGAGGCTGTATCTACCGGTGATCGATCTCACGATGGGTACATGTGGGTGGGCACATTGCTTTTGGGCGAAAAAAAGAGAGCGTGAAGGAGGGCACGTAGGATGATTTATATAGCAGGAGCATGTAAAATGAAGGTGTAATATGTGTAAGGCAGATCTAGCCCTCGATAAAATTAACGTGTATCATTAGATCATCTAACGGCCCTGACAAGAGAGTTGGGTATGAAACTTTAGGTAAAAGCATTTTTTAATTCTTTCTGTTCTTTTCGTCTTTTTATAGATGTATACATAAATATTATGGATATTTTAATTCTTTAGTAATAGATATAGATATAGATATTTTTAACGACATATAATATAGATATAGATATAGATATAGATATAGATATAGATATAGATATAGATATTTCTTTCTATCTATCTATCTACAACTTAAACATTCGAAATGTCAACATCTACCCGGCAGCATCAAAACCATCATACGATCCATGACTACCCGGCACACAAAAGGAAACTCCCGTCGTAAACATCGAAAATAAATAATCACCCCTTTCCCTGGCCTTACAGCCCCGTGCGGTTATCATGCAAGGAACTATATTATTATATTGTATAACTAAAGCATTTGAAACATCAACATTTACCCGCGGCACCAAAACCATCATGCGATCCATGACTACCCGACATATAAAAGGAAACTCCCGCAAACATCAGAAAGAAATAATCACCCTTTCCCTGACCTTATAGCTCCGTGCGGTTATCATGCAAGGAACTACAACTAAAACATTTGAAATGTCAACTTTTACCTGGCAGCACCAAAACTATCATGCAATCCATGACTATCCGACGCACAAAAGGAAACTCCCACAAACATCAGAAAGAAATAATCACCCCTTTCCCTGGCCTTACAGCGCCATACGGTTATCATGCAAGGAAATTCCTATTTTTTCAAGTCATGCAAGGAAATTCATGTTGCTTTACACGTATATGAAAGACAACCCCAGAATCCGTGCTCTCCCTCATGATTTAAAAGGAAACCGTCGCTCCCTCTCGTAGGATCAAAAGGAAACCGACACTGCTTTGCTCCCATGCATGAAAGACGACCCGCCCCCCACGCTGCCCATCGTCGAGGACAACGGGCGCCCCATCCACGATCTCGGCACGTTGCGCCGCCGCCACCCACGACAATCGCGCCGGCGTCCTTCGTGCCCGACGGATCCAGTGCCGCCACCACCACTTCCCCACCACCCTCCGCCGGTGCATGAGATCAATGAGACGGGCGTTACCGCTGCAACTATGGTGACGACTGCCGCCGAGTCGAACTAATTATGTCCGAGATTGGATAATAATGTAGGCCCTGCATCTGCATGATTCTCGATCTGGAGATGTTCCTTCCTTGGTTACTACAGTTGCAAGAACTATGATCAGACAAATTAAGATCAAGAATGAAGAAAAGAAAATCAAAGCTTGCATGAAGAATTGATCATTTGATCTATTTGATGAACTAACTCTTTTCACCATTATATATATATCCGTGACACAGGCATATACACTGTGGAAGTCTCTCCAATCCCCTTGAATGTTGTGCTAATTTGTACTATCTTGGTCACCTGGAATGATTCTCGATGGGATCAGGGCTACACAAAAGGCCATAAGTCGTACTTCATCCCACCCAAAATATAAGGGCCTTTGAGTTTTCCAAACTCCACTAAATTTCATCAAATGTATAGAGAAGAAAGTTTCAAAAAAATGTATAAAGAAAATATTAATATCTACCAAAATGAAAATAGTAAAAAACTTAAATATATTTCAATATAGGATAATTATTTGATATCATAAATAGAAATGTTTTTTCTACCTATCATAATTCATAAAACTTAGAATAGTTTGACTTAAAGGAACAATTAGATTGGTCATATATGATAGTATGAGTGGATTTATCATGATTTTTTCAGAATTTAATTAATACATTTTGAATATAAAAGGCATTATTCAAAACTATGAGTTGAGTACTAATGTGCAAATAGTCAAGCATTTACAAATGAATGTGCTACTAATACTACGTGTGTGCATGCATGCCAAGGATGGCTTTCAGTATCACATAATCGGCACTAGCATATTCCTATACTAACGCTACAGTGGCCTCCCCAAGGATGGCTTTCAGTATCACATAATCGGTACTAGCATATTCCTATACTAACGCTACAGTGGCCTCTAGAAAAAATAAATGTTATAACACTGATATCACTAGTCTCTTTAGGCGCTTCTGGTTCATACATCTAGAAAAACATCTCTACCCAGTAACTAATAAGCCCTCAATCCATAATCTTCTAGTAAAACCATAAAGTTTGAGCACAAAATGGCCCATATAAGATGTAGAGACCATACAACATTAAAGAATACCAATCCCTTTAGCACAATTTTCATTTTTCAGATCATTTTGCAAATGTTTTCAAACACATTTTTGAATTGCCACTCGTCTCTAGTTGCTACATGACTAAGACCTCTCAAGTGGCACTAGAGATAAGACATGCAAACAACATTTTCACCTTTTCACAGTGTGGCTATGTAGTCTAAAACTGGTCATCTTAAACTTCTCTATAACACCTCACGGCTAGACAAAAAACTTCCTACATTGCATACATTTGCCTTGCACATATCCAACTTTATTCAAATTTATTAGAGTGAAATGCACTGAAGGTCCCTAGACTTGTCTTGCTGTGTCAAATTGGTCCATGCACTCTCAAAATGCACATCTGGCCCCTTGAACTTGTTATTTGGTTAAGGCGAGGAGCTCCGCCTCCGCTTTGCCGCCGCCCTCGCGCTCCGTGGAGCTCCCATGTAGAGTCGCCGCCGCCCTGCTCCCTGCGACTCGTGCTCACCGGAGATCCCGCACGGACACCCAGCCGCCGCCTTGAACCTCCAGCGCAGACGTTCGGTGTGTCCCCTGCCTTACGCGCGCATCGTCGCCCGCCACATGCTTCGCCTCCTCGCGATGCCACCGGCCACGACGACCTTGATATGCTGCAGATCCTGGGCCTCCACGGGGGGAGCCCCAGCCCCAGCGTGGTCTTCACTTGTGGCCTAGGCCGGGGAGGCAGGCGCCACAACAAGAGCGGTGGCCGCGGAGCCCGGCATGGTCACGCTCGCTATCGGTCCATGAAGCGAAGCAGGGACGCCGCTGTCAGAAGGTCCACATTGGCTAGCCCACTGGGCTAGAAATCATTGACCAAGCAAGGTTGGACATGCGGTGAGCCAAACAACAAGTTCAAGGGGCCAGATGTGCATTGAGAGTCCATAGACTTATTTGACACAGCTAGACAAGTCTAGAGACTTACGGTGCATTTCACTCAATTTATTATGATCGCAAGAAAACGAAGTCTGACATAATCACCAACCCGCTTGATATCGTCATCAAAATCCTTGCCTTGCACTCAAATTAAAGCTTCATATATATATGGCCATCAAAGACGATGGACCGAAGGACCTGGCATGCTCTTCACTGTTGTCTTGCTCCATTGGCGCCATGCACTCTACTTGCACTTCACCGGCATTCTACTCACACTTGACTACTTCAATGGTCCATTGTTTTAAGCCTCTAGCTTTCCTTCACTTTTGCACGGTCCATCACAATCAAGCCTTGCGTTGACTCTCTATCATGTACTATATTATGACATAGGAGTTTTCATTGTCCACCGTATTTTCGCTTTTGCACTTAATTTCATTTCTTTGGTTGCATGTTTTACCTTTCTAGTCTTGCTTGCTAGGTTAGTTCATACAATTCAAACCTATTAAGAAAAACTATTTTGTTGTGGAGATAGTAACACCTAACAAAACGTTAGTGCATATGTTGACGCCGAATGTGATTCGGACCAACACACCACGAGGGCTTTAGATGCCCGCGTCGCCATAGACCGAAGAACGCAGCAAGATAATCACCCTTACGTGGTAAAGGACGGAGAGGTTTCCAAGAAAACCAGCATGCTTTCAGGACGAAGAACCGGCTAGTTTTCGGGCAAACTAGCAAAGGAACCGGTGTAGCCCTAGCCTGGGAGGGACCTCGTCAGGGCAAGGACGTCGCCAGGTTGCCTTAGGTCGGCCAGCAAGCCTAGGACGCCATCCTTGGTCGCTTGGATCAAGGCATGAACAGCATGAGGTTGGAAAATAGAGTAAAAATAGGAGATAGATGGGTTTTTTGATGATTGAGTTGGATGAGATTAATCGGCCATGATCTCTTGTATATATAGAGGGGGTGGTCTTATCCCAGTAGAAAACAACTCCCATATGCGTTCTCCATATTTCCCACTCCCAAAATAGGTCTAAAACCGACCTAGGACGCCAAATCGGCATGAAAACGGCCCCGAACCGGCTTAGCCGGGTCCTGGACCGGCTTAGCCGATTTTCACGGGCTGGAGGCACTGTTTTTGGGCTGAAAACAGCCCAAGTAGGCTAGGTCGGGTGGCTGATTCGGCTAAACCGACTGGCTGCTGAAAATTCCGGGTATAATCTTCCAAAATTCATAATTAATTCATCCGGACTCTAAATAAGGCAAACCATATATGCTTCTTGATCAGCTCGACGAGAGGAACACAATGGTGGTGTCAGTTCTTGCATTGGATAAATTTGTTTAGGCCGGCTTAGCCGACCTAGGGACCCGGCTAAGCCGGCTCTGGCTGATCCAGCACCTGAAAAGTGCTTTTCCTCGCTTAAGCACCAAATATGATGATCCAAGGTTGCTCTCTAGTCTTCATGATGACAGAAACTTGATGATAATGTCAATTATACCCTCCGGACAATTTTGGGTGTCAACGGCATATTTATATAGAAATTTTGGATAGCTTTTGTTAAGTAGAAAACGGAAGCCAAGTAGTTTCAAGTTGTGTAATTCACCGTTCTTCGCTTAGGGGTCACAATCCATTTACCCCTGTTAAATCCACAAGTCTTCTAGATTTTCAACTCATAATCCACTAAAGTCAGCCCAGCCCACCTTAACGTTGCCATAGCCAGCTTTTCTACCAACATTGGCTGTTGCAACCTCTAAGATCAGCCATCCAAACTTCCCTTGGAATTTTTCTCGCTGGACCATATCTCTATCATCCACTTTGAATTTGATGCTTTATTATATATGTTTTTTGATCATCTCGGTGAGCGGAATGCAAACGGTGATGTTTAATTCATACGTATTCTGATAATTTCAACTCGACCAATCGTTCATGTTGTACGCTCGACTTAGTCTCTATGGATGTAGGCATGTAGCATCACAATTTGTTCCTTATATTGTGATGATGATGAGTCCGGAGGAAAATAAAAATATACCAGTAGGAATATACATCTCAACTAGCAACAGCAATCCAGTCTGCTGGCTTTCTCTTTTTTTTCTCAAAGAAAGAAAGAAAGAAATGGCACCAGCGCCCATCATTTTTTTCCGTAACATATATTAGTATAAGGTAAGGGTAGGACCACCACCACAATCTGAAACAAAGCAGCATGCACGCGCGCGGTTTAGAGGTCCACTCGTCTAGACCAAGAGAGCATCGGATTCGATGCGCTAATCATCGGTGAGCAGGGAGGACGGCCATTGCCGACGCATGAATGGCTGGCTGTTGCCTATACTTGTCAACCAGAATGAAAAAAAAAAATGAAGAATATATATGCGTTACAAGAAAATGCCGTCTGAAATGTCATGTTGTCTACCAGTCGGCCAAATCCTCGAAAAGGAGTAAAAGAAGAGGAGAAGGTTCGATCCATCTCCACTCTGGGGAAGCGATCACGAGAAGCAAACCAAAGCGACAATGAAATCATGGCGAAGAAAGAGTAGCTTTAGGAGATTATATATTTTAATGTCAAGGGCCTCAAACTCTAGGATAGCAGACCCCGACTACGTAGTTCGTAGTCGCAAAAACCTCTTCTCCGGCGAGGTTTTTCCCTCCGCCGCAGGCTTGGTAGAATTAAAGAGAGAGAGGTTTAGGGATAACTCATTGCTTAAACTTCTCAATGTGCGGGAATATATGGCCTCTGGCCCAAACTGGACGTCGCGTTCGTCCCTGGCGCGTGCCGCGTTCCACGGCTTTGCGCACGTCGCACGCCCTGCGGCGCCTGGTGTACGTGCGTCCCCACATGACATCTCTCCCCCCGTCGAGAGGCAGCTCGTCCTCGAGCTGTAGGGCTGGATAGCGGGCGGTGAAAGGCTCCATGTCCTCCCATGTGGCAGAAGCAGCAGTAGCACCCTTCCACTGCACCAAGACTTGACGCACTCCGCGAGCCAGGCATGACTTGATCACCTGTTCGGGCTCCGGGGCCACCGCGCCATGGTGCACGAGTGGTAACGGGGGCGGTGCCTTCGGTGGCGTCCCGGGAACTTCTTGAGCAGGCCAATGTGGAAGACATCGTGAAGTCGTGCGCGGGGAGGAAGAGCCAGCCAGGCAGCCACCACGTTGATTATCTCCGTGATGCGGTAGGGCCCGAAGTAGCGCGGCTTCAGCTTGCCGGTGACGGCCTGGGGCAGGGACGCCGCCGCGCGCTGACGAAGACGGAGAAGGACCCAGTCGTCGACCTGGTACGACACCTCACGATGCGTCTTGTCATAGTGCTTCTTCTGTAGTGCCTGAGCCTGTTCAAGGTGGTAACAGATGTCCGCCAGAAATTCTTCACGCTCTTCCATCGTCCTGGCGACGGCGGCCACCCCTGTGTCACCCGGTTCATAGGACCGAATGGAGGGGGGTCGTGCCCGTAGACCACCCTGAGCGGGGTATCCTTCAGCGATGACTAGTAGGCGGTGTTGAAAATGAACTCGGCCCACGGGCAGCCACTGGCACGGCCGATCCCCAGTCAGGCAGCGCAGGTACATGATGATGACGCGGTTGGCCACCTCCGACTGCCCATCCGACTGAGGATGGAACACAGTGGTCATGTGGAGCTTTGTGCCCACCAAGCGCATCAGCTCGCACCAGAACGTCGAGGCGAAGATGGGATCGCGATCCGACACCATGGACTGCGAGACACCGTGAAGACGAACGATGTCGGCGAAGAAGGCCTGGGCGATGGATTCGGCGGAGTACGGATGTGCCAAGGGGATGAAGTGGCAATATTTGCTGAACCTATCCACCACCGTCAGTATGACCGACTTGCCACGGACGCGTGGGAGCGCCTCGACGAAGTCCAGTGCGATGTCGGTCCACACGCCATGCGGCACCAGTAGGGGTAGGAGGAGACCCGCTGGGGTAGATGCTCCGACTTGTAGCGTTGGCACACCTCACATGCGTGCACCAGGTCCTACACTTGTTGTTTCATGTTAGGAAAATGAAAATCGCGGCGAAGGCGGTGTAGGGTGCGTTGAACTCCTCCGTGGCCATCCTCATGTACCACCACCATGATCTCATGGACCGGGGGGGGAGGACGGAGGGATGTACAGGCACCCTACGAACTACACCAAGCCATCAGTGATGGCCCATGGTGCGTCGCATGCACCCGTGCGGAGATCGTCCTGAGGGCGATGAGCGCGGAGTCGGTGTCCTAAGCTTGACGGAGCCGCACAACGAAGTTGAAATGGGGCGCTGAGAGCGTGAAGATGGTGGCGCCATCATTTGTGTCATGGCAGGACAGTGCGTCCGCCACGGTGTTGGTCGCGCCAAGCTTGTACTCCACGGTGAAATCGAAGCCGAGTAGCTTCCCCACCCAGTGGTGTTGGGGGATAGTCGCCAGCCTCTGGTCCAGCAGGTATTTGAGACTGTAATGATTGGTCTTGATGATGAAGTGGCGACCCTAGAGGTACGGGCGCCAGTGTCGGATGACGTGCACCAAGCCGATGAGTTCCCGCTCATACGCCGTGAGGGAACGATGGCATGGCACGACGGCTCGGCTGAAGAAGGCGATCAGGTGTCCCTCCTGGATGAGCACCGCGCCGAAACCATGGGATGAACGACTTGGTGAAGTCCGACATGGCGAGGATTAGGGCCGAGGAGACCGCGGTTTTGAGGGCATTGAATGCCGCGGTTGCAACTTCAGTCCAGGCGAAGCCCTCCTTCTTCAAGAGGGCGGTGAGGGGCGCGGCCACAGTGCCATAGTTGTGGATGAATTTGTGGTAGTACCCTGTGAGGACGAGGAAGCCGCGCACCGCACGCGCCGAGCGAGGTAGGGGCTAGTCGAGGATGGCCTCCACCTTGGCTGGATCCATGGCCACGCCTGCCGTGGAGATGACGTGGCCTAGGTATGCCATGGAGTCGACGCCGAAGGCACACTTGGTGCGCTTGATGAAGAGCCGGTGCTACTGGAGCTCCGATAAGATGACGCGAAGGTGGAGTAGGTGTTCTACCCATGTCTTGCTATAAATCAAGATATCATCAAAAATACCAGGACGAAAAGGCGAAGGTATGGACGAAGAACATCATTCATCAGGGCTTAGAATGTCGCCGATGCGTTGCACAGCCCGAACGACATCACCAAGAACTCGTAGAGGCCATCATGCATGCGAAACGCCATCTTGTGCATGTCCCCCGATCGCATCCGCACCTGGTGATAGCTAGAGCGCAAGTCCAACTTGGTGAAGAAGCGCGTGCCATGGAGCTCGTCTAGAAGCTCATCGACGACAGGGATGGGGAATGCATCCTTGACGGTGAGCGCGTTCAACGCCCAGTAGTCGATGCAGAACCTCCATGAACCACCCGCTTTCTTGACGAGGAGCACCAGCGAGGAGAATGCCAAGTCACTGGGGTGGATCATGCCCTGCTCAATCATGGCGGCGCACTTCCGCTCTAGTTCATCCTTGTGGACCGCCGGGTATCGGTATGGGCGGATGGCCACCAGGGCTGCGCCAGGTTTGAGGTTGATGGCATGGTCGCGGGCGCGCTGGGGAGGCAGTCCCGTGGGCTCGGCGAAGACATCGGCGAATGAGTCGAGGAGGCCGTCGAGGAGCGAGTCGCCCGGGAAGATTGCCTGGATGCATGGGCTGATCATGGAAGCCACCCCGTGCCAGCACAGCTCGCGGCCTTGCCGCTACAATGACATGGTCTGCTCGGTGAAGTTCCAGGAGATGTCCCCTAGTGTGGCCATCCATTGAATTCCGAGGACCATGTCGTAGCCCGCGAGGGGCATGACATAAAGGTCGACGCGGAACCTAGTGCCTTCGACGGAGATGGGCGCCTGTCGAAGTACACCGGGGCAGCCACCTTCTCGCCGTTGGCCATCGTGGCGATCAGCCGAGGCCGCAGTTGAATTGGCAGACCCGTGCGCTGGGTGGCAGCCTCCCCGATGAGGTTGTGAGTCGACTCCGTGTCGACTAAGGCGACAAGGGAGGCTGCACCCAGGCCACCCACAGTAGCAGCGTGTTGCCCACGGTGACACCCGCCACGGCGTGGAGGGAGAACACCGGCGTCTTCGTGTCCAGCGTCTCCTCGCTGGTCACGCCTTCGTCATCATCGATGATCAAGCTGTCTAACAGAAACAAACACTTGCAGACCTTATTATGGCCACGACTGTACTTTTCATCGCAGTTGAAGCACAGGCCAAGGCGGCGTCGCTCATTCTGTTCCGCCTGGTTGAGTCGCTTCACCGGCCGGCCTTCAACAGTGGCGGATGGCGTCGCCGTCTTGGCTATCGCGGCTGCCGTCGGCTGGAGCGACCGCTGCCCCGGAGTCAGCAGGACGCCCCGGGCTAGAGCCTTGGCGGGGGCGATGGTGACTGTTCCATGAGCTCAAACTGGCGGGCGAGGCTCATGGCAGCAGCTAGGGTTTGCTGGTTCTGCGTTTGGACCTGGAGGCAGAGTGGAGGCAAGAGACCCCCCATGAACAGCTGCACCCGCTGGGCCTCATCGAGACGACCGGCACGGGGGAGTAGCGCTTGAAAATGGTCCTGGTAGTCCTCCACTATCCCCATGCGGCGGCAGGATGACAGCTCGAAGAGGGGCGCCAACCAGAGCGGGGGCCCAAAGCGGAGGTTGAGGAGCTCCTTGAATTGAGGCCACGACGGCGTGCCCTTGTCCTCCTGGACTTGCATGTACCACAGCATCGCGCCGTCATGGAGTTTATACGACGCCATCCAAACTCTTTCTTCCGGCATGATCCGTTGTTGCAAGAAGAAAGACCCGCATTTTTTTATGAAGGTCAGCGGATCACTCTTGTCGTTGTAGCGCGGGAACTCGGGGCGCCAGTGCTTGGGTAGTCAATCTTGGTGATGCTCGCCCGATCTCGATCGCGCCCCCGATGCAGAGGACCCGGCGGTGGAGAGATCAGCGATCGCATTGGCGTTGGCCTCTATCAATTTCTGCATCAAGGCCATGTTCTTGGTGAGGGCCTCGATGGAAGCCCTGAGGTCGTCACCCATGTCGTTGTCAGCGCCGGAGGCGACCGACGACGGCGGTGGAGATGCAATGGCGGCGGGTGGTGGTGGTGTGGTGGCGGCGGCGGTTGGCGGCGGGGCAGGTGGTGCGGCGGCTGTGTTGAAGAGGATCGGTGTGACCGTGATACCAGGTTGTCAAGGGCCTCAAACCCTAGGATAGCACAACCCCGACTACGTAGTTCGTAGTTGCGATCCTTCTTCTCTGGCGAGGTTTTCCCCTCCGCCGCAGGCTTGGTAGAATTAGAGAGAGAGGTTTAGGGATAACTCATTGCTTAAACTTCTCAATGTGCGGTTACAGGAATATATGGCCTCTGGCCCAACAAAGTGAGAGCTAATCGCTCCTAAATTCAAGGACTATCAAAAGGGAAACTAAACTAACTTTCCAACTTAGCCACTGGTGGTGGCTTGGTCGTGCTCGACGCCGCGTTCGTCCCTAGCGCGTGCCGCCCATTCCGCGGCTCTGCGCACGTCGCGCGCCCTGCGGCGCCTGGTGTACGTGCGCCCCCACATGACATTTAATTTGTTTATTGCCACACACTTGTTAGTCATATACTATGTATGTAATACTCCTAGTTCTTGCACAAATTCAATTACTATGGTGGTCAATCTAGCAAAGTGAAGCTGCACTGTATGCACCTTTTTTTATTAAATACTTTATATGGGTAGTGATCTAGTCTTCCTATTGATGACTGTTTCAAAGAGAGCTAGCCTAGGATGGAACAACCAACCAACCACACAACCGGCCATTGTCTGTAATCAGCAATTGTTCTGGATTCATCATAGAAAAAAAAAGAACGTTTGTAACAGGAAAATAATGCAGACATGTGGAGCTACTAGCCTACTACACTGAAAAGCGCTAGCCTTTGGGGTTTGGGGCGGCAGGCAACTGTGGCCACCCTTTCCACTGAATTACTGGACTGTTAGTGTGGTATTCAATTCGATCGTGCCGTCTTCCGCCGCTGCCCGCCTCAATCAGCTGCTGCAATCCAGTAGCCTTTAGTGCTTAGTTATAGCGCATTCATGCAAGTTTTAAGCACGATGGCGACAGACATGGTCCTAGCAATTTGCCATGTTTTAGGCTTGTACTAGGTTCCTAAGCACTACACTATACCATGTCAGATTATAGAGCAGTACTAGTATAGTGTACTAGTAACACACACACGCACCCTTGTTTTGATTTGTTCTGTCCTGTTACCGCTGTGATGACTATCCTGCAAGCTATGAAAATGAACTGATTGAGATGATTTTTCTTTCTTGTATCAGTGGTCAGCCAGTCTCCTATTTCTTATACGCTAGCTCTGCCGTGCAACGGAGTTTGTTTTCTGACAATCGGAATTGACCAGCAGCTAGCTAGTGTTAGCACGCAACAGGAATTCAGCAGCAGGTATGCTATGATGACAGGAACGGAGCACCAACCCAAGGCAAGCGTGGCACAGTGATCATCATATACCTTAATCATCACGGCTGCACTTAGAATCCAGGATAATCATGATTCATAATAAAGAAATGATTGATCGAGCTAGCAAGCCAGATCACATACGCATCGATCTTTAGCCACCATGAGCCGCCATCACGTTGTTAATCTATAAATGAACTAGGAATTACTGGGTAGCCATTCATCTGGTGGGCCTGAGTTACAAAGACTTAAATCATTGTTTGCACATTGGAAGCAGACCTCCACACTAATAAAGTGCTGAAAGGTGAGAACAAATGGCCGTCCAATTAGAATAGAATGCCATTTTGATGTCCCGATGTTACTTTTGCACGAATAATGTTCTTTTTTTTTCAGAAATCTAAAGTGACTCGAAGGGTCAAATTTTTTGCTTGGTTAATCCTGCTTGATCGGTTGAATACAAGGAACATGCTGGTTAGAAGACACTTCAATGTACAACCTGACAGCCTTTGTGTGATGTGCACTGACAGGCCTGAGGAGACGATCGATCACCTATTCTTTGAGTGTAACTTTACCAAGACCTGTTGGGAAAAGTTAGGGATTGTTTGGGTGGATGATGATGACCTGCATCGAAAGATTATTAGAACCAAGCAACAGGCGAACCGGCCTCTCTTCATGGAAGTATTCCTTATTGCTGCATGGGAATTATGGAAGATCAGGAACAGGCTAGTTTTTGATGGCATACAGCCAACCTTCAATAGATGGCTTCAAAATTTTAAAGATGAGGCTGCTCTCCAAGCTCATCGTCTTAGAGAGGATGTTAGGATCAGTGTTAGTCTTTGGCTGGAGGCTACTCTTTTTGCTTTTCGCTCTTGTTGTTAGCTCTCTGTACATAGTATCTCTCTTCTTTGTTCCTAGGCCTTGTAAGTATCCTTTTGTACTCTGTTTTCTTTTCCCTTTTTATAAAATCTTTTTGAACACCGTGGGGAGTTGAACTCCCCCACGGTTTTTGTGTCAAAAAAATGTTCTTTTTGAAACTAAAAACAAGGAAAACCCAAATAATAGTATAGCGTACGAAACATGCCAAATCACATCCTCTCGTCAATCTGCTGCTGCAATATTTGGGTTTCTTATATTCAATTCAATGATGATCACTATAATTTCCAGAAAAAAATATCGTCAAAGACTTGTGAATGCACGACCGGATGACTAATAATATGTATATCAGTATATATGTAAAGCTTCCCTTATCTGGTTCACATGCGTAGATGAGCCGGTGTCAACAAAGTGCTCACCTAATGTTTGCACTTTGTTATTAGTATAAACTCTCCCCAGCTGACTGCAGACCTATTCATTGAAACGGAGGAGCGAAGTGGGGAAAAAGCCGCAGGGACAATTTGATTCGATTCGATTGAGATTTGAGGAAGGAAGAAAGTATGAGATGGGTGGTGCTGCTTCGTCCAGATGCCTGTCTTTCCGTTTTGTTCTTCTTCTCTCCATCTCCGATGGCGACTTCCGGAGGTCCAATTGTACGAAACCGAAGTAGTGTGACAGTAAGCAAGTTCATATCGAGTAGCTCACCTTGATCAGCATTTGTCTTACTTGACATCTCGTAGCTGAGGACTAGTTACAGAACAAAACACAAATTGTTTGCTTGCTTACTGGTACAATTGACTTGGGCAACTGCCACTTGGCTTGGTTGATCACCATAGATATGTTTCATTTCTGCAATCTGCAACTATTATAATCCCCTGTCATCTTGATTGTGTGTCCAAGATTGAACTGGACGGGACCAGAAAAATAAGAAGCAGCAAAAATTATGCGTCTAACAGTAGCATCTGAGCCATCGATCGGCAAAGTTTGTCATGATCCATGTACATACGCACGTAGGAACGAATCTGCCAGCTATATTATACAACAAAATTAAATACAAAGCACGCACAGAGCTCGATTGAACTCATCCGTGCATTATATATAGCATAATTACAAAATAGTGCAAAGATCTGCTCGCCGTGATGTGGATCGTCCAATAGCACACAACACAAGCCTCCAGTTCCGCTGCTGTGTTCTCTCAGTCAGTGACACAGCACTGCAGACAGCAGTATATATAAGATGAAACAGAAATGAAAACTGAGAAGAATTAGATGCGCGCACCACCACCCACCACCACGCGCGTCCACAAAGGCAAAAGACCAGCCCAAAAACAAAGAGAGCAAGCAGAGCATAGCACCAGAGCCAAGAACACAAGTCAGCTAGCTAGACACTCTCTGATCTTGATCTTGGTTGGTGCATGGCTTCCTTGTTGCGTTGGAAGGACAGGTACGTGGAGAGGCTGCAGGGCCTGTCCTGCTCCTCCGCGGCCTCCGCCTCCGTCGTCGCCTCCACTGGCCGCGCCATCGACCGCCACTCTCCGCGCCTTCGTGATCTTCACCGTCGTCTTCCGCCATCCCTGCCTAAGCCACCCAGACCCAGCTCCTCCCCTTTCAGTAGTGCCATAGATTCGTCCTCTTCCGTGAAGCAGCAGCAGCAGCAGCTTTGCCACTACGACGACGATGACAAAGACAGAAGGAAGAAGAAGAGCACAGCAGCAGCCGCTGGCAGGGGTATTACCTCGTCCACGTCCTCGTCGTCAGAGCACAGGAAAAACAAGAAGAAGGCGGTGCAGCTGCAGCAGGTGAGCCCCGCGAGCTCGTCCAGGTTCCTGCTCAACTCCTCAAGGCTGACGATGCAGTTCGACGATGAAATCACCGTCGTCGACTCCTTGCCGCCGCTTCCGTCCCCGCGGCCGTCCTTCATTGACGAAACCGGCGACGACATCGACATATTCCCACCAAGCCACCGCGATGCCGTGTTGCCGGTTGTTCCATCCAGGCCTCAGCTCTTGGTGGCGCCGCCGGTGGACTTATTCGCCGAGACGTCTGCATCAGCTGCAGGGTCCTCCTCCTGGTCGTCAGAAATAGGAGGAAGCCATGTCGTTGCCCGTGACAACACTGTCATGGTGAGATCATGTTCCACGAGAACAGGCCAGCACCAGGTGAGATCATATCGTTGCGTCCTACTTCATCGATGATGATATAGATCTATGCATATGAACTTGTTGCCAACTTATATAATTGCAAACATACAGGTGGTGGTTCTGAGGGTATCTTTGCACTGCAAGGGGTGCGCTGGCAAGGTGAAGAAGCACATCTCCAAGATGGAAGGTGAACTTTTCACCCATCCTACACCTTCATCTCTAGTTCAGTTTCGTCAACTAACACGTACAACAAACATGTATCCAATCCAGGTGTTACTTCTTTCGACATCGACGTCGCGACGAAAAAGGTGACGGTGGTGGGAGACGTGACGCCGCTAGGCGTCCTCAATAGCATCTCCAAGGTCAAGAGCGCCCAGTTCTGGACGGACTCTCGCTCGTATTTGTCGACGCCGCCGCGTGCCTCCGCCTCCTTCTGATGAGCTATAACTTCCCTACCTTCACAAACTTGATGGCTGGGACTGGGATGCCAACACGATCTTTCAAATAGCTTTTTCTACATATTATTAATTGTCGATTGTAAAATATATTTGTAAAGTCCAATAAAAAATCGTTCTATTATAAAAGACACATTTTACAACATGTAACTTTTTTTATATACATACGACGTAGAAGCAGCATCTCTCTGTGGTAAATCGTCGTAATAAAATTCTTAAAATATAACGGTATGTTTTGCAATTTTTTATTAATAAATATATAAGTAGCCATTTTATTACGACACTGTATTACTACTAGTCAGATGGCAGATCAATTAGACATGTAGCCATTTGTTATAGTACTTGTGTATGTAGCCATTTGTTATAGTATACTGGTGTATACAGTGCTTTTTTAGGAGAGCAAACATATCTGAAACACACTGCAAATAGGATAGGCCATGCCAATAACCCACTGGTCCCTCCAAAGCCCAGGAAATGTCGACTTTCTGTTCACTTCATCATGCGATTCATGGCAAAATTTAAAAGGGAAAATTGCTATTGTAGGACGTGAAACAATTGGCTTCACTAGAATAAGATTTCAATCGTCAACTTCGCTCAAACGATCCTCGAAGTATTGATACTTTGTTTTACATGACATTTGGTCCTTTTAATCATATTTCTCTTCTCAAACACAAGATGGCAAAATACATGTATTTGAGATGAGAAAAATGATTAAAAGGATCAAATTTCATGTAAAACAAAATTCCAACGCTTCAAAGATTGTTTTAGCGAAGTCGACGATTGAAGTCCTATAATAACGAAGCCCATTGTTTTGCGTTCTATAATAGCAATTTTCTCGATGTAAATGGGCTATTAAAGCATATTCTTTGATCTACACTTTGTTGTGGATCTGGTTAACAAAATCAAGTACCAGAAATATGTCCATTCAACCGAGGTGACTTTGAAACCATGCTTTCTGTGCATTAAACCTACGCTTATGGTGTGTGATGATGTATCCATGTTAAGACCTATAGTTTCCAATAACCCATAAAAAAGTTCAAGTCTATAGTTTTAAAACTTTAGTATTGCTGGTAGTTTTTTGATTAACTAATCAAATCTAGAGCCTCTAATAACTTGAGCTCGGAGCCTAATTAAGTTGTACAACATGAGGGATGGATGGGAAGCCTCCAAGTGGAGACGAGTGTTAATTGCTCATGTGTGAATTTATAACTATATTAACCTTACTTTACCAGTTTGAGCCTCAACTTTGAACTTGTATGATTATTATTATTGTATACAAATCAAGGTTCATTTTGTCTAACGAAATTTGCAATAGAACAAGGTTTTGCACTTTCTATCACAGAGCTAAGACAGTTCGCTGAGCAATTAATCTTTTAGGATAAACTACAAAAATCAAGCAAAGTGGATAAGTTTAGAGGAGGCATGTTACATCACCCTATGCTGCACCACGTTCGTTCTGGTTGGAACGGCTGGGAAGGCCGGAACATGGCCTGTTTTGGCCTAGTTTGAAGTCTCGAAGGCCGGAACATGGCCTGTTTCGGCCTAGTTTGAAGTCTAGTATTTGGGTTAGATATAGCCGGAAATGAAAACTGATCTCTAGACCTTTTTCTCTCCTCTTCGGCTCGGAACAGAGACGGATATTCCTAGATCTGAAACATATATAACCAGGCTTGAAACGAATAACACATGTTAAACAACCTTATGCGGGCCTGGAACATTTCCATGACAGGAACAAAAAAGAAGCAAATGAACCAGGCCTTAGATGTCTGTCCGATGCTTCTAGCCACTAATCTGCCATATCCTCATTCGTGCAAGACACTGTTTCTTTATTCCTTTTTCATGTGTTAGTCACTACATTTCCTCTCTTAAACAAAAAAATGTTATTATTCTCCCATTTTAATGATTCAACCTACTTTAAGATGACTAAACTAGTAACGACTACAACTTATGATTCTAAATATGTTCTATTAGTTTAACCATATCATGTAATATGTTTCACATTAGAGTCCTTATAAACTTAGTTAAATTTAAGAAATTTTGACTTCAAATCTAGAATTACATCTTTTTATGATGGAGGCAGCACTTCTTGTGTTGGACTGATTATCTTGCAGAAAACAACAATAAGTACTGATATGGTTAATTGTTAAGATGACTAAACTAGTCACTCTTTATTAAGACCGAATATTCAGTTAATTAGATAGACCAGCCCATGACTCTGATTTACAGAGGGAATTGGTTAATCCCTGATTCACTGGAATACTACAGGGTTATCGTGTGGTAAGCAATCTCCTCTCCGCTCGGGTTATGGAGTGATGTCTTGGGCACAATGAGCAAAGAGATCGACAATACTATAGCTTCATGATTATTACAAATGCATATTAATCGTACTAGAAACCTGGCTCCAAATCAGCTCCTAGAGTTGATCGAGAAATGGATAATCAGTGTAACCAACAACCGGATCTGTTGTGTAGAAGGTGCTCCTGTCATACTTGTTCAGCGCAGCGTTCTTGGCAAAACGCGCCGGAAGGTCCGGGTTGGCGAGGAATATCCGGCCGTAGGCGATCAGATCAGCATAGCCATTGGCGATCGCGGCGTTGCCTTCCTCACGGTCGTATCCTCCGCTAGCTATGAACGTCCCCCGGAACGCCGTCCTGAACGGCAGCAGCATCTGCTGGAGGGTCATCTTGCCGTCGTCTGGGTTCACCCGCATCCTGGGCTCTACCATGTGGCAGTACAGCACGCCGAGCGGGTTCAGCGTCCTGTCGATAACATGAAGCCCCAGCGCCTCTGGGTCGGAGTCGTGGCAGTCCATGTAGTTCGCGAACGGAGAGAGGCGCACTCCCAGGCGGCCGGCGCCGACCTCCGCAGCGACGGCCGCCGTCACCTCGGCGATGAAACGACACCGGTTCTCCAGGCTGCCCCCGTAGGCGTCGTCCCGGTCATTTGTGCTGTCCTTCATGAACTGGTCGAACAGGTACCCCATTGCTGCGTGGATCTCCACTCCATCAAAGCCTTTTAGTCGTAAGAGTAGATCAACTGTTAGTAATGTTACCTGAGGGTACCTAGCAGAATTAGGTTAGGAACGAATTTAAATAGGTCTGTATTATTAAAAGATTAAAAAAATAGGGTAGGGTTTTCTTTGCTGACTTCGGTAAAAAAACTGTTAGTAATGTTCCTTGTCAAAAAAACTGTTAGTAATGTTTTCATTTCTTTATTATTACCCCCTGCAAAAATGCATGTAGTAGTAGCTCCATCATAAATATAAATATTTGTAGATTTATTCCAAGTTAAATTGAGATCAATTTGTAGAGAATATAATTAAAAACCACATTAAAAAAAATGGTCTTTACTCATGGTCAAAATGTTTTTTTGTTTTAGAGGAATGTAATTATAACAATTGATAACGTTAATCTTACTTAAAAAACCCAAATGATATCGTCACCGCTAAACTAATAACCCCCTCCCGTAATCCTTCTCCCCCTTCCGTAGCCCCCTCCCCGTGAAAAAAGAAAAAAAATTAATCGCTTCTCCCGCTCGGTAACCCGCTCCCCGGTAATTCTCCTCCCGCTCCCCCTCACGCACGACGCAGCTCCGTCTCCCTGCCCGGACAACCGCATCTCAGATCGAAGCCCACTCCGCCGCTCGCCTCGACTTCCGCCCTTGCCCTTCTCTCTGCCGCCGCCTGCTCTCCGCCGCCCGCCCGCCAGCGCACGCCGTTGAACGCCGCCCGCCCGCGCATGCAACCGACGGCAGTGGGCACGCCGTCGCACGCCGCCCGGCTCTCCGCCGCCCGACTAATCGCCCCCTAACACGGTAATCCCCAACCCACACAGCCTCCTCCCGCGCCCGCACAACCTCCTCCCCCGCCCGCACAGCCTCCGTCCGATTGAAGCCTTCCCTCCTCTGTGGTCTCGCTGCATCTTCCCGAGCCACGACGCCTAACCTCCGCAGTTCCCCCGCGCGAACCACCGCCCATCGCCCGGACACGCCCCGCTCTCCGAGGCCAAGGGCGCCGCCACCGGCGGGCCGAACCGCCGCTCGCTCTCCACAGCTGACGACATGCCAACCGTGGCCAAGGGTGCCGTCGGTTCCTCTACGACGTCGGCCTGCTCCTCTTGCCCCATCGCCCGACGTCTTGCAACCACCTCCGCCGGGACCCATCATCGTCATCGCGCCGCCCCCATCCTGCGCCCCTGTTCCAGCCATCTTGCGGCATCGCAGCTCCAGCGCTCCGTTCCTCCACAGGACCGTGGCCAGCCGTCGCCTGCTCAGCCTCGAACCTTGTCCGCGTCACGTCGTCGGCTGGCGGTGTCGCCCTCCAGGGTCCTGCGGCAACAAGGTTGAGGGAGGCACGCGTGGTGGCGAGGTCCATCCGTTCTATGTCCTGCACGCTGCAGTTCCAACCGTAAGGTAACTCCCCTCATCTGCATATTAGTGGAATAACTTTGGTGATCGATCACACACGTTTTTTCCATGGTTAATTTGGGGCATGTTATCATATAGTGAAAAGTTTGAATTCCAATTAGTGGAATTGGGCTTACAGATCAGATGGATTGATGGGGTAAATCAGCTGGATTGATGCGGTAAGGGTGCAGATCACTTAGGCTGAAATGTGTTTGGTAAAATGCCAATGTGGAGAATTTATATGTTTCAGAGTTTTAGACTTTTTAAAGGCTTGCATAATAATTTCAGGTTTCTGTTTCACCACGTCGGTTACTCACAGTCACAGCCAGCTCCTATCACAGTTAACCCTTCAAAGTTACCTGCATTCATTCTCCCGCCCGCTCGTCAGGCAAATGTTTCATGTTGATCTGTGGTAGTAGATTGCCTTCATGTATCCCTCTCATGTTTTGGGCTGCCTACAGAACTTGACACTGCAATTATAATCTTTCTTACTAAAATTTCATTTACTTTAATTAATGCAAAGGATCGGTTAATAATTTCATCACACAATGTCTTGATTGCTTAAAATTCTTGCATTTTTTGTGATTTCACCGCAACAACCTGAAACTGAGAAATATAGCTCCTAACATTTGTTTGTTGCTCCATTCATGTGTGTAATCAGCATGTTAATTTGGTGTTGCGATTGCAGTTTGGTTAACAAGATCACTGAATTGGGAAGCACTGAATTGGGAAGCAAGACTGATGGCAATTCTGTATGTGCCGTATACTGATGGCAATTCCTGACACTGCATCATATTTATTAGTTGATTATATACTTTATGGACAATTCTGCTCAAGCTGCAAGCTGAATAGTTTACTGAACTGACATGATCTTAGCAACTGCCAAATGTTTCCTATACAGTTTCATCGGCTCTGCATTTTCGAATTTTCGAAGTTTTCTGAACTTTTTTGCTCTATCTACGTTTTCAAGTTTTGTATTTTCAGTGTAGTTCAAAGAGGATATGGTGATCCTGTCATCAGATGGTTCGACTTTTCTCGACACACACAGTTCAAAGTTTACCTGCAAGGAGTCAAGGTGCAGTCTCAGGTTGTGACTTATCACTTTCTTTTGTTTGCACAATCATCAGGTAGTCATGACCTGTTTGCCCACAGAACAGATTAATCCTGTCAGTGCTTGGCTCATGACATATCATTTACGTTCTCCTGTGAACATGTTGCTATTACATTTACTGGTGCTGAAACTTTGTTTATCTGAACGAAGACTAACTACTGATTCAAAACCTAGATTTGGCTTTCTTCTGCGACTGTGAGGTGATCAGGACAGGGTGGCTGATGGTGGCGATGCATGTTAGAAGCGATGAGAGCTAGGATGGAGCAGTTTCAGGTAATAGGGGAGGAAAAAGGCCAAAAGGAATATAGGATGAATTGTCGAGATTTTAGTGTGATTTGATGTCTCTTTTCTAACATGTCTCTTTTCTAATTGTTTGTGATTCATGTGATCTTTCATATGTTTTAAGTGTCATGAGATGCTACCCGTAGCAACGCACGGGCATTTAACTATATTGTAAAATAAGTCAAAGATCAATTATTTGGTGTACCTCAGCCACCGTCTGTCATTCTAGGATTTGGAGATACTGTATACTCGTCCTTTAGCCTTCACTAATTCATCCTTTCTATGCAATATATTTTTTTTGGTACTCTCCTAGTCACTAAGTGTATACTCTGATTTACACTTCTATCAGTTTAGGCTGCAGAAGAGAGATATCTGTCACAAGATTGATTAGTTATGTGATTTTACGTCAGAATAATTGAGGTTGCATAGTCATTCCGTCTAATAACTTTTTCAGACAAAGGAAATGTTATTTTCGAGCATCTAGATCAGTACTGAATAGATAGATGTCTGGATTGTTGCTCTGGTCGTTTGACTTAAATATCGGGATATCTAGCATCTAATTAATGACTAATCAGGAGAATTCAGATCTTGTGCAAGTGGCGCCACGGAACAACTCAGATTTTTCTGCTGCAATTGCGTCTTGTCAGAGTTGTAGCCGCACCTATGCAGTGACCGTTCAGAAAATTGACAGGGATTACAAAGCAACAACTTTGCTATGGTAATGTCAAGTACCTATCACTTCGTTTTTTGTAAGACTAATGTACCCGTCGCTCTAGCTCTAGGAGGTGGAGTCATGCAAACCTATCACTCTAACTAGATCCGTTAGATGGAGGCACGGACACATCACTCTAAATCTAGTAGGTGGAGTCATGTGCATCTCTCACACTAGCCCTACTTAGAATCGCATATCCATCACTCTAGCTTAGCTTTGGTAGTTGGAATCGCACACACCTATCGCTCTATCTCCAGTAGGTTTAGTCATGTACCCATCACTCAAATTGTCACTAACCATTTTTCTAATTGATTGAGGCCCTACCTTTAAAAATGACATTTTTAGTATGATGTGCGTTAATAATTGATCGCATCTATCATTTTTTATCTTAAATGTTATTTGGGTCATGGGCCTCTATTACCAAAGATGCACATTGAGATTACATAACTATAGAATGTCAACATTTCAACTTTGAATTGTGGATCGGAGTGATGTAGCCATCACTCAAGCACCAACTATACGAATGTGCAGAATTTCCACCCTTAGTTCTAAAATGACACATAGGTATGTTGTGAGTAATTGATTGTGTTTACTAACATTAATTGATCTTAATCCAGTCTATTTTGTTCATGATAACAACATGGTATACCACAGTTTTTCTGATAGCAGTTTGGTTTGCTGACACAACTACAGCGTGCCGCAGTTTTTTAAGAGCCGGTCCCACATGTCCGACTTAATTTTTTTTGCCAGAATTTGGCACAATTGTGGATTTAATTTGTTTGCTAAACTTTTTGTGAAAGCCATAGTTTAAAGGATTTTGCATGGCAAACTGCGACACCAGACAAATAAAGAAACGTACAAACATGGCTGTGGTTTGGTCATTTACCAGCTTTGATGGCGTTTCTAGCGGCAACCCGGAAGTCGTTGACGACGTGTGGTATCTCCTCTTTTTTCAGTCGTCGAGGCACCGCGAAGGTGTTGACGTGACCGTCATGGCTCACCTGTGGCGGGATTTGCTTGTCCGTGCTTGAGATGGGTGCCTGCCCGTTTGGTTGGAATTCTGTTGAAAATGAAGCAGATCATCAGATTCAGAGGTTACCCCGTACGCCGGTAGCCAGTAGCCAAGCAGGCACTGCTATCCACCAGACGTAAAGCAGAGAGAGAAAAAAAATCTCTCAAGTACCAATCACTAGTCATTGTCTTTCAAGTTCCATCAGTTAAATTTGTTCCCATATGCTGTGTGGCCGTGGGATGCAACTTTCAACACGGAAACAAGCGAAAAGTGCCTAAAAGAAACCGATTTCGACGAGAATTAGGAAACCAACCACCACAAAGCCAAGGGCAGGGTACCTGGGGCGGAGGCTCGGCCGGTGTGCCACAACTGGGCGAAGAAGACGGCGCCCCTGGCGTGGACGGCGTCGACGATGGGCTTCCAGGCCTCCACCTGCTGGTCGGTCCACAGCCCCGGGACGTCCGGGTACCCGCGCGCGCTCTCCGACACGGCGCAGGCCTCGGCAATGAGGAAGCCGCCCGGCGTCGCTCGCTGGCAGTAGTAGAGGGACATGTGCTCCGGCTGCGGCACGTTGCCGTACGCCCGGCACCTTGTCAGCGGCGCCAGCACAACCCTGCATGTACATGTAGCGTGCGCGTCTGACTCAAACATTTGGCTTACTTTCGTCGTTCCGATCGAAGGAACGAACCGTGCACTATATATACATGCATCTTTATTTATGTAACTATAGGATAAAATAAACAACTAACCTGTGTGCCAGATTGAACTCGCCCATCTTGTACGGTGTCAAGAGAGGAAGAGTCGACTCCATCTCCATCCCTTGCAGTCGATCGCAGAGGTTGCCCACAGCTGGCAAGGCAGATGTTGATATACGTACGATGTTGTTTGTGACTTCACGTGTGTAGCTGCACCGATATTTGTAGGGAGGTGCTGCGTGCCGTAAAGAGGATCGGAGGCCTAATTGTGCTTGTCTTGTCTTACTGCATTCAGGTTCCGTTCATACCAGAAGACGTACAGCAGCCTGGATGTTGGTGCGGCATCTGATCTGAGTACTAACTACGTGTCACGGCGATCTGTGTCATCCATCGGAATTCAGAGCCGTAGGTGGACCAACTGGGGTGGATGATTTTGCGCGCAGTTAGAACTAAAACGGGAAAGGAAGAAAGCCGCCGGGAAAAACCGTGTCCGCAGCACCACCAGTGAAGGCACAAGCGGCGGCGGTCACGGGTACCATGCGGACCCAGGGAGAAGTCAAGGATGAGCCAAAACTAAAAAGGAGATCAAAGCAGAGAACCAACAGAGCAGAGGGGAGAGAAGTAGAGAAACAAGCAGGAGAGATGAGCAGGGCAGGATCTCACTATGAACAGCTAGTTTGTTGACACAAGAAGATAGTGTACAGATTCGACAACAGAGATTTACGAGGCCACGGTACATACTACAAATACACGTGTACGGAAGAAGGCAACATAAATCTTTCATCCACACGAAGCATGTGATTGATTTATTTCATGATCAACAGATGCAAAACCGACCTAAAACTTGGTCGGCATATTTGCCGCGACCTTCTTGACGGAAGGCCTGGACATGATGCTCTGCCACCACGCCTTCACGCGAGGGTACGCGTCGAACACGGACGCGTACGGCGTGGCCATGAAGTAGAAGGTGAAGGGGAAATGGTTGAGGTCGGCGAAGCTGAAGAAATCCCCGGCCAGGTACCTGTGCTCCGACAGGCGCGCCTCGTACACCACCAGCAGCTTCTCGAGCCTGTCCAGGCTCTCGTCCACGACCTTCTGGTCGGCGATGGTGCCGCGCATGAAGGGGTAGACGACGCACTCGAACACTACTGGCGAGAGGGCAGGGTAATACTGCTGCGCCTCGACCTCGGTCCAGACGTCGACCATGGCCGCCGCAGCGATGTCGCCCTCCTTGAGGAGATCCACGTCGTTTGACATGAGCTTGCGGAGGATGTACTTGGCAATTGCGCGTGATTCTGAAAACTCACGAGTTCATGGATCATCACATCGTTTGGTAGGTGAAAACTGCAGGTAGTCCCAAGCATGCATCTACAGGCAACAGCTAACAACTTACCAAACAGGATAAGGTCGCCATCTTGCAGAGCAGGGATCTTCCCAAACGGCTGCAGGGAAACGTTCTCGTAATTTGGTATGTATTTGCACTACTAATATAATACTGAGCAAAGTGGCAAACTAATAATACACTGTATATATATATATATATAGTAAAGAAGAAGTATGCGAGTTTTACACTTGGATTGGGGTGACAAGTTTAGCAGTCCAGTTTTGGCCTCTCTATAGGATCCTAAATGAATACAACAAGACCATTGCTGAATCCTGGGATGGTACCACCCTGAAATGTACTTTTAGGAGAACTCTAACTGAAGAACAATATCAAGCTTGGCTGGAAGTTGTGGAACTAGTTTCATCAATTCAGTTTTCTCTTGTGGAGGATGAAATGGTCTGGCAATACACATCCAAAGGGTCTTACACCTCCCAAACCTTGTATAAAGTTATTAATTTTAGAGGTATCAATTATGTTCATGTTCCAGCAGTCTGGAATGTTAAAGTTCCATCTAGAGTTCAAATGTTTCTGTGGCTCTTGATTCATGATAGAGTACTCACTAGAGATAATTTAGCAAAAAGAAGGAAGTTAAAAGATGAAACTTGCCTGTTCTGTGAAGAGTTAGAAACAAGTCAACATTTGTTTTTTGACTGTGCTGTAGTTAGTCGTTGTTGGTTGGTTATCTCTGAGATCACTGGTAAATCAGTAGGCATAGACCTGGAAAACATTGGCAAGTTTTGGCTTAGCAATAAAAAGAATTGTTTGTTAAATATGGTAACCTCTGCTGTTATATGGTCGGTTTGGAAACTCAGGAATGAGTTAGTTTTTCAGAGATCTGGGTGGCGAAATATGGAGGTGCTGTACCATATGATGAGAAGAACCTTGCAAAGCTGGTCAGTGCTTTGCCCAGAGGATCAAAAAGCCTTGCCGGAAATCTATCTTCAAAAGCTCAAGACAACTGCAAAAGAGGTCTTATGGCTCCCTTGGGGCGCAATCTGAAGATGCTGCGAGGTGAAGGGGAAGGTGGCACTATTGACGGTCTGAACAAGTGGAAGCCTGAAGGTCTGGAGAAACCTCCAACAGTGTTCTGGTGGAAGGAGCTGAATGAAATTCTGAGTGAGTTGTAAGCTGCTTTAGCTTGTAATCGAGAATCTGCTTAAGGGAGTTGTGAGAGTCTAGAGTTCGTTTAGCTCTTTTCTTTCAGTTGGCTTAGTTCTTTACCAGGCGGTGAGGAACCATCTGAGACTTAAACGGTGCTGTAAACTGTTACAGGGTCTTGTGATGATTTTAATTGGAAGGCCGGGGCTGTTGCCCTCGAATTCTAAAAAAAAAAAAAGTATGCGAGTTTTAAAGGAGATTAGGGAATCGGGTCATTACATTCCGGGCGACGTGGTCAGGAACTTCCTGCTCGCCGGCGAGGAAGTCGATGGTCTCCAGCTCATACTCAGCGCCGACCTCCTCTAGGCACACCAACACCCGCGCCACGTTCGTCGACATGGGGTGCCCGAATACCTTCACCGGCGGCACCATGCTCGTCAAATGACAGATGATTGTGTGGGTGATGAATGACTGATGACTGCTGTAGAGCCTGCCAGGAGACTGCTGGGCAGAAGCTTCCTCAATGCTCTATATAAGCGAGTGGCCGATCCATGTAGCAGCGGCTGCTGATACAAGTAGTGGATTGGACGATATGAATGACAGGTGTGAACTACCAAAGAGGTGCACTACGAACTTTCGCGACGATGCTACTGTTCATTCCGTGACGGGCTCTTTTTTTTTCCGTTGCGGTAAATCCCTCGATTTACCGCAGCGGGCACTTTTAATTAACCGTGACAGTCACTTTTGCTCGCTGCGGTAAATCGATTTATCGCAGCGGGCATCTTAATATGCTCGTTCTGGAAATGTTCTATTTATCGTGATGGATGTCTTAAGATGCCCGCTATGGTAAATTAATTTACCGCAGCGGACATCATAAAGGGTCCGTCACGGTAAATGGAAGGCCCAATAAGCCCAAGCGAGCCCAATATTCCCATCTTCATATATACAGCAGACTAGGGTTTCATTCACCCCGCAGCTCTCCCTCTCCAGCGCCCGAAGTCCTAATCACGTCGCACTCCACTCCGACTCCCTCACTCTCTTCTCACTCCGCTCCGGTACCCTCTCCCTCCTCTCCACTCCGCTCCGACGCCCGAAGTCCGGGCCTCTCCACTCCGGCACCCCCTCCCTCCTCTCACTCCGCTGCTCCTCTCCACGTCGCATGTCAAGGCCGTGGCCGGCCGGGCGACGCGCGCTGGTGCCAGACGGGCGACGCGCGCGGAGGCATGTCAAGGCCGTGGCCGGCCGGGCGTCGCTGTGGCGGTGGCGTGGCAGGGGAGGGAAGGGACCCTCTCCGCGGCGCTCGCGTGCGTGGAGCTCCCGGTGGCGGGATGCGCGGTGGAGCTCCATTCGGCTCGACGTGGTAGCTACGCCACTCCCCTCTCCCCACTCGTCCTACATCTCGTCCTTCATCTCTCACAATCTCTCATTCTCCCTGCAGATCTACGACGCAGACGGCGCAAGGAAGCACGGCCGACTCGGCCCCGACGCGGCGGATCCGGCGGCAGCGGGCACCACCGTGGAGGATCTGGAGGCGGCGAGCTCCGGCACGGTGGATCCTTCCTCGACACCGGCCGTGGAGGACATGGCGGCGGCGAGCTTAGGCACTGTGGAGGACGACCGGATCTGTTGACTGCGGCGCGGATCGATGGCAAGGACCACCAGAATCGGCGGCGTCGGCGTTGCAGCCCTGGATGGGCTCAGCAGGCCTGTCTAGGGTTATTAGCTTTTTTTTATTTTTTCAAAATTCTTTACCGCAGCGGGCGTTCTAATGTGCCCGCTGCAGTAATTCCATCTTCCGCAGCAGGCAAAGGCGCCCGCTACGGTGAAGGCCACGACCGTGACCTTCCATCCGTGGCGAAAGCCTTCGCCCGCTGCAGAAAATACATATTGCCCATCACGGTTGTCCTTTTGGGTAGTAGTGGTGAAAGAGTTGACAAACTAAGACTTTGCTGCTATTCGAGTTTCTAGTTTAAAAGTAATATAACGCACCGAGCTGAATTAAAAGTACCAATTTGGTAGAGACGAAACCACGAGAAATAATGAGATTGGAGCGTTCGAAGAACCTGTTCTTGGTAGTATGCGTTGAGTTCACTGTAGTTGGTCTCCTACTCAGATCATAATTTCCTCTATGATACCAGTGAACTAAACTATATTCACCTTCCAACTTCATTATCCAGTTCTGACAACTATGTGGTCCTGCATGTCTGCATTCAGTGATCTGTTACTCGGATCATGCATAATTTATAGTATACCTCACATCAGTGACATAACATAACTAGGAAATAATTGAATTTCCTAATACATAAAATTAACCCATCAGTGACATAACATGACATTGAAATTGAATTTAATTTCCTCAAAGGAAAAATTAACCCATCTATATATGGATTCAAAAGGTTAAACTCCATATATTTCAAGTTATCATTTATATCTCTATTGCAAAACATCTAGGAATTTTAAGACAAACTAAGAGACTGCATAAAAGACACACATTTCCTAATCAGACTCTATCATCAACATGTTTAATGGTGATTGATTGATAAATAAAACGTATTTAATGACAAAGTTGTTTTTGTCCTCTAGAATGCAATATATTTGAGAACAAATTTTGAATGCACTATATTACATGACAGATGGACTAGATGGCTAAAAAGTTAGATATATATAAAATTGTAGTAGATATATTTATTTTTTTATGAAAGAGGAGGGATTTGCACACCTTTTTATTGAAACAAATAAGGACAGATGGAGTAGATGGCTAAAAAAATAGATAGTATATAGAATTGTAATAGATATATCGTTTGTCATGTACTAGAGTAGGAACATTAGGAGAAATATTCCCTGAGTGGCATATAACTGATTGCATGGGATGTTGTCGCAGTTGAAGGATATTTAGGGCTTGTTTAGTCAGCTTCTAACTTCTTTACAGCGGATTATATGAAGTTTTGTGAAATTGTTAAATTAATGTAACTAGATTCCGGTGAGAACTAATAAGATTACTCTCTACATTCCAAATTTATATTGTCTTTAAGTTAAACATGTAGATATCATCAGGCATCTCTATAATTCTTGGTCTTGGGGCTTTGCTGTGATCCTGCATTAGACATTGTTCCTAATCACGGCAAAAAAAGAATCCACACACAGATCGTCAGTCTATCTCTACCAGCTTACCCAAAGTGAAGGCACCTATCTTAAAGTTTTCCGGTCACACCATTTTGGTGGTGTATATTCCCCTCACCTGGACCCAAAACTCAGCGAGACATCCAAGAAAAGGTTCAATGTTTCCATTCCACACCTTGGAAGATGTCATGATAGCTCTTCACTTCCTTTCATGAGGGAATCTCACTAGAAAACTAAAGTCATCAAGCTTCTTCGACTGCCAATTCCATTGTCTAGCAAATAATGCTCTAAAATGTGTCTTGGTCCACCTCCACCTTCTCTATAGTGAATATTACACAGTTGTCAAAACATGTTCAAAGTGTGAACTGTTTTTGTTTTGCTATACACCGACATGAAAGAAATCTAAACCCTTGTTTGCACTTCCATATACTGCACTGCCATATGAGGATCATTCTTGGGGCACCTATCTGCAAAGTGATCCTTTCTAAAGCACACAAAGCAAACTATAGGTTTGGTACGTGAAGCATTAAACTAACCAGGCTCCCAAAGCTATAGCAGATGACATACATGGACTTGTCCCTAGAGCTTTCTCACCTTGATTATTCATCATCTCTTCTCCCTGATTTCACAAGCTGGGAGTCCTCTGCTGAGTTCGATTTTGGGATCCGTTAGCTTGCTCTTGCTGAATCTGATGATGAGACCGGTTTGGCCCATATGTTGTTGAGGCTATCTACATATCTTCCTCTATTTCCCCGTCGCGCCCATCTTGGTTGACCCACACCCCCGCCCCCCCAACCCACACCCCCCCCCACCGTCGCGCCCATCTACTTTTGGCACCTCTCGTGCCTCTGTAATTTCATTTGTATTTTCTTTATCATTTATACAGAAAAATAAGGGGGGGGGGTTGTTTCCACTAAATCCTCAAGAAAAAGATGTTTATAGGCATTTAAAGAAAGCTTGAAGGTATAAATTTAAAGAAAGCTACATGGTACAAACTAGAAAAGCCAAGAGGACTTGTAACTTTGAACAATTGAAATACTTATAATTTAGAAAGAAGAATTCATAAATGAAACAAGTCAAATTGATGATTACTGGGAAGACACCAAAAGACGAAAGTTCTTGTTCCCCGTTTTGCAAAGAAAACAAACACACAGATACACTTTCCTCGGCTTTGGTCGTATAGCCATGTATGTAACAGTTAAAGATCGAATAACCAGAAACGTCAACACTAGCTATAATAGTAAATGTTCTCTAATATAACATGGTCAGAGTATCAAATACACTATGGTAAAAAAAAAGAACATCATATACACAAGCACATAACCCTTGCAAATAAATTAAGGCCTGCAATCAAGTTACAACAGAATTTATTGGAATGAATGAAGCGACATATAGAGAACCCACCTCATTCATCATGCAAACCTGGAAATAAAAATAAATAGATCCCTTACTTTTACTGATAGAATGGGATGATGCCACCATCCCTTTGTGCAGTCATGCCCGGATCACCATATCGGGGCTGATCTTCTTTAGCGATGGTCGTTCTATTACTCTCTCCCACCAAGCCTTAACATGAGGGTACGAGTCGAGGACCGACGCGTGTGGGGGTCGTCATGACGTGGAAGGTGTACGGGAAGTGGTTGAGGTCTGCAAAGCTGAAGAAGTCTCCGGCGAGATAAGAGGTACTTGTTCTTTGACAGGTGCGCCTCGTAGACATCGAGCACCTTGTTGAGCTTCTCAAGGCTCTCCTCCACGACCTTCTCGTTGGGCGACGTGCCCAGCCTGGCAGGGTACACCACGCACTCGTAGAAGATGGGCGCGAGGGCGGGCAAGTAGGTGTGCGCCCCAACCTCCGTCCACACGTCCACCATGGCGGCTTCCTCTGGGTTGCCTTCTCGTAGAAGGTCGACATGGGCCGCCTTGGAATATTTGCGGAGTACGTACTTTGCGATTGCTCGGGACTCTGGGAATTCAACGAGTTAATAATAAGCAAGCTAACGTTTGTGGCAGAATCCTAGTGATGAATCGAAATGGATTGCAAGCATACCGAAGAGCATCGTGTCCCCATCCTGAAACGCTGGGATTTGGCCGAACGGCTAACATCAGCATGTACCGTAACATCAGAATCCACTGAAGTACGAGTAGTCAAAGCATCGACGAAGATGAAATCTTGACAAGAAAAGCTGTATTACGTACGTTTTTGGAGAGGTGTTGTGGCCCCTTGTGCTCCTGGGCCGTGTAGTCGACCTCAACGACCTCGTACTCGACGCCAACTTCCTCCAGGCACGCCATAACCCTCTCCGCGTTGGCGAACACCGCTGATCCGAACACCTTCACCGGCGCCATCATGTTTGCTTGCTTGCTCAGCTCAGCTTTGGTCCGATGGCAGCGATCGAGGAGAGGTCAGCTCTCCTGCTATGCCTGGTACTTGGTGGTGAGGTAATTGTGGTGGTTAAAAGGGGATATGCAACAAGCGAGCGAGTTTGGCCAATTATTTGTCCCGCACCATTGTTTGGCCAATTATTCGACGGTGGAGTGGAGGTTTCATATCCATATGCTTCCGATCGATTGGACTCTGGAAGTCGCCGGCACGCTCATCGACACTTTAAATAAATATTAATTTTATGGCCACCTGGCTACCTGACATTTGTTGTCCATATAGAAAATTATATATCTTATCAGAGCCAATTGGGATCAAAGTGTCTCGCTCCACAACCACAATCATATCTTTCTTTTTTATTTTATTCCCTACAACATTATTTAAGGGCAACCATGATAACTGGACAATCAAGTAACATTATTGATTTATTAATCAAAATCTTCACCGGATTTGCCAACTTGCAATGATAGTTTTACAGTATCAAAAAAATAATTAATGTTAAGTGAGCCAACAGAATAGGTAGCTTATTTATTTGATCGAAAAACATACCACTTGCTGGCATTTTTTTAGAACGACAACAACGTTGGTAATTGCGCTTTCTGGAAAGATATTGTTCCTTATCAACACCAGAAAGCAATGAATATCTTTTCCGTTCACGTTGCCTCTTCATTTCTGATGATTGATGCAATTAAGTTTATCACATTATCAATAATATTTTTATTGTGAGCATCTCCAACAATTTAATATTTTTTCTTTATCATTTGTTGAAGTTTGCCAACTCCCAAAACGAAATAGGGAAGAGAAAAAAGTCTTCTTCAAGAGTTTTACAAAATTAACTTTGTATTTACCAAATTATGGACCCAAAACTGTATTGGCGCGGAAATTTGACAGCGCGCGCGGCCTCCATTTCTTTACGGAAATGTTTCTTTCTCTCTCGTTTCTTTGCGTACACCAAGGTTCATGCGTCAGCGCATGGCTTCTCGTCTTCTCTTGTCGTGTGCTTATGTCCTATCATCCTCAGGCGCTAAAATGGGACAAAATCCTGGCGATGCTCCCGGTGGTGTACCTGTCGGCGGGGATCTGCACGGCGCTCATCATCGTGGGCGGCGGCAGCATGAAGATGCTGTTCGGCATCGCGTGCGGCGAGTCGTGCCTGGCGCGGCCGCTCACCACCGTGGAGTGGTACCTCGTCTTCGTCTGCGCGGCCGTGCTGCTGTCCCAGCTCCCCAACCTCAACTCCATCGCCGGCGTGTCGCTGGTGGGCGCCACCGCCGCCGTCGCCTACTGCACCATGATGTGGACTGTGTCCGTGGCCAAGGGCAGGCTGCCCGCCGTGTCCTACGACCCCGTGCCGCGCGGGAGGACCGCGGAAAGACGCGAACACAAGCGCCCGGTGTTCGGCATATATGCAAGTTCTCTTTCAATTTACCAAGTAAACCAAAATACTAACTTAAATTGTAAAACTGTTGGATAGCTGATTTTAAGAACATTAATAAAAAAATAAAAATACCAAACAAAAATACCAAACTGTTAGAGATGTTCTTACGACGATGTCTATGCGTCCTACGCACCACAGAGAAAGAGTATGTCTGGATTTCTAGACGTACATGGTTTAATTTGCTTTGTCAGGCTTAACATGCAAATATATGAAGAGAATCAGTTCCTTGAAATTTTTAGAGAAAGTCAATTTATTTATGAAGATAGATAAAAACAATTTTCTGTAAATGGTTTTTCAGGTGCGAGTTTTGTGAAACGAGTAACAAGGTTGTCTTTAAGATGCTATGCAGCACTTCTGTGAAACACATTTTCTGTGTTCTGTAAATGCTATGCTTGTTCTTTTTTATAGACGGCACCGCCAATCTGTCCCCAGGCAACTACGACCTGAGTTCAGTGTCGCTTTTAGGAAGGTAGAACACACTACACAAGAACGCATGCTTCCTACGCCCCAAATCTTATCTGTTGGACTGTAACAAAGGGAAATAAGCACGACGACTTAGTCCAGCAAAATTAGTCAATGTCACACACAACGTTGGGCTTATTTTTTTTTACTTTGCGAGAAAGTGACACCATGGATTAAATTATTGTCAATGCCTTCGTACAATTCCTGCATAGTGTACAATCAAGCTAAGGTCTTGTTTGCATGTTATAGATTCACCTCAATTCACATGTATTGAGATAGAATAAGCCATAATTTAGTTTCACCGAAAACATGTGGAAATGATATGGATCCGATTGTATCCAAACAAGACCTAAAACTCCATAACGGGGCTGAGCTTCTTCAGCGACGATCGTGCCATTACTCTCTCCCACCACGCCTTGACGTGAGGGTAGGAGTCGAAAAGCGATGCATATGGTGTCCTCATGAAATGGAAGGTGTATGGGACGTGGTTGAGATCGGCGAGGCTGAAGAAATCTCCGGCGAGATACAATTGCTTGCTCTTGAATAGGTGCGCCTCATAGACACCGAGCACCTTCTTGAGCTTCTCTAGGCTCTCCTCCACCACCTTTTGGTTGGGCGAGGTTCCATGCTCGAAGGGGTACACCACACACTCATAGAAGATGGGCGCGATGGCGGGCAAGTAGGTGTGCGCCTCAACTTCTGACCACACGTCCACCATGGCAGCTTCCTCTAGGTTGCCTTCTCGGAGCAGGTCGATTTGAGCTGACTTGGAGTATTTCCGGAGCACATATTTTGCGATTGCTCGGGACTCTGGAAATTGTTCAAAGAGATGTAAGGAGACATGTGTGATTATGTTTCCAAGTGACAAAACACATAGCAATCTAGCGTTTTTGTGGAAGTAAGGTAACGCAGTTGTGACGAATCGAATTGGACTATAAGCTTACCAAAGAGCATCAGGTCCCCATCCTGAAACGCTGGGAGTTGGCCGAACGGCTGCAGGAACCATGTACATGTACCAGAACATCAGTTTGCAGTTTGCACCCACTGTATGGACGCATAATTGAAGAGAATAATAAACACAGATCGATGCAGTGATCTAATCAAGCGATATATATACCAGGCCAGGGTTAATTACGTACGTTTCTTGCAAGGTGTTGGGGCCCCTTGTGCTCCATGGCCGTGTAGTCGACCTTAACGACATCATACTCGACGCCAACTTCCTCCAGGCAAGCCATAACCCTCGCTGCGTTCACGAAGTCCGCCGTCCCGAACACCTTCACCGGCGCCATCTTCCTTGCTCGGCGCAGGACAGCGCGGAGAGGAGAGGTCAAGATGCGCAGAGTGCCCTGCTATGCCTGGTAAGGGTGGACTGGTGGAGGGATACACATACAGTACACCTCATCTCGCGGTAGTTCGTTGACGACGAACTGAATTTAAACTCTGAAAGCGATCGAAAATAGACCCAGTGGGTGGCAGAGGTGTAGAGAAGGGGGTGGTGCCAAAGTCAATGGGCCTGCAGGACACGTCGGAAGGCCCGGACTTTATTGTGCGTGCATCATCAAAAAATATTTTTTTGGAGCCGTTGGAATCCAGCTGTCTACACTCTACAGGGAAAAATATATAGTATACCAGGGGTGTGCCCGAGGCCGGCAGGTTTGTTGGAGCAAAAAACTGCACATCGGTGTCTGAACATGGGCGTGGTGTTATCTAAATCTTAAACATGGAAAATGTACATCAACTATAAGGCATCCGCAATGCGTGATAAATACAAGAGAGAAAAAAAAACTTGCTCTTGATCAAATTCATAGGCACATTCCAAAACCATCTGAGTGTCATATGATGCTATCTATATGTTATGAATTGCATGGTAGAAGTTAGCACTATTAACGTGGTCTACCGTATACCGTTTCGGATACCCTAAGCTAACTAATGTTACCACATGAGATTTAAGTTGCTGAGGTAATCCACCTACATAGCATGTTGATTGCACGTACGATAACATAAGGCAACAATATGTTCGGCCCACGGCCAGTAGGGAAGAGATGTGATGAGACTGGCATGTGGGCCCTTGTGCAATTTGGGCGCTGTGCAGAGATAACAAACTAAATGATAATGATTTAAATCTTAGGTGAAATGATTATTAAGTTTAGCAACCTAGATGTCGCTACTATATATGAAATATCTACGCCATATTCGTTTGCTCTTATTAGCACTTACAGCCAGCGATTCAATAGTGTTTTCCTCTCATAAGAAATCAGCACCAACCAAATTCACCAAGCCCAAAACGAGCAAATGAACAGACAGGACAGCCAAATCCATTCTATCAAATGATCTCTATTGATGATTATTTATTTATTACAAAAAAACCAAAAAGAATGAGTTTTTTCTAGCTCTAGGATTATGATCTTCGGCTCATATGTAATACCTCTTTACCACACACTACACGCTCATTTGTAAATAAGTATAGAACATCATCTTCTTGTATTAATATGTCAAAATTTGCATTCAATGTTTTGACAGTTAAATGATGTAAAATGAAAAGTTTCAACTATAAAGTTTGGATCTTATCAAGCACCATAAATTTGGTTATAGGAAGTGTCTACATCTAAGATTGTTTTAAAAATTCTGAAAATCTAAATTATCAATATATAAAAATTTCAAATGAAAATCTAAACAATTTCAAATGAAAAACATAGACAATACAAACATGTAGATCGTGTTCACTACTATATATAATTCTCGTATTCATTATGTAAACATTTAGGGTCGTTGAAATTTAGAGTCAAACTTCATAATCATATATATATTGAGACTCTAAATGACTTTAAATAGAAACCTAATCAACTATAAGGTTGTACAATGCATTGACCACTATAACTTTGGTGCAGATCATGTCAACATCGTTTGAAATTCTAAAATATAGAAATCAAATTAGAGAAATTAAAATGAATTTTTGGTACCCCAAATACTTTAAAATAAAAAAACTTATCAACTACTCCCTCCGTCCCAAAAAAGATGACGTTATAGGAAGCGTGCCAGTCAAACTTTCTCAATTTTGACTAGGTTTATACAAAATACGTGCAACATTTATATCTCTAAATAAATTTATTAAAAAACTAGACTTAAAGATCTTTCTGATGATACTAATTACTTAGCATAAATATTTATATATTTTAATATATAATTGCCGACAGTTTGAAAACGTTGACTTCTCGGGAAGCGAGAATGACATCTATTTTAAGACGGAGGGAGTACAAAGAGACAACTGGAATTTTCAAATGGTATTGGATTGTTGCCACAATTTCCTAGTCCACGTTGAAGAACCGATCGAGCTACTAAGACTCTGTTCCACTATCATCCACTAGCTACTAAATCCATTCAAGAACGCTGGTAACACTCTAGTCTAACACTCAAATCTCAATGAATCGATGTATGTTAGGCTGTCTTCTTTTTATCTTTTGTTGTAATGTGAACTAGAAACCCTAGTCTGTATCCAGATGGTGTTTGCTTTCTTAAAAGCAGAGGGAACCTTTCTTTAAAAAACCTCTAATCTCAGATCTCAGTTGTTGGCTTTGGATGCTCTCCTAAAGTTCCATTCTCCACTCTATATATGATGACAACAATAGTATAGAAGAATATAGCTCCAAAAAAATGTTGGTGTAAAATTTATTTGGAGGGGCGAAAGGGTAATAAATGCATACATCATCGGATGATGCGCCCACCAACTATTGCCAATGCCAAATAACATGGCACTTTCCTGATATGACTAGGGCCTTGTTTAGATCGTGAAAAAAATGAACCCGATAAATAGTATTATTTTCGTCTTATTTGACAAATATTATCCGATCATGGACCAACTAGGCTCAAAAGATTCATCTCGTGATTTTTAACTAAACTGTGTAATTAGTTGTTTTTTATCTACATTTAATGCTCCATACAAGCAGCTAAATATTGATGTGATGGAGAGAGAGTGAAAAAATTATAACTTTTGGAGGGATCTAAACATGGCCTAGTTCCTATAATAAATAGTTGGGACGAGAATTTCTCCACTTGATCTCGGCCAGGCACTGCTACATAATGTTTTATCACTGTTCACCTCATCGTTGCCAAAAGAACGAAACTTGTAGTGATGAGTCTTCATCGTCGATGCCACCACCTGACAGACAAGATTTAGTTTAGAAAGCGTAGGTAGCGGCAGTGTTGATGCATATAATTGTCGGCTCGTGTCTCGAGCGAGCAGTGGTGACCATTAGACCCATTGGGCTGAACGGCAAAACATGGCCCAACACACCATATCTGACCACGGCTGGGCGCACGGCGCGGCGACACGCTTGTGGTCTTCTAGCTTTTCCTCTCACCTTACACATAGAGAGAGCAACCAACTTCCTATTTAAGTTGAGCTCTCTCAGTGAGTGTACCATGTGGTACTAATCCCACTTTCACTTAGCACTAATTGTGGAACCTTTAAAATTCTAGTGATTAATTGTTTAATTAAGTATCGGTATAGCCCAATTAATCCAACAATATCTACACAAATTTACATCGAATTTTATCAAGATCCAGGCCTTGTTTAGATACCTAAGTTCACCCCTAAATTCCACTATGCAAAAAGAAAATTCCCCATTATATTAAAATACCGGCACATGTATGAAGTACTAAATATAGATGAAATTAAAAACTAATTGCACAGTTTAGTTGTATTTTGCGAGATGAATATTTTAAGCATAATTAATCAATGTTTGAACAATTATTACCAAATAAAAATAAAAAAACTACAGTGCACGACAGGAAAAAATGCCAAATTTAGATGTCAAACTTAGGCATCTAAACAAGCCCCAGTTCATTTAGTCACTGTTAAAGAAAAACAGAAAGCTAACAGACACCTCTGTCCCAACTTTTCACGCACGAGCACGAAACATAGGAGCTCGCGCTCGCTGGCGGACCCTACGCACACGGCGGCGGCGCGGCCGTTCCGGCGAGCCTACGCACTCACGGATGAGAAGAGCTAGCAGAGAAGCATCAGCAGCTCACCGTGACGCAAGCTCAGGTGACTATTGAAGCGGAGGGGTTCCCAGGTGGCCTGGCCATGTACGCCCACCGCGGTCGGCGGCGCTCCGCCACGGACACCACGCAATCGACGAGCTCCCTGGACAAGGTAGCGCGAGCATCGGATAGATAGGGTCAAGGCTAGCTCAAAGGTACGAGCAATCGAAGTGCTGTCAACCCTTTACCTCCAATCTTACCGGCTCGGCAACGATCGTGACCGGCGGCGAGCAAAGCGCCAAATTGGCGGCCGGTGGTGCTGGTCTACGCCTTGGTGGGCGTCGGCTGCTATCTAGCTTCGCTAAATACTTGCTAACAAAAGGATGGAGCTGTGAAGCTCGAGCTCGGTGATTTGCGATGGAGAAGGTGTGGCAGCTCTGCTCACGGTGCGGCCATGGGGAGAGTGCGAGCGAACTGACCAAGATAAAGGCGTGGCGTCATCGGTCGATGGCCCAACACAAACATGTGCACAGGCGACGAGACCCGACGACTCGGTGTGACGCGCACGGCGGGAAGTGGCCAGACCGAGCGGGGTCGCCGGTTAGAGTGGCAGGGTTAGGCCGGAGCTCGACTCGTCCTTGCCTTGGCAGCGGCGCTAGCGAAGACGTTTATGGGCGGCGCTAGGGACGAAATGCGCCTAACCTGTCGGGGCCACGGCCTGCGCGGCGACCTTGACAATTTTGTTAGGTGTTGTCCGGTTCTTTGGAGCAACATCGATGTTCTTATCAAAGTCTCCAATTTAATTTTTATATAAATAATTTAAGTATAATATTATCTCTTATTTTAGTTTCATTGAGTTGAATAATATTTTTATTAGTTTACATTAATTTTCTTTATATGGGACTATTAGTTGCCATATTGTTTGGAGCTAAGTTGATATGGTTTTTAATTTTTTCATAATTAATGTATAATATTATTCATTAAGCTAATCTACTAATTATTAATTTCTCTATAATTTTATTGAGCGGAGATGGATCGAGAATGGATGAATCTGTCTCGAACGGACAACCAATACATAAGTGGCGTCCAAACGTTTATCGATGCTGCAATAGGTCATGTTGGAGTTGGAAACATGATATACCCATGAAAAGATTGCATGAATGATATGATGATTTCGAATCCCTAGATTATCCGATCACACTTGCTTATGAAGGGGGTTCATGCCAAACTATAGGATATGGTGTCAGCATGGGGAGGTTGGTGTAAATGTTGCGCAGAGAAACAATGATGTTGTGGACATGACTAACGTGCACCACCACGATGATGACGAGGATCCCGGTGTCAACATGGAACCTGTGGCTGTCGTTAATGATGTGTTTAGGAATACGCTAGCGGATGATAACGAGAAAGAAGATGGCATTTCTTCGATGCTACGTAATGCAGATACCGGGTTTCTTAGTGATAGTCAGCTGAAAAAGCTAGATAAAATGAGAGAAGATGGCAAGACACCATTGTGTAAGGATTCTATTATGAGCAAATTGGAAGGCCTCGTCATGCTTTTGGAGTTCAAATCTACATACAGATTGAATGATAAAGGCTTCAATGATTTATTAGCTAAATTATTGAAAATTGTCCCAGCACCAAGTGAGCCGCCAGAAAAGACATACTAGGCCAAGCAAATGATCCACCCCCTCTGCCTCGAGGTTGAAAAAATCATGCATGTCCCAATTATTGCATATTGTGCCGTGGAGACACATACAAAGACCTAGATAAATGTCCCCAGTGTGAAGCTCCTCGGTACAAGAAAGGGCCATCAAATGAGGGTACCAAGATGAGAGGAGGCCTGTAAAGGTTTGTTGGTACTTTCCTATAGCTCCAGAGATGCGTAGGCTATTCGCATGTGCAAAAACAGCCAAGCTGCTGCACTGGCATGGCAAAGAGCGTAAGAAAGACAACATGATAAGGCACCCTGCCGATGGGCATGACTGGAAATAGCCGGCGGCCAACAATAAGCGTGGGATCTATGTCATGTGGGCAATGTTCTGTTATATTGGGTAGACTATGAAAAAGCCACATGAATTGGTGAGTATAATCCCTATTTCATTTATTTCTTTTATTAAATAAAAAATATGGTGTACTGATTTAATCTTTGCCTCTATCTTTTTGGAACGATAGCGCCAGAAATATAATCACCAAAGGCTGCTAGAATTCAAGATCGTCGTACTTTAATATGAGTTGGCAGAGTTCCTCTTGGCACAAGTTTTTTCAAAAGATGGATTATTTTCAATTGTACAAGCAAGCAAGTACAAGGAGCATTGTACAAAAGCCGACCTCAAAAGTCTGTTGTAATTATTTATTTTCTTATTTTATTGTTGAAGATCTTCTATCGAACATTTTAATGTAACCATGCCGGATATTTGTATTGTGTTTGTATTGTTGATGGAAAACTATAATTATAATTAATAGCATTATAATATTTATAATAAGTTAAAACATTAATTAATACAAAAATTATTATAAAATAAAAATTATAATTATAATTAAAAAAATTTAGAATTATAATTATAAGTAATAAATAAAACTGATAATATTACAAATCAAAAATTAAATTGAGAAAACGATCATTGTCAGCTCGTAACACAAGCCGACAGTGTTGGCTCAGTCAACACAGTTGGCTCGACGACAACGCCGGCAGTGTTGGCTTAGACAACACTATCGGCTCACAGAACAATCCGGCAGTGGTGTCAGAGATAACACTGCCAGGTACGGCCACATCCACTAGTGTTGCTTGAGAGGACACTACCGGCTCGAGCCACAAGCCAGCAATGTTGAGTTCGTCTAGCATTGCCGGGTTGTACTACGATTCGGCAATGTTGGTTTGTTATTACTGCCGACGCCAAGTTTTCAGCAGTGATGTGCCCCCACATCACTGCCAACTGTTCACTGCTGGTTTAGATTCTGGCAGTGATGGGGGTTAAGCGCCGACAGTAATAAAACGAATAGTGAGGCCTCACCGTATGATCTATACTGGGTGCCACGCAAGCACACTGCATCATATGAACACCAGTTTATCACCGGTCAAAGCCATTTTTGCCTAGGAAACAATGTCAACAAATGATCCGTCCAAGTTCAATCCTATCATCCTCTATATATATCCCAGTGTTGTTTCCAAGTCCATTGCAAGTCCAACATCGACCAATTCAAAATTTTTGATATCTTTGTCTTGGAACCACTTCAATGGGGTTATTTATCACCATGATATTGACTAAGGATTATCCTATTGTGCACAAAATGCTTTTTCCTCTAACTCCCTCAATATGAATGCATTGGCCCCCTTATAATAGAATGGCCTAAAAGCACCTCCAATAGTTTGGCATCCGGCTTTTCCATCTCTTACTTTTTGGGTAGAATGTAGAACACCTGAAAGGACCTAGGATGTCACCTAGAGGGGGGTGAATAGGCATTTTTAAAAAACCTAAAACTTATAAACTCGAAACGCAGAAGTTAAATACCAACCGGAACTTCCAGTGTGTTTGGATCGGAAGTTCCGGTCAGGACCAGAACTTTCGGTGCGAACCACCAGAACTTCCGGTTCCCTAATGAGCTATAAAATCAGAGTGAAATGAATTACGATTTTAGTTTTAATCGTTACCACACCCTGCAAGATGTTGTTGATGATGATGTTGAACTCCTCGTGGCTTGGCACCTCTCCAAATTGTTGATCAAGCCCTCCAACCTATGAAAGTAGGGGGTGGAGAGGAGGAACACAAACAAACAAGAACAAGGGTAGTCGATGCTACCACCACAGCAAGACACAATATTTGTTTATCCGAAGTTCAGTTTCCGTCAAAACCTACTCTCCATTGAGGGAGCTGCGGGAGACCCAAAGAACCTTACCTAGAGGATACCAACACAGGTCACTCTAGTTCTAGAGGATACAACACATGTCACTCTAGCGGGAGTCTTTTCCAACTCCTTATCTTTGGGGTTCCCCCCTAGGATACCACGTAGGTAATCACTCTAGCCGGAGTGGTATTCCAACTCCTTTTCCTCCTTCACTATATGATTCCTTCCCTTTCGGCGGTGAAACCAAACCGTTACAAATGATCTGAGGCAACCACAAGCTCTAGGGTGCTCTCCGGTGACGCCTAACCGTCTAGGACCGAAGAGTCCAAGAGTAACAAATGCAGCTCATGAAATAGACAATATGCTCAAGTGCTCAAGTGATGGCTTGCTCTCAATTTTGAATCTCTCTCTCAACCCACAAATTGGATTTGTCGATTTGGATCAATCACTCACTAAGAGTTGGGCTTAAAATTGGGCGATACAGACCAACCTGAACTTTCGGTCTAAGACCGAAACTTCCGGTCTAAGACCGAAACTTCCGGTCCAACTTCTGGTCCTATCTAGATCTGACCGCTGGGCTTAAAATTGGGCGATACAAACCAACCTGAACTTCTATTCGGAACACCGAAAGTTCCGGTGAGCACCAGAACTTTCGGCCAGAGGACGGAACCAAATACTCGCACGCCGTTGCTCACGAAAAAACAACTATTGGAACTTCCAGTCCATGTACCGGAACTTCCGGTCCGGGTTGGAACTTCCGTTACAAGTTCGGAACCTTTCTCTTTCACACGGTCGTGTGGGGGTGAAGAACAACTAGAACTTCTAGTCGCAAGACCAGAACTTCTGGTGCACGAGCTGAGAAGACATCTAAGTGTGTCTAAGTGCAAGGTGTGTCTCTCTCAAGCAAACTTGGGTAGATTTGAGCACTTAAGAATATAAATCTGTGAACATGATGCACCCCTCTTAATAGTACGGCTTTCCTATTAACTCAGATTTAATAAAAAATAAATATAAACCTCTTGAGTTGCTTTCTTTCAACTGAAGCCGATTCTTTCATTCTTCATTAGATGAGGGTGCCAACATGTCAACTTTGATTTGTTCTTGAGCATAGCCATCTTGAGCACATGACTTGATTCCATTCATCAAATATAGATAACTTCAAATGTACTAAGTCACTATCATCAAACACTCCAAAAGTGATTTGATCCTCCACATCAGTATGACCTTTGAATCTTGATTAGTACCTCAACTAAATACAAGAACTTTCTTTTTCACCATCTCAAGTTATCAAGTCGCATCTTGTGTTGAGTCATCCATTTATTTGTATAATTATCTTTTCATTTCAATATAGCAAGCTTTGAGTAGGAGACCATTACATATGCAATCCCTCATGTCTCATTAACCAATTCTTACTGTGCTTGCTTTCACATGAATAGGAGTCTCACAATAGATAAGCCTTTGAATGAATTCTATTTGCATTGTTGTCTTGTGTTTGAACTAGATTGTTTATACAACATCACATCATTTAGCTTTACACACTTTGATCAAATACTTGTGAGATAACTAATTTCTTGTCCAATACTTCAACAAATATGTTAGATCTTTAATTGTGTT
>CM041634.1:23489434-23689384 GCA_023333625.1 Bothriochloa decipiens
AAATTTCAAGCCATTTCAAATAGATTTCATCACACAAACATGGCTCACAGCACACCTGTCGTTACCAAGGAAATGGGTACCCCAAACCCTTGGTTTACCGGACTAAATCCTGCAAAATCAGCAACACGAACCCTCAAGTGACCTCCCACGATTAACGTTCGAAGGCCTGCAGGCTAAAGCATATTGGGTTGACCTGCGAATGGGCTACGATGGCCCAAAGCCAAAGCCTGCTCGAGGGGCTACCGAGCGGACTGGGACTGTACACTCGAGGGTACAATTCGGGCGACCCCTCGAGGACGGAACTTCGCCTGGCGAACGAGCCTGCCCTCGAGGACGGAACCTCGCCCGGCGAATGAGCCTGCCCTCGAGGACGAAACTTTGCTCACGGGAATGGGCAGCCCTCGAGGACAACGCGCCCCTCGGCTACCGACTCTCCCGTACGGATCCGGGCACATTTAATGCGCTTTACCTACCCCCGCCTAACCGTATGGCCACAGTCACGGTAACAGTTGTGGGAGTGGCGGTCAAATCTTGCTTTTACCGCCCATGCCCCAGAATCCTGCAGATCGTACTTCGCTGTTGCACCATGCCGAGCACTGTGGCCCATCCAACACCCCCTCGAGACGCATAAATCAGCACGTTTCCCGCGTTTCCCGGGATTCGACCTTATCCAGTGAGGCTCGACCCCTTCGATTCGACCCCCTCGACTCGAGCCAAGTCCTCGACCACCGACCCTCGACTTCATCGGACGAACCCTCGAGCGGGACTCCAACAACTCTGGGCTGCACTTCAACAACTCCCGACACGATGGCTGCAGGGCCTCCATACCGACGTACATCACTACAGCAGCACCGACGAGATCGGCCTCAATGCCATGCATCACCGGCCATGCGAACGCTAAATATATGTACTCCTATGCCCCTCCTTCACCTATAAAAGGAGGCGCCAGGACGTTAGAAAGGAGAGACGAATGAGAGGATCTAGAGCATAGAAACACTAAGTCTTTAGATCACAGAACAATACCGTGAGACAGTGTAAGGTCGAGAGCCAGGCGTCCGAAACGCCCAAGCTCCACCTCACGCTCCTCACACCTGCTTGTATTTTCCCCTGTACTAGCACTTCGGTGCAAGATAACACGAACTATCCTCCCCCCGCTGGACGTAGGGCCTTCTTTGCCCGAATCAGGATAAATCACCGTGTCCTTCTTGCATCACCCACCGAATTAAGGGAGCATGCAATTACAAATATTACTCATTGATGTTAACCCCTCGAGGGTCAGAACACCAACAACACCTCATTCAGATTTGAAATATGGAGCAGATTTCAACACATTGAGCTATACTTCTTCAAACTGAACCAAACTTGAAGTTAATGTGTTTGAATACTTTCACAAGAAATATATCCATTCACTCCACTTAAAAGGTCTTCTCATGAACTTATCCATTCAAACCAACTCAAATTTGATTACTAAACATATAATCTATTCAAAATATCTCATAGCAAGCAACATATGCATATTTATCGAATTCAATCAACTCTCATATGAACCCAAAAGAATATGATCATCAAAAGATATACCTTTGCATCTCATGATCAACCAATATCAAGCTTCCTAAATAATATGCAAGCCTATGAATGGCACTTTGCCTTGAGCCCACAAAATCACCACTAAGATGATATATGGCATGACAATCATCAAGTTGACCTTTCTTGTCAAGCTATCATGCTATATATAAGATCAATTTCATCCAAAGGATTAGGTATAGATAATCACACAAATTGAATATGTGAAATCTCATGGATAAAAACTCAGTTGCATCCAAAATAGTGTTCTTGTCAAAACCACTTTGTTTATAAAATTTCTGATTCACTGTTTGGCATTTAGTATTTCTTGTATACCTGCATCTCAACAAGTGTATTGCCCTACAAAAGAGCCATTAAAAGCTCCATATGGCAAGTGAATTATATATCAAATGAATCTAATTAGCCACTTAAAATACTTCACAAATATTTCTATTTGTGAACTATTTAGCACTAGACACACATAGTGGCTATCCTATAGAGTTTAGGTACTTGATACCAATGGATAGAATGAAGCAGATGATATGATCATTAATATATCTTCGGGTCAACCATATAAGAGATTATGATAAAATTTGGTTGATAGCTTATGTGAGTATTTTCAAATTTGCTTGCTGAAGCACCCCAAGGCTTTCATCTCACCATCGAGTGCCTACATCAACATCCTAAGCATACTTTGGTAACCAACTCTTGTTGGGTCCTCTTGAGTTAGAAAACAAGTGCTTAGAAACCCAAATGGCTCTAGTGCTAACTTGTGATGAACGCATTGTTTGGCTATTAGTATATCCATTTGTGGTCTTCCTAAACTTATCATTGTAAGCATATGCATTCAGTTTAGGCACATCACCTTGGGGACAATCATAGCTTAGATGTCCCCTACTTCTACACTTGTAGCAAATGCGCCCTTTGTTTGCCAAAACCTTGTTTTGCTTGTTGGGACACTCATGTATCATGTGCCCAACTTCATTACATGCATAACATTTTCTTGTTGCAACTAGAGCCTTGCTTCTTGCTTCTTTGAATGCTAAGCAATTCTTAATTGAATGGCCCATTTTGTTGCACTTGACACAAGCTTTGGGTTCATCTTCTTTGAGTTGGTTAGCCAATTTGCTAGAGGCCTTTTTCTCATCCACTTCACACTTGTCGGCCCAACTCTTGTTTGGACACATGTTGCTCATATGCCCTATGCACTGTAGCCATAACATAGCCTTTTGCCATGTTTCTTGCTTGTGGCATGACTAGTTTGTTGGGTGTTAGAGGAAACACGGTTTGAACCCTTCTCAAGTTTCTTCACCATGTTTTCACGGTTATCTTGAGAAGGTTGTGCTTTCTCCTTACCCTTCAATCTAATCACATCCTTTCTTAACTTTTCAACTTCTTCTTTGAGCTTAGCATTTTCTAATAAATCACGCTCAATCAAACATTGGCTTGCTTGAGAAACACACTCAATAGTACACAAAGTGTTTGTTTGAGGATCATGAGATCGAGAAACTTTTACCGATGTAGTCACAACCTCATGTGTTGTTTCAAGCATAGCATGTGATTCTACTAGCTTCTCATGTAAGCATTTGAGATGATCATGCTCGATGTGAAGCTTATTGAACTTTCTTGAGAGAGTGTCAAGTTTTGCCTTGAGCTCAATGTTTTCCTTTTCTAATTGTGAGACACTAGAAAGAGAGTAGCTAAATCACGCTTAATTGACAATTTTGCATCCCTCTCATTGATTGCCTTTAGTTCTTCCAACATGGAGATGAGAAACATTTCTTACTGTTTAAGTGATTGTTCTTGCTTCTCATTTTCTTCTTCTAACTCAACATTCTTCTTAATTAACTTCAAGAATATGCTCTTATCTTTACTGTTGAGATGGTCTATAATGCCAAGATCTTCAATTTCAAGATCACACTCTTCTTGATCATCTTCATGTACAATCTCCTCAACTCGTTCATTTTTGGTTGCCTTCTTCTTGTTCTTCTTGGCCATAAGACACAAGGGATGAGTGTTATTTGTTACTAAGGTTGACTCATCACTTGGTCTCCAACGAGGTGCATCATCACTGTCTGGAGCTGCTTGTGACCTTGCTGCCTCAACCATACCAGACAAGTTTGGTACCATACAGGACACGTCTGGTATGTGTTGTCCAGGTGGCATTACAATACTTTGTTGTTGTAGCTCCGACTCTGCACTCTTGAGGTTGCTCGATGTTCTTTCATAGCAGAAGGATGTGGTAGGTATGTTTTCCATTGTTCTCCACACATAGCACTCATCACATTTGGACTTTCCATAAATCTCAAAAAGTTTAGTCCAAATGACATGAGCACTATCCAGAGGTGTTTGCCCATTGTAGATTGCCTCATCTAGAATTTTTGTACTCAATGTACTCAAAATAATATTAGCAGCTAGAGCATTGAGTTGCACACATATCTCTTCCTCTTTTGAAACATTTTTATAGTTGCTCCAATCAACTATGGAAAGAGATATGCTTGCATCCACAATATGCTCAACAATTGGACTAATATCTCAAAAAAGCTTGAGTACATGAATTGACCAAGATAGAAAATTTAAACCATCATTTTGGAGGATTACGTGCTCCAACTCGTTAGGCATCGACCTCCTTTCTCACGGCGGAGAAGCTTTTAGTGAGATCACGGCTTCGATACCACTTGAAAGGACCTAGGATGTCACCTAGAGGGGGCTGTATATGCATTTTTGAAAAACCTAAAACTTACAAACTCGAAATGCAGAAGTTAAATACCAATCGAAACTTCTGGTGTGTTTGGATCAAAAGTTCCGATCAGGACCAGAACTTCTGGTGTGAACCACCGAACTTTCGGTGCCCAACTGAGCTATGAAATCAGAGTGAAATGAATTGTGATTTCAGTTTTAATTGTTACCACACCCTCCAAGATGTTGTTGATGAAGATGTTGAACTCCTCGTGGCTTGGCACCTCTCCAAATCGTTGATCAAGTCCTCCAACCTATGAAAGTTGGGGGTGGAGAGGAGGAACACAAAGAAACAAGAACAAGGGTAGTCGATGCTACCACCGCAGCAAGACACAATATTTGTTTATCCGAAGTTCAGTTTCTGTCAAAACCTACTCTCCATTGAGGGAGCTACGGGAGACCCAAAGAACCTTACCTAGAGGATACCAACACAGGTCACTCTTGTTCTAGAGGATACAACACATGTCACTCTAGCGAAAGTCTTTTCCAACTCCTTATCTTTGGGGTTCCCCCTAGAGGATACCACGCAGGTAATCACTCTAGCCAGAGTGTATTCCAACTCCTTTTCCTCCTTCACAATATGATTCCTTCCTTTTCAGTGGTGAAATCAAACCGTTACAAATGATCCGAGGCAACCACAAGCTCTAGGGTGCTCTCCAGCGACACCTAACCATCTAGAACCGAAGAGTCCAAGAGTAACAAATGCAGCTCATGAAATAGACAATATACTCAAGTGCTTAAGTGGTGGCTTGCTCTCAATTTTGACTCTCTCTCAACCCACAAATTGGATTTGCCGATTTGGATCAATCACTCAATAAGAGAGGGTTTAGGAGAGTTGGAAAGCTTTAGAAACGAGTGGGGAATGAGAAGAATCAGCAGCCCCACGAGACAGGGGCTTGGGGTATTTATAGCCACTTTGAAAAACTAGCCGTTTTCTAGTCGTTGGGCTCAGATTTGTACTACTGGAAGTTCTGGTGGGAGACCACCAGAACTTCTGGTCCAACTTTTGGTCCAAGACCGAAATTTTCAGTCCAACTTCTGGTCCTATCTAGATCTGACCGTTGGCTTAAAATTGGGCGATACAGACCAACTTGAACTTCTGGTCAGAACACCAGAACTTCCGATGAGCACCAGAACTTCCGGCCAGAGATCGGAACCAAATACTCACACGCGGTCACTCGCAAAGAAAAACAACTACCGGAACTTCTGGTCCGGGTATCGGAACTTCCGGTCCGGGTTGGAACTTCCGTTTCAAGGCCAGAACCTTTGTCTTGCACGTGGTCGCATGGGGGTGAAGAACAACCGGAACTTTCGGTCGCAGGACTAGAACTTCCGGTGCACTAGCTGAGAACACATCTAAGTGTGTGTGAGTGCAAGGTGTGTCTCTCTCAAGCAAACTTGGGTAGATTTGAGCACTTAAGAATATAAATCTATGAACACGATGTATCTCTCTTAATAGTATGGCTTTCCTATTAACTCAAGATTTAATGAAAAATAAATATAAACCTCTTGATTTGCTTTCTTTTAACCGAAGCTGATTCTTTCAATCTTCAACAGATGAGGGTGCCAACATGTCAACTTTGATTGGTTCTTGAGCATAGCCATCTTGAGCACGTGACTTGATTCCATTCATCAAATATAGATAACTTCAAATGTACCAAGTCACTATCATGAAACACTCCAAAAGTGATTTGATCCTCCACATCAGTATGACCTTTGAATCTTGATTAGTACCTCAACTAAATGCAAGAACTTTCTTTTTTACCATCTCAAGTTATCAAGTCACATCTTGTGTTGAATCATCCATTTATTTGTATTATTATCTTTTCATTTCAATGTAGCAAGCTTTGAGTAGGAGACCATTACATATGCAATCCCTCATGTCTCATTAACCAATTCTTACTGTGCTTGCTTTCACATGAATCATAGGAGTCTCACAATAGATAAGCCTTTGCATGAATTCCATTTGCATTGTTATCTTGTGTTTGAACTAGATTGTTTATACAACAACACATCATTTTGGCTTTACACACTTTGATCAAATACTTGTGAGATAACTAATTTCATGTCCAATACTTCAACAAATATGTTGGATATTTAATTGTGTTTATCATTCAATCATCCAAAACCTACTAAAGGGCTAGATGCACTTTCAACACCCATGTCCAATAGTTTGGCATCCTCCTTCACCATCTTTCCCAACTCAACAAAAATGGATCACACATGCGTTGTGGCCTTATTCTCGCAGCTTCTTCCTTTGTGCGCGTAGGTGGGGGATCACCGTGACCTGCTTGCTTCGCGTCAAATGTCGTCTGTCGCAGGCTCTTCTTCTTCGTGACCTACTTCGTTCATGCACGGTTGGTAGATCGCATGGACCTCAGCCATGATGCCTAGACATAGGAGTGAGCATCGATGGCCAACCCCTGACATAGAGACTGCCACTTTGGATCTTGGCGAGGGAACAAGTGCCGACAAGGCGAGGGCCATCAGCGATTAGGCAAGGAGCTTCCCTATGAGAATAGGCAGAGGAAGGGTAAGACATAATTTTGTTTCACTCTTAGGGTTCCTAATGGAAGTTTTCTAGTGAGAGAAATTTTTAGTTTTAGTTTTGGTTAATTAGTGGAAATTATAAGGTCCTCTATGCAAAAGTACTTTTTTGTCTTTTCTGTAAACCAAGACTTGTGAGGCCAGTTTGGTGGGTTTGGGAAGTAAATTATGCCAAAATGTTGGGGTTGTTATTTTTTCTCCCCATATTACTTTAGGAATTGGCGAATAACATGATTTGGAAAACGTAAAATACCAAACTGATGTAGTTGCTCTTACAAAAAACAAAACCATAATACATATAGCAAATGTCTCTAAGAATGGAGATTACATTTGTTATATTGTGTTCTTATTAGTATTCATGAATGTCCTTTACGTCATACTTCGTTCATCAATCCAAATCTTCGAGATCAAAATACCTGTGGCCAAATATCGTCTGACTAGCACCAGTTTCGTTCCGCAAAACACATGGTAGTCACAACAATTATGTTCATCTATCACCAAATTGGGGTTTAGATATATGAGTTCCTACATAGTTAATGCAATATTTTTAAATGAATCTCGAGCAGAGGGGTAGTTAGCCAACTTTTGTATGCACTAACCCACTTCTTTGGTCCTGTTTGGATCCCTCTAGCTCGGCTAGAGCTAGAGTTTGTTTCTAACTTTAACTATAGCCCTAAACTAACTCTAGCTCTTAAGGTGCTTGGATGCAAGGGTTAGATTAGCAATAAATGTGCTTTCCCAATCATTTGGCTCATTTAAACCATGTTTCCACTAGGATTTGGTGTGGCTCGCATTTGTGTGGCCTTCTCTCGATCACATATGACACAAATATATTAGTTTTGCAAATCAAGCATCCAAATCACAATAAATTTAAATTTGTCCATATGAATGAGATTTCTCACAAGAACTTACAAGTCCTCAATCAAGCTAAAAAATACACACCATGAAACAAAGCATGAGCTAACTCATCACGAAAGGCATTCATGTTGACATCTTTGACAAGAGGGTTTATCTTCTGGCCACGCTGATGCCAAAGAACTAGGCATTGGGTTATATGGAGGGAGCCCATTGCCCTTGATGCAGGCAGGGGGGACATCGTCATCGTCACGGAGGATGTTACCATAGAGTTCAAGCCCTAGAAACTCCTCCGCTGGCGCTTGCGAGTTGAAGTCAAAAGCGTTGTGACCAGCGTATTCGTCGAAGCCGTCTCTGTGTCCATGGGGAAGTCCTCCTGCACATAAGGGGCAAAAATTAGTACTAGCGCCATGCAACACCCATGCATTGGCATTCCATGCCCCTCGTGGGTGAGCTTGTGCGGGTGGCCATGGTACTAGCCATGGGCAGGCCTTCCTGCCCCGGCCATCACACCAGCCATGGACGGGCCTTCTAGCGCCGGGCGAGCGACTAGCCATCGGCAGCCATGGCACCTATAACAGAACCGCCCAATTAATATAAACCCAAGGTACTAAGTAAACCGCTGAGGCAATTTAGTTAGCACATTGTGCTCATATTAACCCGGTAGTCCGTGAAATCTCAAAAGATTTCAAACTTTTTAACGACACACCAAGAATCGCATAGTTCAGTAGTTACCATTCACCTGTTCTTACATTTCACACATAATCAGAGTTGCAAATAAATAGCGGAAGTAGATATATTTTCAACATATACTCACACCTATGATTTAAATACAGTGCCAGTTCAGGGTCGACATCTAACAACAGCAAGTAGACGAGATATAATAGATGACCTTGCCTATGGTCTATGAAACATCCTCAATTTTCCACGAAGGGAAAATACACAGAATGAAGGATATAATGATAGCCCAGGAGGTCAAACTATCAATTATCCAATAACAGTTGGTTACAAAGCCATACATCGAATAAAAGAATACAATAGAGAGGTTTACATAATTATTACATCACCACATGGCAGAATCATCAGAGTATCTAGCATCTAGAATAGCTGCGAAAGTAGAGGGATATCGTGGAAGCAACGTCTTGCACTTTCTTGAGCATAGGCACGAGACCATCTAATCCTTGAGCCCCTTGTCGCCGTAGGCATAGTCAGGCTCACCTACCAAATAAGTTTCAGTACGATTTGTACTGGCCACCGGCACCCACCCTTTGCTTTGCTTATGTTTTGTGGTAGGTGGATGCAAAAGGATATAGTCAAAGAGACCTATTATTTATCTGTGGTTTCCTATGTAAGTATCATCAATATTATATAATAATGATTCATCAAGTTTTAATCCATTCCCATCCCACAACACCATACCATCAACCATCATCCTCTCAGCTCACTCCACAACCACGCTCACACGTGGTGGCAATGGACAACTCCGTCTCATCCATGCCTAATCGGCCATCATGCCGTAGGGTAACAACAACATCACTCAGGGGGAGGTAGAAAGGACTCATCTCACTACCAAGAGAAGCGTAGGTCACGGAATAGCCATACCGAGGCTACGGACTATATATATAGATTCTAAACTCTACAGAGTGTGTACTCCCATAACCACAAGATAGCCATCATCGATGGTGCGCTCCACCGAGGCAGGTTCTGGCTGCTTTCTAACCGGTGTGATGCCACCCTACCACTTAGTATTGGAACGTCTCGGGTAAATACCACCTGCACACTAAGACTATGAGGCGTAGTCACCCAGCCACCAAGGTAACTATGCAGCTTTAAGGAGGGTGTGGGTCTCAATGCCCGTACCTCCCGACACTCTCTGCTAACAACCTAGTAGTAGTGGCATCGTCCTAGTTAGTCAGTCATCCGTCCTCCGCCAATTCAGGGGCGAGTGGTGAGCACAAAGTGTCCGTGGTTCCGATTCTCAAGAGACAACAGGTCCTAGGGGGGACTAGATAGGATATCTCCTCAAAAAGGGGCTACAACAGCCTGTGCTACAATAGCACCTCCTACCCGGGGCTTCGCTCCACGAAGGTTCTCAACCCTAGGATCTCCTCAAGTCACCATGTACCTGCCATAGGTACCAAGAACACAGGGGTGCCCCCGTTGCACCCCCTCGGCAAGACTCGCTCCAAAAGCTCATCTTAGATCCTGTCCAGTTGACTCAAGCCTCACCAGACAACCCTCCCGCATTATATTACCCAGAGACATCCATACGATCACCAAGTCCGGTACCCCGTGCCAAACCCACCCAGAGTCCACCATCAGCATCACATCACAGATATAATGCAAGTGGAGTATAAGTAGCAAGTAACAGGTGTATGGATAAGCGTGATTATCCTATAAGCGGGTGAGCAGGGTAAAGGTTACGACAAGGAAAAGGCATACAAGTAATCTACCATGCAATCCTATCATAGTATATCATAGAATTATTGCATAAAGTAGAGCACTAGCATTCTATTATATTGCATGCGTAATAGGTTCTATGAGGTTGGATGGGACGTGGCACCTGAATAGCTATCACTCAAGTCCTCCCTCAAGTCCTTGGCACGCTCCTAGTCCTCCTCCTCGTGTAACTCCTTCGCGAGGTCTGAAATCGAGACATAATGGTCGCGGGAGCGACCCCTATAGATTAACACAAAGAACTAAATAAAATCCAATAACTCCAAATGCAATCATACATAAGCCTATGGCGTAGAGCTCATTTTTGTGAAAATTTAGACACTTGGTTCATATTTTTTGGAATTCGTATGAATTAGTTATGAATTTCTGAAGTTTAAAGCTATATTCTGAAAAAGAAAAAGGAGTAGATAAATCATAGGCTGACATGTGGCGCAATCTGGTTGGTCCATGTGGCACCGCGGGTCTAGCAGTGGTGGCATAAGACCGGGCCCAGTCAGGCCTCGGCGGGCCTGAGTAGGCCCGGCCCTGACACGTGTCTCTCGAAGGGATTTTCCACATGGCTTGTCTGGCCTCCTATCTGGCCTAGTCTACAGCTGAGTCCAAGGCTCGGCTCCGTGGACTAGGTCCATGGTGAACCAGAGGCTAGTGGCCCGCGTGGCCTCCTCTGGTTGGTCCACCGTGGCCACGTGGTCCTGGTTCACACGGGAGGGGGATAAATTATCCCTTCCTTCACGGCACGCGCGCGGCGGCTTTGGCCGGGCTGCGCCGGCGGCGAGCGGCACTGAGCTTCTAGCCGACTCGGATGGCTAGGGCTGCGGCTACAGTGTCGCAAGAGCAAGGCGAAAGTAGCGGTGGAGTCTAAGCGGGCGCGCGATGGCTGGGCTTGTCGGCATGTGCACGACGACGGCGGCGGGCGGCGCAGCCATGGCTGTGGGTCGCTACGGCACATGGGAGGCATCCTTGACTTGCACTATGGATTCCAGAGCATGAGGCGAACGTAGTGGGGCGCTCAATTTAGAGGAATCGGCTCCTAGGCCGGCGGTCGACGGCGACGGCGGCGGACGATGGTGGCGGCAAAAAACTCCGGTGAGGCTCCATCTTGCCCTTCATCTTCTCCATCTCCTACCGATTGGAGAAGCTCGGATCTCCATGGATCTATGGCACAACTATCAGAGGCTCGCAGGGGCGCGTGTGATGACGAATGTCACGGCGGCGCTCCGGCGGCTGGGCGCATGGCGACCGAGGCTGCAAAATCGCGTGGCCCCTACTGTGGTCGATGCCAAGCTCCAAGGGGTTGCCAGGAAGGTGTCCTAGGCTACCGTGAACACGATGGACTAGCTAATGTAGCCTATGGTGCAAAGGAGAGTGGGAACACGGTGGGTGCACTGGCCGTCGGCCATGGAGGTCGGCTCACCTGCGTGCAGCCACGGCTGGCGGCTTGCGGGTGATGAAGCAGCGGCAGTGAAGAAGAAGCAGAGCAGCAGCAGGTCGCGATAGTTGAGCAGGGCCGCTGGGTCCTGCTCCTTCGACTTGCGGTCAGCAGCGATGACAGTGGGCGGCTTCGGCTCATCTGCTCCTAGCGCCGGGGTCCTCCTTCCCCGCCTCCTGCTCCTCCTCCTACCCCAACTCCTCCAAGGTGGGCGAACAAGTGGTTGCATCCAGCGGAAAGGCAGCTGCAAAAAGGAAAGCGAAGATGCTGACAAGCAGGGCCCGCGTGTCAGTGGCAGCGGGGCGGCGTGCAGGCGGGCGCGGCGTGGGCGGCCTTGTTGGGCCGCTTCGGCCATTTGGGCAGCAGCAACGTGGGGGCAGAGTAGGCCAAGGCGCTTGCGGGCGTGGCCGGCTCATGCTGGGCCGGTCGGCCGACTGGGCCAGCTGTTCGAGGAAGACGCGGGCCGTGGGATATCTGGGCCGCGGGGAGCAGCAGGCCGATTGGGCTATTTGCCTAATTTCCATTCTATTTGCTTTCCTATTTTCCAAACCATCTATGCCATGACTAATTAGCAAAAAGGGTTAGTGCTATTGAGTTAGTGTCATGGCACATGGGTTTGGTGGTCCACTAGGGTCTCATGGTGGTGTTGGAAGCCACGTCAAGGTTAGTAGACATATATTTATACATGTTCTAAAAAGGTTATTGATTTTATTAGCAATACATAAAATCAATAAGAGGCAAATCACACTCTTGTGGTTAAGATGCAAATGCTCCAACTAACATTGGTGCTACTTGTGCAGCTAAATAGAGGGTTTCCTACATGACACTCACCAACAATGGGATACTTTTAGAAAAAATTTTGTTGGTTGTGATTTTTGGTGTTTGGGATTTTTAGGGTCGTTACAGTCTAGTTCTCCCATAGTGGGATACAACTCCATCTTGTCACCCCAGCAAAAGTCTTATGATTTCCAATAAGTGGGAATAAAACCCTAAATATGAGAATGTACTCAGCTAGACTTACCCGTCATAAACCAAAAATAAAGTGACTCCAAGGAGTATGCAAGGCTTTATAAGGAGGCTAGCTGACTCATTTCTTTGCATAAAAAGCTTGAGCTTATTAAGAACATTTATTAAAACCTTCTAGCTTTGTATTTTAAAGTCATTAACCTGTTCAAGCTAGATTAGCACCTGATCTAAACAGTCATGGTGTAATTATCAACCAAATATAGTAACCAATTCTGGTTGAGCATCTTTCAGCATCAAAATCATAACCATCTCATCTCTTTGTTCAAGTTGTTACTACGATGACGGTGCTCAATTCAGTATTCACTTCCAGGAATGATGGCGATTATAATCAATTTGCAAACCAGCTGGTGAGGTATTCCCCACACAAACCCAGACAACCTGTTCCTTGGTCGCCTTAGGTCATCTTGGCCTGTTCGGGTAGAATCGCGGGATCAGAACCATCATACCCAGGGGCCGACCGGTTGCATACTAGTCGAGCGCCGTCGTGCGGACCTCAGGCTTACTCTCCGCGCCCCTGTAATCACCCATGCCATCTCCAATACGAAGCATTCAGCGGGTCAAAACTCGGCCCAAATAGAACTCAAGGCTTCGCGGTCGGATGATCGCACCCTTCCAGCTATCTGTGGGGCATGCGTTCAACAGATCAAGAGGGCCGAGATATCGAACGGGGTCCTAGTTCGACACGGATGGGATAACAACAACTCAGAACCTCCATGTTCTATCCACAGCACCAATCTTGTCCAGTCTCGATTTATTACTCCTCATGGTTATTCTCAGTTCACAACCTAGCTCATCATTATGGGTCACCACCTATATCTCGTGGATGACAGGAAATCACCCAACTTCTACCGATCTAGTTAAGCAGGGCTAAGCATAAAGGCGAACCTATACTTAACAGGGTGTTTTGGGTAACTTAGGTGGTCAAGGGTAATCATAATGCATCAACAGTATCAATCAACACCTATAACTTAATGCATCATAAACAATAAAAAACACAAAATAAGGTATTTATAAAATTGTAGGGAGAAATGCTCTGGGGCTTGCCTTCCTCTGATGAGCGAGGTTGAAGCTCCAGGCACTCGATCACTCCACTTCTGGATCCTCGTTTCACGTCATGTTCCGTTCTCCTAGCGAACCTATATGATGCGTATGCATGTATGAATACAAAGAATGCACATGGTATGATAATGGAGTATGATGATGATGAATGCTTTGCATATTCTTTCTACTAGCTAACCAACATCATCCAAGAACATGTACCATAAGCTCATGTCATCTACTGCATTCTCTACTAAAATAATACAAGCCTATCGATGAAACCTTCTTTTTACTCATCGCCAGTAAACAAGCCAGTAAAGCAACTAACCATCCTACTATCACTAGCAAACAATCCAGTGAAGCCAAAGATCTATACTAAGCATAACCATCTCGACATATTCATCATGCCTTAATCACAGCTACTACAACCCTATTCAAGACACTAAAAACATGGTCACATTTAGACTTTCGTAAAACACCCATAGACTTACCCCATCCTACTAGAGTCTAGATAAGCACTAACCATCCAATAGATTAGACACCTCATAATGCATAGGAAAACATCATTTAGGGCATGACAACACAAAACAAGGTTTACATAAAGCATTCATATAAATAGAGCATAACTACACCATGCATGTAAACTGTCTAAAATAATCTACAAAAATTAAAGAAGATAAAACATACCAATTCTAGACTACCATCCAAATTTCACCTCATTTGGGTGATCCTACTATCCTACATAAAAATAACAAGGCAGCACACACAAAGGGACCTAAAAATACTTTGCACTATGAAGTATGCAAAACTCCAGGGTTAACTATATCCAAAGCTACATTGCACCATATAAGTGGCCCACAAAAATTATCAACCTCAACCTAGGCCTATATAATTCATTTATGAATTATTCCAAGATTAACCCTTTTATGACACTTGAACTATAACTTTATATTTTTACATAACAAGTGCATATGATATATTTGCCATAGATTAAGCATGTTACAACAAGACTAACAAAATTGGATTCACTTTTATGACTTACCTAGAATTAGTTATAAATTTTCAAAGATATCAAGCATTTAATGTAGATAAATCAACTTAAATAAAACTACACAGAAAAGTATCCCAAACATGGTAGAATATATTTTTAACAGATAGACTACATCATAAGAAAAATATGGAAACTTGAATCACATCAAATGGATCTATAAATCTTGAGTTATGAATTTCTAAAACTTTAAACCCTTCTCTAAAAATCATTTTCTTTAAAACCCTAACCTAAATCGCTATGAGTACCCAGATCTGCACACCCAGAACCGCTGGCAGCTGGGTCCCAGGGTCAAACTGACCCCACACGTCATACACACAGAGCAGGGGCGACCTTTGACTGGCCATAGTTCGCTGGCGGCGAACTTTCCGGCGACAAGACTAGCACCATCGGACTCATCTCGTCAAGACGCATCTATCAGGATAGGTCACCGCAAAATGTTTCAACATTTGGACCAGCGACAGTGAAAGAGGTAGGGACGGCGATGCTGTACTTACGGAGGCCGCACTCTGTGGCGTCTGGCTCACTGTCTCCGGTGAGGGCAGCCACGGCAGAGGCCACAGGGGCTTCGGCACTAGCTTCTCCCTACCACTGCCATAGACAAACGAGAGAGATAGAGGGCAGAGAGGCAACGATGAGAGCCAGCCACGGACGAGGTCGCGTCCACGGCCATGGCGTCCGCCTAGCCTGAAATCGGGCCAAGGGGCCTCACCTGTGGACGATGAGAGATTATGCTAGGTGGGATCGGAAGAGAAGGACATGGCGCTGCTATGGCTGTGAGGAATCGAGCGGTGGTGCTTTGGGTGAAGGTGGATTTGGCCCAGGCGTGGTGGTGGCGTTCTGGTTCAGCTCATAGTTCTTAGCAGAGAAGAACAGCGAGAAGGAGAGGATAGAGTGGGAGAGCGAAATGAAGGTAAGAGGGAACTAGCGCGGCTCGGTCCGGCCTTATCCACGGTCGGGAGGCGAAGGCGCGGCCATCATGCGCACTTGATTGCGCGTGCGGCACCTTGCGCTGGCGCTCAGCACAGCGAGGGCAGACGGGGCAGCGGGGAAGCGAGGGCGTGCGCGTGGGTGCTCAAGTACCCGCCCGCGTGCTCGATGGCTCGTCGCGTAGTGCTTGGCCAGGCTCGGCGTGGCGACCAGCGAAAGAACCGGTGAGGAGGGGCAGCGGCGTTGCTGCGGCCTGGCACGGGGAAGCAGAGGATGAAGGGGAAAGTGAGAGAGAGAGGATGACAGGTGGGTCTAGGTGGGTCCCACCACCTTTTAATCTGAACTAAAAGTTTGACCAGCTACAGTTTTCAAACGAAGCAATATTTTGAAAAACTTTGAACATGAAAGTTGCTTCATTCAACGAATAGAACATTTCATATATAGGAAGTTTTGGATAATTCGGCCTAGATTTGAAACATGAATTTGGGTCAAAATCCATTTTAAAATAATAATTTATATACATATATATGTGCAACTGTTTTTGGTATTTTTGAAGACCTTAAAAGCATTTTCATGAGATGCACATTAAACAACTTTTTTTCTCACAAAAATTTCTACAAACCAAATTAAAGGTCCAACTTGAGATAAGCAATGTAAATAGCACTTTCGAAGAGGGATTGAAATCACGCTTTAGGGAGAATTAATTTTGATTTCGAACTAAATATTTTTGGGTCAAATGACCAACACATGAATTGATCCTAGCAACACTATAAACATATTTCAATTCAATCCAAGCATCAATTATGTATCAAACCACAACCTAGCACTCAAATATTCTATTTGAAATATAAACAAGCAAGCATCAAACATCATGGCCTAATTATGTGATCACCATGCAAATGCTATGATTATGCTCATGATATGTAGTGCAAAGATGTGGTTAACACCAGGGGTGTTATAGCACCATCCCCTGGCGGGCAACTTGCCGTGAGCGGCCATGGCAGCAGCCGCGGGCGGGTGACCTGCGACGAGCAGCATGGAGGGCGTGCGGCCATGGAGGGCGAGAGCATGAGGGCAGGTGGGAACTCACTTGTGCGGTGGCAGATCGGCTCGGCGGCGGCAACATCCCGTTGTGAGGATGTGGTTCCTCTCGCACGAAGAGGAAGCGATGCGAGCGTCTGGATCCTGTGAACCCAAAATGACATAGTTATTGCTCTTTTGGTGGGCCCTACAACAATCTAGTCCAAATTATCACCCCTTTGGGGGATAGTTTTTGGGGTGGGCTAGTTGGAAAAAAACTAGCTCTAGGCCTCCTATTTGGTTACTTTTGGGCTAGTTGAGCGTAAACTAGCCCAAACTAGCTCTAGCTCATGGGATCCAAACATGGTATTTATTGAATTTTATTATAAATAATGGTATTTGTATTAGTATTTTTAATACAAAAGTATACAAAAATTATATCTCATAATGTCTTAGTAATATATAAATTATCTAAAGTAAGAACTAGATATGGGTGTATAATTGTTCGTTAGTGCCAATGTTATATGTCTATTGCTTATATACATGAATGAGGGGGGTATTCTTCATAATTAGTGAAACACAAAATATATGTCTATTGCTTATGTAATACATATGATGGCATAGGATGCACGTGTAACAACCCTAAAAATCCCAAACACCAAAAATCACAACTAACAAATTTTTTTTATAAAGTATCCCATTGTTAGTGAGTGTCATGTAGGAAACCCTCTATTAGTAGCACCAATGTTAGTTGGAGCATTTGTATTTTAATCACAAGATTTGATTTGCCTCTTCTTGATTTTATGTATTGCTAATAAAATCAATAACCTTTTTATCACATGTGCATGTATATGTTACTAACCATGGACTTGGCTCCCAACACTCCCTTGAGACCCTAGTGGACCTACCATGGTGTGTGCAACATGGTCACTAACCTTTTTGACTTAAGACCATGGCTTTGTTTAGTTGCATGGTTAAGAAATAGAAATAGAAATAGAAAAGGAAAAGGAAAAGAGAAAGAAAGGAAATGGAAAAAGGTAGAGCGCCTAGCCAGCCATAACGGCCCAGCCCAACCGCCAGGCTGCGACCTTGCCCACGCCTGCCTGCCAGCCTCGGCCTGTTGGCCCAATAAGCCAGCAGCCCAGCAGCTGCCGCGCCCGCCTGCCAACGCCCGCGCGGCCGCGGCCCAAGCAGGTTGGGCGGCGCAGCAAGGGGCCAGCCACCACCCCGCTCGCCGCACTGCTGGCCCAACAAGGCGGCCCAGCAAGGCCGCTGCTGCCCCACGCACGCCCGCGCCTCCACCCGAGCCGCTGACGTGCGGACCCGTCCTGTCAGCTGCCTCGTTTCCACTTCTAAGAGCTCAGCTGTCGCGTTCGTTGTTCCAAATCAGTCCATGGCCGCCCTCTGCCGTTCATCCCGTGCCCGTGACCCACAGTGCACGTCGCAACCGTCCGTCCGCCCGCCCGCCTGCGCCGGGTGAAGCCCTAACCCTAAGCTCGAGCGCACCCCAGCTGCCCGATGGGCATCAAGCATCTGCGCCGCCCATCTCCTCCATGACCGCCGCCATTGCCGCTATAAAAGGAAGGGCGTCGTCCTGTGCCCAGCCGCCACAACTCTCTCACTGCTAACCGAGGAGGAGAGGAGAAGTGAGGAGAAGAGAAGGCGGGAAGGAGCCAGAGCCGGTGCCGGAGCCGTGCGCCACCGTCGCCGTTCATGCGCCAGAGGAGTAGGACCTCGTGACCGAGCTGCTCTGCTTCCCCTACTCCAACGCCGTCATCCTGCGCTGCTACTCCGAGCCGTACTGCAAGCACCGCTGCCACCGGAGCACCGCGCACAGGTGAGCTCACCCCATGGCTACCGCTAGAGCTTCGTCAACGTTCCCGCTCTCCTCTGCACCTTCCTCCTCATTAACTCCATGGTTGGAACCGTGATAGCTTAGAACGTCTAATCGGCAACTTCTTGGGGTGTGAGGTAGACCACAGTGGGGCCACGCACATTTGCAGCCCTGGTCACCTCGGTTCCCGGCAGCCGGAGCGCCGCTGCGACCACGCCGTCGCGCGCGTCCCCACGAGCCTCCGTTAGTTGCGTCGTAGAATCTTCGAGCCAGGTCCATGAACCGACAACCGTAGACCAAGCCCAATAGTGACCCAAATCCACCATGTGGGCTGTCCCAGGAGCCGACACGTGTCCGGGCCGGGCCGGCCCAACCTAGCCCAAAATCGGCCCTACACGAGCCCATCCAGGCCTAGTCAGGCCCGGTCGGCGTTGACCGTTGACCGTCAACGTTGACCGTTGACTCCAGGTCCCACATGTCAGCCGCTGACCACCATCTGACCAATCACAGCACGCCAGTGTCAGTTCCAGATTAACTGCCCCTTTTTCTTTTTCGGAATATATTTTTATATTGTAAAATTCATATCTCTCTAGTACAAACTCCGTAAAATATGAACCAAGTGTCCAAATTTTTATAAAAATGAGCCCTACGTCATAGGCTTATGTGTGATTATATTTGGAGTTATTGAATTTCATTTGGTTCTTTGTGATACTCTATAGGAGTTACTAACGTGACTATTTACGTCTTGTTTCAGAGGAGGAGCAATTTGAAGAGGACGACTACGAGTACGAGGAGGAGCTCGGTGACGAGTTCGCAGGTGCCACATCCCACCCAACCTCGTAGATTCTATTACGCAGGGCATAATATCTAATTTGCTAGTGCTTTATTTATGAATATCACCTGATGATAGGTTGCATGGTAGAATTGCTTGATGAGCATTTACCTTGTTGCAACCTTACTCCTGCACACCCTGCTGATAGGCTAGATGCATGCTTATTTACTTATGATGCTTTACTTCTACTACGCTTATATCTGTGATGTGATGCGTGGTGGATAGTATGGTTGCACGGTTAAGGCACGTGGTGCCATTTTACTCGGGGAGAGTGCTGCGTGTGTTTTGGGTGTGTGGTGAGAGTTTGAGTCGATCGGACAGGATTGTACGACGAGCCTTGAGGGCGAGTCTTATCGGGGGGTGTGTTCTGGGCATCCCTATGAGAGGTATCTGTGACGGATACATTATGAGGTATATGGAGATCCCGGGGCCGAGGGCCTTTGTGGAGCGAAGCACCGGGTAGGAGGTGTTGTTGTAGCATGGACTATTGTAGTCCCTATGAGAAGATAATCCTGTCTGATCCCCCCTAGGACCTGATATCTCTTGAGAACTCAAACCTTGGGACCTATGTGCTCACCATTCGCTCTTGTATGGGCGGGAGATGGATGTCTGAATAGCTAGGACGGTGCCACTACTACTAAGTTGTTAGCAGAAAGTGTCAGGAGTTACGGACGTGGGGACCCACACCCTCCTTAAAGCCGCATAGTTACCTTGGTGGCCTGGGTACTACGCCTCATAGTCTCAGTGTGCCGGTGGTACCAATCCGGGATGTCCCAGTACTGAGTGATAGGGTGGCATCGTACCAGCTAGAAAGCAGCCGGAATCAGCCTAGGCGGGGCACCGCCGATGATGGTGATCTTGTGGTTACGGAAGTACACGCTCTGTAGAGTTTTGAATCTATATATAGTCCACGGCCTCGGTTTGGCCCTTCCCTTGACCTACGCTTCTCAGGAGTAGTGAGATGAGTCCTTCTCTTCTTCCCCCTGGTATTACCCTTCCGGCTGTGAGCCACTAAGACAAGCTCCGAGAGGGAGTTGAACCTGTCGACTGAGTGCGAGAGGGTGAGATGTGTGTGATGGTGATGAGATGGGAAAGATGTGTGGATGAGATGGGTTAAAACTTGATGAAATACTTATAAATAATTTGGTCACTACTTGCATAGGAAACCACAGCCATAAATAGGTCTCTTTGATTATATCCTTTGCATTCCACCAAAATACTGCATAGCAAAAGCAAAGCATAGGGTGGGACGAGTGGCCAGTACAAACTGTACTGAAAATTATTTGACAGGTGAACCCGACTACGACTTCACCGATGAGGAGTAGACGTCTCGTTCCAACGCTCAGGCTTCTTTTAGAGATTTGTTGTTACTTCCGCCTACTGCAGCTGTTCCAGATGTTGCTACATGATGATTCCTGCCAGTGTGGCGATGTACTATTTATGTAATCCCTTCTAATTGTACTCTTTTATTCGATGTATGGATTTCTGTCAACTATTGTTGGATAATGTGATGGTTTGAGCTTTGAACTATTATATTATTCGCCATTCTGTGTATTTTCTCTTCGTGAAAAATTAAGGATGTTTCATCACGTTAACTTGAAATAGTTTTATATATTAATCGTTAAAGAAGTAAGTAATTTAGAACATGCATAATATGTTATTTAAACATTTCTACAATATCATAGTTTAATTTGGTAGTGTATAAACAAAGATCTTATGTATTTTGGATTTGGGAATACACTTTAGATTATGACCCATAATGGCACATTTGGTTAGTCTGCATTTTATGGATATTTTAGATGGTAAATGAAAGAGTTACCTAGTTTATTTCTTGTAATAATTTTGGATTTGGGAATATATACTTTAGATTATGATCCATAATGGCACATTTGGTTATTCTGGATTTATGGATAATTTAGATGTCGGCTTAGAGTTTATATGTAAATATCATCACCCAATGGCTTTATTGTTATATTTGGTATTTCTCACTATGTCCGAGAAGGACATTTTTTTTTTAACTCCGAGTGAGGACAATATTTGGGGAAACATATGTAATGGTTACTATTATCATGGTTAAGAATGAAAACGGTACGAAAATACTCCAAACCGAACCACGTCATGTTTCGGCGTTTCTCGACCGCTTTCTACATTTCTACTTTTAATTCAACATCTACCGAATTCAGAATTCAGTTTAAACATAATTTGGCCGAACAGGCCCAGAGTGATGTTCTTGTACAGACCAGCTTCCTTGCTTGGAGCTGTCTAGGCGAGGTGGTACTAAAATGAACAAAGAAAAGTGATGGCAAGTGACAAGTGCGGGGGCTGCTGCACCCGCACCACTGCACCAGCCGCCACGGCCAGGGGCCAAATTTGCAAGAGCTGCTGCCAGCCTTTCGGCGGAAGCGCATGGTGATGAAGGAGATGAAAGTGGCACAAGCAAATTTCACGAAGCATGTCAACATACATAAACGTATATGGTGAATTTTTTATGCATGGTTTAAAATAGTTTTGTAGAAAATAAGTTTAAACTTTTTGTAAAATTTTAGTGATTTTATCATGAGAAGAAACATATGGGTTTACAACTTGACCGTGTTCGAGATAATTCTGATCAATTTTCGATATTCCATACGTCCGCGTTCACTTTCGTGTCTGCTTTTACGGTTAAGAGGTTTGAGAACCGTTTTCGGCCATTTTCATCTTTAATCATGGTGATTACAAGCCATCAAATTGATAACAAATTTTAGATTTTCATTAAAATTTCTAAGGTTATTAACTTTTAATCTATCAAATATTACGAGGATCAACGTCGAAATTTAGTTGAAATTATAGATGGCCATACAGCCCGAGGCCCGGTGGCCCAGCTCGAGCACGGCACAACTGGTGGCCACTGGGCCCGTGCTAGCATGGCCCAATGGACCAGGCTGTTCTTGGGCCGCCACCTAAGCACGCGGCTTGGCATGAGCACGGCCCGGTCCCCAGGGAGGCACGGTGGCGGCCCGCCTGCTACGAAAGAGAAAAGAGGAGAGAGAAAACGCCCAACCCAAGAGCATCACTCATCCGGTCATCCACTCCCCATTCCCCAATGCCCACCAACCGTAATGTCTTCTCTTCCTTCACGGCCTCTGCACTTCCTCTACGGCTTTGCCGCTGCCTACGCGTGCGCCCGCTCGGTTGGCTTGAGATCTGCCTCCCGCCTCTACGCCTCCCTCTCTTGCGTTGTCGTGCGACTGCGCCAGTGCCGGCGCGACGCAGTCGCAACACGCGTGATGCCCGAGTTCCCAACGCGCCTCCCCTAGTCCCTCGATTCCCCCTCTCCCTCCTGGGCTGAGCATCATGGCAGACTAGTGGAGGTTCCCCTCCTCCCTCGAGCCTCCTTCTCCCTCATGTGTGACGTCCGTCCGCGGCGGCACAACCATCCCTCGCGCTCGCACGGTCGGTGCAGCATGTCCTCAACTCCTCACTGCTGGACATGAGTACGTGAGAGCGAGTAAGAGGAGGTTGGCCTCCTCCGTAGTTAACGAAGAGCAGCATGGCGCTCGGCCCTGCCTTCTTACGCGACGCGGTGTCGGTCCATGCCTCCTTCCTCAACGCGCTAGTGCTGCGTGGCTCCGCTCACAGGCCTCGGATCACCTGGCGTATATGGAGGACAACCCTTACTTATCGGGTCGGCCGACGGCCCATGGGCCAAGCATTGGGCTAAAGGCCAGGTACGAAGCCCTCAATGTCATATCCCGTGAGGCACGACGACACATCGAGGCACGACCCCATTGGGCCGGTGTAAGGTCCTAGATGGCTAGGGGTGTGAATAGCATATAAAATTTCTACAAACCAGCAGACAAAACTTGGTTAGTATAACAAAAGACGTAATCGTAGGTTTTGGTTAGCCTAGATGGTGAGCAAGCCTCCTAATGACAACTCTAGTATACTATGATCTCTATGTCACACAGAGGCTATGTCACTACTTCTACTCTAGTGACCTAGCAAGAAAACTAACAAACTACACAAGCTACACTAGTTAAACTAGAAAGTAAATACAAGATAGGATGGCGATACTTATATCGTCGGTAGAGAGAAGATGTTGCCAATCACCAAGATGATAGTCTATCAATCAATAGGCAATAATATATATATGAAGATCAATCACCAGGAGACAAATAATGACACAAAGATTTGTTCACCCGGAGTTCACTTGTGCACCGACAAGCTACATCTCCATTGTGTCGACCTTCACCTAGATGGTTCCCTGGTTTTTGACCCGCAAGCCAAGGCCCCTCAAAGCATGCCTCTGCAAAGGCACCACAAGACACCACTCTCAAGTAAGGTATTCAACGACACGCACAATGTACTAGAGTAGCTTTTGGCACTCCACCGAGGAAAGCTCAAGAACCTCTCACAAATCGCACTGGAGGTGTACAAGAACAACCACCAACTCTAGGGTTTCATCAATTATCCAAAACCAAACCAGGGACTTCCAGCTAGCACGGTGTTGGCGGTCCTTAGAGCCTATTTTCTACCGCCAATATGTTACTAAAATAAATAGTAGGTAGGGCCTTAAACTAACATTTCCACGAGTTTTGTTGTATATGTGATATGCAGGTCTGACACATGGAAATACACAAAAAACACAAGAAAGTGTACTTCAAAAAAACATATTCAGAAAAGATGCAAACCAAGAAAATAGAGAAGCCCACCTTAGAAGCCGAACTGGGCCTAATCGTAACCGCATGGGAGGTCCAGGCCTAGGGAGAAACAGACCACGCGAAGGCGGTGGCCAGCTGGCCCCACCTAGGGACCGACCACACCTGGGGACGGCCGCACCCTGGTGATGGCTCCCGGGCCCATCCTTTACAGGAGGTTCGTGAGGCGGTATCCCAAGGACGGTTTCACCTCCTTCTAAACCTGGAGACGCCCGAACCATCCTACACAAGCTATAAAAGAAGAGCTCTTTCACCTCTCTACACACACCATCATTTGGAGCCACTCACCTCACATTCCTCACTTGTACTCTTTAGGTTAGTTTTAGAGTAGAGCAAGGCAAGAGCTAGCAAGGAGAGCTTGTCTCCTTGAAAGAAGAAGAACACCTTGGTATGAATACTATGCAGTTCTCTTTCAAGTTCAAGTTCTTATCTTATTTATATAGCAATGCATATGAACTAGAGTATAGTCTTGTTCATGTTATAATCATGATATATGAACTAGCATATAGTTTATGTGTTATGTTCTTGACATGTTCATCATTGTTCTTCATCGTTCATCGAATTAGTATGAATAGAGAAAGAACTAGGGATGAGGTGACGGTTCGTCGTGCCTTCTCGGTTGCTCTTAACCTAGCCTGTCACTCCGAAGGGGTGGGGTCCATGGGGTTAGGAGTTGTTTCCAATCACACGAGCGTAGTGCCCGGGTATGCGGAGATCGGCGGATATGTTGGTGCCCCACAGGTAGAGGGGTAGGTGGGCAGGTGGTGACAGCCCTGTCCATCCCAAGCACTCCCCCACGTTCAGGTATTGAGTAGGAGTTCGTAAAGTCTCTATCGGCTGGCAGACCAGCTGCGGAGATCTCCCTGTCATCCTAAACTTAGTCCTGATGCTAGACATGCTAGTTAGATGTTTACTAACAGTTCTTTGCATAGCTGTATAAGACCAATTTCTGCTCAGTTAGATATATTCTTTTATTCTTTATTTCTCTTTTATCCTTAAGGTTGGCTCAGATGTGTGTCCACTATCTTTGAACTATAATTTATCCCAGCCTATGCTATGTCTACCTATGCACTCAATAAGTGATCATGTTTATACCAAAGCTAGATGCATTCATCCTGCCCTCCTAGGAAAATTATAAATACAACACCCCTGAATACTCACAGGTTAAAATGCTAAAATGATAGTTCTGTGCGCTTGCGAATTTATTCATACTGAGCTATCATGATTGGCGTACCTAAATACCATTACCTAAGGTCTATAATTCTTGTGCAACCCAAGGCGCCGTGCTGCAGTTTTGCATATCGTAAGTAATGACGGTTAGGAAGGCCAATCAGACACTTCTAACTGTTATTACCAGACTGCATTACCTAAGCCGGCGCCATTAAGGCTGGAGGGTTACTTTTCTGAAGCAATGGTGGTTAGGAATGTCAACACATGTTTCTAGTATTATTATTAAGGATGGACTTATAGTCCATCTTTAGTAGTGATGCTAAGAAAACTAACACACGGCTAGACATCGTGCCACACCGGGCCGGTACGGCCCGTTGGTCATCTATTATTGAAATATTCAATTATAGTAGTAATAATAAGAAGGAAAAAAGGCTCCATTGGAGTCTCCATACAATTGAAATTCAGTTGAAATATTCCATTAATGCTAATAATTGTATAAGATACAATGACTTCATACAGCACATGCGCAGGCGTTCTATTGTGCTAAAACTTTGTTGAGGACGGCATCAGGCCCGGATCACCATATCGGGGCTGATCTTCTTTAGTGAGGGCCGTGCCATTACTCTCTCCCACCACGCCTTCACATAAGGGTACGAGTCGAACAGCGATGCGTGTGGCGTCTTCATGATGTGGAATGTAAACGGGAAGTGGTTGAGGTGAGCGAAGCTGAAGAAGTTCCCGGCGAGATAGAGATACTTGCTCGTGGACAGGTGTGCCTCATAGATATCGAGCACCTTCTTGAGCTTCTCCAGGCTCTCGTCCACCACCTTCTGGTTATGCCATGCTTGGCAGGGTACACGATGCACTCGTAGAAAATGGGTGCGATGGCAGGAAAGTAAGCGTGCGCCTCAACCTCCGTTCACAGGTCCACCATCGCGGCTTCCTGCTGGTTGCCTTCTCGCAGCAGGTCCACATGGACCGGCTTCGAGTATTTGCGGAGCACATACTTTGCGATTGCTCGCGACTCTGGAAATTCAAAGAATTAAGCATGTTTGACGATGTTTACATCTGACAATGAAAAAAACAGAGCAAGCTAGCGTTTGCGTGGCAGTAAGTCTGTAACTAGTGATGAATCGAACTGGATTTTTGTAAGTATATTTACCGAAGAGCTTGACGTCCCCATCCTGAAACGCCGGGATTTGGCCGAACGGCTGTAATTAAATTAAACATCAGCTGATCAGCCTGCACTCCATGTAAATCAATTTCAACCAATACGACTACGAGCAAAACACTAACTGTGTCCAAATCTTGACAGGTTGCCAGGAAAGGCGGAAGCATATATAATACTGTCATACAGACGCAGTGAAGAGACCAGAGTACACGGTTTTACATTCGTTTCTGGCGAGGTGCTCGGCGCCCTTGTGCTCCTTAGCCATGTAGTCGACCTCGACGAGCTCATACCCGACGCCCAATTCCTCCAGGCACGCCATGACCCTCGCAGCGTTCGCGAAGTTGGCCGTACCGAACACCGTCACTGGCGCCATCTCTGCTCACCGAGCTTCTCCAGTAAAAGAAGGGCGGAGAGGTCAAGTACTCAAGGAGCGCGGCGTAGGCTGCTGCGCGGTGCTCGATCTGATTTGCCTGCGGTATCACTGGTGGTGGAGTAATCTACGCCAAAGGCCACAGTTGCTCGAGGATGAGGACACGAAGACAAACAAATACATCAGTGTTACAATGTTTGCTTGATGCCTATGCATTGAGAGTAACGCCAGTCAATAGAGCAGACGTGCACGGCAGATGGTCCTCAACTTGGTGAAAGTGAGGTGTGACAGTGTGAGTGTGACACTCCTAAGGGCGTCTCCAACGGTGGAAAATTTGCTATCTAGGAGCACGTGTTACCAATGATTAGAATGTTTATAGCGCTAGCGACGACGCAATAGCCTAGCTCGCACGTCTTCCCAAATACTGTGAGACCTGCATTCACTTTCTCCTTGTTTCCATTTTTTTTATTGTATCAACCTAACACGTCAGCTAGCGATTTATGCTGGCCACTGCGGACGCCCTAAGGGCATCTTTAAGACTTTGAGTCTCCAATGGTCTACGTCGGAGCTAGCTCTTGAACTTTTTTAATTATTAAATAGTGCAAAAGATTAGCGTGGACTCAAGACATATCTCTCTGTCATATGTGCTAACTAATATAGTTGGAGATCTATAAGATCAGACACAAATAACTTTAAGCAGTTTATCACACAACTGAAGGACCTCTGATCAAGAAACAAAGAGAAGAGAAGGTCTCCTTGCGCCCTATGCTCAGTTCGGTGAGGAGCAGTCGACGGATTCCACAATGTTTCTTTTTCCTCAGCGCCATCCAGTACAAAGATAAATTCCTTCTTTTCATGTAAGTAGCCCACCTCTTAAAGCACCTCCACTGTTGCAGGGAACCTTAAAATTCCCAAACAAAGAGTAGAAAAAATGGTTTGATAACCCCCACAGTAGGCATCAATTTGTTGGTCCCATATACAATGAAAATTCTCCCTCCCAACTGAGCCACTCCTGATATAATCAAACAAAAAATTCTTTTCTGCTAGTATATTGTCGTGCTAACACTGTAAGAGCATTTAAGACCATATATTAAACACCAAAATAGTGTATATACTTTGATGATTTTAAAAAATCATTGATCACACTAGGTAAATCATATGGTAGGGTTTCTCCGTTTCACTTTTACCTTTAGAGCGAAACTATATAGTTTAAATTATTTAGGAATACGACATAGTTTATTTTAAATTAATTTATCTTATACGTGCCAAAGTATAAATTATAGATGACTTACCCTAAATATCAACTTTAAGTTGAATGTGACATTATCTTTGAATTGGTATCTATCTATCTTCTTTAAACGTGGGTACTATTACCCACTGTAGATCTACAGTTTTCCCTCCGATTCCTACTTACATAATCCTGTGGACCTACAGTGCTCTTACGTCAACCGTCCGATTGGGCCTCTAGCGCTCCGATGCCCACCACGTCCTCATCTTCCAGCAGACTCCACACCCTTCTTTTCGGTTCGCTAACGCAGACAACATAAACCCCGTCTCCGTCCTCGCCTTCCGCACGCCACCGCTGCCGCTGCTCATCCCTCCCTCCCCGCGTCGCCCTACCTCGGTCCCTCCACATACCGTCCTTCCTCGCCAGGTTTGCCTCTCTAGCGTGCCGCCGCTTGCGCTCCACGTCGCCGGGATGGCGCCACAGCCCAAGCCGCCCTCTGGTCGGCGCAGCCTGGGCCCGGGGACCCCGCGTGTGCAGCGCCGCCGCACGGCCGCCGCCCGGCATAGCCACTCACGGCCGAAGTTTGCCGGCGCAGGCGCACAAAGCAGCCCCCGCTGTTTCCGCCTCTCGTCTTCCTTCTCCTTACACATGTGGATGTCACGCTGCCGGCCCAGGGCAAAAGGCCACACAGCAGGTATGAGGTATGGATGATTTTCTTCTTCCAGGTACCACATATCTGTATTGATTTGATCCACCCTGATTGACTTCCGCGATTCCTTATTTCTGCGTTCAGATGAGCATGGCATAATATCTTTGTGGCTAGGTATGAACGACTCTACAACAGTTGCATACCATGTGCTCGATAGAATGCCGATGTAAGATATGGTTAGTACATTTGGATTTGGTCCTGCATTTGATGACAAGTATTCCCTCAATTTTCTTTAGCGTAAAAAAATGAAAGAATTCGTGCCAAAGCGATTCTTAATACGCACTACTCATACTGGTGGATACAAACAGCCAGCTGTGTTAATTTGATTATCTGATCTTAAGTGCTACTTTATTTCTTTGTTTGCTCTATCGTCTGCTCTTAATTTGGGAGGACAAAAAGATTTGTGCCAGCATTGTGGTGCTTCATTTTGGAATGAGGAACACGCTCATAGACCGTGGTACTCAACATAAGCCAATTTATCTGTATATACACTAAGATTTTCCACTTCTATGTCACTGCATCCATTGTAGACTGATTTAGAAAACTTTCGAGAAACTGTTACTTCATTATAATATTTTCGATTTGATGCAACAGAAAGTGCTTGATGTGACTACAACTGTTGCATTCAAACATATACTCAGTTGCATCTTTACCCTTTCTGAGACTGCAGAACTTTCTGATCTATAGAACATGACATACTCTGTTACATCTTTACCCTTTCTAAGACTGCAGAACTTTCTGATCTAGGACATGACATTCAGCTATCATCAATTCATTAAATTAAGTGAAGTCTTACAATCAGCTCTACCAAATCAATCTTGATTGCTTGATTACTTGGATTTAGTGATCAGTAGACCTGCATCATGCTCATTGTGTCCAGAGGTCGAACAAGGAGTTAACTGATCTCCAAAACAGCCAATGTATTGTACCACTAATGCTTTTGCCTCACAGATTAGTGCACTACACATCCAAATATTCTTAATAGTGCCACATCCTCATTACACATCATTGCCTTTTCACATGATCACACATGTTGTACACACTGCATATTGCCACATCCTCATTACACATCATAGAGATGCTTCAAAATTATACAGTTCCTGAGTACAAATAATCATCCCCTTTCCATCATGCTCATGCAATAACTTAATAACAGATACAAACCTTTATTTATAGTCGGCAAAATTACTGCATCATTTTTGACAAACAAAAACCCATCTTCTTCTGTAATGTCAAACAAAAAAATGATAGATTATACTTCATTGTTTTACTGACAAACACCAGTTACCACAAGGTAATGGAACCGCTGAATTTGAGAGCCATTAGTACGACAGACAATGAGGTGCCTATTGAACCAGGGGAGGTACACACAAAATTGGTCGTACAATTCTGTTGCCTCCATCCACAGCACTACACCCCTGACCCTTTGTTATCAGGTTATATACACTATCCCATTCAGTTTGTTAACAGCCGTTACTTTTACCATCAGGTTTGGATCTGCACGCAGGAATATGCAAGAGTAGTACCTTCCAACTATCATCAGTTGTCCATTGTACCACAAATGCTTCTTACATTAGTATACAAGTACCTGTACTCATATGTAACATTACATAATTCATATATATTCACTTTGACATTTTCACCAAATATTACTTACTTTCCCCCCTTCGTACAACACAACTAAATGTAATGTTGGAATCATGTATAATTGGCTATTGTATACCGCATTTGCCACTGCATCAAATCTGATGTATATTCTGTATACTGTTGACTTGCTACCCACGCGAAGCGCGGGGTTACATAAAAAGTCAATATGCATGTCTCCCACAAGTATTCTATGCTTGTATGCACACATTTATAGGGGGAGGTTATTCTACAACTTGGATGCTTTGAGACCAACATCTTTTTTTCCATGTTTATCACGTGTGTAGTAGTCTCATTGCTAGGAAAATACAGTCCTAGGAGATAAAGCGTCAAGCTTTCATTTGCCTTCATTTGGTATCAATCCAATTGGATTTCTGCATGTGGCATTACTAAATTGATATCATTATGTTGATATTCAATTCATGCTTTCTTCATGCATTTATATAGATTGAACTCCTCTGGGCATTAGTTGCCAGATTGCATATGCTTTGCCTTACACTAGCTATATCTATGCATACACTTAGGGGGAGTTTAATCTATGTAATATGATTGTCAAGTTTTATGATCAAGTTCCATTCCACGTACAGAGGATCACAAAATTTGTCACTCACTTGTGCTACTAATGTCTTCCTTTTCTATGTTTGATTCCAAAGGGGGAGAAGTTGCATGACCAAAAACATGCCCGCCATAATACCACAAAACCCACAAATTTAAATTTTTTGAAAGATACCATGATACAAGTGAAAGCATTCAACTTTATTAAGCATACAAGTGGATTTGGTTATGGGATGAATAACAAAGGAGGAGAATCTCATTTGTGAATGGTCCAAGAAAGGGAGGAAAGTGTATTGTGGAGTTTCTTAAGTCCGTAATACCACAAGGGGACATTGAGATAAGTTTTCAAAACAACCCTACAAGTGTTACATTTGTAGCATCATATAAACTTGTCTTTGCATTGCGTACTAGCAAGTAGATAGTTTTATATTTTCAAATTTAGTTTTATTTTCTTGTTTTGGCTGTGTTGTCATCAAGCACAAAAAGGGGGATATTGTAAGGAAAATGGACCATTGACCCATTTAGTTTGGATTTTGGTGTTTGATAATCAACATGACCATTTGGACTGCTATTGTTTGCTAGTGGTATTGGATAGATCAAAGGATGTAAAGTGAACTTAAACTTAGGATACAGTGTGAGCCAAATGATCAAAATTTCAAGCAAGATATTAGAAGCCATGTCGAAGACCTGCAAGGCTTGCTAACAAGTCTAAGTCATCGAGAAGTAGAAGCACGGACACAAATACACAAGCAATGTTGAAGGGAGCTGAGACAAAGAGATGGATGAATTGGAATTGTCTCATGATTTTGGATTTGATCAAATTGAAATTACTCATGTTCAAGGTTGTAGAGATTTTCATTAGCTTTTGAAAAAGTCCATGATCATCAACCAAAACATGAAGTCCTGATGTGCTGAAAATTGAGCAGTGAAGCGTCCAATAGGACCATGCACCGAAAATCAGCCCCCAAGTGTATAGTGGCATTGTTGTGTCCGATGCCCATAGGAGCATTTGATGCTCACTGAAAAGAAGTGTAATGGCTAGTTTCCAAATGGCTAGTCGATGTGGCATCATCGGAGTGTCCGATGCGGGCACGGTAGCGTCCGATGCTCTACAGAAATGCTGATTTCACCCTTCAAAAAAAAAAAAAAAAGAAATGCTGATTTCAGCATCCAACAACTAGTTTCAAGTTGGGCTTGTAAATTAATGCCACTTCCAACCAGCCAAATGAGATCAGAGGGAGAAAGAGAGGTTGAGGGGTGTTACTACACCATATTTGTTCTCTTCATATGCAAAGGGCTTAAATATCATTTGGTGATTAGCGTAGATGCTTTTGCAAAGTGTTTATGTTAGTTAGACCATGCTCATATTCGCTTTCTCTTTAGGCCTAGGCTTCGTTGCTTGTATACTTCTTGACCAAGGGTGCTTGCGCACGCCATATTTGTACTTGGCGAGGCTTGTAAGTCTTGTTAAGTCTTGTCAGACCACAGATTGTGATGTGGCCACCATCCTGTACGAAGGGAACATGGCTCGTTGTGTTTCAACCGGAAGATTGATAGTGAAGACAGCGAGGAGCATTCTGAGAGAGGCTTGCATTATAAAGCACAATGGAAACCCATTTGCGCGTGGGGAAGGAACGGAGCTATCCATGGAGTTATCCTACCAAGAGCTTGGCCCTTGCGAGGGCTTCCTGCAAGGGGCTCCAATGTAAACTAGGGGAAGGTTTGCGTGCTTCTCGATACCTTAGTTAAAATATACTGGAGTTGTCGACAGGGGTTTCGCATCTCTACCTCATCTTTAACTTCCGCATTTAGTGCAATTTTGGTTGTAAGCTTTATCTTTTCTAACTTAGTTACTAGGCTAGTTGATAGGATTTGAATCTGGGTTGTACAACTCTTTTGTGGTAGATATAGCAATACACTAGCAAAACCGTAATTGTACATTGAGATAGATTATCTTGTTGTGTAGGTTTAGATAGATTACCTAATTCAAACCCTTTAGGCGTCACGGTGCTTTCAATCATTAAATGAAAGAACGCCACTGTAAGTTTGCTCCCTCTCCGATCCATTTATGTTGGAAAATATGTAGCTGGCATTTGATATGTACATGCATGCGATTTTTCATTTGTCGCAGACCCCAAAACTTTTTCATTGATCATTAGGTAATATATAAGGCCTTGTCGTGCTTATTCTCTTTTGGGTGTTTGAAACATAAAAAAAAATGGCAAAGAGAATTTGCTACATTCCTCCAGCGAAGGGCAGTGGAGGGGCCTAATAACAAGCTCAGGTCAAACCAATTCGACGAGTACAACATCGTCGCGGCCAAAGCAAAAGGCAAGGACTGGGAAACCAAAAATATAATATGCCCAACTTCATGTGGGGGCGTGCGAGCCATAATTTGAAAACAATTTCTTCGAAAGCTGCAGCGCAAACGGGACGAATCTCTGGTTGGCCTTGCGCATCAACAGAATTCTAGCTAGCTTGGCTCGCAGCTTCCTAGTTGACGAGCCTGCAGTTCTTCCTTATCTCGCCCTCACCGCCGGTCTTGACTCCAATGGCGGCCATCTTCACCATGGCCTTGGCGAACTTCTTCTCCCAGGAGCCCGCAAACTTGGCGTTGGCACGCACCATCTTCGCGGTGTCCGGCGCCAACAGCAGCGTGGCGTCCGAAGGGAAGAGCACATTGTGCGCAAGCACGTTCTTGTAGAACTGGTTGTCCAGCACGTTCGGGCTGACCACGTCCTGGGACACCACGGCGTCGTTGCCGTTGGTCGGGTTGGCGGGGCACTGCTTCTTCAGCAACGTGGCCAGCGACGCCGCGATGTCGGACGCGGCACTGAGGCGGTTCTGGACGAAGGAGGTGCAGTGGGAGCGGCCGATGGAGTGCGCGCCCGAGAGCACGACCATGTCCTCGGCGCTGAGCCCCTTGCCAGCGAAGGCGGAGACGAGGCTGGAAACGTTGGAGGACGGGCCGGGCAGGAACACACCGGTTTGGCTGGCGAGTGACTTGCGTCCGTCCAGCCGCCCCGCCGGCATCTGGAAGCTGACCTTGGCGTTACTGAGCAAGTAGGACGCGTCACGGCCCGCGAAGGCGACGATGTCGGCGCAGGAGACCTTGCCAGGGCACACCTTCTCGACCGCGCTCTTGGCCGCGTCGATCACCTCGTAGCCTCGCAGGCTGGGGTTGTTGGGACGCCCCAGCTTCTCTGGCTGCGGGTTTGCCGTCGTCGGGTCCAGCAGAACAGACGCATCGCAGCCCTGCACGTACAGGTAGACTCACACTCACTTGGTCATGACACGTACTACGTCCCATACGTTGATGCAATTAATTAATATAATATAATAGCTGCAAGCGGCAAGATGTACCTCGACGAAGCAGTCGTGGAAGAGCATGCGGATGAGGCCGGCGCCAACGCCAGGTTTGGCGAGCACGGCCTTCTTTACCGCGGCCCTCACGAGGACCTCAGCACTGGGACACGAATTCTTGTAGTAACCCACCTGGAGACCATGGGTGGCCGTGGCCAAAACCAGGGCGCATGAGAGTATTATGCCCAACGTCAAGCTGGTAGCCATGACGTACTCAAGAACGGCAGCTGATCAGTGTACAGTCTACACTGTCTAGTGTGTTGACTGTTGAGTTTGGGCTCAAGAGCTAGGTAGGCTGTGCGCTAATGCACAGTCCAGATGGCTATTTATAGATGGAACCTGGAATTAAGAGTAGGTCGATGCATGTTATGTATGTCGAAATGGCATGCTTGTTTTGGGATATAGTACGTATTAGCCGTACCTTTATTTGGCTGGAGTTATAATACTGTTGGTCAGCAGCTTTACTGCTGGCGGCTATGAGCAACCCAATTAAACACGGCTTGTCATCATGCTGGCCAAAGTGCTTTAACCACGTTTGGGCTAGTATTAAGTTTTTTTTTTTTGTGACTGTCTTGCTTTCATTATCAGCCGGCCGTAGCCTCAAGCTCAATTTGTTCGTACACGCACATCGGAGTTACATGCCACGTCTCCGAGCGGTGCGACACTGACACTTGTTTTGCTAGAGTATGTGCTACTTTATTACAATTTCTACTCACAAAAGAAAGTGTGAAATCCTAAAAAGAAAGACTAAGATCAGCAATCTCTCTTAATGTAGAATCAATAGTCGATCGTTGATCTTCTCTCCTGTTCCACAACTGAACCAATTGTAAACAATCAGTTTCCATTTCCACTTTCTGTACTCCAAGCCGGTCGGCAAGGATCAGGCTGTCTCTGCAAGCCACTGTCTCCATGGAGCATGCATCGTAGCCTCTCTCATACCATTTAGCCTGTGCGGCATAGAATTCACCTTTATGATCCCTGATAATGCATGAAGTAGTTCCTTGTTTGCTCTCATCAGAGAAGGATGCATCAGTATTTATCTTCAGATACCCAGGCAACGGCTTCTTCCACCTCTGGACTGTTTTGGCATTGTCACCTTGCCCCCTTTGGTTGTTCAGCTGCCATAAATCAAAAGCAGTGTCCCTCGCCCAGATCACCGCCGGATGAACAGACATAGAGAGCTCGCCATGACGTCTTTTATTGCGCATCATCCACAGCGCCCACATGCCACACAAAATAACAGCCTGATCACGCTTTGGACACAAGTCGGACAACAGGTCGTATCACCTTTCGCAACAATACAAGTGCTCTTCTTGGGAACGCCAATAAAGCCGGACGTATATGGTTTTCTACTGGTACGTACTTTTCAGACAGCATGGAATGCAATGCAACTGGGCAACTGGCGCACTGCATGCACAATAGAAATGATTCTCTGCTTTCTGCAGAACTCGATTAAGATGGGCCAAAAAATCTGTCGGCATTCACCAACCACGAGAGAGGATTGAGTAAACTAGCGTGGACAACATGCCAAGAGGCAGTTCACGTGAGACCTAGAAATTGGCATCCCAATTAACATTGGGAGAAGTATAGTACGTACTTCCCTCGAAAAATGACATCCCAACAGACATTTATATGTTTTCAAACAGATATACTATCATGACGACGAAGCAGTTAATTAGAATGTTTTTTAGCTTCTAATAATTAACTTTCTTCCTTTTTTCTCTTACTTGTCATGTCCTGAAGTATCAATAATGCATCAAATTAGCAAAATAAATTTAGCCACACAATTCAAAAACCTAGTACATGCTGATACAAAGGAGAGAGAATTTGCCAAAATGATGCCTGGTGCCACTATGCAAGACTAGACCCAAGCCGAGGCCATCCCTTCAATGAACATGACTTCCAGACCAAGTTGAAACTAGACTAGATCCATTTGTGGCATGTTCACTTCCCAGCTCTTGCAGTGTCATTCTGACACCCACCCATTATCGTCACCACACTTGTCCGCCGCCTCATTAATTAACCCCAACAAAGTGCGCATGCTCCTCAACCAGAACCACCGTCCATGTCGCCTAGAATTTTTACTGACGTAAGATCTCAAATTCAACGATCATGATTTAGTGAATCAGCTTCTACTCAGACCGGCTTCCACCCGCTCCTCTTTACCTTCTTCAGCTTCTACTCAACTTCCCTCAGAAGCCGTCCAGCCAAATAAATACTCGGTTTTAGCTTCTGGTTCAGACACTTCGTCTCTCCTCCTCTACTGTCCACGTTTTCTCCCTCTCCCCAGAACCGACGCGACGACGGCGCTAGCGCGTGGCACACGGTGCCTGCAGCCGCCCCCTTCCTCTTCCTCCTCCTGCCTCCCCCGCTCTTCCTCCTCCCGCCTCGCGTCGTCCTGGTCGGCCCCTCGACCCCGGCTCCCTGTGGGAGGCATTGGCGGCGCGCGACAGCACCCCGGCCATGGGGCGCCGCCGTGTGTGGTCGCCGGCGGTCGCAGCCACCAGCCACGGCGATGCTCGGCCGCTCCCCGCCGGTGGCCTCTGGCATGGCTGCCCGTTGCGTCCTCCCTCCGCCCGTTGCCTGTTGTCGTGGTGGCCGAAACCCTAGAGCGTCACGTCTTCCTCGTCGGTGGGGATGGGGGTGGCTCAGCTCAGCGGCTACATCTGCCGGTAATGGCCCTCCTCTTCTCCTCCGTGGCTCTGACCTAGGTTTTAATTTACTCCCTCTAATTTTTGGATGAAGCAGCTAGGCACCCAAGTTACGTGAGTACATTTTCAGTGACTTCCTCTGTGCCCTTATCTCTCTGGGTATTAACCAATTCGACCTCAATTTATGATGGTATATGAATGATTTGTGTTTGTGATGGTTTAATCGAACGCTACAGACACAATTACCTCTAATGGGCTGGTTCTTTCAAATTATGGCTCTGCATGTTTTATTGTTAGTGTATGAATGCGACAATAGTTGCTTGCTAGATGTTTGATAAAATTCTCACCACGGTTCATGGCTCCAAGTATTAAGTTATTGCTTAATTTGATAGCTTGGAAAAGAACTCATTAAACAATCTGTATGCCAACAAAATTTTACAGTGTACTCTGGCAATATATCATATTGATTCTGGATCCCGTTGCTGCATCTATTCTTTGTCTTCAAGGATGGTGCTCCCCGGTTCTCATATAGCCCTAATTTTTTGTTTTTTGGATTGATATTGTGTTTGCTAGATATGCCGCTGACAGACTGAATGAACAAACATTGAGCTGTTCATAGTACAGCTGCCTTTTTTGTGTATTCTTATTTTCTAAAGGCCGAACTTTCGTCTATCTTACAAATGGGTTTTATGTGCTGAGATAGTGCCATTTCACCTACCATGGATTCTTCAAAATTCATATATGCCAATAGATTATAAATGGCCATATAAGTGGACAGGTTGCAAACTTTGGTTCTGGGATTTAATTATTTCCAGTCTCTACAATTTTAGTTTTCTTGCTTCCTAATACTTTTCATCTTCTCTTGGTAACTACAATTCCCAAATTACTTTTGTTGTCCAAGGTACAGACTTCAGTTAAGTTAGGTTCCTCTATACAGATTGACTTGCAATAAAAATTATGGGCCTAAAGCTAACATCTTACTTCTCTACAACTTTTGCTTTTGGGTTCAGCAAGTTGCCGAAGATTAATATTAACTAAAATTTGTTGTGCAGAGAAGGCGACATGGTTCCTTCTGTTTCTGCACTTCAATCATGAAGTAATGCAAGTGGTTGTTTCCTCATGTCTAATTTTCATTGCAGCAAAGGCATAGAGTTTACATGCTCCTCACAATATTGAAGTCCTTTTATACTCTCAAACATGTAACTGTATCTTATCTGCTGCTAAGTCAGGGTCATTTCCATGTGTGTATGATTAGAAAGTCTTATCTCCTTACTTTAGCTCCATGAATAATAACTCTTTGCTTACTAGAGGATTACAAGTAATGATCCATATCAGTTGATGTTGAGAGATAAGACAGTGCATCCACAAATTAATTAATGTTAATAAGCATGCTTCAGATTATACCTGCTCTAAATTAGTTTCCATCTACTACAGCTTGGACCAAGACTGATGGTAGGATATTTGAGATGAATAGATGCTATTTTTAGTTAGAACAGCTCCAGCCTTTGGGTTATGTATATTGCCTGCACCTTCTTTAGTTATGTTCCAATGTTCCAGGCTATTGACTATGTATATTGGCTGGCTGCACCTTTTTCAGTTAGTGATGTTCAACACTTTAGGTTGTCTATATATATACACTGCCTGTTCCCATATTTGCACTGGAGCAATTTTTTCCAAATGATTTCAGCAGAGTATGTGTTTGATACTGTAAAATATAAAGGAGGGGTCACTGATGGTAAACAATTTGTGAAGTTCCTCTGAGCTCTTATCTGACATGACATAGATTTTATACTGTGCTAGACATGATGGATTCCTAAAAACTGCAAAACTTCTTAAAATGTTGGATCAGTAATCAATGCCTGCCGTACATTTACATATTGATATATGGTTAAAAAAATATGTGATGTGCTGCTCTCAGAGATCGTAAGGTTTGTTGTAGTGGATTCAGGTGCCATTTCATGATCTGCCCCTGAATCCTCAAATTCAGAGATGGTTTTGTCTTGGTTTATATATGCCACATCCCTTTTTTAGTGATAGTATTTCCATGCCAGTGTTCCATCCTCTCTGCATCAATTTTGCTTTCTTCAGATAGTTTAGCTCGCTTTTTCTAATGAAAATAGTTTCTTACAGATGGTACTTCTTTGCATTGCCGTGAGAGGAGTTTGCTCATTTTTTGGTCTATAATACCTGTAAGATACATTTTAATTTGATTATTCAGTATCTTAATATATATTTCGGTGCGTTGTTGAAGGCAAAGCGTGCCTCCTAATTGCCTTAGTATCACAATTTGACGTGCCACTGTATATTACCTTCTGTGCAAGGAGTTGATGGCTCTAATTTCTTTTCCTGAATCTCCTTAGTTGTTTTGCTAACTATTTGATTTCCATGTAGAGGCGTTTCAAGAATACGCTCAGAGATGGGAAATGGTATCTTCAGTGCTAACTGTTCTTTTTTTTAAGAGTTGTCTTCCACTTTACATGCAGAGATAACAATAGCCTTTATGAAAAGTGACATACCTTGGGCTCCTACTGACTTGAACAGGTCATGGCCAATGTTGATGCATAGAGGGCAATGGACTGAGTCAGAACTGAATAAGCAGATCTGCAGGTGAAACCATGTCACCGCCCTCACATTTACTGTGGTGTGCAAGTGAAGCCATGCCACCTACCTCTTATTTAGAATAAGAAAAAGTCTATTTGCTTTGTCCTACGAAACTTATTTAGAATACATACTTAGGACTACTCTCCAATAATCTGAGTCTGCCAATACCTTTTAAGGGCCATTGTAACCAGCCAAATACTTACAATTTATTAATTGTTGCATAGATAGTATGTTCCCTTGAAAATGCGACGATGAAACATTTTCTTCTTACATTTCAATTCTGCAGAACAGATAGTGTACAGCAGCAACTAACAATTGTTACCTAGCTTACCACAGAGGCTTCCAATTTGTGTATCGATATAAGTTTAGATTTGCATATTACAATTCAAATCTATGATTCCTGTTTGACCTCCTTCTATATGGCAGTGGCATGCATTTTGTAGATTGACACGTGATGTGCAAGGCTCTCCTCCATCTTCAACACACGCTCCTTCCTGGTATGTTTTTTTCCTCACTCTCCAAGAGCAATAATCTTTCTTGTCAGTTTTTGGATTACAAATTTGTCACTCCTGTATTTTTACTTTAAATGGAGCACAGGAGATGAATCAGTGTCGGCTCTTTTCAGACTTGACAAACATATGTAGTTTATTGGCCATCACACTTTTCATGCTTCAAATCTGTAACTCCATATGCCGCGCACGCTTGACAGTTACTACTTCGAAAAAACCATTCCATCACACACACTTATGTTAAGTGACAAAATTTATTCCCTTTGAACGCAATTGACGCAGCTACTTCTCGAAAAAACAATTCATTCCTAAATCTCAGGAAGACTTATCCAGTATTTAAAAGTATTACCTCACAAAAAATACAATAACTGTAATTCGTAACTGAGATACTGACAAACACTCCTTATTTTTGCTACAGGTTAGCCTCCAGTGCTCATCGAATTCCAGTATATATCTCTTATATCTCAGTTTGTATAAAAATCATCGAATCTTTATAGACTCCAGCGTGTGTAATATATGTCTCCTAAATATGTATGTATATGTACTATATCTCTACGAACTTTAGTTATTCACCATAATTTCTCCATATCCGAAATTTTACATTGCTACTGCAATCACAAACCTTTTTTTCCTCTCTAAGTCTTCAATTCATGATATACTAAATCCATGGATCAATTCAGTTTCATACCTGTATTGTACAATTAAACATTAACACTTTAGTCTCATGTTTGATCCATCTCAGACCAGCTCACTCAGATCGTGTGCTCCATGGTAGACTTGTCCTATGCAGTATGCAGTCCTAATCTATGTACTGTAATAGCAACTACTTTACCTAAGATGAAGGCAGCCTATGCTTGCTATGTATTTATATTTGTATATTGGTCTCAACCTATTCCTGTATCCATCTACGAACGAATGTACCCAGAGAATAGCGCCGTCAGATTTCCTGAACTTGCTCCCCGCATCATCGCACGGGCGCGCCAAGGCGCGCGCCTCCGATACTAGTTAACCCTAACAAAGTGCAGTGGCTCCTCCGCAAGAAACACCGTCCACGCCACCTCAATTTTTAACCATGGTTAGATCTCAAAATCTAGATTTACCCGATCTGCATCTATCCGAAGTAGCTTCTCCTAATTCTCTTTACTTTTCCCTGCTTCTCCTCGGCTTATTAGTACCAGCTTCGAATCCGGAGGACGAAATATATACGTGGCTTCAACTTATCCTCTCAGCTCCAGAGAAAAAAAACGGACTCTTATCCTCCTCCCGACCCTCGGTCCCGACCTTCCGCGTCGATGCGGCCGCGCGCCGGTGCGGCCAGGCGGGGCGGAGCGGCCAGGCCGCCGGGCGGCGGGGCCGGGCGGAGCGACGCGGCGGGCAGCACGCGCGGTCACGGCCACGAGCCGCCGTGGCGCGGCCCCGGTGGCGCGCCACGACATGGCCCGAGCAGCGCGGCGGCTGCGGCTGGGCTGCTGCGAGCCGCCGTGGTTCTCAAGTGCAAGATCATCATGCTAGTTCATCCTCTCAAGAGAACAAATCAAATGATCAACCAAGCTCAAGCAATCAAAATGAAGTGCTCCAACCCACTCATATTGCAAGAGATCACCCAATTGATAGTGTCATTGGTGATATTAGAAGTGGTGTGCAAACAAGGTCAAGATTGGCAATGATTTGTGAGCATGCATCATTTGTGTCAACCAAAGAATCCAAGAAGATTGATGAAGCATTAAAGGATGCCAATTGGATCATGGCAATGCAAGAAGAGCTCAACAATTTCACTAGAAATGATGTTTAGGAGTTAGTTGAGAGACCTGAAGATCATAATGTCATTGGAACCAAATGGGTATTCAAGAACAAATAAGATCAAGATGGCATAGTGGTGAGAAACAAAGCAAGACTAGTTGCACAAGGTTACACTCAAATAAAAGGTCTTGACTTTGGAGAAACATATGCACCGGTGGCAAGATTGGAGGCAATTAGAATCTTATTAGCCTATGCTTGTGCCATATCAAGTTATATCAAATGGATGTAAAAGTGTATTTCTCAATGGGATCATCAATGAGCTAGTATATGTTGAGCAACCTCCTAGTTTTGAAGATGAAAAGAAACCCAACCATGTGTACAAGTTGAAGAAAGCATCATATGGCTTGAAACAAGCACCTAGAGCATGGTATGAGAGGCTAAGGAATTTTCTTCTCTCTACGGGATTCATTGTGAGAAAGGTTGATACTACTCTATTCACCAAGAAGATTGGAAATAACCTATTCATTGTGCAAATCTATGTTGATGATATCATTTTGGGTCAACTGATGAAGAATATTACAAGGAATATGGTGAAATGATGGCCAAAGAATTTGAGATGTCCATGATTGGAGAGCTCAGTTACTTCCTTGGTCTTGAAGTCAAGCAATTGAAGGAAGACACTTTTGTTAGTCAAGGAAAATACATCAAGGACATGCTAAAGAAGTTTGGAATGCAAGATGCAAAGGCAATCTCAACTCTACTGGGCACCAATGAAAGTCTTGATAGTGATGTTAGTGGCAACATGGTGAATCAAAAGGAATATTGGTCTTTGATTGGAAGCCTACTCTATGTTACCGCATCAAGGTCAGATGTCATGTTTAGTGTATGCATGTGTGCAAGATATTAAGCCTCACCTAGAGAGAGTCATCTCAAGGCAACAAAGAGAATATTGAGGTACTTGAAGCATACACAAGATGTTGGACTTTGGTATCCTAAGGGGTCACAATTTGAGTTTATTGGATATTCGGACTTCGACTATGTGGGATGCAAAATTGATAGAGGAAGTACTAGTGGAACATGTTAATTTCTTGGATGATCACTAGTATCATGGTCCTCAAAGAAACAATATAATATGGCAATATCTACCGCCAAAACCGAATATGTTAGTGCGGGAGCATGTTGTGCACAATTGCTATGGATGAAATCAACTTTGAAGGACTATGGATTCAACTTCAAGAATATACCATTATTTTCTGACAATGAAAGTGCAATTAGAATGACACAAAACCAAGTTCAACATAGAAGATCAAAGCACATTGACATAAGGCATCACTTCATAAGGGATCATCAACAAAAGGGTGATATTTCAATTGAATGTATTGGCATCGATGATCAACTTGCCGATATACTCACCAAGCCACTTGATGAGAAGAGGTTTTGCAAGCTAAGAAATAAGATGAACATTCTTGATTTCTCAAACATAAGTTGAATGCACCCCACCCACTTATTGACATGCCTCTCTTTCGACAAAGAAAGGTAAAATTGTATTTTTTTTTGACGTGAAAGACCGTGGGGGAGGTCCTCACGGTGCAAAAACTTTTCATTAAAAGACAGAGTACAGGAGGATACTTATATAAGGGATTATGCTAAGGAGCAAGAGAAGGAAAACTACAAAGGAAAAAATTACAATGCATCCAGCCAAAGCAAAACAGATGGTCTATCCTCTTCTTTGATTCTAATGGCTTGAGGAGTTGCTTCGTTTATGAAATTCTGCAGCCACCTATTGAATGATGCTTTAATGCCATCAAAAACCATCCTATTTTGGAATTTCCAAATCTCCCATGCAGCAATCTAAAAAATTTCCATGAAGAATGGCAGGTTGGACCTGTGCCTGGTGCGTGCAATTCTTCTCTGTAACTCAACATCATTGGTCCAAGAAATACCAATCCTAGCCCAGCATCTTCTTGCAAATGAACACCCAAAGAAAAGATGATGTATTGTTTCCTCCAAACTGTCCCCGCAAAGCACACACAGGACATTAGATTGGACATGAAAGTTCCTCCTTGCCAGCATGTTTTTTGTGTTTAATCTATCCATGAGAACTAACCACATGAAGTTACTCTGGGGATGACCTTGGACTTCCATACCAAACCGAGTACAGTGGGCGATTCCAGATGAGAGAAAGACAATTTGTACAGCTTGGCAGCAGAAAAATTGCTCGAGCCCCAACAGAAAACCTCTGATCAGCTCCATCATTCACAGTATGATTCTGCATGAGTAGATTCAGTTCTTCTAGTTCCAGTGCAGCCTGTTGAGAGATTGGGATTTAAAACAACTCATCCAAACTAGCAGCCTAAGTGACTTCTTTGGCAGAAATTTCTGGCTGAGTGGCAAAGGATGCAAGTGTGGGAAAAAGATCAATCAGGGCACTTTCAGCCCAATTGTCTGTCCAGAAGAGAATCGAAGACCCATCCCCCAACTGACATGTAGTTAGCTCACCATAGAGATCTTTCAGCTTGAAAATATCCTTCCACCAGAATGATCCAACTGGTCTGTGAGCATGTGGAACAATGTTGTCATAACGTTTGAACCAAATTTGCTGAACCTAGGGGATGTTGTTTCATCAATAAAGCATCATTTTGGACATAAAGGTTCTTGATCCCTAGTCCTCCTTTCTTCTTTGGCCTTTGCACCAATGGCTAAGCCACCAAATTGCCTCCCTTCTTCCTATTGGAGTTACCTCTCCACAAACATTGCTTTTTGATCCTATCCACCTCCTCAATTACCCCTTTATGGAGTTTTAGGGATCCCATAGCATAGGTAATGGTGGGAGTGATGACAGTGTTTATATATTCCAGCCTGCCTAAGTATGATAGGAAGGTGGAGCATCCAGTAAGCTTTCTTTCCACTTTGTCCAACAGGGAGCAAATTCCTCAATCTTGGGTTTGGTTGTACCAACTGGTAGCCCAAAATAGGTGAAGGCATGGAAACCAATCTGGCAACCAAAGGTAGCATCAAGTATCTTCATTTTCTCTTCTGGTACATTGATGGGAACCATAGACGACTTGCTGAAATTCACCACTAGCCCAGTAGATGATGCAAAAGTATTCATGATGGCTTTGAGATAGAATAATTGCTTGGCATCTGCTTCTAGAATTAGGAGTGTATCATCAGCATACTACACTATTGGGGAATCTGGTGATGGCTGTGGAATTGGAATGTTCAGGATACCTCTGTCTTTGAGCCCATTGACTGCATATGCAAAAGCTCAGCAGCCAAAACAAATAGCAGAGAAGAGAGGGGATCCACTTGTCTGACACCTCTCTTGCAGTTAAAGACTTTGCCTAGGATCCCATTCATCAGCACTACAGAAGTACCTGTTGACAAAATTGCATGTATCCAACCTATCCATTTGGAGGGAAAGTTCAGGGCAGATAGTATATGAAAAATGGTGGAATGTTCCACAGTGTCAAAGGCCTTGGCAAAATCAAGTTTAAGAATCACAATTTTCTTTTTGGACTGGTGACATTGATGTATGTATTCAAAACTCCATGCCAAGCAGTCTTGGATAGTTCTCTATCTAATAAATCCATACTGGTTTCTGTGAATTAATTCTAGTATGACTCTTGCGAATAGCTTGGTTAGCATCTTTACACAACAATTAAGCAAGGAGATAGGCCTATAATCACCAGCTATCATAGGGTTGAGGATTTTGGGAATTAACACAATATGTGATCCATTCAGAGGTGTAAGATTGACTCTGCCATCAAAGGAATCAGAGAACAGCCTAAAGATGTCATTTTTAATAATTGGCCAACACTTCTTTTATAAGTACACCATTGAAACCATCAAGTCTAGGTGCTTTGTCAGCAGGCATGTGCTTAATGATGTCTTTAATTTCCTGTTGCAGGAATGGAGCAATCAGGAAGTCAAGATCAGCTTCAGGGACTGGAATCAATGTATTTAGTTCAAAATACATATGCACATTGCCAGATAGGCCCACCCTGTTCTTGAAAGAGCACCATAAGTGGTTGGCCTTGTCTTCATGTACTAGTAAGGATACTCCATGTTCATCCTGTATCTGGGCTATCAGGTTTCTTCTGTAAGAAATTGTGGCCATAGAATGCAAGTATTTGGTACACTCATCACCATATTTAATCCTGTTCACTGTATTTCTTTGCTTCCAATAAGAACTTGCAATTGTTTCTTGACTAGAATCCTCACATTCCATTCAGTGTTAAACAACTTCCTGAACTCTTCCACTGTGTCCAAATAAAAAATCACCTTATACCAGTTCTCAATCAGCAATTTCATACTAGAAATACCCTTACTCCACTGCTTAAGCTCATATCTGAGTTTCTTGAATTTGGCAGACAACATCGAGGCAATGTTATTTACATTTGAATTGATCTAATTCCAGGCATGATGTATTGTATCAATAAACCCATCATGATGCACCCAAAAGTTTTCAAATCTGAATGCTTTGCTCTAGGAATCCTTGTCTCCACAGTCACTCTGCAAGGAAGATGATCAGAGGTTGGCCTGGCCATTGGAGTAACCATAGTGTTAGGAAAATCCAAAGTCCAGTTTGCTGATGTAAAAAACCAATCAACCTGCTCCAACAGGGGATTGGACTGCATGTTTCTCCATGTAAATGATATACCTTTGAGAGGTAACTCTACTAGCCCCAAGTGGTCGATCACATCATTGAAAATCTATGTATCCTAAAAATTCCCACCACTCCTGTTCCTGTTTTCCAAAGATCAATAGAAATTAAAATCCCTAATCAGCAGCCAATTGACATCATCCTGAATACTCAGATTTTTCAGCCACTTTACAAAAATGGTGCGAGCTAGTTCATTACATGGACCATAAACCACAGTGAGGTACCAAATATGCTAGTCCATTCTAGAGGAAAAGCTTAGGGTGATAGCAAAGGGCTGAATCTCAACAACTGACCCATCAAAAAGACTGCAGTTCCACCCAACAAAAATGCCCCCTAAAGCCCCCTGAGACGGGACATAACTGAATTTATCAATTCTTCTTGGAGCAAAGTTTCTGATAAAGGAGGAATCAAAGTTTTCTTTCTTAGTCTCCTGAAAACAGATGATCTCAATGTTCCTTTCTTCAATTTTATTTTGAATGGAGGGCTATTTTTCAGCTGCATTAATGCCATACACATTCTAGCATAAAATATTCCACGAAAAATTTTAAGGTAACATATAAGGATGACCCCCATAGAGGACCATCAACCCAGAGATATCAAGTACATAAAAGCATAATAAGTTTCATTACATCCTAGTAACATAAGCAAAGCAATATCATATATAGAAATATATAAGATAACTGTGGGATCTATGCCACTGCAGCAGGTGCACTTGAGGTCGACTTTATCCATCACTCCTTGTCTTCGTTGCGCCCTTCCATGAGGACATCTTCAGAGAGCTCACTAGGAGTCACTCCACAGGCTAGGGCCCACTCCTGCAATGCTTCAATCAGGATAGGATCTTTGGCTTCATTAGCAGACTGAGGAGGCTGGTCTAGATTCATCAAAGTTGCCAACTTCTTCCTTCTTTTATTGGCAGGCTCCCTGACCTTGACAATCTTCTTGCCATCCACTACTTCTGGGTTCAGACGTGGGCTGCGACGCACCAGGGTATCAATCAAAGGAGTCTTGGACCCCGGCCTACAGGAGACAGTAGTTGGCAATGAGAAGGAGCCGGGACCTGGGTATCAGGCCTGCTCCTCGGCTTCTCAGCACATTCAGCCCAAAGTCTCATCAACAGCGAATCTAGGATAGGCCACACTACTTGCACTGCCTTGGATGTGTCTTCGTTCCATTCAGCTGAAAGACCTGGCTTCTTGATCTTGGACAGAAAGTTGACAGGCAGGCTCTGATAGGCCTTCACCACAAACTCAGGAACTCGAATAGTCATGATTCTGATCGAGGACACCACCCCTAAATCCTCTGAGGAGGAACCACTAGCAGCCTGGATTCCAGCAAGAACCTATTCCAAAGTCAGATAAATATCTGGGCCTGTTGCCCTCAGATAGTTTGTTGTGCTTTTGACTGATTGAAAGAAATGATATCTTGGGGTTGTTCAGGGTGGTGTGGCACATCATTCTCGTCTTCCCCAGCTTCCATCTGGATATCCTCATCACCATTCTACCCTAATCCATCGGCATTGTCTTCTGCATTGATGTTCTGAACATGATTGATCTCCATGTTGATGTCCCGCATTTGCTGCACATTGATCCCTATGTCAGCAAGCACCTGGGCACCAGCCCTTGCCATGTCATGCATCTAGTCCTAAAAAGCATTTGGGTTTCCCTGAAGCGGCGCACTATGAGCAGGATGAGGATTGCCATCTCCAGGAATAGGGTCTTCATCTGCAATGAGCTCATTAGGAAACTGACCACCCAGAATAAAGGTGGGAACTGACCAAGAGCGGCCATTCCCGCCCATAGGGGTACCCTGGAAATCACCACACTTCGCGACACATGCTCTGGAGCGAGGATCAGACACTTGACCATGCATCGAGTTTTGTTGGGTCCCCTGTGCCAATAGAGCATCCTGCCAAAAGGAGCAATTGCAGCATCCAAGAACTCCTTACGCTGATAATCCAACGAAAATGTGAGAAACATGATCCAACATTCCCTAGTGTACGGGCAGTTTCTAAAATTGCTGGCCTCATCATGCTTCACTACTAAAATCACAGAAAAGCCACCAAACGGAATAGGACTGATATCAAGCAAACTCTGCCTCTGAACATATGACCCCAACTCTAGCAAACCCAAACCCAGCGGTGAGAGGAAGGAAGAGAAAACCCTGACCGGGTAGTGCTGCTCTAGGAATTGCATGACGTTGGTGAGAGCAGCACGAGCCTGAACTGGGTGTGGCGGCGGCTCCACTGAGACAATCATGTACTCTTTGTGGCAGCGCGGCGGCTCACCGCCGATCACCACCCGGTACCTTGCCGGACGCAGCCAACCTTCTTCCACGTGCATCCCGAACGGTACGTACGGCGTGGGATCGCAGGTGAAGTTCGCCATGGTGGATTGATCGAGTGGGAGTGGAGACGACTCACTGGTGACAGGTATTAAGGAATTGGCATCGGTGCTTTGCTCTCCATTATGAAGGGAGGCGCCGAGCTCAAACTGAGAAGTCGATGCGTCGGTCGATTGCTTTTCCTGAGGAAGTGTGAAGGCACACTCTGGATCTTTCACCTGCTGCAATTCCATGGGCTTGGGAACCGATATTTTGGGCCTCCAAGTAATAGCTGGGCTGACATTAGTCTCATGCGTTTCAACTCTCGGCCTCCAGATTTTCCTTCTACTGGAATTAAAATGACAACGCCTAGCCCAATGCCCGTAACTAAAATAATTTAAGCACCTGACTGGGAATTTACAAAAACAACTGGAGTGGCCCTTTCACAAGCACCTCGAGCACTCAACTAAATTGATAACCATCAAAGCCCTATTACCTTGTTCCAAGAAAACTTCATTATTGCTCTACGTGAGACTCGGTGAAGAATTCAAATTAATTTCAACAGCCGCATTTTTCAAAATGGATCTGGGAAAACCGGTTGCACCATCAGCCTGAGTCTTTTCAAGATCAAAACCAACACTGCCTCTGTTCATAGCTTGAAAACCCTGCGTCATAATTGACTGACTGCCAAAAATTGAAGAACATTGAGGATCAGGAAGCGGATTCACTGCTGTATCAAAAACCCCAAATCTAATAGACTGAACAAAACCAGAACTAGAGATAGAAGCAGACATCCCTGATGGCGGGGACATAATGGTTTGAGGCGCAAAATGAACATGTTTGGAAGAAGATGGAGTTGTGGTCTGTGAGGAACGAGGTTTATGAACAACTTTGGTCCATTTCTTAGCTTATTCCTCTTCCCACAATCTCTTCTCCCGTTCCCAATGAGGAGCACCATTGCTCCATAGATGGAAGTAAGAATCAAAAGATGAACCAATAACACGGCGAAGAGCATAAACCATAAAACCCACTACTTTGCACGAGACCGAGAACCGGAAGTGATTTTGACTCACTTCCTCCACATGAAAGAAAGGTGCATGACCCCCCAAACATGATTGCAAGACCAAGGCCACGCTTTCTTCGGTGAGCCAAAAAAGGAAGCGCCTAAACGTGGCCAGCAGAAAGAAAGATCCTCGAGAGATTGGAGAGTTGTGATGCACCTGGACTCCATGACGACCAAAAACCTCCAGTTCGAACTTTTTGCCGATGGCGAAGTCCATCTTATTCGCCAGCTCCGGCAGCGTCACCATCTTAACAGCGTCGCCAACCGCGCCAGGGAACACCGGTTACGCAGAGAGCCCATCACCGGCGAGGAGATCGGCAAGGGGGGTGGTGGCGGAGGGGTGGAGGTGCAGGCGACGAGGGGGGCGCATGGGAGCCATACTGACCACATTGTAGGTAAAATTGTATTAGCATGTCATCATAGGATATTAGGAATTGCTAGATCATATAGACATACAAGTTGCATCCTAAATGCCTTCATGAGAAATCAAATGAATTTGATGGATATATAGCATCACTATTGCTTGTATGATTGACTTGATCTAGTGATGATATATGTCATGTTTGTGAGCTTGCAATCCTAGTGTTGAATCTAGAATATTTGTTATAAGTGTTTAACTCAACATAGGCAAGATAAGCCTTCTAGTGAAGTGTAAAGAAGCTTGTCTTTGGTTCAAACTGAATTGAATATCTTTGGCAAGTAAGCTAGATGAGACCAAATTTGATAAAATTTGATTCTACCTCACCAAAAGAACTAATGTAACTTACTCTCCACAACTTGACCATACCTTTTTAGTAATCAATGACAAAGGGGGAGAGATAAGTCCCAAAGCATGCCAATGGAAAGGGGTAAATTAAAATTTTTGAAGCACACAAGTAGGGGGAGCAAGCTCATGAACAATTTGTTCCATTAGGTTGTGATTAATCATATGACTTGCTCTTGCACATGTATTTCAATTCATATACATGCTTGTGTGATGTAATGCTAGTCTAGAATTTGAATGATAAAATTATCTACTAGAATGAATAGGTTGTAACTAGACATGTTTAATTTTACATGTGAATCGAGAGCCTTTGCTATAATGTTGATCTCATGGGGTTCTTGAGTTTTTTGATGAATGTCTAGTGCTAAATGGTGCTAAGGATGGTGTAAAAGGCAACTCCGATTGGTATCACGCTTCAAAGGTTCATTTCTTACACCTTAGCATCATTTTGGTAGAATTACTCTCCCACAAATTTTATATCCATACATATGTGCAAAGCTTCAAATCCAAACTCTATGCACATATGTAGGGGAGATAATCCTACCAAAACTGAATTTGTGATGATTGTCCAAATCTTATTGATGATTCAAACTGCTTGGACAAGCATGACAAGTTCAAAATCTTAATTATAAAATCATCTTTGTGAGGTTGTCATCAATTACCAAAAAGGGGGAGAATGAAAGTCCCTAGTTTGGTTTTGATTAACCTTTGATCTAAGTGGATGATTTAGATAAGGTGGTCCTTGCCAAGTGGAGCTCATTGTAAATGGGTCATGACATGGAGTTGTGTAACTAGAAGATGAAGATCAAGATAAGGCTTGGCTCGATGGGCCGGTTGAAAGTGTGAAGGGCAAGTCGAGGCTTCAAAGTGAAGGACCATTGTGACGGTGAAGCTTGGGCAAGACTTGGCATTGATGGACCTACCAACAGTGAAGAGCAAGTAAGATCGAGATCGATGGCCCAAGACAGCTACATGATGACATGGAGTGTCACGTGTCATATGAAGGCTTGGCGGTTGATGGAGAACCAAAATGAGCTCAAGGCAAAGGTATAACCTATAGGGCATTTTGTTTTGTACTCAAGACACCATAGAGGGTGTGAGTGGTTTAGGATTGATAGCCAAACTATGAAGAGGGGAAGTCTTCGGTAATTTGGTTCATGAGTGCCACTAGGTCTATCGTTTCATGTTGATGAATTAGGATCTAGTGTGCTAATTGAAAACCCTTGAAAATGATTGTGAAAATGCTAACACACAAGCACATGGAGATGTGCACTTGGTGGTGTTGGTACATTTGCAAGGGAGGCGATGTTGAAGTTGATTGTGATCAACTTGGAGAAGAGAGAATGGTTTGGAAAATTGCTTTGATCCTTAATGATTGAGATCAAGAGGATATGTGGGTTGTATAGCCCTCTGAGTAAGCTTTCAACGAGTCCAAGAATATCAAAAATAAAGTTCGAAGCTAAGAGATATGCCTGATTTAGTGTGGGGTGGTTTGCTACTCAGATGAGCTGCGGACACTGGCTGCAGACGCGTCCGAAGGGTCTGCGAACGCGTCCAGAGAGGGCTGCAGACACGTCCAGACTCTTCCAAACTACTCAGAGAGCATCGCGCGTGAGGGAACCTCTGGACGCTAAGGTCCGGACGCAGGCTTGGAGGTGCGGACGCGCCCGGACGACCGTAACAGCTAGTTCCGCTAAAAATCAATTCGTGAAGTGTGGACACTGAACAGTGTTCATCGCGCGTCCAGAGAAGGAGTGTGGACGCGTCCACATTTTGTGTTTTGAATGGCGATCGTTCCCGCGTGGAATTTGAATGGTGTGGACGAGGTGCCGTTTTCGGGGGAATCATTGGTTATTGGCTAGTTCGTGATGGATGGCTTATAAATAGTGGTGGCCGGCCCATGGGGAGGCACCACACCTATTCTTTCATTCTTGAGCATCCTTTTAGCTGAAGCAACTCCCTCCTACTCATCTCTCTTGCTTGCTTGCTAATCTTGAGTGAGATTGAGTGATTCAAAGTGCATTGCATGAGTTGATTCATCTAGTGGCACTTGCGAGTCATTTGGCCGGTGGATTTCTTGTTACTCTTGGAAAGTACCACTCCTAGCCGGCTTGGAGATTGTTGGAGGCGTTGAGAAGAGTTGGGGATTGTTCTTGTCCACCTCTGGTTGATTTGTAAGAGTTCTTGTGCTTGTCCTTGGCGGGAAGCCAAAAGCAACTCTAATACATTGCGCGTGTCAGTGAGTTACCTCACTTGAGAGTGGTGTCTTGCAGTTCCCTTGCGAGGGAGTGTCTTGCGAGGCAAGTGGCTTGCGAGTCACACCGAGGAACCATCTAGATGTTGGTCGACACAACCAGTGACTTAGCTCGTTAGTGCATAAGTGAACACTGGGTGAACAAAATACTTAGTGTCATCATGTCTCCAGGTGATTGGTTCTTCATTGATATATATATTTTGTTGTCATTGTGGTTGATCGAATACCATCTTGGTGATTGACAACATCTTCTCTTCACTGTCGGTATTGAAATCCCCTCTCTACCTTGTTTTTACTTTCTAGATTATTTTGTGTAGCTTGTGTAGAATTAGTTCTATTGCTAGCTCAATAGAATAGAAAGTAGTGACATAGCCTTTGTGTGACATAGAGATCATAAGATATATTAAAATTGTCATTAGATGGCTTGCTCACCATCTAGACTAGGCAAAACCGCTCATTACACCATTTGTGTTACTATAAGTTTTGTCTATTGGTTTGTATATTTTTAATAGGCTATTCACCCCCCTCTAGCCATCTAGAACCTTACAACTGGATGTAGGGATTCTTCTCGAACCAGTATAAATCCTCATGTCTGCCGTGCATACCATGTAAGCCTACGTACGCACATCTAATTACTAGTCACTCTACCTGACCCTCCTGATTACGAGACACCGACACATTGTGCATATATCCACATCAACAGACACTCAACATCCCACTAACATGTTCCAAATCTCACCATGCAAAGTGTCCACATCATCATCCACTAACACATCCAACTAACCAAATGCAAATATGTTTCATTCAAGCTATTCACATTAGCAAACCACATCATTTACTAACATATATTTAGTTGTCCATATCAAAATACTAAAAATCATCCACTAACAAGTAGTATAATTTGATATTTATTCAATCATATTAGTGAATATAAGTAGTATAATTTAACCAGCAATTCCCTAGCAACGTGCGGGGTTTTCTCCTAGTATTAGTAAATAGGTAAAACAGAGTTATGTATTTTGACTACCCTATAAATTCTAAAAAAATTACAGTAGCTTAACCATATCAAACATAGCCTACCATAAAAGTTTTAGCACCAAATGACAATCTAACTATCCTACACAAAAATAACAAGTCACTCGACAGAAATATGCATGAAATACTTTGTATACCGGCTGGCTCATGCACAAGTGACGCGAGCACGGAGCGAAATCCTAACCGAAGTTGGCGACCCGAAAAGACGTGGCGACACTTGACAACGTCGTTGCATGGTGATGCAAAAGAGAGCACCTACGGCAGTGCTAAACGGTCCGGAACACTATCCGTGGTGCTCGTGCGCAGAAGAAGACTATAGCCTCAAGGATCTTACCCTAGCTCCGGTGAAGGCAAGGACAATGCGCAAGGGGAAGAGGACCCGCACGACGTGAATGGCATAGTGGAGGAGCCGGTGGCAATGGCGGGCGTGCAAAGGAGAAGACGGGTGAGCAAGAGAAGTGTAGAGGTGGCCGGACGTGATGGAAATGAAGGAAGGGCGTTTGGGTAGCTCGCCCATGTGACTTCAATGGCCAGAGGCGCACAAGACATGAGCGCCACGTGGCCGGCGCGACGCATGTTGCTGCGGTGTGCCACGACCGATTTCGAAATCTAGGATTTCCTTGGCGGCCAAAGCTATAGCCGTCACATAAATGCTATTCTCCTTTTTCCAAAACATTTTCTTTCCTGTCCTATATCTCCCAAGTCTCAGCCTCTGCATATTTATGCAGGGATGGCTGCTGGCTATTTTTCCTTCCCCAGACCCCGCAGTGTGGGAGCTTATGGCACTAGGTACGCCCTATATCTCCCAAGTCAAGCCGAATTAGACAAAACTTATATTGGATAAAATGTAGCTTTTGAAGAGTAGAACATTTCATCCAAAACAACCAAACTCTAATTTGGCCTAGATTTGGAAAATGTAGAGCTCCAAAGAAGGTAGCTTTGAAAATGACAAACAATTTTCAGAATTCAAAAACAACCTTCACTTCTGCCTTCTCCACTCTTTTTAAGAATTTTCCAAACATTTTCGTGAAACTGAAGATTACAACTTTTTTGCTTATAAAAGTATCTACACTTTTTATTAAGGGTGCACTGACATGCAAACAATCTTTATCCATGCAAAGCTAGTCAAACCAAAACACTCTGTGAGTTCAATTTGGTCAAACCAACATAGAAGCTTAATTAGCCCAAGTCATTAACATAAACATCTCTTCATTTTGTATCCTAAACATGTCTAGGTTGTTTTAGTGATCATACATCAAGCACTTGAGCTACTTTATTGAGTTCACAAGCATCCCAAGGCCCTGTTTGGTTTCAAAGGGACTAGGAACTAGAGACTATTTTTTAGTCCCTAAATTGCCAAACACAGGGACTAAAAAAGGACTAATAGTACCTAGTCCATTAGTCTCCCTTGAGAGGCTAACTGAGACTAGTGGTGCATGACTAGTCCCTAGTCTCTAACCCCTGTAACCAAACAGGCCCCGAGCAGAATTCAAACAACTTAAGCATCACTATGTAATCACACTTCATATTTTAGTTAATGTCAATGCTAATGATGCTTATGCAAATGCAATGTATGCATTAAAGAAAGCTTAACACCAGGGGTGTTACTAAACCCTTTTACCTCAACTCTCCACTGCTTCAGCTCCCTCTCTCCCTCGCACATGCGCCGTCCACACTGCCGATCTAGCCGCACGCCGCCGCCCAGAGCCGAGCGCACACCCAGTAGCGCTGCCGTTCCCTACGCCGTCAATCACCGCCTTTCCCGCCAAAAATACCGCCCGCTAGGGCACCCTGCGAAATACCTATTACAATTGTATCTCTCTTTTGTAAGGATATTACTTAATCTTTAATAAAGTTTTTATTTTAAAAAAAAGGAAAACTGAGAAAATTAGGTCGTTTGGGGCTTTAGGATATTATACAAGCGCTTTAACCCTTTACAACCTTATATTGTGTTACAAGTTGTGTACATAAAATTAGTAAGGAGTTGAAACCGTGAGTTCTGCTTCGAAGTCATTAGTCGCTATTATTAAGAATAAATGACTCGGTGCTTGAAATTTAGAACTTTTTGCTGCCTTTATTGGTTATATGATTACTTTATTCAATAATCTACTAGTTCGGTCCATGGCTATTTATTCTATAGAAAGCCGAGTTTACAAGATTCAACTTTTGGTGTAAGTATGTCAAGGTCTATTTTTTCCTAACAAATAGGTGATGACTAGTCTACCAATTGATAGTGCATAGTGCTCATTGCTCCTTTTTATACCAAGACTTGTAGAATCTTGATATTGCTTTTCGAAATTAATAAATTTTCCCTTTACCAAAAAAATATACCACCCGGAGCGTACAATGAAATTATGCAGGCAATATAACCGCCAGGAATGCCAAATTGGGCATGCAATTGTAGCTTACATGATCAGCGCGGAACCAACTGTCAACTGAATTTGTTTGATGCATATTTTTCCCATGGTCATCTAACGTTGGTTCTATAGTGTGCAGGTGACAAGTCAGGCTAATCTAACAATACAACAGCAAACCTCAACTGCAAAACAGGGCTGGTATCCAAGAACTTTTATTCACTCAGCCCCGACAAAATCTTTGGGCAAATATTCATAAAAACCGGGCTTTCGCCATTAGCCTGAAAAGCAAAACTAAGAAGTCGCGTCCAACTTTAGTCACCCTGGTTTAGTTTTCACATACCAATCAAAATTCAAGACACAAGAAATATTTTGTCAGAAGCTACCACTAATCTTGCTCATGCTAATTTCACTGTGGCAAACTAGATATTGCATATATAGATTCAGAAATTTAAGAAATGGTCAGAGTTTGTAATAAAGTGTCATGTCCAACACATATAATGTAGCACATTCGAAAAAAAAGGTGTGAAAGGGTCTCTAGCCTAGTGGTTAGAGCACTTGAGTAGCACCCAGCAGGCCTAAGTTTGACTTCAGTGGAAACAAATTTAATCATATCTGCATTATTAAAAAATTAAAAAAAATAGGCCAGGTTATCCTTGTCGGTAAAAAAAGAAAATTAAAAAAAGGCTAATGAAAAAAACTAACTAGTACTGGTCCTCAGCCTTAAGAGTCCTCAATTACACCTATTTAACACGTTTCATTGTATGCATTGCGTGAATTGTGAAATATGAGCTTTACTTCAAGGAGAACAATCGACTAACAGAATGTAATTAGATAGACCTTGTTAGTAATAAAATCACATATTGACATCTTCCATGTTAAGTTTTAACCGCGCAAAACTGCAAGATTGGTAACAGATAAATGAACCTGCTAGGTGTATTTTGCTGCTATCTCACGCATCAGGCTTTCAGGAGCTGCAGGAAAAAAAAAGATAATCAGAAATACTAACTTACAGTATGAATAACCAAAGATATGTATGAAATAATTTGGCATGTAAAGGATTAACAATATTTTGGAAGAACATGGCACCTTCTACACCGCCGGTGAAACGCTCAAATTGACCCATGGCTTGTCTAATAAACATTTCCACACCACTAACAACTTTAACTCCACATTCTTCTGCTTCTCGAAGAAGCCTTGTAACTTTTGGGGCATACACGGCATCAAATACCACATCATAGAAATCCAGAGCTTTCTGCAAATACAGGAAAAGTGATCAAACACACTTTGGCATCAAGTGTACCAATGTTCATGTCCACTTTGGAGTAAGAGAAGAAGAATAAACAAGGTCATAACTTATGTGAAAAATAATATATTCATAGGCTGCATATTACACAAACTCAGACCTTCGATTAAAACAATCTGTTGTTCAGATCTGTTACTAGGTTACTGCACCTGCTTCATTAGATGCATTTGCAGTATTTTCCTCATGGGTTCTCTCTCTGAAAAATTCCTCCAGCTAAATTTAAATGATCTTGAGCTCTTGATATGATTAGTTTGCAGTTACCATTCACAGCTTCCGCATTCAGAGCATATCAAGTTTCTTTGCTTGGCCTAACCATGCTAATAGAGGAAAGCAAATTTGACTTGCAAAACTGTTATTCATGCAATTGCAGTTACAACTCCAAAAAGAATTTGTGACTATAATGGAAGGCTATTACTATTTATTCTTGTAAGACAAACACAGACAAGAAAAACGTCAGATCTCAAAGATCAATCATTTTGAGATTCAAAAGCAGCAGTCTCCAATTATTTATGTGAGAGAGAGAGAAATGAAAAGCTGTGTGAACACCTTCGGAATAGGAGTACCATCAACATTTGGGTACATCCCCAATGATGTTGCATTAGCAAGGATCATCCCTTCTTCAGGTCTGAAAGTTTCCAGGTCTTCTAATCTCAGGGCCTGACCACCAATTGCGTTGGCAAGGCTTACAGCCTTCTCTGGTAATATGAAATATTTTTTGCGTTAATTAAGGACCTAAGGTATAACCATTATTAATATAAACACACATGCAAATGCAGCATGAATCAGCAACAGGAGAAAAAGAACTACTGTAGTATAGCAGCAGTGTAGGTTGCAACTGCAGAAAGCATTTTGGGAAATGAAAAACTTCACATAGAAAAAAAAGATGTCATAACACTAGGCCACCAAAGGCAGGCAAATTGGTTACTTAAGAGCACATGGTTGGAGTCACAAGCATAGTATCATGAAACCATATGTGCAACAGAAATGCAAACCAACATGAGATTCCAATAGTAATATGTATTAATGCATAATCAGAAAGGTGAATCTGAAGTGAGTTCATTAATATCAACTTAACTTAGGGCCTGCTTGGCAGCAGGGTTCCAGGTTCTTTGCGAAACATTTCGGATTTGGTTTCTCATCATAAATAGTTTCTCTGATGAAACAGAATCACTATGTTAGGATCTGATTCTTCAGAGAAGATAATAGTTGTAACTAATACAACCCTGTGTGTGCACATAATCCTAAGTATGCCTGATAAGTCATATTTTCCTAGACTCTTTTTTGTCATCGAAAAAAAACTACTATAATATGCTTCTGTGTAGCCTCAAAACTATAATATGCTTCTGTGTAGCCTCAAAGTGTGCACCTTTAGACTTTAGTAGTTGATGATGATGATGGAAGCACCATACCAGTCCCACCTGTAAGTTATACAACGTTTCTTCTCCCTTCCACACACACAGAGGAAAAAAAAAATAAAAGCAAAGATAGCATTGCTACTCTTGTGGAGCTTGCCTCTGCTGAGGGGAGCAGCGCTAGCCCATGGGAAACAGCAAAATGGGTTGGACCAATAGAGGCAGCAAGATCCAGTGTCAGATCTGGTCTAGCGCCACAACACGGACAACAAGCAGAGGTTATAGGCATCACAGAGGCAACAAAAATAGACACTGGCTGGCCTCAGCCCCAATGGCAGAAGCAGGTAATTACCACCTCCGATCAACAAAACATGGTGTTTCAGACCAGTAAACAGTTTTTTTCTATTGCTGCACCTTATCTGAACATCAAATTTTCTTGACCGGAGGCAGCAGTTTCAAAGAAAAGGGGAGGTAAGACTGTAAGAGGCTGGAGATGATTCTCGTGCGAAACCTTGTCCCACCCATTTATCTTTCACTGTGTAAAAACAAGAAACAATTCTATTGTTTTGTTTTCAAACGCCACTGCACCCAAGCGTCACAGATTCTCTCATTTCTTGCTAACAGGAGCCAAATGCCACCTAAGATATTTAAGAAATAATTGATGACAAAACAATATTACTCGGCTAGAACAAAACTAACTGTTCTATAAGACATGAGAGGAAACAAGATCTAGACATTAAAACAGAAAACATACGGACTGTCACACTGATATTCGTTTTTATTATTACCTTTAGGATTGATAACCTCATAGTAGATAACCAAAATAACATGGAAAACAATATGTTCCTATAGTAGATGCATATTTTTGTAGGTTAAGACAATGCATTTAGTTATGTTTCACCAATACAACTCACATCCTTCCGATTTTAGGAATGAGGATGGATCCACAGGATAGTAAATTTGTACTAACTATATAATCTTAAACGTCATGTGTTGTAGAAATAGAGATCTTACCATAGGTGCGATTTGCTATAACTACCCTTGCACCCTTTTCCTTTGCCCCATAAGCAATCGCCTTACCAGCGCCCCCAGCACCTACAACAACAATAAGCCTACCAGCCAATGGTGAGCTGGCAGCATCCTTTGATCCTGGACATGTGAAACATAAAGCGTCTGATATCTTTTCCATCGCACACAAGTGTCGAAAGAGAATAGGTAATGTTAAACAAACCTCCAATGCCATCCTCAATAGCAGATATTGCTCCAATGTAGTCTGTATTGTATCCCACTAATTTGCCATCTGGTCTTCTAATTATAGTGTTTATCGCTCCTATTGACTGCATATTCAGTGAATAGCATTTCAAACAAATCAAGAATGATATGTAGCTAATAACATAAGCATTTGAACATTGTGTGCTGCATCCAATTACCTTAGCAACTGGATCATGCTCATCACAACACTGTACAGCATCTACTTTGAAAGGAAGTGAGCAACTGCGACATAACATCATATAGAGTGAACTAAGGAAAATCTTTCAAAAAAAATATCATTAAAACATGCATACGAAAATGACTTGTTAAAGATTGACACAGAAAAGTCAGTTTCGCTCGTCCAGGGACTATGCATGTTAACTCAGGCCCTAAACTAATGTCTACTTCAGCCAAATTATATTTTTTCCATCCATCAAATATGCTTCATGATTTATAAGAAGTTGCTAATAAAGATCATTCATATGGTCCTCAACTCCACTTAAATCTAGTCCATCCAAATTACTGTTTCCACTCCCCAAGTGATCTCCCAACTTGTAAACAAATGTAATATATATGTCTTACAATTTTGCAGGACAAGATTTAGTACCTAAATCCTGCAAAGTCAGGAGATGAATATGTCTCAAGAAAACTAGCAAGATTATCTCCAAGAAGTGGAAGATAAACAGCATTATATCCAATGGATTGAAGACATTTATTGTGCAAAATTGGGCTCTTGCTCTGCTTTACTGGGTTGGCTATAAGACCAAGAACCTTTGTATCAGGCCCAATACACTTTATGTTGTAAATGTCCAGTAAGTCCTCAACTGTTGGTTGTCCAGAAGCTGATGTCTTTGTAGCATTCAGTATCCCAAATGTAAGATACCCACCAAACTTGGGCGCTAATACTCTTGGCATTAAACCTTTTTCACTCATTACGAGTCCAATCATAGGCACCTGTCATTTTTACTGGTCAGTCAAATGGAAGTTTTAATCCAATATGGCATGAGAAAAAATAACTCTCTAGAGCACAGAAGTACAATTAAGATGAAATGTTATATGGTAGAGATCCAATTGGATCCAGCTAATAGGGTAGGACAGGATTTGTTAGGATTGATTGGTCGTAATCTCCTTATTAGTTTCAAACTCTATCTCTAGAATTTCTTGAGACCAAAGCCACCATGTACTGTATATAGACAGTTCACGAGGCTCAGTACAAGTACAATCATATCAATTGCTAAACTGTTACCAAACAAATTTGGGAAGGCAAAAGAGTTTCTTTTTTTAACAAAAAGAACAGTTTAATAAGAAAGTGGTTCTCTTGAAAAAAATGTTTCTGCACAAGGTTCAGTTACAATCAGAATTATAACAATCCTACCAACTCATGGCTGCAGATTCATACCACAACATTGAAACTTTGACTTTGAGCAAGTGCATATAATAAAATAATTGAAAATAAACACCTCATACACATCTTTAAAATACAATTAAGACCTACTCCTTCCATTGCTAATTATAGTTCACTTTGGCTTTGGCTTTTTCTTTGTCTTAAGTCAAACTTCTCTAACTTTGACCAAGTTTATAGAAAATGCATCAACATTTACGACGTCAAATTAGTTTATAGAAAATGCATCAACATTCTCCATACATATGTTTTGATAGTGCATTTATTGATCTCGTAGATGTTAATATATTTCTCTATAAACTTGTTCAAAGTTGGAGAAGTTTGACTTAGAACAAAGCTAAAGTGAACTATAATTGCATCGGTCCAACAAATCGACTTGCAATTTGCAAAGGTGAAAGGTCAATACTTAGCTGTGGAAAACAATGGCAGCAGCATTTCAACTCAATCCAAGCAACCTTAGCATCATTGTTGAACTGAATCTGAGTTCTTAATGGCAAGAAGACACGCCGAAACAGATTATGGAGTACAATAATTGAGTATTAGTTCGGCTATTTGCTTTCTATTGCACCAAAACATGCAATTTTGATTTATTTCATATATCCAGGTGGGGCAGGACATTTCAAAGCAAAAAAAAAAAACAACATAGGTGGAGTTCAAGGTCTACAGTAAAGATCAACATGTATGAGCCGGCCAAGCTTTGGTAATTCCAGATTGGGCCCAACCACACTAAATATTGAATTCAGCAAATGAAGAGACAGGTTAAGCTTTTTATTCAATTTATCAGTTTCCAGTTTAAAGTTGGAAACAAGGAAGAAAAGCCTCTTAGGAAAACAAATCTGTGCTGCGGTTTATGTAAACAGTAAGTACTAAGTAAACTGGTCTAATATTCTGACCACTCTGGTGCATGCAAAAATGTACTGTAATAGTAGTTGAGAAATCAAAGTGCTAGAGCTGTCTCCACAAAAATATGTTTGTAGATTCAAGTTATAGGTGATAGAAGTCTAATAGATTGCTTGTCGTAAAAAATCAATTTGATGTATGTTACTCATTTCACTACCATCAGTTTGCAAGACTTTGAGCAATGGTTAATCGACTGTTCAAGCTTGCTACCTCTTCCACAGGCCACCTACATTGGTTCTAGAGAAACTTGACAGAATAAGATCGTACTCGAGTGATATTAAGTTGATCAACCTCGATGGTGGTAGTCACATAATGATGTGAAGAAGCATAAGTAACCCTACATATGCATTTTGCTCAGGAAAACACTTACTTGGCAGTGTACCATCACTTGGAACATCCGTGATACGTCGACAATGTCCTTAGCAGTTGTTGCAACTTTCACTATGTCAGCTCCAACTGCTTGTATTCTAGCAACAAGATTTGTAATTTCCTCACAAGATGGAGTATATTCATAATTATGTGAAGAAACAATAATTTTACATTGCTCTGGCTTATGGCCAGAAATAAAGCTCATAAATTTGTCTGCAACCTGCAAACAAACAAGTTTGTGAAAATTGTCAAAAAAAAAAAAGTCAGGCACGGCATTCACAAATCAAGGCATCTAATGGAGGCCGAATGTTTTAGTGAAGATTGCACCTATAGTCTTGAACTTAAATGCATGTGCCATTCAATATGCTCTAGTTTTATTATATAATCCGGACCCATATAGAAATAAATTGTCCACAGAACCCCGAGGTAGTGTAGATTTGGGGTTTAGACACGTGGTTAAAAATAAACAGAACAAAATACTACTAGCAATACCCTGGTATCGCCAATTACAACCATAAACAGTTGAACACCTTTAATTTATATTTCTTAATTTATATTTTCAACTGCTGACATTTTTTACCATCCTAATGGTTCTTATTTTTGGTACGCCTACTTATTAATTAGTTGCACCCTCTATTTTGCTCTAGCTTTGCCAGCGGTTATGCTCGTTTGCAGCATGCCCCACACCCATGCCCTCGTTTGCAGCATGCCCCACACCCATGCCCAAGTGGTTTGGAAACTTAAATTCTAACCCTATGTCGCCACACCTGAGACAAAGAGCTGCTTATTGCACAGTATAGTATTTAACTTCTGGTACTGGGTAATATGTTAGCATGAGCATTGTTCACACCAATTTCCCTTGTTTTTCTCCAGTTTCAGTCACTACATATAGTATCTAAATTTACATTTTAATGATTGTTAATCTGACCAAGACCAAATGACTACTAGACAACGAAAGCATATCAAAATAATTGAAAATGGACTTAAAGAAAATGAAATAATTTTTCAGCTAGGGAAATTTACTGACGGGTACATATTTGGCGCTCCTATTGGGACATTCAACTTTTGATTTTTGGTAGTACATATTGTACTTGTACCCAAATGCCAAGAACAGTCTGGGACATTGTACTTGTACCCAAATGCCAAGAACAGTCATGGGACGTTATACATGTAATTTTGTACCCCACTTGCATAGTTTCAAGTTCCATTTGTCCAGGCAGTTGAAAAGGCAAAACAGATTTGATTGTTCAAACAAACGAACCTTCAATTCAATATCAACATAGTCTACACCTAATTCCATTGCTAAACGAAGTGTCTCAAATCTTGTGGTGTCATCACCTTCATATTGGCCTCCTTCCCAGACAGGTCTGCGAACAAACAAACAGATGCCCACATCATTTATGCAAGGTAAACTGGCATTTCTTGCTATAAAAATTATACTAAATACATACTACAAAGAACTGAAATGTTTTGTCAGACTTTAACAAAGAGATATGTGCTTTGATAAACAGCGCAATAAATATTTTGGGAACATAAATTCAAAAATATGAATATAATAAATGAAGAAACATAGAATTCAAAAATTTTCCTGTTAGGACCACTTCTATCTTTACACTATGATGACTTGATAATCAGATCAATTGGTCTAACTGTAGAAACATAAATGAGCTACCTTTTTCTTGAAAAACGCAGAAGAGTTACGCATCATTCTATTAAGAAGTGAAAAAATAGGGAAGAACCCATACAACACACCCCGGGCTAGCTGAAAGGCCACACACACACCCACTCACACTAACTCACGCCAACGCCAACTCACACGACTCAACAACTCTCAGTTCCTTAGGATATAAACGCACGTGTGTACAAATTTCAAGAGGCGACCAACAGATTCTCTAGGGTCCTAACTTTCTGAATGGGAGGCAGTCAGGAGGGAAATTCCCCGAGCCCCAGCCAACGACCATAGTTTTCGCTCTTCTCTAGCAATGATCAGAATTCTTCCAATATCAGGGGCTGCTCCATCAAAAACACACATGTTGCGTTGAGTCCATACAGTCCAGGCTCCAAGAATTATGAGAGAATTGATTCCATGTGAAATTATGTCACTGGTAGCACTGGTCACCCTATCCCACCAATCTAAAAAGGATAGTTCGGTGGGCTGAGGGGAGAGGGATTGCAGGCCAACTTTGTGATAAAAAACGGAACCAGAACTCTCTTGTGAAGACACAACCAATGAGGAGATGATCAATGTTTTCGGCTGCTTGGTCACACAAAAGACAGCGCTCAGGATGAGGAAGACCTCGGCGAGCTAAACGATCTGCTGTCCAACATCTATTATGAGCAACCAACCACAAAAAGTAACGGCATTTAGGCGGCGCCCAAGTCTTCCAATTTTTTTCGCATGGCCTGAAAGGGATAGAACCCATGAATAGGCCCTCGTAAGCTGACTTAGCAGAATATTGACCATTTGAAGCAAGTTGCCATATAAGTAAGGGTCTTATTTGCAGCGGCAGTCTATTCTGAGGTTGGAGACGGAGCAACAACCCTTTTCTGGATAGATAAATGGCCTCATGGACAATGCATTGCAGATGTAGCACCTCGCCTCTTTGCTGCTGTTGCTGTAAGGAGACGCAAGAAGAGAACGGTATAAGAAGCCCTCACTAACCATGCATGGATTTCAGATATACAGGGGCTCGCACGGTTGGGGTCATCACTGATTTTTTCCACCTATGGGACCTCTTATCAGACTTTGATAAATGAGCTACCTTGCTCTCATGGGTGTAATGTTATGGCGCATGATACTCGAACAGTGCAGTGTCAGGACAGCAATAACTAGGAATATAAGAAGGATTCACACTGCACCAACTATCTCTCTCCAGAAATAATTGATTAGTTTTCATGGACAGTTGTCTTTTGTCATTATTGTTACTGATTTTAGAATAAGTATCGCCCACCTAGCAAATTAATGTAAATTGACAAGCAAGCCAGAAATGTTCTCCATATTCCTTGTTTATGTTTATATTAAAGAAAATCAAGCAAATTAAACGAAATTAACTGTTAAATAATTATAGAAAACCACTTACTCAGTGATTTCTTAATATGGAAAACAAAGAAGAAAAGTAAATTCAGAAAAACTTGAAGTGGGCAAAGTACCATAGTTAAAAAAATGATTGAGCCTTATCTATCTGAAAGTCCTAACATGTGTGTATTAGTAGTGTGAAGTCTTAAACACTATCATGTGGATGTTGCAACTACAAATAATGTGGAAAACAGGGCAACTTATGGTGAGATACTGAAGCTTAGCAGGGATTTTGTAGCTTTATATCTTTAACAGCAGCTAATTTGTGCAGAAAACAAGATTCAACATGCAGATAATGCATATACTCCAGGCACAGCAGCCCTCCTTTTAAGTGATGGAATTTAAAAGCTCATGTCTAGCCAGAAAGGAAACACAAACTGAAACAAGGCCAAATGTGCAAATTGGATGCTAAAGGGGGCTAACGGCCAACTATGTTCAACATCCTCAAGGATACGTTGTCAAAAAAAAAAAAAAACATCCTCAAGGATACACATACCAGAAATTAGTATGGACTTCAGGGGCTTATATTCAAAATGTCCACTCACAAATGGGCAGGTAGCAACAAACGAAGACTTGATACTGCGGAACGATACACACTAAAAGCGACAGATCTTGTGCCGTGCCGAGCTGAAATGTTTGGGGATTGACTTCGTCCGTCATGGGGCAGTCCGGCATGCACTTGTCCATCATTTTCTCCGTGGCGAGTGTTTGATGTTTCGGGCCATGAGCCAAATAATTTTAAATAAATCTTAAAGGCCTATTCACACATGTATGTATATATGAAAAGGTGGGTGACTTTAGTCCCACCTTGCTACTTCAAGAGGAGTGATGCCAACTTAAATAGCTGAGCTATCTCTATCTTGTTGGAGCTATTGGGGAGAGGAAAAGGAAGAACCACGCACGCGCTCGCTCACCGGGCGGGGCGGGGCAGGGCTAATGGGCGCGCACGCACGACATGTGCCTGAATGGTCTGCCGATTTCCCGCTCCGACCTTTGCGGGTGCGCGACCTCCTTTTGCCACTCCGAATTTTTACTTGCATGGAGAAAATTACGCTGGTCTATTTGGTAAGCAATTATTCTCGTATTATGGTAAGTGCACAAACGGCAGGTTAATTACCATAATACTGTGATTGAGCGGCTAATTACTTTCCTATTTGCTGCGACGCGTGTATAAATATGGAGCGAGACGTCGTCCTCAGGACTAAGAGATTCATCTCTTCCTCGCCACAGAGAAAATTGCGCTAGCCTATTTGGTAAGTAATTATTCTCGTATTATGGTAAGTGCACAAACGGCAGGTCAATTACCATTATACTGTGATTGAGCGGCTAATTACTTTTCTATTTACTGCGACACGTGTATAAATATGGAGCGAGACGTCGTCCTCAGGACTGAGAGATTCATCTCTTCCTCGCCACAGTGCTGCGCTGCCGCCGTCTTCCCCATCCCGTCGCCGACGTGCCATCGGTGTCGGGAGAGCAGGCTCCGAAGCCTACGTCTCCTCACGTCCTGCACGGGGTAGGGGGCGTATCAGGTTTTTGGGAAGCGCCGTCACGACTGCTCGCTGGACGTCTTCTTCCCACTACGCCACTGATCCGAATTTCAGTCGACGGTCTGCTACGTCTTCCTTCGCCGGCAATCCCACTGTAAGAATGTCGATTCTCTCTCCATCGTTCGTTCTCACATTCTCTGTTGCTAGTATCAAATCACATACCTGCGGTACATGCTGTTGGTCTTTTCCTCATTGTCAGAATTAATTTATACATCGCTAAATTGCTCTTATTTCCAACGGTGAGTCCGTCCTGGAGGCATGCTATGCTAGTGACTTAACCCAACGATATGATGCGGATGGTTTCATTCCATGATCCAAACCAAAAGGCTCGATCAGCTTCAGTTCTTGGATTGGATGATCCTAGATAGGATTATTCCGCAAAGCAAACAGGTAATCTCACGAGCCCGAGCACGCCTAAGATGGATCCCACACGGGAGCAGCCACCCACGCGCTCCGGATATCCTAAAGCGGCGGTGGAATCCATGGGACGAACCAAACCCGACCGCTGAAGCCATAGCGGGATGAACAGAGGGGGAGTGAGTGGGTGAGATGTGGCGAACGAACTGGTAGGTGATGAGGGCCGGAAGCGGGCAGCCGCGGAGCAGGGGCGGTAGGTGCTCGCGCAGGCGGAACCCCAGGATGAAGTCAAGCCGGATCTCAACCTTGTCGCCGCCTGTGGCGGCGGTCGCCGCCGCATCGGCAATCATCTCCTCCACCGTCCGCCCTACCAGCGGCACACACAACAGCGTCATCTCCGCTGCCGGACACTGCTACTCCTGCCTTTCAAATGTCTCACCCGCGCAGTTGACCCGGGTGAAGATGCGGACGCGTACGTGGGCAGCCGGCAATGACCGCAGCCGGGGACAATCTTCTGGCGAGAGAAGGGCAAGTGGAGGACGGGGGTTGTTGGCAAGGTGAATGCTGGAAATGGCGGCTTTGAGGTTGTTGGTGTGGCGAACGCAAGTGGGAGGATGGACGGAGGGGTTTGGTGGAGAGTTGAATTTTGCGCCGGCCAACGAAAGCGCTTGAGGCAGAAAGTAGGAGCGTTCCGCTTCATCGACGTATGATGTGCCCCGACGGCCTCTACATGCTGCTGCATAAGAGACTAAGAGCAACTCCAGTCCAGCGTATAAACTAGGCTTCTATTTTTTCATTTGCACGTTAGCTTGCAAAAAAAATAGGATTTAAATTTGCTTTCAACTCTAGCCTAACACCCTATCCTATTAGTCCAATATCCTATCCTTAAAATCAAAAAAGACAAGCACTTTACAGAGAGGCCCCCAAACTTTCTAGAAATCAATCAGATCTGTAAAATTTTTAAGTCATAGCACTTTGCAGAAAAAGCCAGAAAGACTAATCTATTTCTATTTTTCAACCTTCTCCTTCCTCACGTACAGGACAAGAAGAGCAGATCGTGGTCGGCCCGTCTCCGATGGCTTGCTGGCCGGCGAGGGCCATGGCTTCTAGGGTCGCGCGCGCACCCGATTAGGGGCGCAACTCCGCCCGCGACGGCCCATGGTGGCACGGCCACGGTAGCCTCGCACGCCCGGCCACCGGGCCTCGTGCGCCTGTGCTTGCCTCGCGTGCCCTCGCCGCCGGGGCTCGCACCCGCGCTCGCCTCGCTCGTCCGCGCCGCCGGGGCTAGCGCGCCCGCGATCGCCTCGCGCGGGGTACCGCCGTGCACGGGGTGTAGCTCTGCAGATGTAACACCTTGAATACATTTTGCATATTAGAAAGTGCAATGGCATAGTTCTATGGGAGTATTATTGGGTGGTAAAAAAATAAAAAAATTGCATACATTACCTCGATGGATGATTAGAGGTCATGGTGTGTGGAGCTTGTTGAACGCATTCCATTTGACTACTCATGCGCGTTGTTTTGGGTTTGGATCAAGAAATTATAGCTATAAGTATATGCAAGGAAAAAATGGATGGTGAACAATATATGCATGAATAGTAGCCAAGTCATCTATTTTCCCCTCTTGCGGTGCCTTATATTTTCCTCCACAACCATGCGGCCTCCCCAGCCCAACAATAGCCACCCCTCCATTTAGACATGCAAGGAAGGGAAGGAAAGAAGCAAGGAGGGGAGAACCAGGAGGGAGTCCGCCACCTCCTCACATTCACACGAGAAGGATGGATCCAGGAAGCAAAGAGATGAGAGGGAGGGATTGATTGTGGTTTGTCGTTGCATCTCTTCCTCATCCCAAAACCAATCGACTCAAGGGAAACATAGAGATCGTTGTGTGGTGGAAGGGGAACAGGAGCAAATCGCTGCATATCTTCATATTACTCCATGTTGGGGTAAGATCTTGTTTCCTAACTCTTCTCCTAAGTGAATCCACGTTAGGTTTACCGAATTGGATGGATTTGTCAAGGGGTTAGGGTTGTAATCTCGAAATTGGCCTTTGTTGTTTTCCAGATTGTGCACTCATCAATTGGCTGTTGTTTATGGCTAGTTTTATGTATCCAAAAATTATAAAATAAATATGTTGTGTTAGTAAACTTCACTACCTCTATTTTGGTGCAAAGATCACCTATATTGCCCTTATAGTTTGGGAGATATGTTCGTTGTTTGGCGATACATTTATGCTGTCAGTTTTATGGACAGTTTTAGATGCATTGGGTGTAACGATATATTAAGTGTTGTATCTCGTGGAATGGTATAAATGAAATTTGTAGAGGACTTTGGTATCTGTTGGCGGTCCATAAAGTCTATTTTTAACCGACAATATGTTACTAGAATAACTAGTAGGTAGGGCTTTTACCTAATATTTCCACAAGCTTTGTTGTAGATGTGACTTACAGGTCTGACACATGGAAATGCACAAAAACCACAAAGAAAGTGCATACTAGAATTCGTATTCCAGAGAAGGCTCAACCAAAAGAAGAAAAGAAGCCCACCATTATTACCATTCTGGGCCCAATTGTAACCACAGAAGAGTTTTAGGCCCAGAGGCGAACCGACCACGCGAAGGCGGTGGCAGGCAGGCCCCACCAGGGGACCGGCCCCCCGAGGGTCGACTGCCCCTGGTGGTCCCTTCTCAGGCCTAGCTTCAATAGGCGGTTCGTACGCAGTTCCCCCACGTCAGTTTCACCTGCTTCCATATTTACCCGCGCCGAAACTGACCATGTTGGGCTATAAAAGAGAGGGAGAGCTCCCCTCTAACACACACACCATCATTTGGAGCCACTCACCACATCTCTCACTTGTACTCTTTAGATTAGTTTTAGTAGTAGAGCAAGGCAAGAGCTAGCAAGGAGAGCTTGTCTCCTTGGAAGAAGAGGAACACCTTGGTATGAATACAATGTTCTCTTCTAAGTTCAAGTTCTTACCTTATTTATATAGCAATGCATATGAACTAGAGTATAGTCTTGTTCATGTTATGATCATGATATATGAACTCGTATATAGTTTATGTGTTATTTCTTGACATGTTCATCGTTGTTCTTCATCGTTCATCAAATTAGTATGAATAGAGGAAGAACTAGGGATGAGGTGACGGTTCGTTGTGCCTTCTCGTTGCTTTTAACATAGCCTGTCACTCTGAAGGGGTGGGGTCCATGTGGGTTAGGAGTTGTTTTCAATTACACGGGCGTGGTGCCCGGATATGCGGAGATTGGTGGATATGTCGGTGTCCCACGGGCAGAGGGGTAGGTGGGTGTTGACACTCACTAATGCCTAAATATACCTTTGAATTATTGCTTAACAACATCTGAAAAAGATCATAAAGCATAGTTGTAGTGTGTGAAAATTAACAAGTTCCATGAGTTGTGTTGTTTTCACTTGATTGCAGGATTATCCTTACTTTATTATAAAAAGTATCTTAGATGAAGAATTAGAGCACACCATTGTGAAGAGCTCGTCGAGACGATCGAAACGGATATATCACTTGCTATATTTGGAGTCTCGATGATAGAGTTCACTCTGGATACGCTTTGAACTTTATAGAAGACACCAGAATCTTCACCAAGCAATAGTTTTCTAGACTAACATAACAATTTTTGTAGCTTTGGTGAATTATGATTTTTCAGGGATTAAAACAGAAACAGCCGAGGAAGAGTAGGAGTCAAGGAACCGTACCAAATCAAGTCGGATTCACGCAAGAATTGACGGGAAGATTCTAGAGGACACCAGAACAAAGCTGGACCAGACCTGACCCTGGAGTAGGCTGACCGACCTGACATGTGGGGCCGGCCGGCCCAGGTGGGTCCCACCTATCGGTCCCCTTCTGAGTTTGATCTCCAACCACCTTTCTCGACGCATCTTGACCATTGTTTCAAGTCAGTTTGATCTAAGGGCTGCAGTTCACCCCACCAGACTTTATAAGCATGGGTAGACCCCCCTCAGAGCATCTAAATCTACAAGACTACAATTCATTATCTCCAGAGTAGATCTCAAGAGAGGGGTCCCTTGAATGGATCACCTCTCTAGAGCTTAGCAATCAAGAAGAAGTCTAGTACACCTCTAGTTAGGTTTAGATCTAGTCTTAAACTAGAACTGGAAGAGAGAGAGGTAGAAGATCTAGAGGAAGCCCTGGGCTTGTCGGTGCTCCTCTACGCCTTGTACCTGTGGATTCAAGTTCTTTGAAGCTTGGATCAGAGAATTGTACGGTCGTCATCTTCTATGAGTCTGTAAGTAATTGTTCTTATTGTTCTTATATTTTTGCAACTCTTTTGAGTACTTTGATCCTAGTAGCTCTAGGATTAGAGGAGTTAGTTGTTCGTAAGCGTGGTGCTTAGGTTCAATTGCTTATGGAATGCCCCCTATGTTCCGGGCAATGTGGTAGATCACGAAGGTGACTTTATAGCCTCGTTGAGTCCTCTGTAGTCTACTCCCCAAATATAGGTCTTGTAGGAGATTTGGTTATGTGATAGATTCGTACTCTGTTTGTGGTCTTCCATTGTAATCCCATAGTGGATTGATAAGAGCAATACTTTCTAAAAGTAGAACTAGATAGCCCTAGTCTTCTCCTCCTAACTTCTAAGCGTCTCATCCTTGATTGTGGTCAGGGTTTAAGCATAGATCAAGATCCCTACCTCCATTTCTTTGGGTTCGATATTTAGAACTGGGTCATCCTGGTGAAGTGCTACATCGGTATATTATCTGTGCGCTTGCGGATAACTTCCATATTTTTGTTGCACTTAATAAATACCAACAGTGGGCAGGTGGTGATAGCCCTATCCATCCCAATCACTCCTCCACGTTCGCGTATTGAGTAGGAGTTTGTAAAGTCTCTATCAGCTGGCAGACCAGCTGCGGGGATCTTCCTGTCATCCCAGACTTAGTCCTGATGCTAGACATGCTAGTTAGATGTTTACTAATAGTTCTTTGCATAGCTGTATAAGACCATGGTGCCATGCTACAGGATTGTATCCTTGTAAGTAATAACGGTTAGGAAGGCCAATCCGGCACATCTAACTATTATTACCAGAATTGCAATACCTTGGCCGGCATCGTTAAGGGCCGAGAGTTACTCTTCTGACGTAATGGTGGTTATGGATGCCAACACACGTTTTTAGCGTTGCTACTAGGGATGGGCTTTTAGTCTATATTTTGTGATGACATTAAGAAATGCTAATAGTATCTTTCTTTGGATGCCAAGAACACTATCATAGCCCTTATTGTTTGAGATATATCTCTGTTAGAAGTTGATTGTTTTTCGATAGAGAAAATCAGGACAGTCTTAGATCTAAGTAGTTGTTGACTATCTTAATAAATTAATTTGATCTTGTGATATGAACGAAAGTGGTAGTGTTTTTTATTTATCTTTCCAGATTGGTAAAGTTTATAATAATTAAATTGGTATATCTTCAGTTATGAATTTTTGATGTCTGACGTTTAGTTTTGGATGTTAGAAATATTTAGTTATGTTCTATATTTAATTAGACCATCTTGTTGACCTCAAGTGCAAAATCTTATAATACAAGAGTTGTAGATAATGGAGTTTTACATAATATGGTAAATTTTGGGATTTTTTGGACATGTATTCCAAATTCTATGAAAAATAGAAGAGGCAGTGCTGCTGTCTTAATCGGTAGCGCAAACGGTAGAGACTTGAATGTCGGGTTTGGGACACTCTAGTGCGTTTTTATTGTATTCTTGCTTGTATGTTGTGATTGTACTGAGTATTGCTTGTGATCAAGTGGTAGCACTTTAAAATGTCACTAGTGCTTTCAATCTCCTTCGGTAAAGAGGCAAGTAAATGTAGCGGTGGTTTGCTTTCGTTTTGGCTTGTTATTTTCATTACCTACACCTTATTGTCTATAATAATGTTATCCATCTATAATCCAAAACTTATGATGTTGGTATATTCAGTCTGATTCAATTGTGGTCTTATTTAAGTGTTCATGGTGATGTCATTATTTCATATTATCATTTGTGGCTAGCCCACAACCCTAAAGTAAAGTTGAAGTATCATTGATGGTATATTGATTGCATTGCAACATGACAAGTGTATTGCATCATTCATTGGCATTAAAAGTTATGTCTTGACCTATGGTCATGACTGTACTGGTACACATCATGGGGTGCAGCTCCACACCTTGTTGGGTGTGCAGGCATGAGACATTTTGTATTGTATTCATATGCATTCAAGAAGTATTTTGAAGGTCTTATGTCTATGATATTATGAAGTTTATTGAAGGAATTTTGTCCATGTTATTATGAAGTTCTCTATCATTTGGCTATGTCTCAAATTGTAAGTATTTCACGTTATATATTTGATATCTTATCAAGTGAATAATTCATGTTAAATTAATGTTTAACTTAACTTATGGTTTAAATAGCTTGTCAAAACAAGTTTGCTTGCTGAGATATTTTCATCTCACTCTTGCTTTACTCAATCTAGGTACTTGATGATTGCTTAGAAGGGAATGGGATTAGCTGCACGTCACGTACTTCTTTTAGAGACTTCATGATTTAATAAAAATAATTTATTTATTTTTATGAGACTTAGAAGTAAATGTTTTTAGAGTGGATGTTAAACTTTCTTATTGGAGTCCCGCATATTTGTGTTAGAATGTTTGTTAATATTCGTTAATGCTAATATATATTTTGCTTCCGCGTTGTTTTATATTCAAAGGAATTGCCGCCAAATTCTTTATAAAACCAATGCCCGCTCAGTTAGATTTATTCTTTTATTCTTTGTTTCTCTTTCATCCTTGAGGTTGGCTTAGATGTGTGTCCACTATCTTTGAACTATGATTTATCCCTGCCTATGCTATGTCTACCTATGCACTCCATAAGTGATCATGTTTATACCAAAGCTAGATGCATTCATCCTGCCCTTCTATGGAAAATTATAAATACGACACCCCTGAATACTCACGGGTTGAAATGCTACAATGATAGTTTCGTGCACTTGCGGATTTATTATAAATTCATACTGAGCTATCATGAATGGCGTACCTAAGTACCATTACTTAAGGATTATAATTCTTGTGCACCCCATGGCGCCATGCTATAGGATTGCATTCTCTTAAGTAATAACGGTTTGGAAGGCAAATCCAGCACTTCTAACTATTATTACTAGAAATGCTATACCTTGGCCGACGCCGTTAAGGGCCGAGAGTTACTCATCTAACATAATAGTGGTTAGGGATGCCAACACACATTTCTAGCATTGTTGCTAGGGATGTTCTTTTAGTCTATCTTTTGTGATGACATTAAGAAACGCCAACAAGCATTTTTGGCGCCGTTATTGGGGATGACAAAAGAAATATGCAACATCTAGCTTGGCATAAACATTGATTGCGGAATAAGCAATGGTAGCTATAGTTTAGGCAGGCTAACTTCACTTATTTTCTTCCTCCTTTTATTGGAAAGAAAATAGGATAGTGTATGAGTGGTTTTGACCTGCCGAACAACTTCACCGATGATCCGAAGGCACTCCTAAGGAAGAACAGGTCCCGTACTGCTTCTTCTTCTACTACTCTACCGACAGACGAACCATTCACTCCTGCATCATCTGCTACTATCATCATGGCCAAGGCACTCCGTGATTATTCCACCCCTGTTGTTGCCATTGTGCCCGTTGGGCCTACTATCAATGTTAGGAATGGAAACTTTGAGCTCTGTAATGGCCTCATTAGGATGCTGCAGGCAAGCCATTTCTGTGGCTTGCCAAACGAGGATGCAAATGCTCATCTTCAACACTTCCTTGAGTTGTGCGACACCATCGTAATCAAAGGCGTTGCACTAGCTAGCATCAAGCTCCGCTTGTTTCCTTTCTCCCTTACAAAAGGCAAAACAGTGGTTCTACCAGAAGAAGAAAGTTGTCAACACGTGGGACAAATGTGCCACAACGTTCTTCACCAAGTTTTTCCACATGATCAAAAGCAATGCTCTAAGGGGGGAGGTATTCAACTTCCAACAAACATCACTCGAGTCCATCCCTGAAGCATAGGAGAGGCTGCAGGACTATGTCAGAGCCTGTCCCCACCATGGAATGGAAGATTGGCTTGTGCTCCAGAACTTTTATGAGGGCCTGACGGCCATATCAAAGGGGCACCTTGATGCCGCAGCGGAAGGTGCATTCTTCTCCCTTACCATCGAGGATGCCACTGCACTCATTGAAAAAATGGTGGCAAACCAAAGCTGGGGAAAAGGAAGAGAAGCACAAGAAGGAATGTATTACGTGAAGGAGACAGACTTGCTTGCCGCAAAAATAGACCTCCTAATAAATAGGTTGGATGACCGTGCCACCAAGCCTATGTTGGAGGTCCTTAACTCACATTTTATACCACCAATAAAAATATGAAAGCCACACCAAACTTAGTAAATAGGGCTTTACACTAACATATTCCACGATTTTGGTGATTGTCTCTTACAGGAAGGCAACTCTGGAGATACATACAAATGGGCCATGAAACATAAGAAAACCATGAAATGAGAAGGTAACCCAATTACCAGATAATCTGAGCCTCAAACACGTGACAAAATGCCAAAGATGAACCCAAGAATTGGAAGCCCAAAACCCAGCCCAACTCCATCTCGGGCTGCAAGAGCAGGGTTCAATAAATTGGGCATAACTCTCTCATCCGGACTCCATTTTGGGCCATCCACTAGAAGTTGGAAAGCTAACGACGAGTCTCACGACGTCACCAAATTTCAGCCCATTTGGACAAAGGATCCTAGCACGGGCCAGGGGAGGGGCGTGCGCCCCAACTCGGCGTCCAAACCGACCGAGCTTTGGTCGGTCAGTCTAAGCCAACGTGCCAAGGGCGGTTCTGGTGTGCACTCATACATGGAAGGTGCGAAATCACCCTATGGAGGTCAGTTTGGTCCTTTCCATGTGGGGATGGCACATTTCCAAAGACCCCGCTCCTCTCTACCTATAAAAGGAGGGTCATTCCCCCGCTCATTTACTCAACACTCAAGGGATCAAGAGCACCACTTTAGTATTTGTGTATCATTCCACAAGGGCTATGTCCTAGTAGCTACCTAGAGTTAGAAGAGTGAGATATGAGGGAACAGAGTGGGGAAGCACTGGACTTGTCGGTGTCTCCCCAAGCTTGTACCTCTACGAGCAAGTACTTGGCTCCTTCACGGGATCTTGGCTAAGTAAGTGTTTGTGTTTCTTATAATCTGATAAAAGTCCTTTGTTTAGCTTAGCTTTACCTTCTACTTACTTGTGGGATCAAATGTCTATCCTTGGGGAGGGTGCTCTAGTAGAAGGAGCCCGGGAATGGGTACGCCTTGATATCATGCTAGAGTGGTAGTCAATAGCTTAGACGTGGTGTCTAGGCTAGAGCTGCCATCGGTTGCGCCTTTCTCGTATGGTTGAGGTGGTAGGTAGCGGGGAGTGACCTTGTCCCGTCCGTCCCATGTAATCCCCCATGTGCGCTCCGGTGCCCGAAGTGAGTAAGTAGGGGTTTTGTAACGCTATCCTTAGGATCCTAAAGGCTATAGAATCCATCTCTACCCCTTTCTTTCTATACCCTTGTGTTGTTCCTTGGGCGAACTAGCTAGGAGAAATACCACCGTTCCCTGTGAAAAATACGATACCCTGAATACTTCCGGGTGAAAGCTACAATGGTACTCTGTGCGCTTGCGGATTTATCTGGTTACGCTAAGAAATACCAACAAGCTTTCTGGTACTGTTGCTGGGGAACGGTTGCTATTTTCTTTGAACCTAGTTCGTCCTCGTATCTGTTTTATAAAAAAATATTTTATATTTTATTTTATAGAACAAAATATTTATCCTATCCGATCCTTTCACCATGAAGTCATATTCAAATACAAATCTTTTTGCTTCAAAGGGGGAGTTCTTGGAGCATCCATCTATTTCAAAAATAGTTTTCATCTGGCCATGAACTCCACCCAAGATTCAAAGCCATGGTTTGGGCAATTCCTTTCTTTGGTCGCAACAATGAAGATTCATTTGACCACTTTCGAGAATTCAAGGAATTGTGTTCATGCCTAAGCATTCTTGGCATGACACAAGAAACTCTTAAGTAGAAGTTGTTTTCATCCTCCCTCAAGGGGGAGGTGATGCAATGGTTCACTAATGCTGTAGGAAGTATGAATGGGGACTGGGAAGAACTTAAAGACAAGTTTTGTCTTACATTCTTTCCTGTATCCCGTATCAACTCTTTACCTAGGCAATCCTTGATTTTAAGCAAGATAAGAAGGAGTATATAGGTGCAGCCTGGGCTAGGTTTACAATGTTATTAGCCAGCCTAGATCTATCTTTACCTGATAGCATGCAATTGCATCTCTTTTATTCAGGTCTAGACATAGATGCTGCCCTATGCCTTGACACGGCTGCCGGTGGGACATTCTCACATAGAACCACGACAGAACTAAGGAAAATCCTTGATCACATCCTAGGGAAGCTTGCTTCCCCCATCGGAGAAACCAAAAACGTCCAGGCCATAGTCATGTCAAGTGTGGGGGAGCCCCCATTAGTCGAATTCAACCACATACCATCTATAGGTTCGACTCATGAGCCCCCCACCCAAACCACGAACACCGAAGAAGACAATTATTCATCCTTCGGAGTTCTTGATCAAATTCAAGGATTTTGGTAAAACCTTGAACAATTCTTGGCACGAAAAGGATACATTTCCTTCTAAGGAAGTCTCTCCTAACATGGAGCCATCAAAAGAATGGCTGTTGGAAATGAAATGTTCTTCTGAAGAAATTCAGATTCTTTCACCTTCCACGACTATATGTTGTTTGTTAGGAGGAACTTCCATAGATGCCCTACACAACTTCAATGTCGGTGCTAATATCATGTCATAGTTCCTTGCGAAAGCCCTTTTGGGTAATATGCCGCTAGTGCCGAACAGAAAACTCTTCAAAAGTTCGTCAGGGTTCATCATTGAGTGTTGTGGGATTGCTAGGGCCATGTCAATAGAAATTCATGGAACCAAGGTTTGCATAGACTTCCACGTCTTTGCCATCCTTGAGTTTGATCTCCTTATAGGTTGTCCCTTGGATGAACTTTTACATGATAAATCTTCCCAACGGAGCCCTAATGAGATGTTTTAGAAAATCGCTTCCACCACTCACCTTGAAACTCCAATGGTGGAGCACCTTCTTAAACATAACCTGTTCGAGGAGGCGAAATTTAGTTCTCCATTCATTCCTCATCTTTGTGAAATAGAACATCTATCATCGCCCTCGTTTGAACGTAGGCCATGTCCCTCTGACCATGGAAATGTTGCTCTTGAATGTGGTCGAGATGCAACATTAGTTCCACATGAAAAATTCCATGCCATGGACATGCTCATAGCAGTAACCCTAGAGACAGAGCATAGAGTTGCCAATGAGCATGTTGAATTCTTTTTTGAGACTTCTCATGATTCATGCTCACTTTTGAGGTCTCTAGAGTTAATTCTGTTTCTAACCTTATGCTCCTATGAGGATCTCAACCACCTCCTGCTCTTTGTTTCTAAGCTATTTAAGAGGTTGGTTGTCGATGCCTATGTTTATCATAAGCATTCAAGATCTCATAGTAGCACAATGGTGCTTACCTTGCAGCTTGAATATTAATGCCTATGCTTGGTGGTAAAGTTGGGAACTACACCACCATTGATAACTGCAAGATGAAGTTCCCACGGTCAGGCTTAAGACCATAACTTAAGCACTGCCGGGAGATACCCTGGATTATCTTAAAAAACTTAATAGTTTTAATAATATCATGATTGTTTTGATTACTATCATTAAAAAATTTTTACTTTTCAATAAAAGCAAGGACATGTTTTTGAGTTAGTATGCACCCTTGGGTATTTCTGTTGCTAACCATTTTTGGATGAGAAAGCATGGGGCATACAACGGTTGAAAAGAAGCTACATCATCCAAAAACCTTGATGCTCTTAGGTGATGGAACACACTTCAAAAGGAGACCCTGACTCTGCACAAAAGTACAAGTGTGGTGGAAGAGGGTGAGAATTCTGAGTTCCACACACACCAAGGATCATTTAAAAAAAGGATGTCAGCCTCGCCTTGCTAAAAAAAAGGAAGAGAGGAAGAGAATTGAAAAAAATTATTTTTGAAAAAATACAGATGGCGATTAAAAAAAAGAGGAAGGAAAAGGGGAGAACTACAAGAAAAAAAGATTGAAAAAATGAAAAAGAGAGAGTCTCCCTCTTCTGGACCTTTGCAATTACCAAGGCCCATGCAGCGGTACAACACTTTCGTTCACACATGCTACAGGTAAGTATATTCAGGTATACAAAGGTAATAAATGTTCACCAACCCCTTTGCTCATATTTTTCTCCATGAAAATACAAATCATGCTTTCTATGCTATGTTATATGCTCTGGTTTGGGTGTATTCATATATAGTACATATACGGTACATCCATAGGTCCTTTCAAATTAAGCGTGGTGCTTAGATTAAAATGGCCTTGTTTGATCAAAGTTTGACAAGGTGTGGAAATTTGATTAATGAACTTTGAGTTGTTGACATAATCAATGAAAGTAATCTAATATGGAGATAAACCAAGGCATATCTTCCTCTACATCTTGATCATGGCCTTGTTTGAGTTTAAATAAAAAGTTGAGCAAACAAGTTTTCTATAATAACAAATAAAACTAATAAGTAATACATAAAGATATAATAATAATAACTTTCTTGCTCCCTGGTTTTATAGCCAGTAGAGCCCCTGCATGTTTTTTGTTTCTCTCATTTTGTTTTCTTTCTATAAAAATAAAATAGGTATAAGAATAAGTGTGGCGGAGATCTCTCAAGCATACCTAACACATCTTCAAGATCTCCCCTGCACGTTGCACAACATCGAGTGACTCATCACACAGAAGGACAAAGACACATGACTTTCATTAACTCCTTCACTTCAACGATGGTTTGTGCAACTCTACCCTCACATCTCCTAAATTTACTTTGAAATATTAAACTGATTAATTTTGAAAGGACAAATCTTTCTGGTGCATCATCTCCATGCTATCCTTTGATAAAATTTGCATACTCCTTATTCCTCGCCAATACCCCTATAAGTTGTGAAAAACTATCATAGGGACCCTATGTTGTCTAAGTAATTGGAGTATGTGATATAGCTGGATGATTTGAACCTTGCTCTTTTTATGACGGACTTGTTATTTATTTTATAAAATCAAAATGCAATAGCATGCTCCTCAATGATAATGAATTTCCTTCCAAGGCCATATGACATGATTCATTTGTACAAACCTTTAGTCATATGCTTGTCGGTGTTTTGACCCTGGGGGCCGAGCACCAACGAGTGAATTTGTATTGCGTGCTCCCTAATCCGGATGGTGATACAAGAAGAACACACGAGGTTTATCCTGGTTCGGGAAATAGAAGGCCCTACGTCCAGGGGGAGAGTTTGTATTATCTTGCACCGAAGTGGTTGTACAGGGGTGAATACAAGCAAACGAGTGAGGTGAGCTCGGACTTGAGCGTTGCGGGCTCTGGCTGTCCTCTGTCTATGGGTCAGCCCCACTCTATGCTAGCCCTGCGCCTCCTTTTATAGGCCACGGAGGGGCATGGGTGTACAGTGTAACCCTAAAAATGGTGCTTATAGGGCTGGCGTAGGCGGTGACGTTGAAAGTGGATGTCGATCATGTCTGGGAGACTGTAGCGACGTGCGTTGAAGCGAGATTGAGCTTTGCAATAGCATGTCTTGCCATCCCGTGGTGTCTCGGCAAAGTCGGTGGCTGACCGATCTTGATGATGATGCTATCGTGCCTCAGCGGTGTGGCAAAAGACGTGTTCTCCTGTTGGGAGCGTACAGCTCGCTATAGATGATGCAGTGGTGTCGTCGTAGTGCTGACTGGAACTGACTAAGGGCTCAGTCGAGGGGTGCCCGAGGAGGGTCGAGGCCAGAATGGATCGGAATGGCCCCAGTAAATGCGGGGTTTATGTTGACAAATGCTTCTCGAGGGGGTGCCGAATGGGGCACAGTTCACGGTATGGCGACACAGTGTGGTATGATTCGCTGGTTTCCTGCGTTTGGGTAGTAAAAGGAGGATTTGACTGGTGTACTATCCATTGTTACCATGGCTGTAGCCATGAGGTTGGGCAAGAGTAGGTGAAATGCATTAAATGCTCGGGGATTCGTACGGGAAGTAAGCGGGTTGAGGGGGTGCGCGATATTCGACGGGTGGTCGTTCGCCCGGGGGAGTTCCGTCACTCGAGGGGGTGATCGTTCCCCCGACTAGACAGCCTCAAGTCAAGAGGGTCCTATTGAGTGAACAGTAGCCTGGTTCATTGAGACCTGTTCATCGGCCGACCCAGCGCAGTTTGATACTTAGATCGGATATCTTATGTACTTTTGGGCTGGGGGATAATAATGGTGGTTTTGGGTTTTTTAGTGCAGGGGTTGAGTTGCTTAGTCGAGGGTTAAGGCTACCCCTTATTCAGGTACCCGATAATGCTGCTTGTCGGATCATTGAGTTGGGTCAAATTGTTGTGACCTATGTGAGATTATGGTCATACACCCATGATTGAGATTCACACGCACCCACCAACAAAAAACACTGACTCTTACACTAAGAGTCATGCACAACATGCACCCATTCGTCCACCAAAAATGCCAAATCTCACCTTGAGAGTTGCGCACTCCTCCACCAAATAAAAATGCCGACTCTTACCCTAAGAGCTGCACATTTGTCATCCACCAAATAAAAATGCCGACTCTTACCCTGAGAGCCGCGCACTCACTATCCACCATATAATTACTACTCGTATTCCATCATGACATCTCTCAGTTTAAAGTATTGATTGCCATAAGAAGATATGGGCTATGTAAAAAAATAAAAAAATAAAAATTATGCCAAGGGGCATGAAAAAAATAAGAGAAAAAACATACATGCCAAGGGGCATGAGAAAAAAATCAAGCAATAAACAACGGGAAAGTCCAAAGCCCCGTTCAAAAAATATATGAATATTTCCTTTTATAGCCCATACTCTTCAAAAATATCATCCATCCAATAAAGAGAGTCATGATGCATGGAGTACCAAAAATATTTAGAGTTAGGAACCATCTTCGATTCCACACACTTGCACATCTCAATCTATTGTATGACTTGTATCTCTGTGTGGTTCGGTTTTTGACTTGATAATATATGTGATGCAAGTATGCCCACTTTCATACCTACCCAAAACTCCACTCAAAAGCTTTAGAGATAGGATATGAAAAGAAGGAACCTTCCAATTGCCTTGGTGAGGAACCAGATAGATATATATGAGTGATTTGAGAGTATCATTTGAGGAGCAAGGCTATCTTTTCTTTTTCAAAAATCTTATAAAAACCCAAGTTTTTGAGCTGACTGATGCAAGGGGATTTAAATCCATGTTGTTTCATTATTTAATTACCCAAGACAATGTGGTAGACAATTTGAAGTTCACAAGTGTAGGTGAAGCTTGGAATATCTTTTATGTAGGTTATATATTAAGGAGATGACCCATCTTAGTCCTAAAACTTTACTCGAGGATGAGCAAAGGGCTAAGTGTGGGGGAGTTGTTGGCGGTCCTTAACTCACATTTTATACCACCAATAAAAATATGAAAGGCACACCAAAATTAGTAAATAGGGCTTTACACTAACATATTCCACGAGTTTCGGTGATTGTCTCTTACAGGAAGGCAACTCTGGAGATACATACAAATGGGCCATGAAACATAAGAAAACCATGAAATGAGAAGGTAACCCAATTACCAGATAATCTGAGCCTCAAACATGTGACAAAATGCTAAACATGAACCCAAGAAGTGGAAGCCCAAAACCCAGCCCAACTCCATCTCGGGCTATAGGAGCAGGGCTTAGTAAATTGGGCATAACTCTCTCATCCGGATTCCATTTTGGGCCATCCACCAGATGTTAGAAAGCTAATGACGAGGCCCACGACATCACCAAAGTGCAGTCCATTTGGACAAAGGATGGTGGCATGCGCCAGGGGAGGGGTGCGCGTCCCAACTCGGCATCCAAACCGACTCAGCTTCGGTCGGTCGGTCCAAACTGACATGCCAAGGGCGGTTCTGGTGTGCACTCGTACATGGAAGGTGTGAAACCACCCTATAGAGGTCAGTTTGCTCCTTTCCATATGGGAATGGCACATTTCCAAGGACCCCCTCCTCTCTACCTATAAAAGGAGGGCCATTCCCCCTCTCATTTAATCAACACTCAAGGGATCAAGAGCACCACTTTAGTATTTGTGTATCATTCCACAAGGGCTATGTCCTAGTAGCTACCTAGAGTTAGAAGAGTGAGATGTCAGGGAAGAGAGCAGAATAGCGTTGTGCTTGTCGATGTCTCCCTGAGCTTGTACCTCTACGAGCAAGTACTTGGCTCCTTCACGGGATCTTGGCTAAGTAAGTGTTCATTTTTCTTATAGTCTGATAAAAGTCCTTTGTTTAGCTTAGCTTTACCTTCTACTTACTTGCAGGATTGAATGTCTGTCCTTGGGGCGGGTGCTCTAGTAGAAGTAGCCCGAGAACGGGTATGCCTTGATATCATGCTAGAGTAGTAATCAATAGCTTATACGTGGTGTCTAGGCTAGAGCTGCCGTCAGTTACGCCTTTCTCATTTGGTTGAGGTGGTAGGCGGCAGGGAGTGACCTTGTCTCGTCCATCCCTTGTAATCCCCCACATCTGGGTTTGGTGTAGAGCTGTAAGCCGGTATCGCCTGGCAGACTTGGTGTGCTTCGGTGTTCGAAGTGAGTAAGTAGGGGTTTTGCGACGCTATCCTTAGGATCCTAAAGGCTATAGAATCCATCTCTACCCCTTTCTTTCTCTATCCTTGTGTTCTTCCTTGGGTGAACTAGCTAGGAGAAATACCACCATTCCCTATAGAAAATATGATACCCTAAATACTTCCAGGTGAAAGCTACAATGGTACTCCGTGCACTTGTGGATTTATCTGCTTACGCTAAGAAATACCAACAGCCCACCACAGGCACCGTCCGAGCCATAGGCTCACACATAGTCTGTGGAGATGTTGGCCATTCGGGAACAGCTATCCCAAAACCTAGGAAGAAGCATCCTACATCAACAATGGGTTTCACCAACATCAACAACCAGGTAATAATGGGTGGAACAACCATAACTGCCCACAAGGTAATTCTTCTAATTTCAATTCAAATTACAATTTCAATCAACCTTCATTGAAAGATTTTGTTTTAGGGCAAGCTAAGTTTAATGCAGATCTTGCTAGGAAACTTCCCTTCAGTGATAAATTGTTTGAATCTATAACTGCTCAACTTGAAACTCTATCTTCTTTTGTTAAACATCAACTGAGTTTCAATAAAATGATAGAAACCTAGATTGCTTAAATTGCTGCTTCCATTCCTGTCAACAATACAGGAAAAATCTCGGGGCAACCCGAGAATTCTCCCAAGTTTGTTCATGTAGTTACATAGCAATGAAGAGGGGAAAGTCTGTCCAACAGACTATAAAATGTTGAGCCCTTACCGAAGGTCATCGGTAGTTATCTAAAAAAAGGCAAAATGAAGGAGCGTTCAAAAAAAGAAAGAAAGAGTTGAAAAAAGATGCATCGAAGATATAGAAAAAATATAATAAAACAAGAAAAAAAGAAAAGGAGTCTCCTCTTTTACACCTTTGCTACCAATAAGGCCCAAGGTCCATATACACTAGTTGTGTGTGCTTTGGCCTGATGGTTCACCTGAATTGGAGCCTGTACGACTATGCCACCGGTGCAGCATCTTCAAAAAATCCACATATGCTGCCGGTAAGAACACTCAGGTATGCAAAAGGTAATAAATGTTCACCAACCCCTTCGCTCATACTTGTCCCCATATGATCAATCAAATTGATGCTTCCCATGTTTCTGTCATATGCTGTGGTTTGGGTATGCTTGTATTGTGATCATATACAATATACCTATAGGCCTTTTAAATTAAGCGTGGTGCTTAGGTTAAAATTGCCTTCTTTAATCAATTTTTAACATGGTGTTAAAACTATGGCAAAGAAAAATAGAGTACGTTATAAGAAATTAATAAGTCAGTTGGATATTTAGGAGAAGTAATTTAATCGTTCGAATTTTTTTCTTATTTTATTAGTAGTCTTAGATTTTGCATTTTGATGAGCCTTGTTTTGAGGAATTCATGGAATAATCCATTTCCATGGAATAAAGAATAAGAACAATGATACATAACATAAAAAAGAATAGATAAGACGATATTCGCCCTCCCCCTACATATTTGATTTCTTCTCCTATACAAAAACCAGCAAGACCTACTCCATTGATAATTCCATCAATGACACCTTTATCAAAAAATGCATTAGTTCAGCTAATCTTCTTATACCTTGGTTAATGAACTTGAGTATTTATTGTCATATGCATTGGGAGTATTTTGATTTGGAGACAAATCTTGGCTATGTTTTCATTGCATCTTTTATCTCAGCCTTGTTTGAGCTGTAATAAAAGTTGGTTGGACAAGTTTTAAATAAAATAAAAATAACTAAATAATAATCTGGATAATAAAATTTTGACTCCTTGGTTTTATAAGTAGGTTGACCCTTGCTTGTTTTAGTTTCTCTTGTTTTATTTTTCTCTATTTAAATAAAACAAGTACAAAAATAAGTGTGGGGGAGATCCCTCAAGCATAACTCAAAACAAACTTGAGATCTCCCCAACACATTGCACAGACATCGAGAAACCCATCATATAGAAGGACGAGACAAATGACTTCCATCAGTTCCTTCATCTTGAAATTTAACAACCCTCGCTCCTTTCAAAGTTTTGAAATTTAACACATTTTAAAAGACAAAACTCTTGATGCTCCATCTCCATGTCATCCTGTGATTAAAGTTTGCATACTCTTTATTCCTTGCCAATATTCCTACTACTTGTGAACACGTATCATAGGGACCCCATTTTGTCTAAGTGATTGACGGATGAGATATAGTAGGATGACATGACGCTTGCTCTTTTCTTGCAAAGAACTTGGGATTTATTTTTACAAAACAAAAATCAATATAGCATGTTCCTTGAATGATATGCAAACACCTACCAAGGCCATATATGATCTTTCATGACAAAACCTTCAACATATTCCTCTTACTTTGTGTTGAGTTTGGTTAAGTTTTGTGACCCCTGTTGAGAGAAGTTTCATGCTCCAAAGATCAGAATTCATGCACCCATAAATAAAGTTGCCAACTCTTACATTGAGAGTTGCACACAATATTCATTCATCCATCCACCAAATAATTGCACTACTCCTACCCTGGGAGTAGGCGCAAAATATGTCTTCCACTTTTGATCCACCCAAAAATGTTCTACTCTTACACTGGGAGTGAACCAAAAATATTCTTGTTAGGTTCATCGAAATAAATGCTCTGAATCCTTGTCCACATCTCCCTTGAAGTTTTTGTTGCAAATAGAGGCATGAGGCTATCATTCGAAAGGTGGAGAAGAAATGAAAAAAATAAATACAAAAAAAGAGAGTTGTGGAAGAAAAGAAAAGAAAAAAAAGAGAGAGAATAAGGATATCCCATGCCCTCATAGAAGATTTTTTAAGTCCTAATAAGGACGGAGATGTGTTTTAAAGAGCATAGTAGAATTTGGTTAGAGACCATAAATACCCACCATGCATATTCTTGCCACACACATGCACATTTTTGATCTAGGAGTATGACGCTTCCCTCCGGTGCGGCCCGGAATTTGACTTGATAACACATGCAAGTAAATGTGCTTAGTATTTTCATCCTTACCTAAAGCTCCAGATAAACCCTTTAGAAGTAGGATGATCAAGTGAAGTCAATCCCTATATATGCCTTGGTGAGGAACCACATACAAATATATGAGTGACTTGAGAGAATCATTCAAGGAACAAATGCTATCTTTATGTTTTCAAAACATTACAAAAAAACCCAAGTTTCTGAGCAGGGATACGAGTAAGAAGATTTGAATCCAAGCTATTCCATTTCTCAATTACCCAAGATGACTTGGTAGACACTTGGAAGTTCATAGGTTCAGGTAAAGCTTGGAATAACTTGTATGCAAATTTCAAATCAAGGAGATAAACCCACTTAGTCCTTCAAAAGCTTTACTCGAGGACGAGTAATGGACTAAGTGTGGGGGAGTTGCTGGCGGTCCTTAAAGTCTATTTTTAACCACCAATATGTTACTAGAGTAAATAGTAGGTAGGGCTTTTATTTAACATTTCCACGAGCTTTGTTGTAGATGTGACTTGCAGGTCTGACACATGGAAATGCACAAAAACCACAAAGAAAGCGCATACTAGAATTCATATTCCAGAGAAGGCGCAACCAAAATAAGAAGAGAAGCCCACCTTTATTACCATTCTGGGCCCAATTGTAACCACATGAGAGTTCTAGGCCCAGAGGTGAACCAACCACGTGAAGATAGTGGTCGGCAGGCCCCACCAGGGGACCGGCCGCCCCCGGGGTTAACCGCCCCTTGGTAGGCCCATCTCTGGCCCAGCTTCGATAGGCGGTTCGTAGGCGGTTCCCCCATGTTATTTTCACCTGCTTCCATATTTACCCGCATCAAAATCAACCATGTTGGGCCATAAAAGAGAGGGAGAGCTCCCCTCTAACACACGCACACACCTCATCTCTCACTTGTACTCTTTAGATTAGTTTTAGTAGTAGAGCAAGGCAAGAGCTAGCAAAGAGAGCTGGTCTCCTTGGAAGAAGCAGAACACCTTGGTATGAATACAATGTTCTCTTCCAAGTTCAAGTTCTTATCTTATTTATATAGCAATGCATATGAACTATAGTCTTGTTCATGTTGTGATCATGATATATGAACTAGCATATAGTTTATGTGTTATGTTCTTGACATGTTCATCATTGTTCTTCATCGTTCATCGAATTAGTATGAAGAGAGGAGGAACTAGGGATGAGGTGAAAGTTCATCATGCCTTCTCGGGAAGGTTCTAGAGGACACCACAGGACACCAGAATGAAGCGGGGCTAGACCTGGCACTGGGCTAGGCTGAGCAGCTTGCCATTTGGGGCCAGCCGTCCTAGGTGGGTCCCACCTGCCGATCTCCTTCAGAGTTAGATCTCCAACCGACCTCTACATCGCATCTTGATCATTGTTTCAAGTCGGTTTGATCCAAGGGCCATGGTTCACCCCATCGGACTATATAAGCAGGGGCAGACCCCCCTGGAGGCATCATCGCATCATAATTAATCATTTTGTTTAGGGTAGCCCCTCAAAAGGATAACCTAGAGCATCCACCATCTAGGGCATAGCTAGAATATTAGAATAGGAATTAGAGGGGGCAAGCGGGAGCTTGGGCTCTGGATCTAGTCATAAGGAGGCTTGGTAATGTCTTGTATCTCTCTTTGTATTCACAATATTAATCTATTTGTGTTTCTAGTTCATTGTGTTTATCTTCTAGTTCATCTAGTTCATCCCTATGTTCATCTTTGTGTTCTTCAGCTAATTGTGTAGTTCATCGTGTTTTTGTCTAGTTCTTCGTGTTCTTGTCTAGTTCATTGTGTTCTTGTTCTTGTTCTTGTTCTTGTTTATGTTCCTCACCATGACTTGTTATAATAGTAGATTCATAGTTATAATGTTCATTGCCTATGCTAGTTATATAACTAGTTTAGTTGGAGTAGTTTGGTGTTTATGCTCTTGTTCGTATAGCGCTGATTCTAATGATCGAGGGATGAGTGGTAGAGTCAATGTAGGTGTGGTGCCTAGATTAAGTTTATCTGCGAGTGCCCCCTATGTTCTGGGCCATGTGGTAGATTGCGAAGGTGAATATCATAGCTTCGTTGAGTCCTCTGTAGTCCACTCCCTGAATATAGGTTTTTGTAAGACTTATAGTTGCGGGCTGATGTCTTGCTCTATTCCTGACCCACCTTGGCAATGTCTCTTGAGTATAGATATTAGATTATTTTGACCATGATAGCTAGATATAATCAATCATAGGAGATATGTATCTCTATTTTCCTAGTTCTTTCTAGAATCACGCCCAAGAAGGAAAATGCTCGGTGGAAACTCCTTTGGACTCTGTTGAATATTTATCCATGTTTATTATTAAGATATGATTAATCCCTGTTTTGAGAAGATCTAGTAGAACTCTTATCACAAGTTTAAGTTATAGCTTTATTCTCAATACCTCCATTCTGCCTTCCTAGTGGTGAATTATACCTGGAACTAACCTGGGTGAAATGCTACAATGGGAGTATTTATCTGTGCGCTTGCGGATTACCTTTTTATTTGTTTTTATGTATAAGTGCTTAGAAATAATACAACCACATTTCTTACATCGTGTTAGGGATGAAAACTTAACTTAAGCAGTGTAAGGAATGCCAAAAATGGTCATGACTGTACCGGTACGCATCATGGGATGTAGCTCCACACCTTGTTGGTGGTGCAGGCAGGAGACATTTTGCATTGCATTCATGTGCATTCAAGAAGTATTTTGAAGGTCTTATGTCTATGATATTATGAAGTTTATTTATGGGATTTTGTCCATATTATTATGAAGTTCTCTATCATTTGGCTATGTCTCAAAAAGTAAGTATTTCATGTTATATATTTGATATCTTATCAAGTGAATAATCCATGTTAAATTGATGTTTAACTCAACAACTCAATTTGTGGTTTAAATAGCTTGTCAAAACAAGTTTGCTTACTAAGATCTTTTCATCTCACTCTTGCTTTACTCAATCCAGGTACTTGATGATTTCTTGGAAGGGAATGGGATTTGCTGCACATCATGCACTTCTTTTAGAGACTTCATTATTTAATACAAATAATTTGGTTATTTTCATGAGACATAGAAGTAAATGTTTTTAGAGTGGATGTTAAACTTTCTTATTGGAGTCCTGCATATTGGTGTTAGGATGTTAGTTAATATGTTAACGCTAGTTTGGTTTCTTTCATGATATATATGTTTTGCTTCCACGTCGTTTTATATTCAAAGGAATTTCCACCAAATTATTTATTTGTTAGTGCCACCGTTGTTGGTGTTGTTTAGTGGCATCCCGGGTGCCTGTAAAATTCTGGGGTGTTACAGCCAAAGCAGCCGCTGCGCTGGGGGAGAGGGAGCCTTGCCGGTCCCTGTTGGAGCTTGTGCCGGAGGGGAAGCGGTGCCTCACAGCGGCTTGCGGGAGCTTGCGGCGGAGCTCGCTACGCGTGGCAGGGAGAAGAGAGGGGAGGGGGAGAGGAAAAGTGGTGTGGGGCCCATGGATGAGAGGGGAATAAGGGGCTGCTAAATCTGGGGACCTAAGATTATAATTTGAGAGGGCATGAAAAATGAGAGCCCCATCTAGGGGCTCTATCGGAGTTGGATTTTTGCCCAAACTGCTAAAATTTAGGGTAGGGGTCCAAGTAGGGACTTGGGTTGGAGTTTCTCTAACCCTAAAAACAAGGCCCCTATTTTTTATTTGGTTCTTTCCCTTATTTTTGGGTGCCCAAAAATTTGCTTCCACACCAACAGCACCACCTGAATGAAGGCCCCCAAATCCAAATCTGAAGTCAGTGACATACAGGACCCACTCATCATTGACTCAAGTCTTTCTTTCGCACATGCTCTCTGCACACAGAGGCCTGGACACAGAGCATGAGCCGCGGATGGCCGGCGTCCCAATCATGGAGGCGAAGAGTGTGCCAGGGCCCGCTCCCATTGGTGTCGGAAGAAGATGATAGGTGCCTTGCTAAGATCCATGGCCGCGAGATCCTGCGATGCTTGCACGACGGAGCAGCGACCCTCACGGCAGAGCAGATTCCTGCACGATGGAGTAGAGCAACTTGCGTGGCCGAGCAGAGCACCGGAACGGCAGCTAGCGCTGTGGGGCAAAGCCTGTAATAGAACTGCCCAATTTATATAAGCTTAAGTCCAAATTAACTTGCCGAGACAGCTTAAGTTGCACCTAAGCCCATATAAATGTGGTAGTCTGTGAAATCACGAAGGATTTCAAACCAACTTACAACCAAGATCGCCAAGATTCAGTAACCACAGTCCACATGTTACATAAAGTTCACAATTACATCTAATACATCAAAGATTACAAAAGATTATTACAACACCATTTGAATAAGTAATGCGGAAGCAAGATACTTTGAAAACACACCAACACTTCATGTTTTATATATTTAAATATTGTGCCAGCTCGTACTCAAATCCCGCAAAAGCATCTGAGATGAGATATAAGAGATGACCTTGCTCAAGGTCTAACTTCCTCCCGTAGTGGGATACGAGTCCATCTTGTCACCACAGCGGAAAGCATCTCATGATCTGCAACAAGTGGGAATAAAACCTGAGTACGAGAGTGTACTCGGCTAGACTTACCTGTTATAAACCAAAAATAAAGTGACACCAAGGAGCATCCAAGGCTTTATATGGTGGACTGGCTCTTTTGCTTTGCAGAAAAACGTAGCTTAAATTTATGCACCATTTTAGTCTTATTAGCAAAAAGTTACAATTGTAGCCTAATAAGCCTAAGTTAGCAGTTGTGCTCATATAAGCCTAGCGAGGATTGTCACTCTCGTGCTAGGTGTCCTACAGTGCGACAAGCAGCTCACACTGGTGAGATCTCGTCTAGACACCATGTCTACACTAATCTTACTACTCTAAGCTTAGCGAAAGCTTCGATCACTTCAATAAGTAAAGCAGCATGCCAGTAAAAGACCATATTCTTAAAGTACTAAACCAAATAAATTACTAGAAAGACTCGAATGTAAGACTTACAAGAAGCTCGCATCCGCCGAGGCGCACCTTGGAGAAGACTCTCGGCATGCTGGGACTCCTCCTTGGAGACTCCTCACTCTCTCTACTAACACAACTAAAATACTAGATATTGGCTCTCTCCTATGTTTCATGCTCTAAAGTGAAGTCCTATGGGGGGTATTTATAGTGGGAGGTGGAGTAGGGGCTACTCCACTGCCATGTCATCGATCCGCGTGACCTTCGTCCTGCACTGTTGGATCAAACCACCATATAACCACCTTAGATTGACGTCCATGATGAAGTAGCTGCATGGAGGCATGCAGGAAGGTGGTGGGGGCCAACCGACCTGGTTGGGCACCAGGTGGGGGTCGGCCGACCCTCTAATGACAGGTGAGCCTGACCTAGGTCTTCTAGAAGGATCCCATGTCGCTTGAGTTAAACTAAGCTTCGGTGCCCACAAAAGTGGCATTGGCCAATGCCCTCTATGTCAGATGGGACCATGGATGAGTGTCCCCACATGTCATAGAGTCTGTTATAGGTGTTGGTTACTTTGTTTTCACATTGGTTCCTTCGTTGTGGGCCTATGGATCCATGTGACTTCATCTTGTACCGTTGAGAGGAAGCACACTTGTGATCCAAGGGTGGCACTTGCTTGGGACTGTGTTGGGAGGATCCTGGTGATTTAGCAGTGGCCAAGAAGGTCCCATAGGGGCATCGGCCGATCCCCCTTTTGTGGAACCAAAGGTTCATCTTTTGCAGGTGTCTTCTAGGTGTAATTCTAAGCACAACGGTGGTGTTGGGCCCACCAAAGTGGCATCGGCCGACTCCATCATTATGCCCGCATTTTGCACATTGTCTTCAGAAGCTATGATATTGATGAATGTGAAGTTGGTTTGTCAATTGGCCAGATTTGGTTGGTTGCCCGACCTTCATATGGAGCTTCTGGACACTAGAAAGTACCTGTTCTGAGTGCCTGCAACCAAATAATGACAAGTACATGTGGAACCAAGTTATTTGTACCTAATTCACTATGTGTTTAGTGGTTTCCTTCTAGAAAGAATGTCTTGTTGATGGTTTTGATGGGGTAAAAACATGGTATAACTCTCGTTAACAAGATCCCCCACAATTAAGTCTTTGCTCGTCCTCGAGCAAAGGTTAGAGAGAATGATAAAATATGATTATGACATCTTTAAGATATTAGCAAACACAAATATTTACTAAAGACATATCTCATACAAGTGGGTTATGTGGTACTATCTAGCATATATCTGTCAGATGTTGAATAATGGAACAGTTCTCAAAGCGAAGTCATCTTCCCATTTTCATATCCTTAGTACTTAGAGTTTTTGAGAATGGTTTTAAAAGAAAGCACATAGTTCATTCTTACTCCTCAAATAGTACTCTCAAGTCACTAAGTAGATTCTTCACCAAGGCATAGCATAAGATTGCCTTCTTTTGCTTCATCCTACATCTATAGGTTTATGTGGGGCTCAGGTAGGGATAAACAAGATAGCATACTTGCATTGCATCTATTGTAAAGTCAAAACAAGGATCCAAGGAGAAGAATGTAATAATCCTAGATCAAGATGTGCAAGAGTGTAGAAAATGATGGGATAGAATGCTCCTGTATTTGATAAGATCTCTCTCTATTTTATTTGAGACATGGCTAGCATTTTTTTCAATTTTTTTTCAAAAGCAATGGACCTTTATGTGTCCACCTTTTTTTTGCATAGCCTTTTTGTCTCATCTACTAAGCAATACTTAGAGAGATATTCTAAAACCTTAAAACATGGATCATTTATATGGTGGAAATGGATGGCATGTTTTTGCGTACTTCTAGTGTAGAAGTAGCATGTGTTTATGTGGCGTGTATGTGATCTTGATCTTGGGACTATGACATAATTCTCAACTGGGGTCAACAAGGTTTGACCAAACTCAACACAAGTACAAGTAGCATATATAGAAGGGGTTTTGAACATGGTATGAACATATATGGCTTTGGTAGGAATTTTCTTACTATTGAGGAGTAAGTGACACTATGGTTTTATGACATTTTCAAAAATAAATCTCTAAGCACTTTGAATAGAAAGGGTATAAATCATGATCTAAGAATTATATCACATTTGTTAGTAACCAAGTCAATATGATATTCCAATCAAGATATGTGACCCACAAGTATAAGTATATGCAAGAATTAGACTTTGTGATGCTTTCTTTGTGACACTTTTCCATTTAAAATGTCATAATTTTTTTATTTTTAGATCCAAGTCTTCTTGTTTTTATTTTTATTTTATTTCATCTAAGTAAAGCAAATAAAAGATAAAAGTAAAAATGAAAAAACAAAGGGAAATTAGGAATGGCAAACCAGTCAGAAAGCATGTAGACAATGAGTAGATGCTGACTGGTGGGTCTAGGGCTCCAAGGTTGGGCCGGCCAACCCCACTTCGGCTTGCCTATCCTGCCATTTGAATCTCCTCTATTGAACACATATCTCTGCAAACTTGTATTCTAGTTGGCAATCAAAGTGGGGTCGGCCGACCTCCTACTTGGGTCAGATTCTGTTGTGCCAATGTGCTAGGCCTTGTGCTACGCCATGGTATGTTACGAGAAGTTCAGAGGCATAGTTGGGGGGTCGACCGACCCCCCACACTTGGGTTTTGGAGTATTCTAAAATGCAAAAACATGGGAAACATCAAGTGCAGGTGTCCTGTTGGTGGCAACACACTAGCAGATCAAAATTTGGTCATAGGCACAAATTACAATGATAAAGATTGAATGAACTTAGCTATGTGCCTAGCATATCTAAGATATCTAAGGAAAGAGGTCAAAGGAGGAGGTCCTCGTGCCCCATTGTTGTCTCTAAGTGTGCAAACCGCAATAAAGACCTTCTTCATGACTCTCTTCTTAAACAGTCATCCTCAAAACACCTCAGTGTCTTATGGAGGACTACCCTTCCATTGGATGGTCTTTGGGTGAGCTGGTGGAGTTCTAAGACTACTTCTCCTCTGAGGTGAATAAGGGAACAAAATGACTTTCGTTGTCCTAGCCTACCCCCAACTACCCTTGTGGTTTAGAACATGGACATCAAAGGCTTGGTAGGGCTCTTTCTCAAACACAATGACCTCCATGGTGACCTCTGGTTTCTCATACAGGTCTCCCTCATGACTGAAAGGGCCCTCATTGAAGGAACTAATGGTATTTGTGCTTGTGGGGGCCATGGTGAAGCTATTGTAGGTAACTTGGGTGACATAAAGGAGGCTAAAAGGTGTTGAATTGAAGATGAGGAGAAATGTGATGAAGAAGAGGAGCAGAGGTCAAAGGGAGATATTGTCAAAGATTCTAACCCTTGTTTCCATGAGAGTTGCAACTAGGATAGCTTCTAAGTGTTGGCACAACACTCTGGGTCAGATGGGTCAGGCTGGATCCCCCAACTAGGGGTCGCCTGACCCCTCTTGGTGGAACCAATAGTTGAGAACGTCTCGCTAAGCTCTCCTTGTCATAGAACCAGTCTTGAGATTTTTGTAATGTATCAAGTAGGGGTCGCCCGACCCCCAGTTGAAGGGTTCAGAGCGAGCAGCTTTGGGTTCTACACTTTCTAGGCGATGAGAAGTGGTTTGGCCAAGTGTAGGCCAAAGTGGGTACTATGCTCAGGTCGCCCGACCCCTCTTTGGAAGGTTTGGAGTAAATGGGTTCTAGATTAGTACTTCCCCACGTGGCAGAGATGGTTTGGCCAAACATGGTTTTGGTTAGCCACCAAGAGGGGGTTGCCCGACCCCCTATGGAGGCTTCCTAGGACTAGTTTTGTCATAGGGACTATCAGATGTGTTCATTCTAATCAAATGGCCAAACCATACAAAAATGAAAAGAAGTTAAGACATGTAGGTTTTATTATTGTTGAAACATTAGCAAGGATGAGTTCTAGCATGTCAACTTCTTCTTTCAAGGTTCATGCTTAAGGAAAACTTTAAGAAGGTGGCTACTTACCTTAAAGATGATGAGATGTAGCATTAGTCCTCCTTAGTTGCATAGAAGTTCTCCTTGGCAAACAAGTTGTCCTTTGACCATAAGGATCTCAATTGTCTCCATGAATGATCTTATGACTTACCCTTAGAGAGGTCGATGTTCTTACTACAGGGGTTAGTCTAAATGTGCAACCAAGTTCCATGCAAGTATGCTTGGCTCAATAATCAAGCTTAACACATGTCTTGTTCAATTAAGGTAGTCTAATTAACATAAGCACCATTCTTAATTTAAAAAGGCTATGGAGGTAGATGCATCAGTACACCCAAACCAAAGCATTCTAACATAGAGAAAGGAAGCATGATATGACAAACAAGATTCATTCTATTAGATGTAAGAAAATGAGTGGTGAAGATAAGAAGCATATTTTTTCTTTTATTTTAGAGGGTTGAAGAAAAAAGTTAGAGGAATGCACTAAACAAGAGGAAAGGAAAGTGACATACCAGTCAAGAAGTATGGGTCAATGCCGGTGAAACCTCCTCAGGCAGTCTACCATGGGATACCCCGAGGTAGTAGATTTGCGGTGAGGGCACGCTAAGACCTACAAACCAGATGTGAGACGCAAGACAAACAACCAAGAAAAATAAGGGTTTATCCAGGTTCAGGCCGCTCAAAAGCGTAATACCCTACGTCCTGCATCTCTGTTGCTATATTGAAGAGTACTGGAGTACAACAACTAGATGTCAGATGGAATGAGATGCATTCTAGGGGTCCTTGCCCGCCTTATATAGTAGGGGGTAAGGTTACATATTTGGGGTTTCCCTGTGGTCGATTACATTGCTCAGTATCTTGGAGATTATGAATAGATCTAACTGACTAAGATTCCTAACATGCCAAGTAGCCTTCAGGACCCGCACGGCCTATCGACCAGGTCTTGACATTCGGCCCACCGACCAGGGTGGTGATGGACCGACCTTCGTCTTGTGGTCTAGGCCATCTAGTTTGAGCAGCCCAAAGTCTAGCCGTGAGGGTATAGGGGTTTATACCTCCCACAGCTAGTCCCCGAGCACCATGTATCTTGAGGAAGTCACCATCTTGACCTGTGCTGAGCAATGAAGATGCAGACCACATGACACCAAGCAGTGAAGATGCAGACCACGTGATGCCAACCAGCAAAGATTCTGACCATGTCATGCCGATCAGCGAAGATGCTGACCACATCATACCGACCAGCGAAAATGCTGACCACTTAAGCACTATCTAGGATTCTCCCAAGTGGTTCATAAGTCTACTCCTGACCATGACTCCTGTTAAGGAAGGTGATCTGTCCAAAGATGCATGGTGTTCCAAAAAATGAAAAATTATTTTCACGTCATGGGACGTGGGCCCACATTAACACGTGATAGAGAGTATCACTAAGACGTTAACATGGACCAACTAAATGGGCAGGAAAACGAACCAAGAATAGAAGATAGGCCTAAGTCACCGCAAGGTGATGTGGGCTCAGTAGTCCTCGAGCTTGATAGAAGATAGAAAATGTTGTATTGAGCTTTTAAGAAAAAACTCAAGATAACACTAACTAGACATAGTCAATACTAATGGACAAGTTGTAATGCAGTCCCCAGTGTGCCCCGGACTAAGCACGGGCTCGATCAGGTCGATGTCATCCGAGAACCCATGGTCCATGGACCCCATTGGGTGCACCATCCCCAAGTGTGCTCTAGACGGAAACATAAGCTCGACCGGGTCGAGAGACACTGAGAACCCATGGACCATGGGCCCCACTGGGTGGCAAGCTGCTGCATATTCCCCAAATGTGCTCTAGAAAGAAATGTGGGCTCGATTTAGTCAGGAGACACCAAAAACCCATGGTACATTGGCTCCACTGGGTGCACAGTCAACTGCACAGTTCCCAAGAGTGGGAAATAAATTATGTGACCTAAGAAATCAGTCCCCAGATTTAATTAGAAAAAATTTGGAAAGAAGTATATATTTAAGAAAAAATCCAGGGAACGATCCTAAGATTACCGGGCATGTGCCAACTTAGGGTAAGGACAAACAGGAAAGGTGCACGAGGGAATAAAGAATACCATGGCCCACATCCACACTCGGGGACCAGCACGGCCCACTAGGAATAGGAAAGCCCCGTCCACATGAGTCAGCGAGTCCAACCCTAGAAGTCAAAGCGACGTCATCTGATTCCTATAAATAAGTGACCACCACTAGGGGGAATGGATTTGTATTTCATTCATTTCTACTCCGCACTCGCCCAACTCACTCAAGCACTCCGCCTCATCTGCTTCATTGCAACCACCGTCACCGCTACAAAATCCACAACCGCTGCTCCATCCGCCGCAGTGCAAAGTAGCGAACAGATCCAGTGCGTCCACACCACCACCACACACCACTCACCCATCAACCCACCATCCACGAGGAGATGGTGAGGAGAGGAGCCAAGAAACCAATAAAGGCGTCCGGATCTGGCAGATTCGGGCCGCATTGGTAGCAGTAAACCTCTACACGGGAGTCGCTGGAGGCGCTCGCCGACTAGGGGCTGCTTTCGGCGTGAGAGATGGAGGTATGGCATGAGCCACGAGGTGAGGACTCCCCTCGACCCCTAGATAGGGAAATCATAGTCTTCGAGGACTATGTGACACAGGGATTGGGACAACCCATAAATGGTTTCTTGTGGGATCTTTGCATTTACTGGGGGATTTCAATCTGTAATCTTGACCCCAAATCGATCCTCTCCATCTCCATCTTCATCATGTTTTGCGAGTGCTTCCTAGGCATTCCCCCCACTTCAATCTATTCCACCATTTCTACCTGTCGAGGAAGAAAGGGCTGGAGACCGGGGGATCCCATAATATTGCAGGGGGCTGCTACCTGTGCCTGCGGGATAGGATGGAGAGCCAGTGGCTAGACTTTTGCCACCAGTCGGTGCAGAAGAGTTGGATGACCCACTGGTTCTACATGAGCCAGGATGTGGAGGAAACCCCTATGATGTGAATCAGGTGCCAGAGTTCAATCCCAGATGGTCGGTTAAACCATCTATAATGAGATGCATTAGGTGAGGGAGTTGCTGCAGTTAATTGACAATGAGCATGTCAATGCTCCGTTGGTGGCTGGGACATGGCTGTTGGTGGGATCCAGCCCTGCAAGGAGCAAGTAAACCACCTATTCGAGTATGCCGGGTGAGCTGACCCCTCCTGTGAGACCCGAGAGAAGCTGCTGCCAGAAGCACTGAACCAGCGGATGGCTTCTCTGTTTGAGAAGTTCAACCAGGAGACCAGCTATCTAGAGGAGCGCGCACGACCCTATGACATGTCTTGACCACCACCATCAGTAAGTCAATAGTGGAACTTTCTATTGTATTATGCATTGTTGTTGGATTCTAATGCTTATAACATCGTGTCTCCTGACTGATAGACATTGCTTCAATAGGACCGAGCAACATTCTTCTTCGCTGTGCCGGTAGAGTAGTGGCCTCAAGGGGAGGCGCTGGCCAACCAGTGGAGGACTGAGGAAGCCCACTACCAGAGCAAGGCCAGAGTAGGGCAGGAGATGGTGGATGTCACCAACCCTGAAGAAGACAAGATCCTTGTTGCTCGAGCAAGGCGCCAAGCAGCGGTCAAGCGGCCAATGTGGGCCACCACTGAGAAGAAAAGGCCCTCCACTCTACTGTCCGGGGCAAGTTGAACCTGGACGGTGGAGCAGGGGGAGCAAGAAAAGGGGTGCCCCGACCACCCTGGAGTCGTCAGACTCTAATGACTTCGTGATGCTGAACGAGCACCGGAGGAAGCGCCAGGCATTGACGCATTAGACGGGGGGACGTCGAGGCCCTCGACGATGACATGGACCAGGAGGTCACCATGGCACTCACCACCACCACCTCCTCCCCCTTATCAGGGTGAGTCTACATCAGCAACCTGGCCAGAGCAGGCCGGGGGATCTACACCACCAGCACCATCACCGCCGCCTGCGTTGCACAGGCTGGCGACGCCACCAGCCAGGATGGCCTCGTCTCTAGGGCACCAAGAGGCGGCAAGGGAGGGAACTCCACCGATGTAGCCCACCGGGGCGTGCGAAGCTAAGGGAGCATTGAGCCAAGTCCCTAGGCACGGCAATGGGGCAATAGGTGGGACCCCAGGCGCTCCTAGCAAGGGAGCAGCCCTGTAGTTCAGAGGAGAGTTTCAGCGGGCACCAGTGTAAGTGTCGTGTCATTTCTTCATTGCATTGTTTTTCTAAATACCTATTCTATTTATGTGTGATGATCCAATAGTCATACCACATCGGTGATGGGGCAACATGCTTCGTCTGGGCAGACCATGCCCCCACTGGCCATTGAGCAGGCTCTGGCTCGTGACACAGCCCAGTCCAGATGGGAGGTGGCAACTGTGAGCAGCACGGCGACACCTACCGCACCAGCGGACTCTCCTGGGAGGTGAATAGTCCCTAGGAGGAAAGTTGCTGCGGGTCGTCCGCCCCGTCACGTTGTAGACCAGGCGGGGTCATCAAGTGCAGTGGCTCTGACTGTGGTGGAGGAAGTGCACTAAGTGCTACCATAGGTCCCTTGTATCGACATCCCGTGGCAGCGTGTGTACACCACGCGCAAGATGGGACAAGACTTCGATGGCCATGGAGATCTCTAGCCTACTAGGCTAGAAGGAGGCAGCGGCGGAGAAAGCGAAGGAAGACACGGCCTAGATCATGGAGCTGACTGGTAAGTCAGGTGATACTGGTTTTGTATGCTGCATACTAGGTGGACCAGTGTATGCTAACCACCATTCGTTTGTGTTGTAGATATGAGGGAGCGCCACATGGCCCAATTCCAGGTGCTGGAGGATGCCAACACCTCTCTCTAAGGAAAGATCAAGGCAATGACTGACCACATCAGGCCAATGCTTAGGGCCATCTTCTGAGGAGAGCAGTACCCCACCGACCCTATAAATGAGTCGGTTGTTGTCACCGACTAGTGCAGGAGCTATGGTTGGCCCTGTAGGAGTTTATCGCAGGAGCTGGACGCTATGTGGCCGCCACCATGCTCGCCATTGTCCATGCCAATTACCCGGAGGTGGAGTTGATGGACATCGAGCGTGGAATCCCAGCGGAAGTCCCTGACAAAGAAATCGAAGAGCTTCGGACCTCGTTTGGCCCGACAGCTGCCGCCATCATTGGAGACATGACGCTGACCGAAGATCCTGCAGCAGGTGGTTGTGGTCAGTAGGCTAAAAACAATGTATTTATGTGAAAACACTATTTCTAAGTTTGTGCCGAGCACTGGGTGCTCGTAAACTTTTAGCCTTTTGATGCAAACAAGTAGGCATGTTTAAGCAGCGATAAACATATTGCCATTTTTTAAAAATATGTAAAGTTTTAGTTGTAAAAAAGTATGTAGACAATTAAGTTTTGACCCCACCCTCGAAGCGAGCTAACTCTGTTAGGTGACAGGGATGCGCTAGTGAACAGCGTAGGACCACCAGTGAAACATCCTCAATTTTCTAGAAAGGGAAAATACACAGAATGGCGAATAATATAATAGTTTGAAGCTCAAACCATCACATTATCCAGCAATAGTCGATACAAAAATCCATACATTGAACAAAAGAGTACAAATAGAGGGGGTTACATATTAGTACATCGCCACACTAGCAGAATAATCAGAGTACCAGCATCTGAAACAGCTGTGGTAGGTGGAAGCAACAACAAATCTCCAAAAGAAGCCGGAGCATAGGAACGAGACGTCTACTCCTGGTCGGTGAAGTCATAGTTGGGCTCACCTGCCAAATAATTTTTATTACGGTTTGTATTGGCCACTTTTTCCACCCTATGCTTTGCTTTTTCTATGTAGTATTTGGTGGATGCAAAGGTATAATCAAAGAGACCTAATATATGGTTGTGGTTTCCTATGTAAGTAGTAACTAGTGTTATATAATAGTAATTCATCAAGTTTTAACCCACCTCATCCACACATCTTTCCCATCCCATCACCACCACACACATCTCATCCTCTCGCACTCAGTCGACAGGTCCAACTCCCTCTCAGAGCCTATCTCTGTGGCTCACAGCTGGAAGGGTAACATCAGGGGGAAGAAGAGAAGGACTCATCTCACTACTTCCGAGAAGCGTAGGTCGAGGGAAGGGCCAAACCGAGGCCACAGACTATATATAGATTCAAAACTCTGCAGAGTGTGTACTCATAACCACAAGATCACCATTATCGGTGGGGCCCTGCCTAGGCTGATTTCGGCTGCTTTCTAACCTATGTGATGCCTCCCTACCACTCAGTCCTGGGACATCCTGGAATACCATTGGCACACTAAGACTATGAGACATAGTACCAGGCCCCGAGCTCACTATGTTGTCTAAGGAGGGTGTGGGTCCTAATGCCTGTACCTCCCGACACTATCTGCTATCAACCTAGTAGTTGTGGCACCATCCTAGCTAGTCAAACATCCGTCTCCTACCCATAAAAGAGTGAGTGGTGAGCATGTAGGTCCCAAGGTTCCGGTCCTCAAGAGATATCAGGTCCTAGGGGGATTGTTGATGGTTGCTAACCCTCAATTTTATTTGTCAACTAAGGAGAGAAAAGGGGGCATTAAATGAACATCACCATAGACTTAGTGTTTTTGCTAACAATTTCCATGAGTTTTGGTGAATGTCTTTTTCTACAGGAGGTTATCAGAAAAGAATCAAAAGAGGTCCACATGTCAGATTTACATAGAGAGAATACCATGTCCAGTAATTCAAGAAAACTCTACAAGACTCGAGGAGGCACCCCTGCGAAGCTAGGCCCACATGGCAGCCAGGCAGGGGCAGGCGCCCAAGCCACGTGGGCGGCCACCGGCCACCTCCACCAATCATGTTCAACCTCATGGATCCTTCCTCCACCGACCATGAGGAGTAATCTTAGCCATCTATTTAGGTCGGTTTGATCCGAGGGTTGTGGTGCATCCTAGGGGGCTATATAAGCAGGGCCCCTGGCCCTTGGAGAAACCCTAGAATTCATTCTCTAATTCATTTGAGAAGTAGAGGTAGCCATCAGCAGAGCCAGGGTTTAGATCTCCACCAGAGAATTAGAATAGCTACTTCAATTCTTCAAGTTCTACATAGGTTTAGACTAGATAGAGGAAGAGTCAGGCGCTTGTGCTTGGAATTCTGGATCACCATCATCAAGGATTGGTATTATCTTGTATCTTTTCTTGAGACTTTATTCTAATATCATTATGTTTCTATTAACTATGTTCCTAGTTTATTCTAGTTCTACATTTGATATGGTTATGATTAATAATGAGTTTATGTATGTTTGCAAAGTGCTTAGCTCTCTTCGCAGGAGGGTTAGGTGGTAGATTTCATGTAAGCATGGTGCTTAGATGCCATTTATCTGCAAATTCACCCTTTTGGCCGGGTTGTGTGGTAGATCGCGGAAGTGACAGTTCCATTGAGTCCTCTGTATTCCATCCCCGTTGATAGGACTAGCAGAAACAAAGTTGCGTAGGAAGCCCTGCTATGTGTTGGCTTTTTATAGCAATGATCCTTATACATAGATGAAGAGTATTTTGTGCTATATATGATAGTGTAGCGTTAGAGTAAATGAATGACTTGGTAGATTAGAACCTGTCTAGGGGTTTTATCTTTTGAACTATCAGACGTCGACCTGCCTTTGTGCTAAGTAGTCTATCTCTAATCTCTGTGTGATTTATTCCCTCAGCTTTAAAATTCATTTTAACTATCTATCATGGTTTATCCCCTACCAAAGTATGTGACTATGTAATCAATCACTCATAAGTAGTCATGTTTTGCAAGTTTATCTCATTTTAAGTCCTTAGTTCTTTCCCTTGAGCTAAATATAAATAACGATACCTGAAATACTTTTCGATCAAGTGCTGCAATTGTATTTAATCTGTATGCTTGTGGATCCTATATTTATTTTATTAGAGGAGCAGTTCTTATACCAACACTTCTGGTGCCATGCTAGGGATGACAACTTAGCTGAAGTGGTGTTAGAAGTGCCAACAGGGATCGTTGGCATTTCTTAACGCAATCACTAAAAATAGATAAGTAGCCTATCCTTAGTCACGGCGTTAGAAATGTGTGTTGCTCTAGCAACGATGCAAGAATAGCCAAGGAGATAGATTGTAACTATTTAGAGATAATATCCGCAAGCGCACGGATCTATCGTTGTAGCATTTCACCCGGAAATAGTTCAGGGTATCGTTATTTATATTTTCCCGTAAGAAGATGGGGATACAAATATGTGGCAAAACCTCCTAAATAATATGGCCCACATGCACCTATCATTGTCTAAATAGACCACTGATAGCTGTGCATGTGTTCAATAAGACTTAAAAGGTCTGTCGAGTAGATCCCAAAACGTCCATGATTCTCCGAGAAGGATCAATCATTACAAAGAGACATTGCAGTATTACAATAGTTTGTACAAAATAATATACATCAGAGTAAAAGAGCGGAAGGATTACAATAACATAAGTTTACAAACCATTTAGTTCAAATCTTACAAACCATAAGTTTAGTTATTACAAACCATAATAGTAGTGGAGTAGTGATAGATAACGTATTTATAGTACCCAGACGATACGCTCTGCCCCAGAGCCAACCATCCTACTCGTCGTCACTCCGCAATGACTAGGGGCTCACCTGCAACAAGGGTTCAACAAAGCCTGAGTACAAAAGTACTCAATAAGACTGACCCGACGAAAAAGAGGGGTGAAGACTCAGAAATGCAGGCCAGAGGGACAAGGTAAGGCTTGCAAGTAGCAAATACTTTTGCAGAAAAGCTCTTGTAGATCAAATTTTTACTCATCATTAGTTACAATAGAAAATACAAATGTCTTGCTCTAACTCAAGATCACCAACCAACTTCATTCTTAAGCCTTAACCATTATTCTAGCTGTTACTACGATGATGAATAGAGATCGAGTCTTCTTCTCCAGGAAGCAACGGCGATTCGAATTGATTTTACCTAGCTCGGACCTAGATCACCGATATACTAGAGACTCTATCTCTGCTGCATACCAGATCACATGATATACCGGGATAGCAACCGCAGCCATATATCAACCACATGATACACATGGGACCTCTGACCCACAATGTATCCATATACGTGGGAACTCAAACCCACGAGTATATCACACCATGCATGTGGTTATCTAGTCTCGATACACGCATATCACCATTGAATGGGACCTAGGGAATCAACAGATGGAAACACTATAGAGGGACTCCTTTCCCAATGCAAGTTACCCGTCCGGACTCGATTTATTAAGTGTCATCAAGATTCCAACATGTGAAGCTAATTTCATCTTTTTCATTCTTTTACTTTTAAAAACCTATCTAATTAAGCAGTGCTAAGCATTACTATGCATTTTCCAAATAAATAGGTACAAGGAATATGGAAGTAAGACAGGTAATGCAATTGGTAGGTTTTCACTCAACTCCTATTCCCTAATGCAGCATTTCATAACTGAAGTGATAAAAACTTTATAAAAATAAGGATAGGGTTTAAATGCATCCGAGGCTTGCCTTGGTGATCGAGGTAGATGGTCTCTGACTCTGGATCAACACCCGACTCCTGATTCTGCTCTTCCATGGGATGTGGTTCGGCAATGTTAAACTCTCCATTAACGGAAGCTACACGATAACAGGATATGTTTCAACATGATGCAATAATAAACATGATGCGTGATGAATGCATAACCAGATTAAGGACTTGAGTACAACTTTCCTTCACAAAAAGTTGCAAGCCAACAAAACTTACTTACTAAGTTCATTAGGGTTAACTACTTCATTAAAGAAATTCATTAAGCACATAAAATAACATTATTTAATCCCTAATGACATGATTAAGATAAGCACAAATAATTAATTAAAGTGCCAAAGGTCATGAAGATTAATAACATAAGGTCATCAATCAACTCCAAAGTCAAACAAATCCTATAATGATTAAGTATGATTAAAGAGGTTAATTCATTATTTAAAAAGCATAAAATTAGGCATAAAGTAAAAGTTGTCTAATTAAGCTCAAAATTTTATTTTGAAAAGATCTTTGTCTAATTAGATGGCAGAACAAATTTCAGAAATAAAAGCCAATTATTTTATTTATTTAAAATCATAGAAAATTCATTTTTTAATTAAAAAAGCTAATTTTAACTTATACAAAAATTACTTAAATTTAGCATTTTATATTTTTCCTAGGTAGAGGACATTATAAAGAACATACACAAAAATTTGTAGAATTTTTGGAGCTATATATGAATTATTATGAATTATGGAAGAAAATAGCATTTAAATCATTTTCTGAAAATAGAAAAAGAAAAAGGGAAACAGTGCCCCCGAGTTGAACGGCGGCGGCTGGATTTTGACCGGTGAAACCTCGCCGACGGTGAGGTCTCCGGCCGCGAGGTTTGGCCCTACAGGCTCAGCTCGACACGGGAAACAAGCTAGACTAGCTAATGCGGTAGTAGGGACCTTGGAGTACCTCACCGACGGCCATGGCAGCACGGCGGCGCGACGGTCCGACGGTAGAGCTCACCGGAGCTTCTCCGGTGACATTGACGACACAGATAGCTTCTATGCGACAACGCGAACGCGATACATAACTCAATCGAGCCAAAACCGGCTCTGGTCCTCAGTGGCTATGCGTGCGGCGGCTAGCAAGGCTGAGCGTCGGCAGCGAGCACGTACGCCGGCGGTTACGGTGCGGTAGAGGTGAACCGGCGGTCACAGGCATGGACAGGTGTAGGAGCTCACCGTGGGTCTGGTGCGCTCGAAGATGAAGGCTCAGAGTGGCCGGAGGTGGAAGCTTAGCAGCGGCAGGGATGGCGGCGGCGGTGCTCCGGCGACGAGGACGATGTTCCGGTGAGTCCTATGCATCGCGGAGCAAAACAAGGAGCTCATGAGCAAAAGCAGATCAAGGTGATCACGATGATGGAGAAGATGAAAGAAAATAACCAGCTGTGGCGGCGGTCATCGGTGAAATGGCTCGCGGCGGCGCGGTTGCCGTGCGCGAGGAAGATGACGATGCGATGGCGATTCCGGTGGCGAGGGCGAGCAAGAGCAGGTCCAAATAGAGTGTAAGGACCCGACAGAGGTTTTAGCAAGAGCAAGCGAGCTATGGTGGCACAACAGCTGCAAAATAGAGCGGCAGAGGGAGGTCGTCGGCGATGGCTGCAGGGAAGAAAAGAAGAAGAGAAACGACGATGGTCGACCTATTTATAGGCCAACGGCGATGCACGGGCGATTGACACGACGACGGTGAAGTTTCGTGTGTGAGGGGGTGAGCTAGCGGTGGCAGCAGGTCGGTATGGGGCTGGCGGCCACGGCGACGCCATGAACAGGGGGAAGAATTGAAGACGCTAACGTCAGCTCTACAGTGCTCAGTGATGTCACCCGGTAAAATGTCAAATTACTCCAGGATTTTCATAAGAACTTGAAAATATCCCAAAATATCATCTGCATGATTTTTCAAGAGCTACATTTTTCTTTTAACAGTCGTTTGCAAATTCTACATAGATTTTAAAATATGAATTCAAAATCAAAAGGGAAACAAAACCCTAGAAACAAGAATTTGAAATTACTTTTGATTTTTCAATAAAACTTGAAAATCTTCAAATCTATGGAATTCTTAAATTTTCAAACCAAACATTTTTCATATACAAAGTTTTCCCAAATAATGCATAAATTTTGAATTATGGATTTAAAATTAAAAGAGGATAAATACTAAGAAACTATATTTTCAAATTCATTTGAACGTCTTTTCAGAAACTTGGAAAACTTTGAATACCATAAATGTAACCCTTGTTAATATCTACAAACCATATTTTGGGAGTATCTCAAAATTCTTTATATATTTTGAAATATAGAAGAGGAGATAAAACAGTATTTTGAAATAAAGGGTTTTTAAAACTGCACTCAAACTCGATTTGGTTTCTAAATTAATTGGTTGGTCATTAGTGATCACAAACATCATCCAAGGACATTTGTAGGTCAATGACCCAATAGTACCCTTGGTTGACCAAGTTAACTTTTGAAAATCCTTTTTATAGCTTTCCTATTTGAATTTAAATTTGAATTGCAAGACTTAGGAATAAGCTTTGAAATCATTTTTAAGGGCCTGGCTTAGATTTATACACTATGCTTGACACTAGTGTAAACACAGTTTACACCTCAAGTACATAGAATATAAACTAAGCATTTGAGATGACATTCGAAATTAGGGTTTTATGATTTCATGTGACACAACATTTCAGAAACACAAGCAACCTAGGGAATGTAAACTTGTTTTAGTTGATGCATATCAAAGTTAACCTAATCATGAATGCTTTGCAATACATATGATGATATGGCATGTTTTAGTTAATATAACACCAGGGGTGTTACAAAATACCTCTAGCACAGATATGTTATGACTTCATATAATTGAAATATAGCCCATAGCTATGCAGGGGTTAAACAATATAGTTTTGTAGATAGTGGACACACTATCTCCAAAATATTCTAAGTAGCTAAGCCTAAAGAACAAGTGTAGAGAGTGAGGTAGTGCTCCAAATGAGTGTGTCTTGTGGGGGGTGCTCCTCCTCTCCTTTTGTAGCAGGTGGAAGGCGGTTTGGGGGTAGAATAGGAAAACCAAGCTCCACACCGTCCTCCTCTAGATTGAATGTACCGACACATGGCGACCGGTCCTGAACCGCTTCACAGGTGCGTCGGCCGCCCCAGGTGCGCCGGTCCCCCACCTGTGGGCTGGTTAGGGCCCATCTTCGGTCGGTGGCTTCTGGTACGGACCTGGACTATTGTGTCATGGTTGATTTGGCCCGAACATGCTTCGGTTGGGCTGACTTCCCTTAGGTTGGCAAATACATCTTCTGGAAAGCGCCTTTTTATCATAAATATTCCCTGTACTTGGTGCATTTTCTACATAGTGACAATTCCAATACAAGTGGAATTCCATTAGTAGTAAGGGTATATGTGTGTAAAAATATATAATTCTTCCCTTTTTGGTTCTATATTAGCGATATAAAATCGTCATTAAGGACCGCCAATAAGATCCCCCAAGCTTACCCTTTGCTCGTCCCCGAGAAAAGCTAGGTTTTGTTTGTTGATCAGGAGTTGCTTCTATGCCAATTATATTTCAAGTGCACAATATTTATAACAAAGTTTTCTACCTTAGTTTGAATAAATCAGCATACTATCCACCCAACCATTATCTTGAAACAAAAATAGGGCTTATTAGCAATCTCAAGTCTTGGGCGATTGCAAGATAGAACAGATTTACAGGCATTGCTTATCATTCATCCCAAGATCAACCATAGCTCCGGAGGTTTTTGAAAGTTTTGCAAAGAAAGCCAAGTTCCTCAAATGATTCTCTCGATCACTTAATGTGTATGTTTACCTCACCAAAGGCATTATAGTGTTGCCTTTCTTTCATATCCTACTGCTAAAGCTTTTGAGTGGAGTTCCAGGCTGGTATGAAAGTGGGCATACTTGTATCACATATATTGCTAAGTCAAAAACCGAACCACAAGGAGATACAAGTCATACACTTTGATTGAGATGTGCAAGTGTGTGGAGTATGAAGATGGATCCTAATTCTAAGTATTTTTGGTACTCCATGCATCATGACTCTCTTTATTGGATGGATGAAAATCTTGGAGGACTATGGGCTATAAAGGTCCACACTTTTTCTTTTCTTTTCTTTTTTTGAACGGGTAATTTGAATTTTTCTTTCCCGTTATTTATTGCTCTCTCATGTCCCTTGGCATGGATTTTTTTAGCATAGCCCATATCCTTTATTTGGCATATGAAGAATGGAGAGATGTCATGATAAAATGCGAGAAGTACTTTTCTCGATGAGGAATGCGCGGCTCTCAAGGTAAGAGCCGGTATTTTTTTTATTAGGTGAAAAATGATGCGCAACTCTCAGTGTAAGAGTTAGCATATATTTTTTTGGTGGATGGAAAATGCATGTTGTACGCAACTCCCAGGGTGAGAGTTGGCTTTATTTGGTGGGTGTAAGTGAATCTCAATCATGGGTGCATGACCATAATCTCACAAGGTTCACAATAATTTGACCTAACTCAATGTTCCACAAGCAGCATATGACTAAGGCCTTGGTAGGTATTTCATAATCATCGAGGAACTTTTGTTTTTGAGAATTTTTGAAATAAAACTCCGGATGTCAAGTCTCACTTAGAACAAAGTCATAGCGCAGCCCATGTCACTATATCGTATTAGGCAATAACTTAGACAAGATCAAGCATGTGCAACCCACTAGTTCAAGTTTTTAGGATGAGACATTTTAGCTGATAAACCCCAACTTTGGAGTAAGCTCTATTATAAAGCAAGTTCAAGAGAAATATAAAACCGAGCAACTGTTCATCATCTCTACAAGGGTTGAACTAGATATTTGTGCAACACATATATATATAGAGTGGAATAATATTTTTGTTCTTTTTAGTATTTTTTAGTTTTTTTGAATGCATGAATGCTAGAATTTAAACATATTAAAAAGAAAATAAAATAATTTAGAAATTAAATATGCAATGCACATACCTTTGCGGGGCTCCTCCCCCAAGCTAGCTCACTGCTAGGGTTTTTTTTGGCTTATCTTATGTTGTCATCATTGCTAGGACTTCCTTCATGAGGTTCAAATGTTTTGTTCTATAAGGTTAGTCCATAGAAATATACCAAGTCTATGCTAGCAAGTTATTTCAATGGTCAACTTTTGGACAGTTAACCAAGGTAAGCTAAAAACTCAAACACCATGCTTGCATTTTTAACTCATGGAAACATGATGGCGCATATATCATATCCCAAAACAACAAGATTGTAGCATAAGCAAGGTGACATGATAGAACTAGATGACACCTTGGTAAGTTTTATTTCTTTAAGAAAATACTTTTATTACTATTTTATTTTTATTTATATAGGAAGAATTATTAAAAAGATAACTTACCGATTTACCTGTCGGTCAGGGTTCACCTTTTAAAGCCTGTCGAGCAGGACTTTATCCCTTTTCATTGTTTGCTGGATGAAGGTACATCCGTCTGGGGAGTGGTAGATGGCTACACCTGTTTAGGTCTCCACACCATCTTGTTCGTCTTTGGAGGTGCAGCGGTTTGTGGTGCAGGTTGTTTCTGGTTCTGCTGCACCATTTTCTTTGATGGTATGGGGATCTCTTCCTTTTTCACTCCCTTATTCTAAGGGTTAGTTTTGCCCTTCTGCTCCTTCTTCTTCTTGGGAGGAACCTCATTTTGCTTTTTGTGCTTTTCGTTCTGGGGCAGGGGCTTCTTTCCCTCTTTCTTTTGTGCGGGAGCTATGTTCTTCTTTTGCTCCTTGGTTTACTAGGAGCTGCCTTTTTTCTTTGCTCTGGCTTTTGTTTTGATTCTTTTGTGAATCTGGGCATGAAACTTATGCCTTGTGGTTGTATTTCTACTTTAGTAATGCCTTGACTGTTTGGCCCATACTTGACGCGAATCATGTTTCACTCTTCTTGCTTGTGGGGTCTGAATTCAAATTTTTTTTCTTTCCCATTGATGTTGAAGTGGATTTCTCCTGCTCCGACATCAATCTGTGCTCCCGCAATGCTCCAGAATGGCCGCCCAAGGATGAGAGGTGTCTCCTTGGGGAGTTCCATGTTGAGCACCACGAATTCAACCGGCACAAAATGTCATCTGATTTTGACAGGGATATCTTCAGCAATGCCTGCCGGGTAGCGGATGGAGGAGTTGGCCAGCTAGAGTGTCATGGTCGTGGGTGCTAAATGTGTATTGTTTAGCTTGTTGAAGACCATCTTGGGCATGACACTCACACTGGCCCCGAGATCACACAGGGCGTGGTCGAACTGTTGAGTTCCAATTGAGCATGTGATGGTTGGACACCCTGGATCTTTCTTCTTTTTGGGCAATCGGTTGAGTATAGCTGTGGTACACTCCTCCATTAGCTTCACCACTTCCGTGGATGGCAGGGGGCATTTGTTGTTGATGATGTCTTTGATATACTTTGCATAGGAAGGTACGTGTAAGACATCCATAAGTGGGACGCTCACATGTACCTTCTCTACCATCTTGACAAAATGTGCAAACTGCTCATCCACAGCCTGCTTCCTTGTTCTTGTGGAAAAAGGCAAGTAGGATGTATCTGAGAACTCGAGTGGTGTTGCCCTTTCTTCTTACTTTATTGTTCTACTATTGAAGATGATGGCTATTCTTCCTGTCTTACCCTTTGCTTTCCTACTGCATGGTTAGGGTTTGGTGTATCACGAGTGGACTTACCACCCCTCGTGGTCATCGCATTTATATTTTGAACATGTGTAGGTTGGGAATTATGATTAACAGGAACAGCAGGAGCTATCTGAGCTAACTGGGTTTCTATCATCTTATTAAAGCTCAGCTGGCTCTTAACAGCAGAAGATAAACCCTCTATCTTTGTATTTAAACTTTCCAAGATTTTATCGTTGTTAAGCATCTTTTTGGTAATGTTTTCATTGATCTTAGCTTGGCCTAAAACCAGATCCTTAGGCGAAGGTTGATTCGAATTGTAATTTGAGTGGAAGTTTGAATTACCTTGGAATGGTGGACGAAATTGGTTATTCCAGCCGCTATTACCTCCTTGTTGTTGACGAAACCCGTTGTTGATGTAGGATGCTTCTTCACGGGTCTCGGGGCAATCGTTCCCCAAATGGCCAACATTACCACAGACCTCACAAGTAATGCGAGAGTCCATGGCGTTGATGGTGCCGGATGTGTCTTCAGGGGCATGTTCATCAAACTTCTTGAGGAGTAGATCTATTTTTGTGGCAAGCATATCCGTCTCCTTCACGGTGTACATGCTTTTTGTGCTTTAGCGGGAGTTCGTTCCCCCCCAAGCTTGGTTTTCTACCATCTTGTTGATCAGTGCCATAGCGCTCTCAACAGTGAGTGATAGAAAGGCGCCACCAGTAGCGGCGTCAACGTGCCCCTTCGACATGGGTGTTAACCCATTGTAGAAGTTCTAGAGCACCAGCCAATTCTCCATACCGTGGTGGGGGCATGCTTGTATGTATTCTTGTAGCCTCTCCCATGCCTCCGGAATGGGTTCCATAGAGTTCTGCTAGAAATTGGCAATTCTTCCCCTTAGGGCATTGGTTTGCCCATGGGGAAGAATTTGGTGAGGAACACCATGGAGCACTTGCTCTAGGTGTCAGCACTTGCTCTAGGTGTCAATAGCTTCCTTATCCTTGTAGAACCACTGTTTCGCTTTCCCCACAAGGGAGAAAGGAAACAGACGAAGCCTGATAGCATTGGGTGTGATGTCTTTGATGACGATTGTGTCGCACAGCTCAAGGAAATGTTGGAGATGGGCGTTGGCGTCCTCATTGTGTAGTCCACAGAATGGACTCGCCTGCACCATGGTGATCAGCTCGGTCCTAAGTTCAAAGTTCCTATCCCCAACATTGATAACGGGCCCGGTGGGCATGTTAGCAACAGCGGGAATGGAGAACTCACGGAGTGACTTCTGGGCCACGACATTTGGTTCAGATGATGTGGTGGTGACTGGTTTGTTTGTCAGCAGAGTAGTAGAAGAAGAAGTGGCATAAGACCTGTTCTTCCTTAGGAGTGCCTCCGGATTAGCGATGAAGTTTTCCGGCAAGGAGAAACCAGTCATGCACTATCCTGTTTTCATCCACAACAGGAGAAAACATACAAGTTAGCCTACATAGACAATGGCCATTTTTCTAATGAAGTCATATTCATTTGTTTTTCTCTTGCTAGAGTTATTTGTACCAATGCCTTCCCCGGCAACGATGCCAGAAATGCTTGTTGGCGTTTCTTAACGCAATCACTAAAATAGACAAGTAGCCTATCCTTAGTCACGGCGTTAGAAACGTGTGTTGGCATTTCTTAACAACGCTACTAGAATTGTACTCTAGCAATGATGCAAGAATAGCCAAGGAGATAGATCATAACCATTTAGAGATAATATCCGCAAGCGCACGGATCTATTGTTGTAGCATTTCACCCGGAAATAGTTCAAGGTATCGTTATTTATATTTTCCCATAAGAAGGTGGGGATACAAATACCTCTAGCACAGGTATGTTATGACTTCATATCATTGAAATATGGCCCATAGCTATTCAGGGGTTAAACAATATAGTTTGTAGATAGTGGACACACATAGAGCAACCTCAAGGGTAAAGGTAAAATAAAGAATAAAAGAATAACCTAAGCAGAGAAGGTATATCTTATACATTTACATAGAACAAGTTAATGTCATATGATAAATAGGTTAAGATACAAGTCAAGGTCAAGAGCAACAGGGAGATCCCGATAGCTGATCTGTCAGCCGATGGGGACATTTATGAACTCCTACACGACATACGAACGTGGGGGATTACGAAGGATGGATAGGGCTGTAAGCACCTGCCGCCTACCCCACAACTGTGGTATGCCGTCATATTTGAAGGCTCCCTCGCATCTAGACACCATGTCCACATACTAAGGAACTACCTATATCCCCCCAGGACTCCCACCCTACGGATGGACGGGCTAGGATATAGGCAAACTCAAAAGAACATCGAACCGTTACTTTATTCCAATCATCTTCTCTAAGTTTGTAAACCATATGAACAATGAAGAACATGTATGAGCATGATGAACAATTCTCATATGGACTATAGTCTAGTTCATAATCATAAAATATAACATGCTCAAGACCATACTCTAGTTCATATGCAAGAATGTAAATAAGAGTAGGGAACTTGATTAAGGAAGAACTCGTCATAGTATATTACCAAGAGAGTAGCACTTCTTCCTAGGAGACAAGCCCTCCAAGTAGCTCAACCTTGCTCTAAAATATTCTAAGTAGCTAAGCCTAAAGAATAAGTGTAGAGAGTGAGGTAGTGCTCCAAATAAGTGTGTCTTGTGGGGGTGCTCCTCCTCTCCTTTTGTAGCAAGTGGAAGGCAGTTCGGGGGTAGAATAGGAAAACTGAGCTCCGCACCATCCTCCTCTGCATTGAATGTACCAACACGGGGCGACCAGGTTTGAACCACCTCACAGGTGCACCGGCCGCCCCACCTATGGGCTGGTTCGGGCCCATCTTTGGTCGGTGGCTTCTGGTTTGGGCCTGGACTATTGTGTCGTGGTTGATTTGGCCTGAACATGCTTTGGTTCGGCTGACTTCCCTTGGGTTGGCAAATATGTCTTCTGGAAAGTGCCTTTTTATTATAAATATTCCCTGTACTTGGTCCTGCATAGTGACAATTCTTCCAGTGCAAGTGGAATTCCATTAGTAGTAAGGATATGTGTGTGTAAAAATATATAATTCTTCCCTTTTTGGTTCTATATTGGCGGTATAGAATCGTCGTTAAGGACCGCCAACAGGGATCAGACAGGATTATCTTCTCATAGGGGCTAAAACAGCCCGTGCTAAAGCAGCACCTTCTACCCGGGGCTTCGCTCCACAAAGGCCCTCGGCCCCAGGATCGCCATATCCTCACATTGTACCCGCCACAGGCTCTCTGGGGATTCCTAGAACACACCCTCGGCAAGATTCACTCCAAGGCTCATCGTAGAATCCTGTCCAATCGACTCAAACCCTCACCACACATGCAAGACACACGCAACACTCTCCCCGAGTAAAATGGCACCACATGCCTTATCCATATAACCATACTCCACCGCACATCACATCGCAGATATAAAGCGTAGTAGAAGTAAAGCATCATGAGTAAATAAGCATGCGTCTAGCCTATCAGCAGGTGTGCAGGAGTAAGGTTGAGACAAGGTAAAGGCTCATCAAGCAATTCTACCATGCAACCTATCATCAGGTGATATTCATAAATAAAGCACTAGCAAACTAAATATTATGCCATGTGTAATAGGATCTACGAGGTTGGGTGGGATGTGGCACCTGTGAAGTCTTCACTGAGCTCCTCCTCGTAGTCGTAGTCGTCCTCCTCAAACTACTCCTCTGAAATAAAACGTATTAGTCACATTAGTGACTCCTATAGAGTATCACAAAGAACCAAATGAAATTCAATAACTCCAAATGCATCCATACATAAGCCTATGACATAGAGCTCATTTTTATGAAAATTTGGACACTTGGTTCATATTTTTCGGAGCTCGTATGAAGAAGTTATGATTTTCTAAATTTTTAAACTATACATAGAAAAAGAAAAAGAGTTGTTAAATCCTAAGCTGACACGTGTCATGCTGTGATTGGCTCTGGGCTGGTCAGTGACTTACAGGTGGGGCCAGGGTCAACAACCAACGCTGATCGGTAAGCGGTCAACGCCAACCGGGCCTGAACTGGGCCTCGATGGGCCTAGGTAGGGCTGGTCTTAGGCCAGGTTGGGCCGTCCCGGCCTGGACACGTGTCAATCTGTGGGTTATGCTGCATGGCGGGTCTGGGTCCAAACTAGGCCGAGTCTATAGCAGGCTAGTGCATGAGCTTGGCTCGCGGTGGACTTTAGGCCGAGCGGCTGGTGGCAAGCTACGGTGGGTCCAGTTGCGCTCTGGCGACTAGTCTGGGAAGTCTGGGATTGCAAAGGTGCGAGGTCCCATCTCTGGTCCATGTCGGCTCCCAAAGAGTTGCCAAGAATGTGTTCTAGATCGATGCAAATCCAACATGGAGTTAATGAGGAGAAAGGTGCAGAGGAGAGCGGGACCGTCGATGAAGCTTTAGCGGTGGCCATGGGGTGAGCTCACCTACGCGTGGTGCTCCGGTGGTAGCGGTGCTTGCGGTATGGCTCAGAGTAGCAGTGCGGGATGACGGCATTGGAGTAGGGGAAGCAGAGCAGCACGGTCACGAGGTCCTCCTCCTTCTTTGGTGCATGAACGGCGACAGCGGAGCATGGCTCCGGCGCCGGCTCTGGCTCCTCCCCGCCTCCTCTTCTCCTCACTTCTCTTCTTCTCCTTCTCGGCTAGCAGTGAGAGAGTGGTGGCCAGCGAGCGTGGAGGCCAGGCATAGGGGAAAACCCTAAACAGGATAGCACCCCTCCTTTTATACTACATGACGGCGGATATGGCGGCCAAAGACGACGCCGATGGGAGATGCCCATCGGGTGGCCAAAGCACGCGCTCGATTAGGGTTAGGGAAACCCGGGGTCACGCGGCATAGGCAGACGGAACGGACAGCATCTGAGGCGTTCACGGGCGCGGACGGACGGCCGGGACGCGTCGTGCCATTTTTGGTGCGATGGACGGGACGTGCGGGCAGCTAGAAGTGGCAACAGGGAAGCTGACAAGGCGGGCCCACTTTCTAGTGGCATCAGGGTGGTGGGCGGGGGCGCGCGACGCAGCAGGCCGCCTTGCTAGGTCGGCTCGCCCACTTGGGCCAGCCATGCGGAGGGTGGCAGACGCGGCGCATGCAGTAGCTGGGCTGGTGCGGTTGTGGGCCGTTGTGGCTTAGGCTAGCAGGCCGAGGAGGGCGCAGGAAGCGGGCTGCCATCATGGGCCTGGCTAGGCCACAGTGGCCGGCTAGGCTACTTCCCTTTTATTTCTCCTTTCCTTTTTCTAATTCTCTTTTCTATTTCTTCCAAAGCCACTAAACCAACTTTGGCTTGATCCTAATGTTAGAGGTTAGTGACCATGGTACACACACCATGGTAGGTCCACTTGGGTCTCATGGTCATCTTAGATCCATTTCCATGGTTAGTAGACATATATATAAATACATGTGATAATAAGGTTATTGATTTTATTAGCAATACATAAAATCAATAAGATGCAAATCGTACTCTTGTAGTTAAGATGCAAATGCTCCAACTTACATTGGTGCTCTTGTGAAACTAATAGAGGGTTTCTTACATGACACTCACCAACAATGGGATACTTTTAGGAAAATTTTTGTTGGTTGTGATTTTTGATGTTTGGATTTTTAGGGTTGTTACAGTCCTACCCCTTATGAGAATCTCATCCTCAAGATTTAAAATTGCAACTTACTCTTGAAATAGGTTGGGGTAGAGCTTCCTCATCTCTGACTCTTTCTCACAAGTTGCTTCTTGTTCTATGTGATTGCTCCACTAGATCTTCAACATTGGTATTGTTGGGAATATGCCCTAGAGCTAATCATGAGATGATGATATTCCGATTGTATCCATGATTAATAAAGTGTTCATTAAATATCCATTATAGACAAATTGTATTGATTGGCAATTATGTGAATTGTTTGTGGAACTCAATTACTTGAATGGTTATTCTAAAGTTGTCCCTGGTCCATGTTCTTGTGAGAACACACTTGAATATTAGACCAGCACATGTATTAGTTGATGGCTATGTTTCACAAGTCATGGACATGGAGATTTCAAACTAATGATGTGGGCACATGTGAGACATGTAGGCTGGACCGACTCGACATGAGAAAGTGTCTATTCACATCATATACGTTATGTCCTTAGACCGAAGATTGTGGTATGTACTCAAGATGTGAAACGGCCTACTTAGGGACAGTCAAACGCTACTCCGTAACTGGATAGTTATAAAGTTGGTCTTCGGGTGGTCAGGAAGCATGCTATGAGACATAGACAATCAAGATAGAATTTGCCCCTCTCTACTCGAGAGAGATATCACTAGATCACTCAAGTGATTGGATCAACAAATGCATGGCCGTGCTTGGGTTAAGTGTTAACCCACGAGTTGAACCATATATCGAGTGGCAAAGGAAATAATTGTATATAGTCATAGTGGTTCGTCTGATATGATCTTTGCGTGCACATAGGAGTTGTCATGCCTTGCTAGAGGCCACTGTCAACTATTGGGCGAGTAGGAGTACTCGGCCCATGTCAATGTGTGCGTGAACCCATAGGGTGGCACGCTTAAGGGGCTAAAAGCCTAATTCGGGTTTGACCCGAATTAGACAAGGCTTAGGGTTACTAATGGGCCTCCAACTCATGAGCTCATTGGGGACGCCTATATAAGCAAGGGCACACAGTCAGGGTTGGACACCTTGGACAGCCGCCGTCGCCCTCCCCATGCTCGCGCCTTCTGTTCCTCACAGACCTAGCAGTCCGGAGGCGCATCGCTTCTTCCCTATACATGTGGGATACCTCGGAGGTGCTGCATCTAGAGCATTGGGATGAACCGCATGAGGGGATTGACGTGACGGACGATCACGCAACTACACTGCCTGCTGCGATGCGTACGACTACATCGAGTCGTCTTCCACTGCACTCGCGCGTCTAGTGGTAATCCCGTGACCTGTAACTAGCAGTAGATCCTGGTTTATGAGGCAGAAAAGTTTTATTTTCTGGCTAGCGTAGCACCCTCATAACCCTTCAAGTATTGTAACAACTCTAAAAAAAATCCAAACACAAAATCACATAGTAGAATCCTGTGTGATCCGGACACACAAGAAATCCTGGTTCCATCATGGCACCAGGGTTATGGGACGCGACACCACTATAGGGCACAACAGAAATAACCCATGCCTCACAAAATTGAGAATGTAATTGGGATTTAAAATTGGTCACAATCACAAGGCGTTTAGGAACTCAAAGAACAAACTTTGAATCCCTAAGAAGTGTCAAAAGGATGAAAACACCTTAATTATGAACTATAAGGGATCATGATCATAGACTCCGATAAAAGTGAGCGCCCAACAGTAACACCATATAGGCGACCCCAGGTTTTGATGCCGTTATCTAAGTCACAGGTCATGGTACCTTGGAGGACACAATCAAGGTGTTATTCAAGCAAGATATTCGTCATCACACGACGTCAAGGAGGTAGCATGTGTCAAAGTTGAAAAGAATCAAGGTATGACACATACTTAACAAAGGAATCAAGGATTCGCACCAGGTTAGGGTTTTAAGGTAATGATGTATATCAATGTATATTCCATAAATCTCTAAGGATCTGGAACTTATGGAATAAAAGATGATCAATTGGTAAACAAAACCTAGTGTAGGACGAGATTCATCAATAGAACAGCTACAAAGAACAATAGTTGTTCCTAGAATATAAGGAGAGAATTGTAAGGATCATTATACCATCATGTTATGCATGATATGAGATATGCTCATCCTATACGTCCTTTCAATGTTAGAAGCACTTCGTCTTCACCATGTTAGTATATATATAGGGCATTATACTATACACTATCTTCATTTTCGAAGATGAATCATTCAGACGTACTTTAGTAGAGCTTTGTCAATGAAGTCGACTCTCCTCTCGACCTTCCATAGAAGAGTTGAAGAACTTCTTGAAGCCTTTTAACTTAAATCATTAAAAAGTCTTCATAAAGTCTTCCAGCAAGAAAGAAGATAAACGAAAGATTATTTTTAATTTGTTACTTTCAAAAACCTTTATATTGTAAACTCATTTTGAAGTTTTCAAATGTAATATTGTAGCTGATCCATTGTATGAGCTCTAATACCACCTATGGTAGAACCTCCTAAATTATATGGCCCACACACATCTGTCATTGTCTCGAAGACCTCTGATAGCCATGAATGTGTTCCATACAATCTAGAAAGCCTGTCAGGTGTCCTCAGAGAACCCCAATTAAATCATATTTTAACTCATACCAGGATCAACAAAGGAGTAGCTCCAACATTACAACATTGGTTAAAATATACATTAGAGTGTGAAAGAATAATAACATTAAATTTATAAAATATGTATAAGTTAATTTTTACAACTTAACTTCAATTGCGAAAGCAGAGTAGAACTACAGAAGACAACTTAGGTAGAGTGCCTAAGTTGGGAGAGGATAACTAGATCACATTGAGCCCACCGACATGAACTTGGTTCAAACACCAATTAGTACCTGCAACAGAGGTTCAACAAACCCTGAGTATAAAAGTACTCAACAAGACTGACCTGACAAAAAAGAGGGGTGAAGACTCAGGAATGCAGGCCAGAGGGTCAAGGTAAGGCTTTCAAGAAATAAAGATTTTTGTAGAAAAGCTCTTGTAAAACAAGTTTTAACTCATCATAAGAGAAAAATAAAGTTGTCTTGATCTAGCTCAAGCTTACCAACCAACTTCATTCTTAAACCTTAATCATCATTTTAGTTGTTACTACGATGATGAACACCGATCGAGTCTTCTTCTCTGAGAAGCAATTATGATTTGAATCAATTTTACCTAGCTAGAACCAAGATCATCGATATACTAGAGACTCTAACTCTGCTGCATACCAGATCACATGATATACTGGGATAGCAACCGCAGCCATATATCAACCACATGATACACTTGGGACCTCTGACCCACAGTGTATCGATATACATGGGACTCAACCCATAGTATACCACACCATGCATGTGGCTATCTAGTCTCGATATCTACACCAACGAACGGGGCCTAGGGCATCAACAGACGAAAGCACTGCAGAGGGACTCCTTTCCCAATGCAAGTTACCCGTCCGGACTCGATTTATTATCTATCATCATGATTCTATCGGGTAAAACTAATCTTATCTTTTTTATTCTTTTACTTTTTAAAACCTAACTAATTAAGCAGGGTTAAGAATTACTACGTATTTTCCAAATAAATAGGTAATAAGGTAATATGGAAGCAAGACCGGTAATGCAACTGGTAGGTTTTCACTCAACTCCTATTTCTTAATGCAACATTTCATAACTGAAGTGATAAAAACTTTACAAAAACAAGGATAGGGTTTAAATGCATCCCGGGCTTGCCTGTGTTGCAGTGGTGGTTAGTTTTCGTCGAGATCAAGATGTTAGACTTAGCATCAACATCAGGGATGGATGACACCAACACCATGGATAAGGACTTCAACATTATTGATCGATGGCACCTTCTCCAACATTATTGTCAGATGACGTCTTTTTGAACGTTGATCAACACAATCTGACTCACTCTCGAAACTACACGTAGCAATTAATGATGCATGTTTTAGTATGATGAGCTCATGGCATGATGCATGATAAGATATGACTATTACATCCATTTCACATGCTCAGGTTTAATACTTTATTAATTATAAAAAAGATAAATCTTAATCATAAGCAAGCATGTAGGCACAAGATAAATATAAAACTCCACATATTATAAAATCACATAGCCATATTAGGTATTAATGTGACATATCAACATCATATAATGGTAAAGGAACCACATTTTCTATTTATACTTTTTATTTTAATTATAAACCATTTACTAGGTAACAAACAAGATAAATCAAAATATAAAGCATATTGCATTCAATGACCACAACATCTCACTACAACACATACATGGCATCAGAAACATGTCATAAAAATTTCAAGTGAAAAGGAGCTACATAGCATGATATATGAATTTTCTTCTTTTCTAGAATTAAATAAAAGGCATAAAACATAACTAATTATTTTACTACTAAACATGGAATGTTTCATATTTTTAATAAAAACTAGGCATCACAAGGAACAAAATAAAAATTTGGTTCACCAAAAACAGAGCTACCAAACTCCAGATATGAATTTCTAAAGATACAAGAAAATATTTACATATAGGTCCCTGGGATACTATTCATCTGAGTCATAGAGTTCGCAGAAAAGTTGTTCAGTTTTGTTGAATTCATGCGCGAGGTCCTTGACGCAAATGGAAAACAGAGGAACTTGAAGAGCTCATCGCTGCCGATCAGGGAAGACTCTTCGAAGGTGGGGTTGTGGTGGCGGAGCATCAGCACACCGGACCACACCCGTGGGTGGTCGCAGCTCAGCAGGACGCGGCCTGTGGCCTCCTGGCCATGTGCGCCGGTGGCTCCTGCAACGGTGTTCATGGCGGCAAACTGCTCCGGCAATGAAGACAACCAGAGAAGGGGTTGAGGAGGTGCAGCGCGAGCTGTGGAAGATCGTGGCGTGGTCAGAATTTGCGGAGGAGCTCGGAGAGGACGAGCGCACCGTGGCCCTTGCGCGGCGGCCATGGCGGCATGGCCGTGACAGAATAGTGTGCGTGACTGATTTCAAGAGCGAGAGTTGACACGAGCAGCTCAGGAGAAGTACAAGGAGGAGGTGAACTCAATGGCATGCTCAATTTGGTCAGAGGTGGCTCCATGGCAGTGGTGCACAGTAGCAGAGCGGCGGCGATGGAGTAGGGGAAAAGAAAGAGAAGACGATGGCGCGGCTCGAGCTTTTATAGGCAACCGGGCGAGATGGGGAGGTGGCAAGCAGCTTCTGGAGCTCGGCCATGACGTGCCTGCGTGTCCTCGCAATGAGAAAGCGCGGAGGAGACACGACGACGCTGGCGACAGTGAGGTGAAGAGGACGATGATGACGTCATCGGTACTGTAGCAGCTGAGGTTTGCAAATTACTCCCAAAAATATATTGCAACTTGAAAATCTCCAAAAATAAAGTTTGCATAACGTTTCAAGAGCTACACTTTTCCTTTAATAAACATTTTCAAATTCTGTCTATATTTTAAAATGTGAATTCAAAATCAAAAGGGATTAAAACCCTAGATCTGTTATTTTTAAAATTACTTCAAAATTGCATTGAAACTTGAAAACTTTGAATACCAACTTTGTACCTCTTGTCAAGATCTACAAACTTTCTTTTTACCACACATCCAAATTCCTTTTATATTTTTAAATACACAAAAGGGGATAAAAGGAATATTTTGATTTTGAAAGATTTTGAAATTAAATTTCTTTTCAAACTTAGGTAATTAATCAAAGGCTTAACATTTCTCAAACAATTCATTCAATACAAGAATTACTTAAAGCAATAAAGTTTAATTTAACTATTTTATTTTAATTACTTGCAAAATCGCATAAAATGATAGGAAACTTAATAAAAACACAAAGCATCATTATTTCCTGTATAAAGAAAAACACAACATAAAAGATATTATTAAAACATGAATGCATTTATGCCATGGTGCTCAAAGATTATGCTTGATAATGCACATGATTAATATTTTAATTGCTTATTAACATCTGTGATGTTACACCTCGCCAGCCACTGGCCGCTGGAGCCTACCAAGGTGGCATGGGAAATTTCGATAGCTCGCGCGGACAAGATTGCCCCTGCAATCGCTTCCCTTCACCGCCGAGCCACCTACCCTCGCCTCACCCTTGTAAGCATGCCCCAGGAGTGCTAGGGCTTCCCAGCCACTGCCGCTGCACTAGTGGCTTACTAATTTGGCACCACACCACTGCTAATTCAGAGAAGAAAGGGAGAAGGGAGACGAAGAAGGCGGGGAGAAGAAGCTGGACCATGCCAGAGCCACATCTTCACGTTGGACTTAGAGAATAAAGAGCTGCCATAGAGCAAGGACACGTCGGGGAGGAGCTAGACCCATGGACGCCTGCCTCAGCGCTGCCACTACCACACCGAGCCATGCCGCATGCGCCCGAGCAAGGAGGAGCAGAGAAGCTACCTTCGGAGTTGGAAGAGGTGACCTGCCAAAGCTGCGGATGAGCTAAACCATGAGTCCACGCCGTCTTCTTCCTCTACCTCGACTACCAGAAGACACTGTCATTGGACATGTATCGCGCCTCCATCTCATCTTCACATGATGGTGAGCACCGCTGTGGCCCCCTTTCCAACCCCAACCTCTGCTCTGGGCATGGCACTCCATCCCGTGAGTGCGTAGGCCGAGGACCCTACCGGCCCCCTCAGACACATACACGCACGCACTCAAGCACTGACCAGCTAGGCCACAAGGACCACGACATCAGGAGGACACCGGAGCGGATGCCACCAAGCCCATCTCCGTGGCCTTGCACCACCGCAGTGAAGCCCACTTGCTATCTCTTAGATGAGCCCCGAGCCGCATCTCCACCAGATCTGAACACACTTTGATGTGGTGCACTCTGTGTGCACACTAGCTCCACGGATGCTGCACTGGAGGACCAACTACGCGCGACCATGCCACCACCGTGCCGCTCTGGAGCATCGCTGTGCCACACCATTCTTCGATGCCTCCAGCTGTTTCAAGGATCAAGAATGCCTCGCTGAACTCTGCCTTGGACTGCTGCATGTAGCCGACAAGTTGATGAAGCCTAATGGCTTAGCCTTGCTGCCCGAGCCGTGCGACCCTGTGCTTATCGGCATCATCGTGCGCCTTTGCCATGGACAACCACCGCTGTGCCTTATGGTCACCGCCGATAAGCCAGACAGGGACTCCTCAATGCGCTGATCACGCCCGGGAAGACGATGGTACCTCTAGTGCCCTACTGTGACGCGCTGACAAACACTGTCGCCAGCTGGAGCGTTGCCAGGTGCCGTCGGGCACACGCGGACTCCACCATACACTAGCGCGTTCGTTAGGTGCCAGGGAGTCTTAATTGCACATTTGTGCCATGAGTTGAACTTGGAGCATCTCACAGATGTGTCGCCGCCACACGCTATCACCGTCGCTCCGCGGTTTGCATGGAGGAGCTTCACCGGTTGCCAAGCTGCCATCTTTGAGGACACCACTGAGTCCACCGTGTTACCCCCATGATGAGACACCAACAGATGAAGCCAAAGACCCACCAAAGCACCGCCATAAATGACCTTGCCATCGGTGAGCCTCTCCAACGAGAAATAGAGGATGGGGAAGCTGGAGCTGGGACAATACGAAGAAGATGGACTTGGTTCATGAAGACCATGTGGCTGACGGTGAACCCCACAAGCATCAGAGCACCATGGACCGAGCTGGTGAACTACCCCGACCTAAGAGCAACGTCATGGACCTGGTCTACATGGACCCAAGAGACTGCAGGAAGACCCCACCAAGAATCGATGCACCATGGATCGTGACGCGTGGACTGAGCCCGTTATGGATCCATACAGTGATGTGGCGCCACCATGGCTTGCCATGTGGCGGGCCGAGCCTGGCCCATATCTGGCCCATCCAGCCCAATAACGGCCCATTTTAGGCCCAGTTGACTTTGACCGATGACCGAGTCAACACGGACATCAGCACGGTCCCACCTATCAATGAAGACGTCAGCCGGACCCATTGCCACGTCAGCATGCATCATCATCACGTTAGCAGCATGCCACATCAGTTTGACCCATAGTGCCATGTGGACCAATCTGGTGATGACACATGTCAGCGCCAGATTACTTCGGCCTTTTATCTTTTTCAGAATATCTATAAATCTTCAAAAATTCATAACTAATTCATACGAATTCAAAAAATTATGAAACAAGCATCTAAATTTTCTATAAATTGAGCTCTACGTCTTGAGCTAATATTTGAGTACATTTGGATCTTTTAGATATTTGTTCATTCTTTGTGCTATTCTATAGGAGTCACTTACGTGACTATTACATCTCAATTTCAGAGTCGAACGAGGAGCGATTCGAGGAAGGAAGCTGCGAACACCAAGGAGGAGGTTCTGCTGAACGGCTACTTTGATAGATGATGACTCGTACCACTACTACCTCAACAGTGCAGGTGTCATGGAAGCACCTTCTCTTCGAAATCCTATTAGACATGGCTAATATTTAGAATTGCTAGTGCTTTACTTTTATGCAATGCTTACAACTGAGATAGGTTTGCATGATAGAATATTACTTGATATCCCCTACCTTGTCATAACCTTTCACCTGCTTACCCGCTGTTATGTTAGGCACATGCTTATATGCTTTGTTATATATATATACTTCACTCGCTTATATTTTGATGCGATGTGATGAACCCTGGGACCGTCTGGCGGGGATGCCAGGCTCAGTGTGTGCTAATGGATCAGATGGGTTTTGTGAGCTATGGTGATGTATCTGGGTTTGGGGTGGAACTTACGGAAGGGTGTAGGGTGAGGGTTGAGTCGATCGAGCTGGGATCTACGACGAGCTTATGGAGTGAGTCTTACTGATAATGCAACCTGGGCATGGTGGGTAAACCCTGTTTGAGATGGTGAATCCTTGGGTGTGAGCCTCTGAGGGGTGGAGCCCGGGATGAATGTGCTGTGGTAGCACGTTAAGAATCAACCCTGGAGAAGATATCCTGGCTTGGTCATACTTAGGAACTATTGCGCTGGTAACAGGATCATAGGAATCCTTTGCTATCCACCCGCTCTCTACTAGGGGGATACGGTCGAACCACTGGATAGGTCAATGCCATTACTATCAGGCAAGCGTGTGTTAGAGAGGTTGGAGCATGAGGTTCACACCCTTTTGAGATGGTCATGACGCTCTGCGGGAATGAGATCATGAGTCCCCTCATAGTATCAGCCACTCTAAGGGTGTTCCAGGGCTGAGAGGTAGGATGGCATCATTCTATGGCAGTAGGCACCCGGAATCTGCCTAGGTGATCTAGAGCACCTATGATGGCTATCTGGTGGATTAGTGAAACCTCTGCAGAGTGTTATGGTTGATCGATCGATACGTATGCCGATTCATCGGCTATGGACCTTTCATGTGTTTTGCTTGCACTAGACTAGTGAGTGGAGTGTTCTACCTCCCATTGAGAGTTGATTCCAGCCATGAGCTAGGTTGAGGGCTATGGGCCGCTGAGATCGGACGAGAGGGAGTTGGCCTGGTCTACCTGAGAGTGAGTCTTGATGGTGATGGTGATGTGGTGATGGTTCTGGGATGGATGGGATAGTGGATGGAGGTGTGTGTGGGATGGGAATGAGTTAAAACTTGACTTACCTACTTCACAGTGATGTTGGAAATAGAAGAATTAGAAGGTCTCCTGCCTACGCTCAAGGTGGTTGATAAGGATCCTTCCATGAATGCTCTTCTACTTCCGCAACTGTTCTTGATGTTTGTACTCTGATGATTCACCATGTGGTGATGTAAAAAATGATGTAGCCCTATTTATGTACTCCTTTATCTAGTTTTGATGTATGGATTTTATTATCAACTGTTGTATAATAATGTGATAAATTATATTTCATATTATTATTCATTCTGTGGATTTTCCATTCGTGGAAAATTTGAGGATGTTTCAGGGTCCTCAAAGTTGAGGTGTATGTGACCAATGTGTCCACGACCATGACCACGATCAAGTCCATGGCCCATGGAGGGCACAGGTGAAGAGGAGCGGTTGTTCAGGTGGTTGGACTGACGAGTGGAAATCCTGCTTCACATTATAGGATTAGGGCATGAGTGCATGTGATATAACTTGACATTAACTTCACATTATAGGATTAGGGCATGAGTAGCTTAAATGATTTAAAAGCATTTAAATCTATCCAACACTCATACAAAGAAGCATGAGGATCCATAAAGATGTGATAAAATCTGAACATCCATTTCGTCAAGTTATTACATGATGATGTCTCTAATAGCAACGCTAGGAGACTCGTGGGTACACGTAGGTAGTTCTAACAAAAGGGGTGGACAATCTACTCAACAACATGGTGAGACTTGTCATATGGCCATGCAGGGCCCATCATCACTCCTGATCCTACAACAATGCTAAACTATCCCTGAGGATTGGCCCATACTCTAAGTTGTAGGGGTAATACCAATGCTAGAAGCTTGGATCTGCTCATCGGTCAAGCTGAGGAGTGGGCACTGACTGTCCACTGAGTCTAGTGGTGGGGCATCCACTTAAGTTTAGGAGAGATTGCCCCAGCTCGAACATCTCAACTCTCACCTTCTTGTGGGCTCGCAAGGGAAGCTCATCCTGCAGGTCCTAGAACTCTGACTCTCTTGCGATCTGACCTCTTCCAAGCATCCATGGTACGATCAACCTTGTCCATAAGGTATGCTATTTTATGGATGTAGTTGGTCAGGTGTGTCCCTGGTTGTAGCCAAAAATAGTGTACTCTTGTAGCAACTTCTCACGTTGAGCCTTACACTACTCGTGGAGTTTGTCCCTGTAGGTGGCATCCTGACTCTGCTTCTGGAAACTCTTCGCAATGTATTCCTTCTTCTCAGCTATAGCGGTCTCAAGCTCCCAGACCTTCCTGTTGAGTTAGCTATCATGGAGCTGAAGCTTCTCCATCTCATTCATCAGCCTGGTGATCTAGTCCTGGTGAGTGTGCTCCTTGCATGCCAATTCACGCTCTATGCCTGCAATCTTTTGCTTCCAAGCTGCCTTCTTGATCTTTGACTTGTGGATCCTCTCATCAACCTCCATCTGGTAGTTGTGGTCATGGCTTCCCTTTCGCTCTAGCTCGGTGATGTACTTTTCCTGGCACTGGAGGTACATCTCAGAAGTGTGGGGGCAAGGATTGCGCTCAACTCTGGTAGACTGCTCGGTGGTGATCTCCTCCCAAGTACGCTGGTGGGCGTCGAGGGCACGAGGAAGCAGACGAAAATGGCTATCCTTTAGGTAATTAGCCATGTTTTGCAGCACAGTGTGAAGTGCTTGGCGTGAAATGGACTGAACACAAGTGGTGGTGTGGTTGTAGAAGGCAACGTCAGTGAAGGCACCAACTCCAGGCAGGTTCATGCTTGTAGGCACGTTGATGTGGACTGCCTTGTAGCCCTCGATGCCTCCTCCAAGGGCGGGCTTGTCGTGGCAAAGGTACTTGATGTTCTCCATGAGAACACCAAGCTCGGTGAGAACCTCATGAAGCATGTGAGCGTAGCCTCCATACTCTGCTCCATCGAGTCTGTACTCAACAATGTCCATCGATGGCAATGGACCAAGTGGTGAGTTGGCATCCATCTGTAGGTTGACACGAGAATGGAATTAGATAGAAATGTTGCAGAGAAAGGTAAACCATGCATAAAAGCATATGTAGTGGTCGGTGTATAACCGAGAGAGATCAAGGTTCTCCTAATTCGATCATCCAATCTTACGAGTCTCGTCCTAGGGTCAAGCATGGCTCTGGTACCAACTAAAACATCCTCAATTTTTCATGAAGGGTAAATACATAGAATGGCGAATAATAAAAGAGTACAAATAGAGGGGGTTACATCATTAGTACATCGCCACACTGGCGGAATACTAAGAGTAGCAGCATCTAGAATAGCTGTGGTAGGCAGAAGCAATAAACAAATCTCCAAAAGAAGCCTGAGCGTAGGAACGAGACGTCTACTCCTAGTCGGTGAAGTCGTAGTTAGTCTCACCTACCAAATAATTTTTAGTATGGTTTGTACTGGCTACTTTTCTCACCCTATGCTTTGCTATTGCTGTGTAGTATTTGGTGGATACAAAGGATATAATCAAAGAGACCTAATATATGGCTGTGGTTCCCTATGCAAGTAGTAACCAGTGTTATATAACAGTAATTCATCAAGTTTTATCCCACCGCACCCACACATCTTTCCCACCATCACCATCACACATGTCTCACCCTCTCGCACTCAGTTGACAGGTCCAACTCCCTCTCAGAGCCTGTCTCAGTGGCTCACAGCCGAAAGGGTAACACCAGGGGGAAGAAGAGAAGGACTAATCTCACTACTCTCGAGAAGCGTAGGTCGATGGAAGGGCCAAACCGAGGCCATGGACTATATATAGATTCAAAACTCTATAGAGCGTGTAATCCCGTAACCATAAGATCACCATCATCGGTGATGCCCCGCCTAGGCTGATTCTAGCTTCTTTCTAACCGATGTGATGCCTCCCTACCACTCAGTCCTGGGACATCCGGAATACCACCGGCACACTGAGACTGTGAGACATAGTACCAGTCCCCCGAGGTCATTATGTTGTCTAAGGAAGGTGTGGATCCCAATGCCCGTACCTCCCAACACTATCTGTTATCAACCTAGTAGTAGTGGCACCATCCTAGCTAGTCAGATATCCGTCTCCTGCCCATACAAGAGCGAGTGGTGAGCACGTAGGTCCCAAGGTTCCGGTCCTCAAGAGATATCAGGCCCTAGGGGGATAAGACATGATTATCTTCTCATAGGGACTAAAATAGCCTATGCTAAAGCCTAAGCCCCGGGATCCACAAAGGCCCTCGGCCCTAGGATCACCATATCCTCACATTGTTCCCACCATAGGCACCTCTCATGGGGATGCCTAGAACACACCCCCTAGCAAGACTTGCTCCAAGGCTCGTCATAGAATCCTATGCAATTGACTCAAACCCTCACCACACACCCAAGACACACGCAGCACTCTCCCCGAGTAAAATGGCATCACGTGCCTTATCCATATAACCATACTTCACCACGCATCACATCGCAGATATAAAGCATAGTAGAAGTAAAGCATCATGTGTAAATAAGCATGCGTCTAGCCTATTAGCGGGTGTGCAGGAGTAAGGTTGCGACAAGGTAAAGGCTCACCAAGCAATTCTACCATGCAACCTATCATCAGGTGATATTCATAAATAAAGCACTAGCAAACTAGATATCATGCCATGTGTAATACGATCTATGAGGTTGGGTGGGATGTGGCACCTGCGAAGTCATCACCGAGCTCCTCCTTGTAGTCATAGTCGTCCGTCTCAAACTGCTCTCCTCTGAAACAAAACGTATTAGTCACGTTAGCGACTCCTATAGAGTATCACAAAGAACCAAATGAAATTCAATAACTCCAAATGTAACCATACATAAGCCTATGACATAGAGCTCATTTTTATAAAAATTTGGCCACTTGGTTCATATTTTTCAGAGTTCGTATGAAGAAGTTATGATTTTCCAAAGTTTAAAACTATACATAGAAAACGAAAAAGAGTTGTTAAATCCTAAGCTGACACGTGGCGTGCTGTGATTGACTCTGGGCTGGTCGGTGACTTACAGGTGGGGCAAGGGTCAACAGTCAACGCTGACCGGTCAGCGGTCAACGCCGACCGGGCCTGAACTGGGCCTCAGCGGGCCTGGGTAGGGCCGGTCCTGGGCTAGGCTACGCCATCCCAGCCTGGACACGTGTCACTCTATGAGTTATGCCACGTGGTGAGTCTGGGGCCAAACTGGGCAGAGTCTATAGCAGGTTGGTGCATGAGCTCGGCTCACGGTGGACTAAAGGCAGAGTGGCTAGTGGCGAGCTGGGTGGGTCCAGCTGACCCACGTGGTGGACCTGGTCCACATGGGGCTGGGGAGAATTCACCAACTCCTTTGTGTGCACGCGGCTGGGCGCGGCGGCTTGCTGGCGGTGAGCAGGCGTGCGGCGGTGCTGGTCATCCTAAGCTAGGCAAGGCAGCAGCAAGGGAGGCACGGTGGCTAGGCGGGCGCAGCTGTGGGGTGCTGGCGAGCTCGCGGGGCGTCGGCTCACCGCTGCACGCTCGGTGGCGACGCGGAGCGGCACGGCTTTGGCTGTGGGGCGCATCTACATGTGGGAAGTAGCTTTGACTAGTGCACTAGACTCACGAGGCTAAGGCAAGTGCGACACGATACGTTAATTGACAGGAGGTCCTACGACGTCGGTGATAGCGCGGCGACGGCGGATGACGGCGACGACGGCGATTCTCCAGCATCCTTCAAAATTGGCCTCCATCTTCTTCCTTTCTTTCCGATTTGAGTAGCTCAGAGCTCAAAGGGCTATCTATCATAGTTAAATGGATGCAAGACGGGCACGCGCGACGATGAACATCACAGCGGCGCTCCGACGACCAGGATCTGGGAAGACCGGGACTGCAAAGGTGCAGGGTCCCACCTGTGGTCCATGCCGGCTCCCAAAGAGTTGCCAAGAATGTGTTCTAGATCGATGCAAATCCAACCGTGGAGTTAATGAGGAGAAAGGTGCAGAGGAGAGCAAGAATGTCGATGAAGCTCTAGCGGTGGCCATGGGGTTAGTGCACCTACGCGTGGTCCTCCAGTGGCGCGGTGCTTGCGATACGGCTCGGAGTAGCAGTGTAGGATGACGATGTTAGAGTAGGGGAAATAGAGCAGCACAGTCGCGAGGTCCTCCTCCTCTGACGCACGAACGGTGGCTAGTGAGTGTGGCGGCTGGGCACAGGGGAAGCCCTAAACGGGACGGCGCCCCTCCTTTTATACTACGGCGACGGCGGACATGGTGGCCACGGATGGTGCCGATGGGAGATGCCCATTGGGCGACTGAGGTACGCGCTCAATTAGGGTTATGGCAACCCAGGGTCATGTGCGTAGACGACATCCGAGGCATTCACGGGTGCGGGCGAATGACCGGGATGCGCTGTGCCATTTTTGGTGCGTTGGACGGGACGTGCGGGCGGCCAGAAGTGGCAACGGGGAAGCTGACAAGGCGGCCCACTTGCCAGCGGTAGCGGGGTGTTGTGCAGGCGCGTGCAGCGTAGCAGGCCGCCTTGCTGGGCCAGCTCGCCCACTTGGGCCAGCCACGTGGAGGGAGGCGGACGCGGCGTGTGTAGCAGCTGGGCTGGTGCGGCCGTGGGCCGCTGCGGCTTCTGAAGGGTTATGAGGGTGCTACGCTAGCCAGAAAATAAAATTTTTTCTACCTCATAAACGAGGATCTACTACCAGATATAGGTCATGGGATTACCATTAGACGCGTAGGTGCAGCGGAAGACTTGATGTAGTCAAACGTGTCGTAGTAGTGCCGTGCAATTGCGTGGTCATCCATCAAGTACGTCCTTCACTTGTGGATCATCTCAGCACGTTCCTGACTAGTCCAACTAGTCGCCGACCACCATGATCGATGAGGTTCGTCCTTGTGCCGTAGATGCAGCACCTTCGAGGTATCACACACGTGCAGGGAGAAGCAATGTGCAACCGGACTGCTAGGTCCGCGAGGAGCAAAGGCATAAATGTAGGTGGGTGGTTGAATAGATCAAGCGGATTAGGTTTGCCTCACCCCTACCCTTTGCTTATATAGGCATCCCTATGCAACCCTGATCTGGAGGCCCATCAGGAAACCCTAAGCCTTGTCTAATTTGGGTCCAACCCGAATTAGGCTTCCAACCCTTAAGCGTGCAACCCTATGGGTTCACGCACACATAGACATGGGCCGAGTATCCTACTCGCCCAATAGTTAACAGTGGCCTCTAGCAAGGCATGACAACTCCTATGCATACACAAAGATCATATCAGATGAACCACTACAACCACATACAAGTTATTCTCTTTGCCACTCGATATATGGTTCAACTCATGGGTTAACACTTAACCCAAGCACGGCCATGCATTTTTTAATCCAATCTCTTGAGCGATCCAGTGATATCTCTCTCATGTAGAGAGGGGCAAATTCCATCTTGACTGTCTATGTCTCATAGCATGCTTCCTGACCACCCGAAGACCACCTTTATAACTACCCAGTTACGGAGCAGCGTTTGACAGTCCCTAAGTAGGCCATTTCACATCTTGAGTGCATACCACAATCTCAGGTCTAAGGACATAACGTACATGACGTTAATAGAGACAATCTCATGTTGGGTCAGTCTAGCCTACATGTCTCACATGTGCCCGCATTATTAGTTCGACATCTCTATGTCTATTACTTGTGAAACATAGCCATCAACTAATACATGTGTTGGTCTAATATTCAATTGTGTTCTCACAAGAACATCGACCAGGGACAACTTTAGAATAACCATACAAGTAATTGAGTTCCATAAACAATTCACATAATTTCCAATCAACACAAGTTATTTATAATGGATATTCAATAAACACTTAATGCATGTCATAGATACAATCGAAATATTATCATCTCTATGATTACCTCTAGGGCATATTCCCAATAGCTTAGGCCAGTAGGCCGAGGCGGGCGTAGGAAGCAGGACACCATCGCGGGCCTAGCTGGGCCACAGTGGCCGGCTGGGCTACTTCCCTTCCCTTTCTCCTTTCCTTTTTCTAATTCTCTTTTCTATTTCTTCCAAAGCCACTAAACCAACTATGGCATGATCCTAATGTTAGAGGTTAGTGACCATGGTGCACACACTATGGTAGGTCCACTAGGGTATATATAAATACATGTGATAATAAGGTTATTGATTTTATTAGAAATACATAAAATCAATAAGAGGCAAATCATACTCTTGTAGTTAAGATGCAAATGCTCCAACTAACATTGGTGCTACTTGTGCTACTAATAGAGGGTTTGCTACATGACACTCACCAACAATGGGATACTTTTAGGAAAAGTTTTGTTGGTTGTGATTTTTGGTGTTTGGATTTTTAGGGTTGTTACAGCCAGGATCACTAGGTATCTAGTATCGTTAGAGAGCGACTACCAAATCTCCTAGTGTCATGTAGTGTGAAGCTGTAACACATCGTAAGAGGATTGGGACACAGTGCCTTGTCAAGCCATTCTCGGTGGGTGAGAAACAAAGTTTAATTGTGACTTATGCAAGGCACATGTATGACAGATAGTGCATAGATGCAAAGCTGTAACGGGAAGTGAAAAAGAACAAAGAGCTTTATTAATTCTTGAATGAAACAAAGAAACAGGGTACGTAACTTATGCTACGGGTAGAAGCTTATAAGCTGCTCGATATGCCATGAGTTATCCTCTTCAACGCCATTTAATGTCTCTAGCCGATAGGATGTTGGGCGTGTAACAGCCTTAATCCTGAACAAACCTTCTCATCTAGAGGATAGCTTGTGCAGACCATCTGTATTCTAAATTCATTGCAACACGTAGTCACCGACTGTTAGTATTTATTAAATGTAAATAGAAAATGAATGATTCTATAAGCGCATAGAATATACCATTATAGCATTTTACCAGGAGTATCCAGGTATCATTATTTATATTTACCACAGGGAAGCATGGGTTAAAGAATCTGATAATTTATTATCATGCATCTACTTAGTAAACCAACTAGACTAAATCTGGGGGTAAATGATATATGATAGGAATAACAAGACACATAGGAGAATTCTATGATAAATGAGTAGAGAGCAAAAGTGAGAGGACAGCGGGAGAGATCAAGTTTCCTAAACACTTCTCTATTACTTTGGTTCCAACTCTCGAAGAAGAATGGGAAAAGAGTAGTTGGAAGAAGGCTGCTAAAAGATCTATGAAACATCAACCCAAACATGGTGGATTACAAAGGCCTTACAGAGCTATCACCCATAGGGCTACCACAACTATCCGTGGGGTTGAGCACAACCTCAGGTAACCTATAGTCTAGTCACCATGCCTATACTATCGATTACTACTCTAGCTACGTATCATAACTAGAGCACTCAATACGAGTGGAGATCCCATGCCAAGATGTAACAACTATACTAATCATACTTATGGAAGGCATAAAGTAAATAAACAAGATGAATATATATTAAAGCACAAGTCTTGTAAGGAACAGATATAAAGACATACCAAATCCATGAAGACTTCTCCAGAACCGAAGCATAGCTCTGCTCTCCCTAACTCTCATCTAGAACTATCTACTACATTAGAAAGTCTAGCCCTAGATATGAGAGATCATCCTTTCGAGGGACGCCTCTACATCTTCACAATGAGATATGAATAATGAATAGGGTTTCTCCTAGGGCCATGGGCCTTGCTTATATAGCCCCTAGGATGCACCACAACCCTCGGATCAAACCGACCTTAATGGATGATTATTATTCATCCTCAAAGGCGGTGGAGGCAGGATCCGCGAGCCTGGACCTGATTGGTCCAGGTCAGTGGGCGCTCGCCCAAGGGTGTGGGCGGCTGCCCGACCACTAAGTTGGTTTGGCTTCCTGTTTGGTACAGTGCCATCTCATACCTTCCAGATTACAGAAAAGTACATGTTCGCCCTTTATTTCAATGTAAACCTGACATGTGGGCCTTTCTTGGTTCTTTTCAGCTAACACCCTACAGAAACAGACATTCTCCAAAACTCATGGAATTCTATCAGTGTAACCCCTATATCTAGATGGTAATTATGTTTAGGTCCTTTTTATGTCTCGTTGACCGTTAAAAATTGGAGCTATCTATCGTCAACAAACTCCCCCAAGCTTACCCTTTGCTCGTCCTTGAGCAAAGATAAACTCAATGATGGATTAGGGGTTGCTACAAAACTTTCACGCCTCAAAAATACACATGCGTTCAAACAAGAACTCTCCTCTGGATTAGAGCCAACCATTCTGACTTTCAACTTACCCATATTACCTTCAACCATGGGGCTTATAGCCTTCACTTGGGTCTTGAGCAATTGAAAGACAGAACGATCAAGTCAAGCACTATGTCTCGAGTTCTTTGATCAACCTTCATTCTAGAGTTTTTGTATGTTTTCAAAATACAATTCAGAGATTCCTTTGTATGACTCTTTTAGGTCTCTCATATGTGGTATTTGTGGATTCTCACCAAGGCAACTATGGTGGTTTGCCTTTTTCTCTTAGAATATGTGGTATTTTTGGATTAAGGCAGAGTAACATTATGCCTTGTCTCTCTCACCCTATAACTAGGAAAATTATTTGGAGTTCATAGGTAGGAAAGAAATAGCTTAAACATACTTGCAATACATAAGTTGCCTAATCCAAGCATGGATCAAGAGGAACTCATCATACAATCAAATAAAGATGTGCATGTGTGGTTTCAAATGAGTAGTGAACAATATGGAAGTGAATATTTGTGGAAGGTAGAAGGGATGAAAGTCTAATTCTACAATGCTCCTTTACAAAGGGTAACTTCTCTCAACTTGAAACTTAGAAAGATTTGGAAAGCTAGGGCTTTGCTCTCTCTATATTTTTTCATCATATATTTTTTCTCTCTCTTCTTTCTCTCTCTTTTATCACACTTTTTGACACACTTTTTTTTGAAATAGCCCACCCTTTGATACAATTGGAACTTTTGAGAGGATAAATAAAATGATTAAAACTTAGAGCATTTATTTTGTAACTTGGGTAACAGACAAGAAAAACCTATGGAAAATATTTTTGATGTTCACTTCCAGTGTAGGAGTAGAACAATTTTGAGTGGACCTAAATGGGTGGATATGGTGGTGCGTACTTCCAGGTTGGAAGTAGCAGGGGGTGCAAAGTGTGCATGTGAAATCTTGATTTTAACCGCATGAAAAGCTTCTAAGGGTCAACACAGCTGGATCAAACTCAATGCACACAAGCAGTAGACAAATATGAAAGTTTCCCTATTCTAGCAAGCATGCATATATGGATGTGGTAGGAATTTAAGCACTCGTCATACAGGAACTCATCATGACATTTTTATGTTTTTTTAAAAGATAAATCTCTAGAACTCTAGTGTCACTAGGAACAAGATAAATAGCAGCTCAGACCTTCTCATATCATATTCATCAATTACCTAGACTTAGATCAAGCATTCACTACCCACAAGTTTCAAGTTCAGAGCAAATCTTAGGTCAAAACAATTATGTCCAAAACTCAAGAGAGTTCAAGGTTGAAAACTAGGTACTTAAAAGGAATTATAGTAGAAAAACTATTCATCAATTTCATGTAAAGTGATTATCTTTAGAGTTCATTTTATTAGTACACAATCCTTTGTGCACTCTCACTTTTTATTTTATTTCAAACTTAAAGATCATACATAAAATAAAAAGAAATCTTTGTTTGGTTTTAAGGTTGTGCATCTTTTTATTGTTTTTAAACAAAGCAAATTCAATCTAATAACTGTAGAGGGAAAGAAATATTTAGCTGGATACACAGGGGATGCCCTCCCCAAGCTGGTTGTTGACATAGTCGTTCAATCTTGTAGTAGACTGGCAGTGGAGTTGTACTTCCTCTCGTGGAGTGTAAATGTTGGTGATCGTTAAGACAACACTCTGATAGTGGACAGAACATTCACTTGCTTGTTAGCTCTTCTTGCTCCTTCAAATCCTATGGAGCTCAAATAGACAACAAAACTTGTGGAACTGATTAAGCATTAGTGGTCAACCGCATATGTCTTTGTAGCCTAGAGCTTCATGTATTTCAACAGGATCTCTTACTTAATATTTTGAGGATTTTTATATGATTGTTGACGATAGATATGTATCATTTTTAACCATCAACTTAACATGAGAAAGAATTAAAATATGAATTCCATCTAGTTATAGGGGTTACACTAATAGAATTCCATGAGTTTTGGTGATTGTCAATTTTTGCAGGGGGTTATCAGAAAAGAACCAAAAGAGGTCCACATGTCAGAGTTACATAGAGAGAATACCACGTCCAGCAACTCAAGAATACTCTAGAAGACTTAAGGAGGCAACCCTGTGAAGCTGGGCCCACATGGCAGCCAAGCATGGGCGGGCGCCCATGCCACGTGGGCGGCCACCCGGCCAGCTCCAGCAATGAGGAGCAACCTCGTAGATCCTGCCTCCACCAACCTTGAGGAGCAATCTTAGCCATCTATTTAGGTCGGTTTGATCCGAGGGCTATGGTGCATCCTAGGGGGCTATATAAGCAGGGCCTCTGGTCATTGGAGAAACCTAATTCATTCAAGAATTCATTTGGAGATTTCATCCTAAACTCCAGAGAAGCCCTAGAGCCACCATCTTAATTAGAGCTCCATAGTGTAGTAGCATAGCTACATAGGAATAGATCTAGAGGGAGTCAAGCCTAGCTTAGAGTCTGGATCTGTCAGAGATCTTGGTAATTTCTTCTACTTCATTATAATATTTATTATTGTTCTTGCTACTATGAATAGTACTTTATTCTATTCTAATATATCAGAAATGACTTTGCTCTATTTGCTTATGTTTTCAATTATATCGTTCTTAGTTTACTTTGATTATATGCTTAGCTTAGTTAGATTAGAAATATGTTTATGCATAGGATCGTATACCACTTGCTCATTAGATCTATCGGTGTTTTGACCCCAGGGGCCGAGCACCAACGAGTGAATATCTACTGCGTGCTCCCTAATCTAGATGGTGATGCAAGAAGGACACACGAGGTTTATCCTAGTTCGGGCAATAGAAGGCCCTACGTCCAGCGGGGGGAGAGTTTGTATTATCTTGCACCGATATGCTTGTACAGGGGTGAATACAAGTGTGCGAGTGAGTGAGCTAGGACTTGAGCGTTTCAGGCTTTGGTCGCTCTCTATGCCGTATGTTTTTTGGTTGAGTTCCGTTGCCCTCTCTAGACTAGGGCCTGGCGCCCCCTTTTATAGGCGAAGGAGGGGCATAGGGGTACTTGGATCTTCGGGAGGACGTGGTTGTTAACGTCGAGGAGGTGATGCCGATCATGTCGGTGTTGCTGTAGAGGCGTGCGCCGGGCATGGCATGTCCTGTAGTGATGTTTTTGGAGATGACGCAACCATCCTTCTCGTGCGTAAGGTGACGCAGGTGATGGTCAGTGATAGACGGATGTCCAAGCATAGTAGGGTGGATCCTTGAGCCATCGCGTTGGGAGTTGTTGGAGTGTTGATCGGTGAAGGCGAAGTCTCGCTCGAGGGGGTGATCAAGGGGGTCGAGGCCCGAGCGGATAAGAATGAGTCCAGGAAACATGGGAGATGTGTTGACAAACACATCTCAAGGGAGTGTCGAACGGGGCATAGTGCACGGCATGGAGTTATAGTGTGGTACGATCTGCTAGATTCCTGGGTATGGGAGGTAAAAGTAAGATTTGACCGGTGTACTTGTAACTGTTACCATCACTGTGGCCACGAGGTTAGGCAGGAGCAGGTAAAACTCATTAAATGCTCCTGAATTCATACAGGAGGTAGGTATTCGAGGGGTGCGTCGCACTTGAGGGGTGCCTGTTCGCTCGGGTGAATCTCCGAGTGATCTGCTTTGCCTCAAGCGGGATACGTCGGATAGGTAGCTGCCCGGACCACCGAGGCCCGTTCGTGGGCCAGCCTAGTATGACCTGGTATTTGCATTTTCACGCTAGGCAAGGGCTAATGATACCAGGTTTGGCTTGTTGATGTCAGGGGTTAATCCCCTTAGTCGAGGGTTATGGGTACCCTTTTCTTAGGTACCCGACAGTAGCCCCCGAGCCCCTACGCGAGTGTTGGCACTCGAGCTAGGGGTCATAGGCCAAGAGTGAGGTGTGATTCATAAATTTCTATGGGGGGCGCGCGAGTGTCCCCCGCGGGGTAGCCCCCAAGGCCTCGGAGGAGTAAGGAGACTCCTTTGAGGGCTTTATTTGTCTTTTTGTTGAGAGGTGCTTGTCCAGTTAGGCATAGTGGGCGTTCCTGAAAGGTTAGGATAACATGAACTGGAGTTGTAGCGCCTAGTCAAAGGGTGGCTCTAGTTCATCGAGCCCCCGGGTGTGTTCAACCCTCTTTTGTCGAGGGGTGCCAGCTGTAGTTGAGCCCCCTAGCCTTGTGCGGCTAGAAAATTGCTAGCTTTAGGCATCCATCTCACGAGTCCTTTTGATCAGATGTGAGGTGAGAAGCGCCGTACTGGACTCAATTGGGCGAGTCTCGATGTTTTTTTGAGCTGATAACGGGGGATCCAAGAGAGAGCTCGTGCCCTGTTCGATGGGGTCGACTAGTGGCTGTGAGGCGTTCTTATTAATGCAAACGAGTAGATATATGGATACCGGTTCCATTCGATAGGACTCGGTGGCTCGATGCCTCCCTTCATGGGGATTCCATGGTAATCCTCTCGTTTTGCCTTGGATACACCCGAGGGGATCTTGAGGCTTCGTCCTCGAGCTGAGCTTCGTGTGGCTCCCCTGGGGCGTCCTTGACTTGGGTGCTCAAGGGCAGCTATCGAACCCTGACCGAGGGTCAGCCTTCGCTCCCTCGAGGCTTGTCATGGGGCTGGGGCCTATTTCCTTCTCGTGGAAGACTCCATAGGTGGATAATGTAGCACTCCCACCCGTTGAGCGCGCCTTTCAAGGTGTGGGCTGAAGCGACGTGCTCGTGGTGGACCCAGGTAATGGCTAGGGGCCTGACGAACGGTGCATGTCCTGCTGTGAGAATTGAGGGGGCGGTTAGATGGGCACAATAAATGCGGGGTTTACCTTTTCCCACCATCGGATCCGCCTGTTGCTCTTCCATTGAGTATAAATTCATGCGAGGTGGGGGGTCGTCTGCTTCTATTCTTGCCATCTTGCTTCCACCACTGCCGCTAGAGCTCCCAAATCCCTGCCCGCCAGCGCTAGAGAAGAGGGTTTAGTGAGAGTGATTGTGATTGGGAGTCTTCCTGGTCGCTCGTCCGTTGAGCAAATTTGCGCCGCCGCCGCCGTCATGGCACCCACTTTTCTTCCTCCAGAGGCCTCGCGCCCATCGACCGTGACAAAGCGGAGGCTATTGGAGCTGGTGGGGGAGGGGCTCCTTCGCCCTATCACCACGCCGGATCGACCGGAGTGGATAGCACCACCGCAGAGGGATCGGGAGCCAAACCCACCGAACAGCTATGTCATGAGCTTCATCAAGTTCCACCGACATGGGCTTGGATTGCCCCTAAGCTAATTTGTGTGGGCGTTGCTCCACCATTACGGGGTCGAGCTTCAGCACTTCTCCCCCAACGCCATCTCCAACGCCGCTATCTTCGCGGCCATCTACGAGGGATGCCTGGGGGTGGAGCCATACTGGGAGCTGTGGCTTCACCTCTACAAGGAGGAGTTCTTCACCGCCTCAGTGAATTAGGGCATGAGGAGAATCGTCTGCGCTGGCTCCTGCAACCTAGTGCTGAAGACAGGCCAGAGGGTAGAGCCACGCGAGTACATCCCCACCGGGCTGATGTCCAACCATGCTCAGTGGGATGCACAGTGGATCTACCTTCACAATGACAAGGGGCACTTCCCACTGTACACCAGGTGTCTCATCATAGAGCATCCATTCAACTAGCCACACGGTGTGGCGTCGGATTTATAGCCTCAATGGAGGCCTCTCCTCACCATGCTGAGGAGGCTTCGTGACGCGGGTTTGACGGTGGTGGTCATCATCTCGGCCTTTCATCATCGGAGGGTGGTCCCTTTGATGGCACGTCCATTATGGCAAGACCAGATGGGGCCCGAGGTGACGCCTGAGGAACTCAAGGGGTGCCACATGTCGGCCGAGGCACTGCCCCCCGAGGAGATTGTGTTGTGGGTAAAGGGGGCGATCGTCGGCGCCTTTAAGCCGGAGCACATCAATCGCATCCCCATGCTGCCAAAAGAAGGCCATCTTGACCTGGTGAGTGCCTCGAGCCGTGCCTTTCTAGTTTTACTTTGCCACTCTTCCTTCCCTTTGTTCTTATGCCCGGATGCTTTCGTGCAGGGGAAAATCGACTGTAGGGTGTCGAGGCCCTCGGTGAGGGAGGACGACCCCGACCGACAGGTGAGGTGCTTTACCACTCAACAATAGAAGAAGGGGCAGGACAAGGAGAAGAAAAGGAAGAAAGAAAAAGAGCCTCACGCATACAGAGTGTGAGAAGCGCCACGAGAAGCTTCCTAAGGAGGAGTCTCCCTCTGAGGAGGATGAGAGGAAGATGATGATGATGTCAAGGGGATAGCAGCATGCCTCAAGCCCCATCTCTCTGGTCTCTCCTGAGCTAACATGCCTTCTACATAGGAGGACGTTCTAGAGCAGCCGCAAGAAAGGAGTCACAGCGGTTCCTCAGCCAGTGCTGGATCCTCGTCTCGTCGCTAGCACAACGGCACTCTGCCGGCCCCGTCCCAGGGTCCGCCCAGCACCTCGCCTCGCCAAACTAGGTCCTCGATGCTCAAGGCGAGGACCCAGGGCCGGACGGGCTCAGAGGAGTGGGCAACACCACCCTAGACGCACGACTCGTGGGAGGCGGCTCCAGTTGCACTCGGGGTGCCGAGGTCCGAGCCGGTTGCCCCGGGCAGCTCTAGCTCCAAACAGGATCTAGTTTGGAGGGTGCCACCAAGGCACCCAGGTACTTCGAGGGGGCCTGGGTCAGTCATCGTTCTTCTAGGCTGAGTTTTTTCATCCAAATTTTTTCCTTTTCCTATGATTCGCGGACTTTACTTGATGTTCCTGCCTTCCCTACGTTGCCTAGGCTTAAGCGTCAAGTGGAGGAGGCGAACCCTTTGCTGACCAAGTGCCTCAAGGTGGATGCAGCCATGAGGATGGTGGCTACAGGGGCAGGTGTGATCCCAGGGCCCCTGTCGACATCTGAGGTGGCCTGGCTATTACAAGCCCAGGTGGCGATTACTCGGGGCAGGCTAACGGGCTCTAGTCTCGTTGCAGGCTCGAGTGGTGAGGGGGCCATGGTGGGCGGCAACTCCGACTGGGGGCAGGTGCCGAAGAGCAAGGTTTGTACCCTGGCCTCGACAGTCATGGCCCCTACACCTGGTCTGGTCGAGGCCCCACAACTGATGGGGGAACCCTCGACAGCCGCGAGCCTGGGTCGGAAAGCGCCCAATCGTCCTTGGGGACAAAGAGGCTGCGGTTCCTCCCATCTCCATTAAGGAGATGGTAGAGTGCCCCTAAGAAGCAGGAGTGCTTCCTTCCCAGTGAGAGGGGCAGAAGCCGTGGCCTAAGGGCCTGCACGAGATGGAGGTGCAGTGGAAGTGGGAGTAGGATAGCCCGCAGAAGAAGGAGGAGGAGGACTGGCTGCAGAAGCAGTAGGAGGAGGAGGAGCCACAGGAGAAATTGGGGGGAGAGGGACTGGCCTAGAGCCAGCCCAAGTAGTAGCAAGAGGTAGAGCAGCTGGCTTTGAGCTAGTCAGTGCAATCGCAGCAACAGCAATAGCAATGGCAAGAATAGTAGTAGTAGCGGCTAGAGCAGCCGCAGCAGGAGCAGCAGCAGCGTGCGGCACTCTTAGACTCGCCGTCTCGACAGACGGTCGAGCTGCAAGAGGAGCCAGTGGTCTCGAGCCTCCCTCAACCACAGGGGGAGGCCATGATTACCCTGGACTAGTTGCTGCAGCAGCGGGATGTGGCACAGGACGCGTCGATGGTCCTACGCGCATCACCGGTGCCGCCCAAGGAAATGGCCACCATGGGTTCATCACTGCTGCCTAAGCAAGTAGAGGAGGAGGACACACTTCTCCTCGCTGGTGCATCCGCTGCTCGAGGGATGCCTTGCGGCCCCAGTTGGTCCAACCCTGGCTTTCTTGCCATGGAAGGGCAGTCGATTGGCGAGGTTGGGGTGTCGGGGGCCACAGCGGAGGATGAGCCATTGTTCCCCCCTGGCCGACCGGGTGGCCCATTACAGCGGTTTGCCTAACGCGGTGGAGCATGTCAAGTCATCGGTGTGGGAGAGGGTCCAGGCAGCCTTCCCCTCCTAGGGTAGGGAGCGCCTCTTGCTCCAAGACCCGCTAGACCCTAGCGCCCCTGGGACCTTAATGGATGACGCAGCGGAGGTAACCCACTGGGAGGACACGGAGGAGTACCGGGCGTGGCTGGCATATGCCCTCAAGCTGGCTGTTGACGTCGTCACTGGGGATCTGGGCCGGGTTTGTTTGGTAAGTGCTTTTTTGAGTGCATCAGACTCAGATAATTTATCGACTTGGTATTTGACTTCTTGTTTCTTACTTTTAGGACCTGAGGAGGCGCTCCCATGCAAAGTCCCACTTCCTCCATACGATGCATGATGGTCGGGAGGAAGTGCAGCGTCAACTCGAGGCCGGCCGGTCTGCTCTGGACGGGCTGGCCCAGGCTGAAGAGGAGGCGAAGAAAGCGAAGGAAGAGGCTGCCAAGCCTAAGGATGAAGCTGACTCGGCTTGAGGGGAGGTGGCTCAAACCTAGGAGGATACTGTCGTGGCAAAGGAGGAGGCTCACAGGGCCAAAGAGGAAACTGCTTTAGCCAAGGAGGAAGCCAAGAAGGCTAAGAGTGATGCCGGCTGGGCTCTTGAGGAGGTGTAGAAGGCCCTTGAGTGCATCCAGTCACTTGAGAGGGAGGCTCACGACTCCGCCAAGTGCATCAGGGGGCTCGAGACCGATGTCGCTCAGGTTTTAGAGGCCCACGATGCCCTCATTATCTCGGTTGGGGAGGAGAATTGCCGAGCTGATGCCCTTGTCATCAAGGTTGCCAAGCTGAAGGAAACAATTCAGGAGAAAGAGGGGGCCATCATTCTAGCTGGCAAGGCCCTCAAGGACCTATGGTTCGAGAAGATAGAGGTGGTTTGAGCCCTCAACGTGGCCCAAAGGGAGCGTGACAAGGCGGCGGACGTGCACACAGCCCTCAACACCCACTGTGATGGTAGGTTTCCTCTTTTTGGTTTTGGACTTATTTCTTTCGTTCGTCGTGGCTAAAGTTTGTTTTTTCATTTTAGACCTCGAGACACAACTGGCCCAGACCAAGGCTGCCTCCCAGACCCTCCAAGACACCCTACGAGATGAAATGGTGGTGATCGACAAGCTTTGCACCACCATCAACTCGGTCTGCGATGCTTTCGAGGTCGACCCCAAGGAGGCAGAGGTCGAGGGTCAGTCACGCAGATACTCCCTTGTCAACTGGATGTGGGACCTTGGGTGCATCTTGAGGGAGCAGGTCCGGGATGCACTCCATATTGGCATGAATCGGGCGATGGCGGTCGTCTACTCTGGCTTCACATACCACATGGAGGTTGTATCCCATGGCTTCATCATCGACCCTAGCAAAACCGACACCGAGAATGAGGAGAGGCACCGGGCTCTAATGGCGGATGCCGAGGAGCCTGGTGAAAGGATGGCGAAGTTGTTTGAGCCCGAGGTCCTCCTTCCTAATTTTGACGATGAGGGAGGCAACGGTTGTGGCGACGACAACAACGGTGACAGCGGCAATGGTGGCGACAAAAGCCAAGGCCTGTGAGCCAAATTTGGGTGAAGAGGCCCGTGTAGTAGATTAGTTTTTGTGACATTCTGATGTCGTGGCCCTGGGGGCCTTGAAACTCTTATGAATTCATCGTAATTCTTTTAGGTGTGTTTTTTATCTCGAGTCTCTTGCCTCTTCTCGGCTTGGTTCTTACTTTTACTAAGTTTTTTAACGCGCACTCGAGCCCTCCGAGGGGGGAGCGAGTGGAGGTACCATAGCCTGGGGGCGTAGGTGAGCTCCTGGCTCGATGACCCATGACCCTTAGGGATTTTGAGGCATTTTTGACTAAGCAAAAGTTAGAACATCAGAGCGTGTGAGAGGAAGAAGGACATTGAGTTTCAAAAAAATATGTGGGTTTTTTGAGGACTTCGGGGTTTCCCCCTTGTAGCCCCTGAGGAAGGCTTGACTTTGCATAAGCAGAGTCGAGGCTACCTTAGAGTTATGAACAAAAAAGTACTAGAATCAAGAGCATTTTATTCATTCATGATGTGACAAGTGTACATAATACGAGAAATCTACAAGGCCTCGAGGCCCTAGGGGTAAAAGCGATGTAGCTGTTCGATGTTCCAAGTGTTGGTAAAGGTTTCACCTTTGTTGTTTGCTAGCTTGTACATCCCAGGTTTCAGCACTTCAGCTACGGTGTATGGGCCCTCCCATGGTGGAGTTAACTTGTGGCGCCCCTTGTTGCTTTGTCGTCGTCGGAGGACGAGGTCGCCAACTTGGAAATCCCTCTTACGCACATGTTTGTTGTGGTAGCATCAAAGCTTCTGCTGGTATCTCACGGAGTGGAGGAGGGTCATGTCTCAAGCTTCTTTGAGCTGGTCAATGGCATTTGCGAGGGCCTCCTCGTTTGTTTGCTCGTTGTAGGCCTTTAGTTGAGGGGACCCGTACTCGAGATCAGTGGGGAGGATGGCCTTGGACCCATAGACCAAGAAGAATGGGGTAAATCCTATGGCTTGACTAGGCATCATCCTTAGGCTCCAAAGGACTGAGGGTAGCTCGGCAGCCCACTTCTTACCATACTTCTTTAACTTGTTGTAGATTTTTGGTTTGAGGCCCTGAAGGATCATGCCATTGTCATGTTCAACCTGGTTGTTGGTTCGAGGATGAGCGACTGCGGACCAATTCGCATGAATGTGATTACGATCACAGAAGTCTAAGAACTTCTTGCTAGTGAATTGTGTGCTGTTGTCGGTGATGATGACGTTAGGGACCCCAAAGCGGTGGATGATGTCGGTGAAGAACAAGACTACTTGCTCGGAGCGGATGTCGGTAATAGGCCGAGCCTCGATCCACTTGGTGAACTTGTCGACTGCTACTAGCAATTGCGTAAAACCACCAGTTGTCTTCTTCAGAGGCCCAATGAGGTCGAGCCCCCAAACGGCAAAGGGCCACATGATGGGGATCATCTGCAGAGCTTGGGTGGGTAGGTGCGTTTGCTTGGCGTAGAATTAGCACCCCTCGGACATGGCGAAGGGCCACGTGATGGGGATCGTCTACAAGGTTGATGGTGTCAGAGATGGCGGTCGGCCAGTAGAAACCTTGCCGGAAGGCGTTGCCGACGAGGGTCCTTGGGGCGGCGTGATGGCCGCAAGCACCCGAGTGAATGTCCTCGAGGAGCCTCCTTCCTTCCTCGATGCTGATACAACACTAGAGGATCCCAGTTGGGCTTCGTCGGTAGAGTTCCTTGTCATCACCACAGATGACGTAGGTCTTGGCCTGTCGAGCTATCCGTTGAGCCTCGATTCGGTCTTCTAGGAGCTCCCCTCAAATAAGGAAGTTGAGGAAGGGAACGCTCTAGTCAGGTGGTGGGCTTGACGATAGGGGTGATCCCTCGATCTCCATGACCTCAGCCCCGGTCGAGGGGGCCTAGGTCGAGGCTGGGGTGTCGAGTGTTGTCAGTGCGGTGCTAGCCCCCAAGCCCAAGTCGACAGTGGGCTCGAGGAGGTCCCTTGAGAAGACGTCTAGCGGGATGGTGCTTCGAGTAGATGCAATTTTGGCAAGCTTGTCCACAGCTTTGTTGTAGAAATGAGTGATGTGGTTGAGCTCGAGTCTGTGGAATTTATCCTTTAGCTTGCGTACCTCATTGCAGTAGGCCTCCATCTTTGGGTCATGGCAGCTCGAGGCCTTCAATACTTGATCGATGATGAGTTGCGAGTCACCCCAAGCTTGAGGGTGATTCGTAGACCATTGACGAGGGCCTCATACTCCATGACGTTGTTGGAGGCGGTGAAGTGGATGCGAATGACGTAGCGCATGTGGACTCTGAAGGGTGAGAAGAAGAGCAAGCCCACACCTGCTCCAGTCTTCATGAGCGACCCATCGAAATACATTGTCCACAGCTCAGCTTGAATCTGCGCCAGCGGAAGTTCGGTGTTGGACCATTTGGCGATGAAGTCTACCAGCACCTGAGACTTGATTGCTTTGCATGGCGTGTAGGTGATAGTCTCACCCATGAGCTCGACTAGCCACTTAGCGATCCTTCCCGCGGCCTCCCAGTTTTGGATGATCTCCCCCAGGAGAAAGGATGAATCCATGGTGACCGGCTGGCTGAGGAAATAGTGCTGGAGCTTGTGGCGCGTGAGCACGATGGCATAGAGCAGCTTCTGGATTTGCGGGTAGAAGACCTTCATTTCTGAGAGCACCTCGCTGATGAAGTAAACCGGGCATTGGACGGGTAGTGCGTGCCCTTCCTCCTGCCTCTCGACCACTATGGCCGCACTGACACACAGGTGTAGTGGAAGACGACTCGATGTAGTCGTACGCATCGCAGCAGGCAGTGCAGTTGCGTGGTAGTCTGTCACCTCAGTCCCCTTGTGTGATTCATCCCAGTGCTCTAGATGCAGCACCTCCGAGGAATCCCACACGTGCAGGGAAGAAGCGATGCGCCTCCGGACTGCTAGGTCTATGAGGAGTTGAAGGCATGAGCATGGAGAGGGCAACAGCGGCTACCAAAGGCATGTGTGTAACCTTGACCGTGCCCTAACCCTTGCTTATATAGGCGTCCCCAATGAGCTCATGAGTTGGAGGCCCATTAGTAACTCTAAGCCTTGTGTAATTCGGGTCCAACCCGAATTAGGCTTCGAGCCCCTTAAGCGTGCGACCCAATGGGTTCACGCACACATTGACATGGGCCGAGTACTCCTACTCGCCCAATAGTTGACAGCGGCCTCTAGCAAGGCGTGACAACTCCTATGTGCACACAAAGATCATATCAAATGAACCACTACGACCACATACAAGTTATTCCCTTTGCCACTCGATATATGGTTCAAATCGTGGGTTAACACTTAACCCAAGCACAGCCATGCATTTGTTGATTCAATCACTTGAGTGATCCAGTGATATCTCTCTTGCGTAGAGAGGGGCAAATTCCATCTTGATTGTCTATGTCTCATAGCATGCTTCTCGACCACCCAAAGACCACCTTTATAACTACCCAGTCACGGAGCAGCGTTTGCTAGTCCCTAAGTAGACCATTTCACATCTTGAATACATACCACAATCTTAGGTCTAAGGACATAATGTACATGACATGAATAGAGACTTTCTTATGTCAGGTCACTCCAGCCTACATGTCTCACATGTGCCCACATAATTAGTTTGACATCTCCATGTCCATGACTTGTGAAATATAGCCATCAACTAATACATGTGCTAGTCTAATATTCAAGTGTGTTCTCACAAGAACGCCAACCAGGGACAACTTTAGAATAACCATGCAAGTAAAGAGTTTCAAAAGCAATTCATATAATCGCTAATCAATACAAGTTTTCTATAATGGATATTCAATGAACACTTTATTAATCATGGATACAATCAGAATATCATCATCTACATGATTAACTCTAGGGCATATTCCCAACAATCTCCCACTTGCACTAGAGTTAATCTCTTAGATGTCTAATCCCCATAGACCTCATGTGTGCCTCATGCTTAAGCTGTGGAAGAGCCTTTATCAAAGGATCTGCTACATTCAAATCCGTATATATTTTGCACAATTAGATCTCTTCTCATTTCATAAACTCTCAAATGAGATGAAACTTCCAGAGTACATGTTTGTTCTTCTGGTGATCCCTAGGCTGCTTAGCCTGTGCAAGTGCCCCATTGTTATCATAATGTAAATTCAATGGGCTCGACGCATTCAAAAACACACCAAGCTCAATGAGGAACCTCCTCAACCAAACACCTTCCTTTGTAGCACCAGAAGCTGCAATGTACTCGGCTTCTGCTGTAGAATTGGACACCATCTCCTGCTTGGAACTTTTCCAGCTAACTACACCACCATTTATTGTGAACACAAAACCTGATTGAGATAGTGAATCATCCCCGTCTATTTGGAAGCTAGCATCGGTGTAACCATTTACAATGAGCTCCTCCTCACCTCCATAGACTAGGAACACATCCTTAGTCCTTCGTAAGTACTTTAGGATGTTCTTAACAAGCATCCAGTGAGATTCACCCGGATTAGCTTGGTACCTGCTTGCAACACTTAGAGCATATAAGACATCTGGGCGAGTACATATCATGGCATACATGATGGAACCAACGGCCGAAGCATATGGAACCTTACTCATGTAGTTGCGCTCTTCATCTAATGAAGGACACTGCTTGTCACTAAAGCACAAACCATGTGACGTTGGCAAGAACCCTTTCTTGGACTGTTCCATGTTGAACCATTTCAACACCTTGTCAATGTACGTGTCTTGGCTTAATCCTATTAGCCTTCTTGACCTATCTCTATAGATCTTAATTCCCAAGATGTATGCTGCTTCTCCTAAATCCTTCATGGAAAAACTATTATTCAATGAAGTCTTTACAGATTGCAACATAGGAATATCATTCCCAATCAATAGTATGTCATCCACATACAAGATCAGAAACACAATAGTGCTCCCACTTACCTTCTGGTAAACACAAGGTTCTTCTTCATTCTGACGAAAGCCAAACCCTTTGACTACCTCATCAAAACGAATATTCCAACTCCGAGATGCTTGCTTTAACCCATAAATAGAGATCTTAAGCTTGCATATCTTTCCAGTATTATTAGGATCAACAAAACCTTTGGGCTGTATCATATACACGTCCTCTTCTAAATACCCATTTAGAAAGGCTATTTTAACATCCATCTACCATATCTCATAATCAAAATATGCAGCAATTGCTAGAATAATCCGAATAGATTTAAGCATCGCTACCGGCGAGAACGTCTCATCGTAGTCAATTCCTTGAACTTGCCAAAAACTTTTGCAACAAGTCGAGCTTTATAGACATGAAAATTTCCATCCATATCCTTCTTCTTCTTAAAGATCCATTTGCTCTCTATGGGTCTAACCCCATCAAGCGGGTCAACCAAGTTCCAAACTTGATTGTCTCCCATGGAATCTATCTTGGATCTCATGGCACTTTGCCATTTCTCAGAATCTAGATCCATCATAGCTTCCGCATAATCCGTAGGTTCGTCATCGTCTAACAATAACAAATCCCCACACAATGCGTGAAGTAGGATCACCAGAAGTATTGAAATCCACCTATAACAAATCCCCACAATAACAAATCCCCACAATAACAAATCCCCACATAATCCGTAGGATCACCAGAAGTATTGAAATCCACCTCTAGCTGTCGTGCTCATTGGTCCACATACATCAGTATGTACAAGTTCCAACAAGTCAGATGCCCTCTCAGGAAATCCTTTAAATGGCACCTTGGTCATCTTTCCTAGCAAGCAAGCCTCACATGTCTCGTATGATTCAAAATCAAATGAAGTTAGAAGACCATCATCATGGAGCCTCTTCATGCGATTCTCACTTATATGACCCAAACGACAATGCCACATATAGGTAGGACTTAACTCATTAAGCCGAGGCCGTTTAGCACTAACATTATAGATAGGTGTATCATCAGGATTTAAAATAAATAACCCATTCACAATGGATGCAAAAGCCACAAAACATCATTCTTTGAGATCACACAACCATTGTATTTACTCGCAAATGAATAACCATCCTTCATCAAGCATGAAGGTGACACAATGTTTCGACTTAAACTAGGAACAAAATAATAATTATTCAATTCCAAAATAAATCCTGACGGCAAGGGAAGTTGCATCGTCCCAACGTTCAATGCAGCAACTCTTGCATTATTGCCCACGCAAAAATCAACTTCTCCTTTCTCCATGCTTCTACTTCTTATCATTCCTTGCATCATATTGCAAATATGAGCAACCGATCCGGTTTAAAATACCCAAGAATTGATATAAGAGTTAGCAAGGAAAATGTCTGTAACATGAACAACAAGAGTACAAGTAGTAGCAGTACCTTTATCGCCACCATCCTTCTCTAAGGACGCCAAGTACTCTTTGCAGTTTCTTTTCCAGTGACCTTTTCCCTTACAATAAAAGCAATCTGAATTTGCAGATGGTCCAGCCTTGGCAGCAGATGGGTTTGGCTTAGAGATCTCATCTTTAGCCTTGCCCTTCTTCTTCCTCCAAGAATTGCCCTTCCTCTTAAATCGAGGTCGATTCTGGATTGCCAACACTTGGCTACTGTCGGCACCTTTCTTGATGTCGGCCTCTGCTATTTTTAGCATGTCACACAGTTCATTCAAGCCCCTCTCTGCTCCATGCATATGGTAGTTTGAGATGAAGTTTCCATAGCTGGCCGGAAGCGATGCAAAAATGAAATCAGTAGCCAACTCTTGGCCAATTGGGAAGCCTAGCTTCTCCAACCTCTGAGTGTAACCAACCATCTTGATTACATGTGGACCAATAGCTGCGCCCTCTGCTAGCTTGGTTTCTGCGAGCGCCTTAGAGACATTAAACCTTTCAGTCTGTGCTTGAGTTTGGAACATATCTTCAAGTGCCATGATCATATCATTCACCGAATGATTGTTGTTGAACTGCATCTGTAGATCAGGTTCCATACAAGCAAGCATGAGGTAACTCACTTCAAGATCCGCATCACATGCTTTCTTGTAAGCATTTTTCTCAGTAGTAGTTGCATTTTCATCAGGCTCATCTGGTAATAGGGTGTCTAGAATTTCTACCTTTTTCTTAGCCCTAAGAACAATTCTCAGGTTGCGGATCCAATCCACGTAATTTGTTCCATTCAACTTATCTTTCTCAAGAATTGTACGCAAAGAAATTGGTTGATTGTGAGCGTCCATCTACAACAAAAGTAACACAAAATACTAAGACAATGTATCCATGAAAGAGTAAATTATATCAAAATAAAATCTACTCCCACTAAAATTAATATCCCTCAATTGATACTTAGTGATTCAAGACCCACAACTAACAAGTCAACTAGTGAGCTTTAGCATCACTGCTAGAAGACATGGTAGTTCGGTAAGCAACACTTTGCTAATCATATCACATATGACTCTTGTTTTTGGGCAGCATCTCTATGCTACGCTCAACCTACCCATGCTCCAAGGTCTCTAACCATTAGGATGACCTTGTTTAAGTAACCAAACTTCTTGCAGTAAGTATCCAATACGAACCTGCCTAGTCGAGGAAAACCAGTGGCACCCTAATTTCATAGACCCACCACTAATTGTACAAGACTTATGATAGTTCAAGGTTTGGGGAAGCATTTAACTTAAACATTGCTGAGGGATCGTTCTACTTCACTATCACATTCATGTAGACAAAAACATAATAGCATGTGAAAGTAGAACATAGTAAGAACGGCATAACATAGACATGACTTGGTATACCCCATTATTCCTTTGGGGATCTCCATCTTCATCAATTTGTGCATCATGGTGATCTCCATCTCCATGATTCGAGTATGCCATCCTTCAGTGATGATTCCGCCAAGACTAGCTACTACTAGCGCAAGTAAAATGAAATTACATAGTCACGGATAGATTATCACAGATTGGCACATAGGCCATTACATTAATTTTGACAATATGTATGTGGCTCCTGCCCATATTGTCCTCATGACATGCAAGCCATAAATTAAATACATACATGCATCACATACACATAAGGGCTATACCAGTCATCAATATCTGCAAAACAGAGTTATCCGAATCCGACGTCTAATCTTGCAACGCAAAAAACTCTATTTTCCAAGCCTTATTTCACAATACTAATTTTGCCAAATGCGGCAAAGCCATAAAGAACCGAATGTAAAATTTCATTCTCTATCATTTAGAGTTCGTCTCAATCTGAGTTACGGTTCAAAAGTTACGGCTGTTTTACCGAACAACACTTTTCTCGACAAACCGGCGCCCGGCAGAAAATTCCATCTACCACCGCCGCGCATCATGTGCGCTTGGCACTTGACCTAGGATTCAATTCAATCAATCCGATTGATCTCTAACTCACCATGACTAGATTTACATGAATCACTTAACTCAGATGGCGGAATTCCGACCGGTACGAGTAGATCATTTCAAGACCAACACGGCAAGATGATGAACCAGGGTTAGAGACTCATCTACAACCATGCATATCACCATATGCACAAAACCAAAACTATAACGAGGCAATAACGGCTCCGATACTGCTGAAGGGTTATGAGGGTGCTACGCTAGCTAGAAAATAAAACTTTTTGACCTCATAAACCCGGATCTACTGTTAGTTATAGGTTACGGGATTACCACTAGACGCGCAGGTGCAGCGGAAGACGAATTGATGTAGTCGTACGCGTCGCAACAGGAAGTGCAGTTGCATGGTTGTTCGTCACCTTAGTCCCCTTGCACGATTCATCCCAGTGCTCCAGATGCAATACCTCTAAGGAATCCCACACGTGCAGGGAAGAAGCGATGTGCCTTCGGACTGCTAGGTGCGCGAGGAGCAGAAGGTGCGAGCGTGGGGAGGGCGACGGCGGCTGCCAAAGGTGTGGCTATAACCCTGACCGTGCCCCTAACCCTTGCTTATATAGGCATCCCCAATGAGCTCATGAGTTGGAGGCCCATTAGTAACCCTAAGCCTTGTCTAATTCGGGTCCAACCCGAATTAGGCTTTCAGCCCCTTAAGCGTGCGACCCTATGGGTTCACACACACATTGACATGGGCTGAGTACTCCTACTTGCCTAATAGTTGACAGTGGCCTCTAGCAAGGCGTGAAAACTCCTATGTGCACACAAAGATCATATCAGACGAACCACTATGACCACATACAAGTTATTCCCTTTGCCACTTGATATATGGCTCAAATCATGGGTTAACACTTAACCCAAGCACGGCCATGCATTTGTTGATCCAATCACTTGAGTGATCCAGTGATATCTCTCTCGTGTAGAGAGGGGCAAATTCCATCTTGATTGTCTATGCCTCATAGCATGCTTCCCGACCACCCGAAGACCACCTTTATAACTACCCGGTTATGGAGCAGCGTTTGATAGTCCCTAAGTAGGTTGTTTCACATTTTGAGTACATACCACAATCTTAGGTCTAAGGACATAATGTACATGACATGAATAAAGAATTTCTCATGTCGGGTCAGTCCAGCCTACATGTCTCACATGTGCCCACATTATTAGTTTGACATCTCCATGTCCATGACTTGTGAAACATAGCCATCAACTAATACATGTGCTGGTCTAATATTCAAGTATGTTCTCACAAGAACACCGATCAGGGACAACTTTAGAATAACCATTGAAGTAAAGAGTTTCACAACTAATTCACATAATCACCAATCAATACAAGTTGTCTATAATGGATATTCAATGAGCACTTTATTAATCATGGATACAATCGAAATATCATCATCTTCATGATTAGCTCTAGGGCATATTCCCAACACCTGTAGTCGTCGCGTCGAGAGTTGTTGGAGTGTTTACTGGTGATGGCAAAGTCCCACTTGAGGGAGTGATCAGGGGGTCGAGGCCTGAGCGGATAAGAACGAGCCCGGGAACATGGGTGATGTGTCGACAAACGCGTCTTGAGGGAGTGTCGAACATGGCACAGTGCTTGGCATGGAGTTATAGTGTGGTACAGCCCACCAGATTCTTGGGTATGAGAGATAAAAGTAAGATTTAACCAGTGTACTTGTAACTGTTACCATCACTGTGGCCACGAGGTTAGGCGGGAGTAGGTAAAACTCATTAAATGCTCCTGGATTCATACAGGAGGTAGGTATTCGAGGGGTGCATCGCACTCGAGGGGTGCCCGTTCGCTCAGGCGAATCTCCATCATCGAGGGTTAGGTCGAGTGGTACCCTCGAGTGATCTGGTTTGCCTCAAGCAGGATATATCGAATAGGTAGCCGCCTGGACCACCGAGGCCCATTCGTGGGCCGGCCCAGTATGACCTGGTATTTGCATTTCTGCGCTAGGCGAGGGCTAATGATACCGGGTTTGGATTGTTGATGTCAGGGGTTAATCCCCTTAGTCGAGGGTTAAGAGTACCCCTTTCTTAGGTACCCGACAAGATTGATTGGTGAGTGATAAATATTGTATAGGCGTGGTGCCTAGGCTGTATTTATCTGTGATTACACCCTATATTCCAGATCGTGAGGTAGATCGTGGGAGTGATAGTCCTGTTGAGTCCTCTGTAGTCCTCCTCCCGAGTATAGGACTAGTAGAACACCACTATTACATGGAAGTGATTGCTCTGTTCATGATTTTCCTTGGTAATATCACTATGCATAGATGTAACCTTTTTCCGCCATGATTGCTAAGTGTACTTGCACTAATCATTGTATGCTTTGACTTTATAGTTAGAATAACTTAGGATTTATTCTGGTAGATCGTCCTAGTTCATGCTAGTGTTATAAATAGAGTACTCTATTGAGATGAGTATCATTATTTTATGTGGCTATGTGCTCTCATTTATCCTTTGTTACTTACCATTCATATTTATATATTATTATTTTATGTGAAACTTACCCTGTATGAGAAGATAGATAAACACACGGTTAAGCTCTCCATTATCACATGCAGTGCTCATTACTCATTATCCATAAGAATTCCCTTCCCAGTGGTAAAAATATAAATAATGATATCTAGATTACTCCTAGTTAAAATGCTTCATCAGTATTATCTGTGTGCTTGTGGATCCCTTATTTATTTCTAGAAAGCATATGCATTTAATACCAGCACCCTGGCACCATGCTGGGGATGACAACCTTGCTTAAGTGGTGTTAAAGGTGCCAACAAGCATTTTTGGCACCGTTGCCGGGGAAGGTTGAAAGCTTACCAAATGGATAATGAGCATCACTGCATCTACTAATGTGATTGAGAACCATCCACCCTTCTCTACTCATACAGCCTTACCCTTGTCTTTTGTCTATGTTATATATTATATACAGGGTAATGTATGAGTAGGTTTGATCTTCCAGAAAATTATGTTGATAATCCAGAAGCTTTAATCAGGAAGACTAAGGCCATGTTAAGAAAACCTCGATCATCATCATCATTGTCTTAGCCTGCCGGTCCTTCTGAGTCAGCAGATCCACCTGTTGTGCGAAGCTTGACATCAGCATTTGCAGCTATGGTTGACAAATCACTTCGTGAGTTCTCAGCTCCCACTATGGATAACATCTGTACTGGACCTACTGTGAACATTGAGCAGCCATTTGAGCTCAAGCCTACGCTGATCAACAAGGTACAAGCAAGCCAGTTCTGTGGGAAGGCACATGAAGATGCTAGTGCTCATCTCCAACACTTCTTGGAGATTTGCAGCACTTTCACCATCAAGGATGTCCCCAGAGATGCCATACTATTTTGCCTTTTCCCATTCTCACTTTTGGGAAGAGCGAAGCAGTGGTTCTACGCCAACAAGGAGAAGAATACTATGTGGGCACTTTGTTCCACCAATTTCTTGGTGAAGTTCTTTTCCATGGATAAGACCAATGCTCTCCGTGGGAAGATATCAATTTTTCAGCAACAACATGATGAGTCTGTCCCAGAAACCTAGGAGCACTTTCAAGACTACATCCTCGAATGTCCTCATCATGGAATGGAAAATTGGCTACTCATGCAGATCTTCTATCATGGGCTTAGCAATAACACTCGTGAGACCATGGATGCTACTACTGGAGGAGCATTCTTATCACTCACTATTCCTCAAGCCACAGCTCTTATGGAGAAGATGGCCTCTAACCAAGGTTGGAGTGAAGAGAACTCAGACCCACAAGAGAGGTGGAGGAATCAACCAGCTCAAGGAAGTAGACATGCTGTCTGCCAAGATGGACATGCTAATGAAGAGGCTCGATGAGAGAGCCACTGAGAAGAAAGAAGTCATGCACATTCATGATTTTTGTATGACTTCTAAAGAGTGTGGAGAGACTGGGCATACAGGTGCCAACTGCCTAGAGGTAAAGGAGGATGTGAACTACCTCAACAACAACAACAACAACAAACATCTGATCAAGAAAGCCGACCTAGGTGTCCCAACCATTCAATTCTCTATCAATAGATGTTCCAGCAACAAAGCTGTCTGTGATACTGGATCAGGCGTTAATATAATGGCCAAGGTAACTTATGAATATCTACATGGTATTATGCCTTTGGACCCCACCTATGTGCCGCTGAAGATGGTGGACCAATCCTTTCGCTTCATGGAAGGGATAGCCAAAGATGTCCCTGTCCAGATCGAGGACCACTACATGCCCACTGACTTTCTAGTCATTGATATGGGTGAAGATGAGTATGATCCACCCATCATCCTAGGGAGACCGTTCCTCAACACTACCAAGGCCATCATCTACATTGGAATAGGGGAGGTCCACTTTCACTTCCCCTCAGAAAAGGTACACCACTATTTCACTGATAATTATGTAATCAACGAGGAGCCCAAGAAGAATAGGTCAAGAAGAAGGCAGCGTACCCGTCACCAGAAGAAGAAGATCATCATAGATGGGTGGGCTGACTATGAAGGAGAAGTGTCAAGATTTAAAGATTGGTACCCAGATGAGGAGAACGCCGTTGAAGAGGTAGAAGAGGTACCACCAGTAGAAGAAGAGATAGTGATCACATAAGCTTCCTCCTCCAAGTCACCCTCACCAACAAAGCAGGTATGGAAACCAAAGGTAAAACCAGATTCAGATCCTACACAAGACGCAGCACCAGTGGCGCCATCCGACGCGCCCCTCAAACAATGAGCGAACAAGAAGTTCCTGTTCGGAGGACTCAAAATCAACGAACGCCGCACCAAGAGGTAACTCGTTATTTATCTGCATTTTCCTTTCAGCATTGCATTTTCCCTTATGCATATCTACTTTTCCTAAATGCATCTTCAGTTGCATCTTTACCTTACTATTTTTGCATTATAGAAAGAAAATAAAAATATGTCATGCATTGCATCCAGAAAAATGCTAAGCCCCATGTGAACAGAGTGTGGTGCAATAGCTCACAAAGTCATTTGCTGTGGTGGCATAAAAATAATTCTTTCAGCATATTTATATCTTTGTCTGCATACCATAAAAATAAATCTATAAAAATGGTTTTGAGATCCTGTTAAAAGATAAAAAGGTTAGTAAAGTTCTAGACATCCAAGGCTTAGAGATTTATTACTAACGCTTAACTAGTTCTACAAGCCTTGCTGTCTATTTAAGCTTCACAAAACTTAAAGGATCAAAAGAGCTAATAGGCAGAAGGATGTCCTGTCCCTTGTCGGAGTACTGTCTTCAACAGTAACCATCCATGATACTCCAGAAGGACTAGTACGCCTTCACTGTCAATCAGCAACATCAACAGACTATGTCAACATCCAGCTTGGGGGAGAGCAACACCCGTGTATCAAGCTAAGTATACCTTACTTATTTATTTACAAGTGTGCTTTGATAAAACAACTAAAAATATGAATAACCTTAGAAACCCAATAAAGTTTTCCCTATTTATTTCTGTATCTTTTCTGTGTGATAGTTAAACTTGTTAGCTAAATAAAAAGGAGAGCTCTTTTAGAATCTGTTGCTAAAATGAATCCCTAGAATAAACTCTTATGGAGATGATGAAAAATTGCTCTGCTGTAATTCCTTTTAAGTACCTAGTTTTCAACCATGCACTCTCCTAAGTTTTAGGCACAACTATTTAGATTTGAGATTTGCTCCAAGCCTAAAACCTGTGGGTTGTGAATGCTTGATCTAAGTCTAGGTAGCTGACGGATAAGATATGGGAAGGTGTTAAGCTGCTGTCCATCTTAATCCTAGAGATACTAGAGTTCTAGAGAATTTGTTTGTGAAAATCTTAAATTGCTACATGATGAGTTCCTTTATGACGAGAGTTCAAAAATTCCTACCACAGCCAAATACTCATGCTTACTAGAATAGGAAAACCTTCCATTCGTATATGTATCACTCTGTAGGCATTGGGGGTAGTTAAGCTGTGTTGACCCTTAGGAGCTGGTCATGCGGTTAAAGATACTATGTGCTCTCCATCCTTTGATCTACGCTACTTCTGCCCTCAGAAGTATGCACGCACTTATGCTTACCATGCTACAGTCACTCTATGCTACTTCTGTCCCTGGAAGTACCACCCACATACGTACATCACATTACATGCTGTTTCTATCTTGGAAACACGCACTTATGCTACTCCTATCCTACCCTAGGGGTACGCATTCATCCATTCACGTACACATATCCTGAGAGAAGAGAGAAGGCATACCTTACACTTGCCTTAGAGAGGATCCAAAAATACCACAAATGAGAGACAAGAAAGGGTCATACAAGAAATCTCTGAGTTTTATTTGAAAATCTTAAAAAACTCCAAAATAATAGTTGATCAAAAAGTGAGAAACATGGCGCTTGACTTGACTATTCTGTCTTTCAACTGCTCAAGACCCAAGTGATGGCTATAAGCTCCATGGTGAAAGGTAATATGGGTAAGTTTTAAGTCAGAATAGTTCACTCTAATCTAGAGGAGAGTTCTTGTTTGAACGCATGTGTACTCGTGAGGCGTGAAAGCATTGTAGCAACACCTGATCCATCACTGAGTCTATCTTTGCTCAGGGACGGGCAAAGGTATGCTTGGGGGAGTTTGTTGATGGTAGATAAGTATCATTTTTAACCGTCAACATAACATGAGAAAGGATTAAAATATGAATACATCTAGTTATAGGGGTTACACTAACAGAATTCTATGAGTTTTGGTGATTGTCTATTTCTACAGGGGGTTATCAGAAAAGAACCAAAAGTGGTCCACATGTCAGATTTACATAGAGAGAATACCACGTCTAGCAACTCAAGAATACTCTAGAAGACTCGAGGAGGCAACCCTGCAAAGAGCTGGCGGTCCTTATGAATCATTTATACACCGCCAATTTAGACTAAAAAGAAGAAAGACAATCATATTCTAGCACATATGCATTTACAACTAACAAGTTCCACTTGTACCCCTACTATACATGTTTTGCAGGTCTTATAGTACAACAAGTGGAAGTATGCAACATCATGGAGAAAGCGCACAACAAAAGACGAAATCAGAAAATGCGCAAACAAAGAAAATAGAGAAGCCCACCTTCGGAACATACCTAGGCCTGATCGTAACCAGAGGAGAGGTCCAGGCCCAGAGTGGAACCAACCACCTGAAGGCGGTGGCCAGATGGCCCCATCAAGGGGGCGGCCGGTCCCGGGGGCTGCCGCACACCTAGTGGGCCCTCCCGGCCCCATCCTTCGGAGGTGGTGTGTAACGTCCCGCCTCCTCGAGGCCAGGCCCGCTTACATCCAGCTGCTTATCTAGGACATAGACTGCCCTCATAGACCAACACTATTCTTTTCTGCGTACTTTGTCCTCACTCGTGCGCACCCGGGAAGACTTCCCAGTCGGTCACCCATCCCTAAATTGCTCCTAGCCAAGCACGGTTAACCTCAGAGTTTCTTAGTGATGAGCTTCCGGAAAAGAAGTTACAACTTGTTGGTATGAGTATCCTATTAATCCTATTAACCCCTGGGCTAGGGTGTTACATACTCACCCCTTAGGAGACCGACGTCCTCATCGGTCAACCCCAGCCAGGAACATCCCTGTTGGAGATATGCCCTAGAGACTGCTAATGGGCCCAAACGTTGGGCGTTAGTGGAAGCCCTAAAGGTGGGATGCTAATGGGCCTATTCTGAGAAAAGCCCATTAGCAGGGCTATATAACCAGAAGGGCTGGGGGCGCCAAGGAAAAACCCTAATCCAGCCGCCGCCCACCTCACGCCGACGTCTCCCTATTGCTCTCGTGGACCTAGCAGTCCATGGCAGGATGCTTCTTCCCCGTACGTGTGGATACCTTGGAGGCGCTGCACTTGGAGCACAAGGACGAACCGCACATGGGGACATGTACGATCTGCATCTTCTCCACCAACGCGCAACTACATTGGATCGATCTACACCAACATCTTCTTCCACAACACCTACGCGTCTAGCGGTAATCCCGTGATCTATAACCTTCTGCGCATCATGTGGATTGGGGAGAAGTTCTTGATTGTCACTAGCGTAGCCTCCCCAATTCCCTATAGTGGTATCAGAGCTGTAGCTATTCATTATAGGTTCGGATTTTGGCATATAGATGATATGCAGAGATAGTAGATGCGATCTGCTAGTCTTGGTTGCACGGTTTGATTAGATCAATCTGTGAAATGGGGTGGTAGATGGAAACTCAATCTGTTTTCGTGCTCTTGATGCGTGGCCGTGTAATGATCTACTCATACCGGTCGGTTTAATCCGTCACCTGAGATAAGTGATACACGTAAGACCATACATGTTGGGCATAGATCAATGGGATTGATCTAGTGAAAATAGAGGGACTCCAAATGGTTCGGATTCAGTTGATGAGATCAATCTGATGAGATTTTCATAGCGATTCCATAGATGCGATCTATGTAATCCTGTTTGGTTTTGCAGGGTATGATGTGTATGGTATGGCCCATGTGTATGTATGTAATTCAATCATGGCTTGCGTGTCACGTAAGCAACACGGCTGGAGCCATATGTAATTAGTATAGCTTGCGGTAAATAGTTCTTGGAGGACTCATCACAAGAAGGATGGCACACATAGATCATGGAGATGGAGATCACCATGATGGACAAGATGATGGAGATGGAGATCACCATTTGATTAAGGGCCATACCATGTCACTATGTGTGAATGTGATTCTCATTACTTGTTCTACTTTTATTTATTGCTATTCATGCTTGCGATGATAGAAGTAGAACGATCCCTCATAAATATCTAAGTTTACATATCCTTCCAAACCTAGCATTGTCACATGTCCTGTACAATTGGTGGTAGGTCTATAAAATTAGGGTGTCACTAGGTTTCCTTGATGTGACAAGTTTGTGTCAGACACTTACACGCAAAAGGGTTTGGTTAACTTAGACAAAGTCGTCTTAACAGTTAAGGACTTTGGGATATGGAGGTTGGGCATTGAGACATAGAGATGTCACCCAACAATAGGGATCATATGTGATATGATTGGCAAGCATTGCCTACCGATCTACCTTGTTGTCTAGCGGTGATGCTAAAGCTCACTAGTTGACTTGGTAGTTGTGGAGCCTGAATCACTAAGTATCAATGGAGGGATATTGATTTTAGTGGGAGTAGATTCTGTTAAATGGTTAATGTGATTTACTCCATCATGAATACATTGTCTTAGTATTTTGCATTACTTTTGTTGTAGATGGCCGCTCGCAATCAACCATTTTCTTACGCGAATTGGATCCACAACCTGAGAATTGTTCTCAGGGCTGAGAAAAAGGAAGAAATTCTAGACACCCCATTACCAGATGAGCATGATAAAAATGCAACTACTGCTGAGAAAAACACTTACAAGAAAGCATGTGATGTGGATCTTGAAGTGAGTTGCCTCATGCTTGCTTGTATGGAACCTGATCTGCAGATGCAGTTCGACGATAATCATTCTACGAATGATATGATCGTGGTGCTTAAAGATATGTTCCAAACTCAAGCGCGGACTAAAAGGTTCAATGTCTCTAAGGCGCTTGCAGAAACCAAGCTAGTAGAGGGTGTAGCTGTTGGTCCACATGTAATCAAGATGGTTGGTTACACTCAGATGTTAGAGAAGCTAGGCTTCCCAATTGGCCAAGAGTTGGCTACTGATTTCATTCTTGCATCTCGAACTACCATATGCATGGAGCGGAGAGGGGCTTGAATGAACTATGTGGCATGCTAAAAATAGCAGATGTCTATATCAAGAAAAGTGCCGGCAGAAGCCAAGTGTTAGCGATCCAGAACCGACCTCTTTTTAAGAGGAAGGGCAATTCTTAGAGGAAGAAGAAGGGCAAGGCCAAAGATGAGATCTCTAAGCCAAACCCATCTGCTGCCAAGGCTGGACCATCTGCAAATTCAGATTGCTTTTATTGTAAGGGAAAAGGTCACTGGAAAAGAAACTGCAAGGAGTACTTGGCGTCTTTAGAGAAGGATGGTGGCAATAAAGGTACTGCTATTGCTTCTACTATTGGACATGGTTCGGTCTATGATGAGCCAGTCGAACCTACCTTTATCATTTTGGGGATATGCTCTAGAAACAGACACTTTCACATTGAATAGGGTATCATCTAAGTCTGTAGCAAAGACACCATATGAGATGTGGACTGGTAAGAATCCTAGTTTGTCTTTTCTCAAAATTTGGGGTTGTGATGTATGTGTTAAATGACTTATATCAGATAAACTAACACCCAAATTAGACAAGTGCTTTTTCGTGGGATATCTGAAGGAAACTTTAGGGTATTATGTCTATAACCAGTCAGAGGGCAAAGTGTTTGTTACTCGAAATGGTGTTTTCTTAGAGAAAGAGTTTCTCAAAAGAGAAAAGAATGGACAAAAGGTGTACCTTGAAGAAGTTCAAGATGAGCCAGTAGCGACTGACTCTACGAGTGATGCTAATATAGCAGAGCAAGTTGAGAGACCCGTGGCACGCACTGCATGGGGATTTGTTATTGTTAGACGATGATGAACCTGCGGATTATGCGGAAGCTATGATGGATTCAAATTCCAAGAAATGGCAAAGCGCCATGAGATCCAAGATAGATTCCATGGGAGACACTCAAGTTTGGAACTTGGTTGACCCGCCTGATGGGGTTAGACCCATAGAGAGCAAATGGATCTTTAAGAAGAAGAAGGATATGGACAGAAATGTTCACGTCTATAAAGCTCGACTTGTCACAAAATGTTTTTGGCAAGTTCAAGGTATTGACTACGACAAGACGTTCTCGCCGGTAGCGATGCTTAAATCTATCAGATCATTCTAGCAATTGCTGCATATATTGATTATGACATATGGCAGATGGATGTTAAAACAGCCTTTCTAAATGGGTATTTAGAAGAGGACATGTATATGATATAGCCCAAAGGTTTTGTTAATCCTAATAATGCTGGAAAGATATGCAAGCTTAAGAAATCTATTTATGGGTTAAAGCAAGCATTTTGGAGTTGGAATATTCGTTTTGATGAGGTAGTCAAAGGGTTTGGCTTCCGTCAGAATGAAGAAGAACCTTATGTTTACCAGAAGGTAAGTGGGAGCGCTATTGTGTTTCTGATCTTGTATGTGGATGACATACTATTGATTGGGAATGATATTCCTATGTTGCAATCTGTAAAGACTTCACTGAATAATAGTTTTTCTATGAAGGATTTAGGAGAAACAACATACATCTTGGGAATTAAGATCTATAGAAATAGGTCGAGAAGGCTAATAGGATTAAGCCAAGACACATACATTGATAAGGTGTTGAAATGGTTCAACATGGAACAGTCAAGAAAGGGTTCTTGCCTATGTCATATGGTATGCGCTTTAGTGACAAGCAGTGTCCTTCATCAGATGAAGAGCGCAACCACATGAGTAAGGTTCCATATGCTTCGACCATTGGTTCCATCATGTATGCCATGATATGTACTCACCCAGATGTCTCATATGCTCTAAGTGTTGTGAGCAGGTAACAAGCTAATCCGGGTGAACCTCACTGGACGCTTGTTAAGAACATATCATGGCTAAAGTACTTGTGAAGGACTAAGGATGTGTTCCTAATCTATGGAGGAGAGGAGGAGCTCGTTGTAAACGGTTATACCGATGCTAGATTCCAAACCGACAGGGATGATTCACTATCTCAATCAGGTTTTGTGTTCACAATAAATGGTGGTGCAGTTAGCTAGAAAAGTTCCAAGCAGGAGACGGTGTCTGATTCTACCACAGAAGCTGAGTATATTATAGCTTTTGGCACTGCAAAGGAAGGTGTTTGGTTGAGGAGATTCCTCATTGAGCTTAGTGTGTTTTTGAATGTGTTGGGCCCATTGAATTTACATTGTGATAACAATGGGGCGATTGCACATGCTAAGCAGCCTAGGGATCACCAGAAGAACAAACATGTACTCCGGAAGTTTCATCTCATTTGAGAGTTTGTGAAACGAGAAGAGATCAAATTGTGCAAAATACATATACATTTGAATGTAGTGGATCCTTTGACAAAGGCTCTTCCACAGCCTAAACATGAGGCACACATGAGGGCTATGGGTATTAGATATCTACAATCATAGAGATGATTAATTTATGTATTCATGATTTATGCCTTGAGCATTTTTTCTAGTTGAATATCCATATGAAAGGCAACTGGTATTGATCAACAATTATGTGAATTGTTTGTGAAACTCATACTTATGTGGTTATTCTAGAAATGTCCCTGGTCGATATTAATGAATAGCACATGTATTGGTCAATGACTATGTTTCACAAGTCATAGGTCATGGCGATGTCATCAATAATGTTGGCACATATGGAGATATGGTGCTGGACTGACCCAACCATGAGAAGGTGTGAAGTATTCTCACAATACACAAACATGTATGCTATGTCCTTAGACCTGAGGCTGACGCATGCGCTTAAGATGTGAAACATCTTACTTAGGGACTATCAAACACTACTCTGTAACTGGGTAATATAAAGGTAGTTTTCGAGTTTGATGGGAAGCATGCTGCAAGTAATGGTTAGTTAAAATGGAATTTGCCCCTCTATTCACAAGAGAGATATCTCTAGGCCCCTCGAGTGATCGAATCTAAAAATGCATGGCCGTGCTAAGGTTAAAGAGTTAACCAATTGGAATTCTGAGTCACAGATCGAGAAAGAGTGGTTAGTTTGGAACTAGACCAAATATCATGAGGCAAAGGGAATAGCATGGACTTAACATTGTGGTGGTTCATCAGATATGATCTTTACAAGTACTTAGGGGTTGATATGTCTTGCTAGAGGCTGCTATCAATTATTGGTTGAGTAAGAGTACTCGGACCATGTCTACTTACACGTGAACCCATAGGGTCACACACCTAAAGGGATGAAGCATTGAGACTTGGATTAGAGATTGTCTCTAGTGCAAGAGAGATTGTTGGAGATATGCCCTAGAGACTGCTAACGGGCCTAAATGTTGGGCATTAGTGGAAACCCTAAAGGTGGGATGCTAATGGGCCTATTCTGGGAAAAGCCCATTAGCAGGGCTATATAACCAGAAGGGGTGGGGCGCCCAAGAAAAACCCTAATCCAGCCACCGCCCGCCTCACGCCGACATCTCCCTGTTGCTCTTGCGGACCTAGCAGTCCAAGGCACGATGCTTCTTCCCCGCACGTGTGGATACCTTGGAGGCGCTGCACTTGGAGCTCAAGGACAAACCGCACGTGGGGATGTGTATGATCTGCATCTTCTCCACCGTTGTGTGACTACGTTCGATCGATCTACACCAACATCTTCTTCCGCTACACCTACGCATCTAGTGGTAATCCCATGATCTATAACCTTCTGCGCATCCTGTGGATTGGGGAGAAGTTCTTGATTGTCGCTAGCGTAGCCTCCCCAATTCCCTACAATCCGCTCTTGGCCATGTTCGTGTGTCCAGTGCCAGCACATGTGTCATGTTGTACGACCACTCCGGATCCACACCAGCCTTTACACCATGTCTACGCAACTGACGCACACGCCCCTGAAACCGCAAGGGTCGGCTTTGATACCATTTGTAACGTCCTGCCTCCTCGAGGCCGGGCCCACTTACATCTAGCTACTTATCTAGGACATAGACTACCCTCACAGACCAACACTAATCTTTTCTGTGTATTTTGTCCTCACTCGTGCGCACCAGGGAAGACTTCCTAGTCGGTCACCCATCCCTAAATTGCTCCAGGCCAAGCACGCTTAATCTTGGAGTTCTTTAGTGATGAGCCTCTGGAAAAGAAGTTGCAACTTGTTGGTATGAGTATCCTATTAATCCTATTAAACCCTAGGCCGGGGTGTTACCCGGTGCTCTAGGCGGTTTCCTCAAGGTAGTTTCACCTCCTTCCATATTTGTGGAGGCCGAACCGTCCTAGTTTAGGTCTAAAAGAGAGGGAGCTCCTTCATTTCCAACACACATCATTTTGGAGTCATTCACCTCACACCTCTCACTTGTATCTTTAGAATAGTTATAGTAGTTTGTGAGCAAGGTAAAAGCTATCAAAGAGAGCTTGTCTCCTTGGAAGAAAGGATCTTCTTGGTATGAATACAATTCGGTCTTCTTCCATGAGCAAGTTCTTATCATATTTATGTGATCATGCATATGAACTAGAGTATAGTTATGATCATGTTATGAGCATAATATATGAGCTAGTATATAGTTTATAAATTATGTTCTTTACTTGTTCATCATCGTTCTTCATCGTTCATCGAATTAGTATGAATAGAGGAAGAACTAGGGATGAGGTGATGGTTCGTCATGCCTTTTTGGTTGCTCTTAACATAGCCTGTCACTCCAAAGGGTTGGGGTCGAAGAGGGTTAGGAGTTGTTTCCAAGTACGTGAACATGGTGTTCAGGTATGCGGAGATCGCGAATATGTCGGTATCCCAGGGGCAGAGGGGTAGGTGGGCAGGTGGTGATAGCCCTGTCCATCCCTAGCATTCCCCCACATTCAGATATTGAGTAGGAGTTTGTAAAATCTCTATCGGCTGGCAGACCAGCTACGGGGATCTCCCTATCATCCCGGACTTAGTCCTGATGCTAGAAATACTATTTAGATGTTTTGCTAACAGTTCTTTGCATAGTTATATATGACCCATGCCTACTCAGTTTAGTTATATTCTTTTATTTTTTGTTTCTCTTTTATCCTTGAGGTTGACCCAGAGTGTGTCCACTGTCTTGAATATCATGTCTTATTCCTATTTACTCTATGCCTACCATTGCACTTAATAAGTGATCATGTTTACACCATGTTTGATGCATATTGCCCTCCTACGGGAAATTATAAATACGACACCCTTGAATACTCACAGGTTGAAATGCTACAATGATAGTTCTGTGAGCTTGCAGATTTATTCTTATTTCATACTGAGCTATCAATTAGCGTACCTAAATACCGTTACTTAAGGATTGTAATTCTTATGCACCCCATGGTGTCGTGCCATAGATTTGCATATCGTAAGTAATGATGGTTAGGAAGGTCAATCCAGCACTTCTAACTATTATTACCAGACTGCATTACCTAGGCCAGCGCATTTAAGGGCCAAGGGTTACCTTTCTGAAGTAATGGTAGTTAGGAATGTCAACACATGTTTCTAAGTATTATTATTAAGGATGGATTTATAGTCTATCTTTAGTAGTAATGCTAAGAAACGCCATCAAGCATTTCTGGCGCCGTTGCTGGGGAGGGCAAACATCTAGCTGGCATAAACATCGACTGCATAATAAGCACTAGTAGTCATAGTTTAAGCAGGTTAACTTTGCTGTTTTCTTCCTCTTTTTATTGGAATGAAAATAGGATAGCGTATGAGCGGTTTTGCTCTGCCGAACAACTTCCTCAGCAATCCGGAGGCACTCCTAAGGAAGAAAAGGTCTCGCACCATTTCTTCTTTTGCTACTCCACTGGCAGATGAATCGATCACTCCCGCACCATCCGCTACCAGTGCTATGGCCAAGACACCCCGTGACTACTCCACTCCTGTCATTGCCAATGTGCCCGTTGGGCCGCTGACAACGTTGGGAATGGAAACTTTGAGATCCATACAGGCCTTATCTCGATGGTGCAGCCGAGCCAGTTCTGTGGCTTGCCAAGTGAGGATGCGAACGCTCACCTGCAACACTTCCTTGAGCTGTGCGACACCATCATCATCAAAGACATCGCACAGGACAGTATTAGGCTCTGCTTGTTTCCTTTCTCCGTCACAGGGAAAGCGAAACAATGGTTCTACCAGAACAAGGAAGCTGTCAACACGTGGGACAAATGTTCCATGGCATTCCTCACCAAGTTCTTCCCCATGAGCAGGACCAGTGCTCTGAGGGGAAGATCTCAAACTTCAGCAATCTTCACTTAAGTCCATCCCCAAAGCATGGGAAAGGCTTTAGAAGTACATCCGGGCCTGTCCTCATCATGGAATCGAAGATTGGCTCGTGCTCTAGAACTTCTATGAAGGCCTCACGGCTATGTCAAAGGGGCACGTAGATGCCACAGCTGAGGTGCATTCCTCTCCCTCACCATCGCGGATGCAACCGCACTCATTGAGAAGATGGTGGCCAACCAAAGCTGGGGAGAAGGAAGAAAACACAAAAAAGGCACACATACTGTGAAGGAGATGGATTTGCTTGCCACAAAAATAGACCTGCTGATGCAAAAGCTGGACGATCATGCCACCAACCCTACCATGAGCACCGTCCAGGCCATGGACTCACACATGATGTGTGAGGTCTATGGGAATGTTGGCCACTCGGGGAACAACTGCCCTGAAACCCAAGAAGAAGCTTCCTACGTTAACAACGGGTTTTGCCAACCACAATAAGGTAATAACGGGTGGAACAACCAGCACCGCCCGCAAGATAACAATTTTAATTCAAATTTCAATTCAAACCAACCTTCCTTGAGAGATCTCATTGTGGGACAAGCTAAGATCAATGAGAGTCTTACCAAAAAGCTGTCCTTCAATGATAAATGTTTGAAAATATAAATGCAAAGCTTGAAACTTTGTCTTCTTCTATTAAAAATCAAGCAAGTGTCAACAAAATGATAGAAACTCAAATGGCTCAGATAGCTGCTTGTATCCCTGTCAACAATACGGGAAAAATCCCAGGGCAACTCGAGACTTCTCCCGAGTTTGTTCATGCAGCTGTAGAGCAATGAAGGAAGAAGAGTTTTTCCAACGGACTATAAACGTTGAGCCCTTGCCGAAGGTCATCGGTAGTTATCTGAAAAAATTATATATATATAATAATTATCTAAAGGGGCCCACACCATCATCCAAGCTTGGGGGAGGTGCCCCCACTCAGGTATTGTATCTTATCCTTTTGAAAATAAAAAAAGTGTTTATATATACATTTCATAAAAATATTTTCTTGCATTCAAAAAGAGTTTCCCTCTTTCTAGTTTTATAAAACTCTATTTTAATCTAAAATAATTTTTCTCCAAAAATCTAATAAAAATAATTTTCTAAGAGTTTATTGTTGTTCTTTCTAAATCTTATTTTTAAATAATTTTTAAAAAACCAAAAAGTTTTAGACAAATTTGTGGAAAATCAAAATCTGGAGCAAGATTGCGAATAAGAGCCATTCGTAACCGGCTACCTCATGGGGGTAGCCGTTGGAGGGCGCTGCCAAAAGGCGGGATAGAACAGGCCCCACCAGGGGACTGGCCGGTCTCAAGGGCGGCCGCCCCCTGTGTAAAAGCCAGATGGCTCGACCTTTTGCTAACGACTATTAGCCGTTGCAAGGAGCATCCCCCTGTCTGCGATCAGCTCTATAAATACCAGGATCCCGAGGTGGAGCTCCTCACCCCTCTCACACTCACCTTTCTTCACTCCCTCCATCACTCTCTTACTCCACCACTCTCAAAATATTTTCCATAAAGCTCAAGTGCAAGAAAACTCAGCAAAAACCTCTTGCACTTCCATCACAAACCAAGCTCAAGCTCTCGTGCTTAGCTCACTCACCATGAGTGGGATCGGGAATCAGGATTTTGGCATGTTTCGGATAGGTCGTCGCTCCCACCGGGGGTCAAGTCACGACGCTCCCCCGCATGAGGAGAACCAGCCCCAAGGAAGGGAGGAGGCACCAAGAGGCCACACCATCGACGAGGTTGACGCCCCCTTCATCGACTTGGAGAACGAGCGGGAGAGCAAGTGTACAACCTCCTCAAGGAACGCGAGTTCCTGCACACACCGGCCTTCAACCCAATCCTTCTCCAGTAGACAGATATGGATCATGAATTTAATACCATTTTTGAGAGTGTTGGTTGGGGTCGAGTTGCCCCTGTGCATGAACTTGGATCCCGTCTTTTGACCATCCAAGTCTTAGGCACCCTACAAATTATCAATTATGGTATTACTTTTCACTGCTTTGGGAGAGAGCATAGCCTCTTTTGGAAGGATCTTGCTACCCACTTGGGCTTTCATGAGCGATGCTCTGTTGACTTGGGTTTTTCTCTCTTGGGTTATCATTGTCATACTTTTGGCATTTGATGACTGGACAAAATGTGACTGGGAAATTCCAACCCAATGTCAACAACATCCATCATCCCACTTTGAGACTTATGCACAAGTGGATTGCCAATTCTTTCTTTCCTAGAGAGGATACGCATCATGCTTATGATATTGAGTTGAAGTTGCTTTATGCCATGCTTAAAAAGATTAAAGTTGCTCCTATTTATGACCTTGTTAAGCATTGGCTGAATTCTTTTAAGACTTCCACACCTATCATGTGCACTTCACTCATCACTCGTCTTGTCGCTAGTGTTGATCCTCATGGTGCCAACACAATTGTTTATCTCTCTACTCCTCGCATTATTCTTAATGAGTTTTATTTTGGGCAAGCCCATATTCTAAAATGTGATGAATTGGGAAGGAGATTGGTGTTTTATTTTTTGGGATATATAAACAATGTTCCGTTACCTAACCCAGATCTCACTTTATATACTTCCCCATCTCTCACCTTCAACCTTGTTGAGAAAGAAGAAGCATGCAGGAGTTCTGTTTCCCATAGGAGATAATAGAGGAGAGGACAGGAGGAGCTAGCACAGCCAGCACAACTAGCACAGCTCACACAGCATACTCCACCACCAGTCATGCCCACCATGACACCAGGGATGGAGTGGTCTCCTGTCATGTCTACACCCGGATTCACCCCTGGGTATGGATTTGGCATGGGACACATTCCTCACCCCCATGAGGCGGGGATCAGGATGGAAGCATTTGCATGAGGCATCAGGATCAAGGCATCACGAGCATGCACACTCCTCAGATTCAGAAGGCATGCCACCCCCAGTTCACCCACAGCCGGTCACACTAGACATCCTCAACACACGCATGGGAGGACTAGAGCTACAGAATAGGCAAATCCAAGGTACACTCAGTGCTCACATCCAGACCTCTACTCAGTGGCATGAGCAGTACCAGAAGCACTTCGTGGACCTCGATGATGCAAACCGACAATGGCACGAGGCACAGATGGCTTTCCTTCGGTCCATGGGACAGTTCCCTGGACCACAGCCTTGAGCTAGCTTGGGGGAGGAGACCCCACAGAGGTAACATGTATCTTTAAAACTCTTACACTTTATTTTTAGCATTTTATTCCATAATTTTATTAAAAAAATATTCCACTTCCATGTGTGCTTTTATATGTTAGGTTCTATTCTATTGAAATGATGAATAGTTGCTCTATCTATAATTCATTTGTGCCTAAGTTATAACTTAGTATTCCTCAAGATTTAAGTTTGTTGGCTAAAAATGTCTCATTCTGGGAACTTGAAATCTTGTGGGTTGCAATTGCATGATCCTTTTCTAAGTTGTTGCAAAATATGAGATGGTACAAATAGACCTTGCTATGACTTTGTTCTAAGAGAAACTTGACATCTGGAGTTTTCTTTTCAAAAAATTCAAAAAAATCAAAAGTTCCTCAATGATTATGAAATACCTACCAAGGCCATATGACATGCTCCACTTTTTATAAACCTTAGTCATATGCTGCTTGCGTAACTTTGAGTTGAGCAAAATCCCTGTGACTTAAGAGAGATTATGGTCATGCGTCCATGATTGAGATTCACATGCACCCACCAAATAAAGCCGACTCTCACCCTGAGAGTTGCGCACAACATGCACCCTTCCATACACAAAAATATGCCAACTCTTACCCTGAGAGTTGTGCCCTAGTTTCGACCAAATAAAAATGCCAACTCTCACCCTCAGAGCCGCGCATTCCTCATACAAAAATTTTTACTCCTTACATTCACCATCATGACATTTCTCTATCTAGAAGTTTTCCTACATCAAGATATGGGCTATGCTAAAAAAAGAAAGAGCCTAGGGGCACGAGAAATAAATGAGAAAGAAAAAAATCAAATACCCGTTCAAAAAAATAATATATATATAAATATATATATGATGTTCTATAGCCCATATCTTTCCAAAGAGTTGTTGTTCCATCGAATAAAAGAGAGTCATGATGCAAGGAGTGCCAAAAATTAGAGATAGGTTTCCACCATATCCATTTATTTCACACACTTGCACGTCTCAATCAAGGTGTATGACTTGTATCTCCTTGTGGTCCGGTCTTTGACTCAACAATACATGTGATGTAAGTATGCCCACCTTTATACCTGCCCAAAACTCCACTCTCAGCCTTAGTGGTAGGGCATAAAGGCAAACACTACAATGCATTTGGTGAGGTAATCATACACATTGAGTGACTGAGAGAATCATTTGAGGAACTTGTTTTATTTTGCAAAAATTCATAAAAACACCTGATAGACGGTCTAACAAAGAATGAATGAATGGTGAGTCTATTACAACCGTTCTATCTTGCAACTACCCAAGAACTTGGAGAAGCTACAAGCCCCATGAGAAATCAAGGTAAAGAGTGGATAGAATGCCAACTTATTTAAATTGCGAATGAGTGCTTTGTTATAGGCATGACACTTATGAATTATATCGGCATAGTAGCAACTCCTGATCACCAACCATACTTAGCTATTTGCTCAGGACGAGCAAAGGTTAAGCTTGGGGTCTTGTTGGTGGTCCTTATGAATCATTTATATGCTGCCAATTTAGACTAAAAAGAAGAAAGACAATCATGTTCTAGCACATATGTATTTACAACTAACAAGTTCCACTTGTACCCCTAGTATACATGTTTTGCAGGTCTTATAGTACAACAAGTGGAAGTACGCAACATCATGGAGAAAGTGCAAAAGCAAAAGATGAATTAGAAAATGCACAAACAAAGAAAATAGAGAAGCCCACCTTCGGAGCATACCTAGGCCTGATCGTAACTAGAGAAGAGGTCTAGGCCCAGAGTGGAACCGACCACCAGAAGACGGTGGCCAGATGGCCCCACCAGGGGGCGGTCGGTCCCGGGGGCGACAGCAGCCCCAGTGGGCCCTCCCGACCCCATCCTTCGAAGGCGGTGCTCTAGGCGGTTCCGTCAAGGTGGTTTTGTTGGAGATATTCCCTAGAGACTGTTAACGGGCCCAAACATTGGGCATTAGTGGAAACCCTAAAGGTGGGATGCTAATGGGCCTTTTCTAGGAAAAACCCATTAGTAGGGCTATATAACCAGAAGGGGTGGGGGCGCCCAAGGCGAACCCTAATCCAGTCGCTACCCACCTCACGCTGACGTCTCCCTGTTGCTCTTGCGGACGTAGCAGTCTAAGGCGTGACGCTTCTTCCTCGGACGTGTGGATACCTTGGAGGTGTTGCACTTCGAGCGCAAGGACGAACCGCGCGAGAGGATTGAGGTGACGGACGACCATGCAACTACATTGCCTGTTGTGATGCGTACGACTACATCGAGTCATCTTCCACTGCATCTGCGCGTTTAGTGGTAATCCGTAACCTGTAACTAGCAGTAGATCCTGGTTTATGTGGTCAAAAAGTTTTGTTTTCTGGCTAGCGTAGCACCCTCATAACCCTACAGTGGTATCGGAGCAGTAGCTGTTCGTTATAGATTCGGTTTTTGGCATATAGATGATATGCAGAGATAATAGATGCGATCTAGTAGTCTTGGTTGCACAGTTTGATTAGATCAATCTGTGAAATGGGGTGGTAGATGGAAACTCAATCTATTTTCATGCTCTTCATGCATGGCCGTGTAACAGTCTACTCATACCAGTCGGTTTAATCCGCCACCTGAGTTAAGTGATACACGTAAGACCATACATGTTGGGCATAGATCAATGGGATTGATCTAGTGAAAATAGAGGGACTTCGAATGGTTTGGATTCAGGTTAATGAGATCAATCTGATGAGATTTTCATAGCGATTCCATAGATGCGATCTGTGTAATCCTGTTTGGTTTTGCAGGGTATGATGTGTATGGTATGGCCCATGTGTATGTATGTAATTCATTCATGGCCTGCGTGTCATGTAAGCAACACGGCTGGAGCCATATGTGTTGCCATTAGATGTATTGGCCTGCGCACCATCTTGTGATTATGTGACTATGTAATTAGTATAGCTTGCGGTAAAATAGTTCTTGGAGGACTCATCACAAGAAGGATGGCACACATAGATCATGGAGATGGAGATCACCATGATGGACAAGATGATGGAGATGGAGATCACCATTTGATTAAGGGCCATACCATGTCACTATGTGTGAATGTGATTCTCATTACTTGTTCTACTTTTATTTATTGCTATTCATGCTTGCGATGATAGAAGTAGAACGATCCCTCACAAATATCTAAGTTTACATATCCTCCCAAACCTAGCATTGTCACATGTCCTGTATAATTAGTGGTAGGTCTATAAAATTAGGGCGCCACTAGTTTTCCTTGACGTGACAAGTTTGTGTCAGACACTTACACGCAAAAGGGTTTGGTTAACTTAGACAAAGTCAACTGAACGGTTAAGGACTTTGTGATATGGAGGTTGGGCTCCAAGACATAGAGATGTCACCCAACAACAAGAATCATATGTGATATTATTGGCAAGCGTTGCCTACGGATCTACCTTGTTGTCTAGCGGTGATGCTAAAGCTCACTAGTTGACTTGGTAGTTGTGGATCCTGAATCACTAAGTATCAATGGAGGTATATTGATTTTAGTGGGAGTAGATTCTATTAAATAGTTAATGTGATTTACTCCATCATGAATACATTGTCTTAGTATTTTGCGTTACTTTTGTTGTAGGGCCGCTCGCAATCAACCATTTTCTTTGCATACAATTCTTGAGAAAGATAAGTTGAATGGAACAAATTATGCGGATTGGATCCACAACCTGAGAATTGTTCTCAGGGCTGAGAAAAAGGAAGAAATTCTAGACACCCCATTACCAGATGAGCTTGATGAAAATGCAACTGCTGCTGAGAAAAACGCTTACAAGAAAGCATGTGATGCGGATCTTGAAGTGAGTTGCCTCATGCTTGTTTGTATGGAACCTGATCTACAGATGTAGTTTGACAACAATCATTCAGCGAATGATATGATCTTGGCGCTTAAAGATATGTTCCAAACTTAAGCGCGGACTAAAAGGTTCAATGTCTCTAAGGCGCTTGTAGAAACCAAGCTAGCAGAGGGGGCAGCTATTGCTCCACATGTCATCAAGCTAGGCTTCCCAATTGGCCAAGAGTTGGCTACTGATTTCATTCTTGCATTGCTTTCGGCTAGCTATGGAAACTTCATCTTGAACTACCATATGCATGGAGCAGAGAGGGGCTTGAATGAACTATGTGCCATGTTGAAAACAGCAGAGGCCGACATCAAGAAAGGTGCCAACAGTAGCCAAGTGTTGGCGATCCAGAACCGACCTTGTTTTAAGAGGAAGGGCAATTCTTGGAGGAAGAAGCAGGGCAAGGCTAAAGATGAGATCTCTAAGCCAAACCCATCTGCTGCCAAGGTTGGACCATCTGCAAAATCAAATTGCATTTATTGTAAGGGAAAAGGAACTAGAAGGAGTAAAGTCCTACCTATATGTGGCATTGTCATTTGGGTGGCGGTGGTAAAGGTACTGCTACTGCCTCGGCTTAATGAGTTAAGTCCTACCTATATGTGGCATTGTCGTTTGGGTCATATAAGTGAGAATCGCATGAGGAGGCTCCATGATGATGGTCTTCTAACTTTGTTTGATTTTGAATCATATGAGACATGTGTGGCATGCTTGCTAGGCAAGATGACCAAGGCACCATTCAAAGGATTTCTTGAGAGGGCATCTGACTTGTTGGAACTTGTACATACTAATGTATGTGGACCAATGAGCATGATAGCTAGAGGCAAATTTCAATACTTCATAACTTTTACTGATGACTTTAGTAGATATGGATATGTCTACCTAATGAAGCATAAGTCTAAAACATTTGAAAAGTTCAAAGAATTTTAGAATGAAGTAGAGAATCAATGTGGCAAGAAGATCAAGGCCTTGCGACCTGATCGTGGAGGCGAATATCTAAGTTATGAGTTTAGCAATCATCTTAAGAGATGTGGAATTGTTTCACAGCTTACGCCACCTGGAACGCCTCAGAGAAATGGCATGTCTGAGTGACGTAATCGGACCTTGTTGGACATGGTTCGGTCTATGATGAGCCAGTAGGACCTACCTTTATCGTTTTGGGGATACACTCTAGAAATAGCCACTTTCACATTGAATAGGGTACCATCTGAGTCTATAGTTAAGACACCATATGAGATGTGGACTGGTAAGAGTCCCAGTTTGTCTTTTTTGAAAATTTGGGGTTGTGAAGTTTATGTTAAATGACTTATATCAGATAAACTAACACCCAAATCGGACAAGTGCTTTTTGGTGGGATATCTGAAGGAAACTTTAGGGTATTATGTCTATAACCGGTCAGAGGGCAAAGTGTTTGTTACTCGAAATGGTGTTTTCTTAGAGAAAGAGTTTCTCAAAAGAGAAAAGAATGGACAAAAGGTGTATCTTGAAGAAGTTCAAGATGAGCCAGTAGGGACTGACTCTACGAGTGATGCTAATGTAGCAGAGCAAGTTGAGACACCCATGGCAGTGGAGACACCACCACAACCATGAAGATCAGCGAGACTTCACGCATTGTGTGGGGATTTGTTATTGTTAGACAATGACGAACCTACGGATTATGCGGAAGCTATGATGGATCCAGATTTTGAGAAATAGCAAAGTGCCATGAGATCTGAGATAGATTCCATGGGAGACAATCAAGTTTGGAACTTGGTTGACCCGCCTGATGGGGTTAGAGTCATAGAGAGCAAAAGGATCTTTAAGAAGAAGAAGGATATGGATGGAAATGTTCACATCTATAAAGCTCAACTTGTCGCAAAAGGTTTTTGGCTAGTTCAAGGAATTGACTACGATAAGACATTCTCGCCGGTAGCGATGCTTAAATCTATTCAGATCATTCTAGCAATTGTTGCATATTTCGATTATGAGATATGGCAGATGGATGTTAAAATCACCTTTCTAAATGGGTATTTAGAGGAGGACGTGTATATGATACAGCCCAAAGGTTTTGTTGATTCTAATAATGCTGGAAAGATATGCAAGCTTAAGAAATCTATTTATGGGTTAAAGCAAGCATCTCGGAGTTGGAATATTCATTTTGATAAGGTAGTCAAAGGGTTTGGCTTCCATCAGAATGAAGAAGAACCTTGTGTTTACCAGAGGTAAGTGGGAGTGCTATTGTGTTTGTGATCTTGTATGTGGATGACAAACTATTGATTAGGAATGATATTCCTATGTTGCAATCTGTAAAGACTTCACTGAATAATAGTTTTTCTATGAAGGATTTAGGAGAAGCAGCATACATCTTGGGAATTAAGATCTATAGAGATAGGTCAAGAAGGCTGATAGGATTAAGCCAAGACACGTACATTGACAAGGTGTTGAAACGGTTCAACATGGAACAGTCCAAGAAAGGGTTCTTGCCTATGTCACATGGTATGCGCTTTAGTGAAAAGAAGTGTGCTTCATCAGATGAAGAGCGCAACCGCATGAGCAAGGTTCCACATGCTTCAGCCGTTGGTTCCATCATGTATGCCATGATATGTACTCGCCCAGATGTCTCATATGCTCTAAGTGTTGCGAGCAGGTACCAAGCTAATCTGGGTGAACCTCACTGGACGCTTGTTAAAAACATCCTAAAGTACTTACGAAGGACTAAGGATGTGTTCCTAATCTATGGAGGTGAGGAGGAGCTCATTGTAAATGGTTACACCGATGCTAGCTTCCAAACCGACGTGAATGATTCACTATCTCAATCAGGTTTTGTGTTCATAAGTTAGCTAGAAAAGTTCCAAGCAGGAGGCGGTGTCTGATTCTATAGCAGAAGCTGAGTACATTGCAGCTTCTAGCGCTGGAAAGGAAGGTGTTTGGTTGAGGAGATTCCTCATTGAGCTTGGTGTGTTTTCGAATGCATCGGGCCTATTGAATTTACATTGTGATAACAATGGGGCGATTGCACAGGCTAAGCAGCCTAGGGATCACCAGAAGAACAAACATGTACTCTAGAAGTTTCGTCTCATTCGAGTGTTTGTGAAACGAGAATAGATCAAATTGTGCAAAATACATACGGATTTGAATGTAGCAGATCCTTTGACAAAGGCTCTTCCACAGCCTAAGCTTGAGGCACACATGAGGGCCATGGGTATTAGATACATACAATCATAGAGATGATTAATTTATGTATTCATGATTTATGCCTTGAGCATTTTGTGCAGTTAAATATCCTTATGAAAGGCAACTTGTATTGATCAACAATTATGAAAGGCACATGTATTGGTCAATGACTATGTTTCATAAGTCATAGGTCATGGCGATGTCATCAATAATGTGGGCACATATGGAGATATGGTGCTAGACTGACCCAACCATGAGAAGGTGTGAAGTATTCTCATAATAAACAAATGTGTATGCTATGTCCTTAGACCTAAGGCTAACGCATGTGCTTGAGATGTGAAACATCTTACTTAGGGAATATCAAATGCTACTCCGTAATTGGGTAGTTATAAAGGTAGTTTTCAGGTTTGATGGGAAGCATGCTGCAAGTAATGGTTAGTCAAGATGGAATTTGCCCCTCCATTCACAAGAGAGATATCTCTAGGCCCCTCGAGTGATTGGATCCAGAAATGCATGGCCATGCTAAGGTTAAAGAGTTAACCAATTGGAATTCTGAGTTACAGATTGAGAAAGAGTGGTCGGTTTGGAACTAGACCAAATATCATGAGGCAAAGGGAATAGCATGGACATAACATTATGGTGGTTCATCAGATATGATCTTTACGTGTACTTAGGGGTTGATATGTCTTGCTAGAGGCCGCTATCAATTATTGGTTGAGTAAGAGTACTCGGACCATGTCTACTAACACGTGAACTCATAGGGTCACACACTTAACGGGATGAAGCATTGAAACTTGGCTTAGAGATTGTCTCTAGTGCAAATGGGAGATTGTTGGAGATATGCCCTAGAGACTGCTAACGGGCCCAAATGTCGGGTGTTAGTGGAAATCCTAAAGGTGGGATGCTAATGGGCCTTCTCTAGGAAAAGCCCATTAGCAGGGCTATATAACCAGAAGGGGTGGGGGCACCCAAGGCGAACCCTAATCCAGCTGCCACCCACCTCACGCTGACGTCTCCTTGTTGCTCTCATGGACCTAGCAGTCCAAGGCGTGACGCTTCTTCCCAGCATGTGTGGATACCTTGGAGGCGCTGCACTTGGAGCGCAAGGATGAACCGTGCGAGAGGATTGAGGTGATGGACGACCACGCAACTGCACTGCCTGCTGCGATGCGTACGACTACATCGAGTCATCTTTCGCTGCATATGCGCGTCTAGTATTAATCTCGTAACCTGTAACTAGCAGTAGATCCTGGTTTATGAGGTCGAAAAGTTTTATTTTCTGGCTAGCGTAGCACCCTCATAACCCTATAGGTTTCACCTCCTTCCATATTTGTGGAGGCCGAACCATCCTAGTTTAGCTATAAAAGAGAGGGAGCTCCTTCATTTCTAACACACACGTCATTTTGGAGTCATTCACCTCACACCTCTCACTTGTAACTTTAGAATAGTTATAGTAGTTTGTGAGAAGGCAAAAGCTATCAAGGAGAGCTTGTCTCCTTGGAAGAAAAGATCTTCTCGGTATGAATGCCATTCGGTCTTCTTCCTTGAGCAAGTTCTTATCATATTTTTATGATCATGCATATGAACTAGAGTATAGTTATGATCATGTTATGAGCATAATATATGAGCTAGTATATAGTTTATACATTATGTTCTTGACTTGTTGATCATCGTTCTTCATCATTCATCGAATTAGTATGAATAGAGGAAGAACTAGGGATGTGGTGATGGTTCATCGTACCTTTTTGGTTGCTCTTAACCTAGCCTATCAATCCGAAGGGTTAGGGTCTGCGGGGGTTAGTATATAGTTCAGGTATGCAGAGATCGACAAATATGTCTGTATCCCATGGGCAGAGGGGTAGGCGGGCAGGTGGTGACAGCCCTGTCCATCCCTAGTAGTCCCCCACGTTTGGATATTGAGTAGGAGTTCATAAAGTCTCTATCGGCTGGCAGACCAGCTGTGGGGATCTCCCTATCATCCTAGACTTAGTCCTGACGCTAGACATACTAGTTAGATGTTTTGCTAATAGTTCTTTGCATAGTTATATATGACCCATGCCTGCTCAGTTTATTTATATTCTTTTATTCTTTGTTTCTCTTTTATCCTTGAGGTTGACCCAGATGTGTGTCCACTATCTTGAATATCATGTCTTATTCCTGTTTACTCTATGCCTACCATTGCACTTAATAAGTGATCATGTTTACACCACGCTTGATGCATATTACCCTCCTGTGGGAAATTATAAATACGACACCCTTGAATACTCAGGGTTGAAATGCTATAATGATAGTTTTGTGCACTTGTAGATTTATTCTTATTTTATACTGAGCTATCAATTGGCGTAACTAAATACCATTACTTAAGGATTGTAATTCTTGTGCACCCCACAGCACCGTGCCATAGTTTTGCATATTGTAAGTAATGATGGTCAGGAAGGCCAATCTGGCACTTCTAACTATTACTACCAGACTGCATTACCTAGACCGGTGCCTTTAAGGGCCAAGGGGTACCTTTCTGAAGTAATGGTAGTTTAAAACGTCAACACACATTTCTAAGTATTATTATTAAGGATGGATTTATAGTCTATCTTTAGTAGTAATGGTAAGAAACACCAACACGAAGCTAGGCCCACATGGCAGCCAAGCATGGGCGAGCGCCCATGCCACGTGGGCGGCCACCCGGCCAGCTCCACCAATCAGAAGCAACCTCACAGATCCTGCCTCCACCAACCTTGAGGAGCAATCTTAGCCATCTATTTAGGTCAGTTTGATCCGAGGGCTATGGTGCATCCTAGGGGGCTATATAAGCATGGCCCCTGGCCCTTGGAGAAACCCTAATTCATTCAAGAATTCATTTGGAGAATTCATCCTCAACTCGAGAGAAGCCCTAGAGCCACCATCTCAATTAGAGCTCCATAGTTTAGTAGCATAGCTAGATAGGAATAGATCTAGAGGGAGTCAAGCCTAGCTTGGAGTCCGGATCTGTCAGAGTTATTGGTAATTTCTTCTACTTCATTGTAATATTCATTATTATTCTTGCTACTATAAATAGTACTTTATTCTATTCTAATATATCAGAAATGACTTTGCTCTATTTGCTTATGTTCTCAATTATATCGTTCTTAGTTTACTTTGATTATATGCTTAGTGTAGTTGGATTAGAATTATGTTTATGCATAGGATCATATAGGCTTGCTCATTAGATCAATGGGTGAGTGATAAATATTGTGTAGGCATGGTGCCTTGGCTGTATTTATCTGTGATTACACCCTATATTCTGGATCGTGAGGTAGATCACAGGAGTGACAGTCTGGTTGAGTCCTCTGTAGTCCTCCTCTCGAGTATAGGACTAGTAGAACAGCACTATTACATGGAAGTGATTGCTCTATTCATGATTTTCCTTGGTAATATCACTATGCATAGATGTAACCTTTTTCCGCCATGGTTGCTAGGTGTAGTTGCACTAATCATTGTATACTTTGACTTTATAGTTAGAATAACTTAGGATTTATTCTTGTAGATCGTCCTACTTCATGCTAGTGTTATAAACTTAGATTACTCTATTGAGATGATTATCATTATTTTATGTGGCTATGTGCTTTGATTTATCCTTTGTTACTTACCATTTATATTTATATATTATTTTATGTGACACTTACCCTGTATGAGAAGATAGATAAAGACATGGTTAAGCTCTCCATTATCACATGCAGTGCTCATTACTCATTATCCATAAGAATTCTCTTCCTAGTGGTAAAAATATAAATAACGATACCTGGATTACTCCCGATTAAAATGCTACATCGATATTATCTGTGCGCTTGCGGATCCCTTATTCATTTCTAGAAAGCATATGCATTTAATACTAGTACCTCTACTGCCATGCTGGGGATGATAACCTTGCTTAAGTGGTGTTAGAGTTGTAAACAATGATGCGAGAGAAAATGCAACGCGAAAAGTGTATCTTTATTTTAATGCCACCACGGTGAATATCTCTGTGGGTTGTTACAGACCCCATAATTATTCACATGGGGCTTAGCATTTTTAGGATGCAATGTGATAATATTTTTATTTTCTTTTCTAAAGTAGATGTAACAAAGTAAATATGCTAAAAGAAAAATTTATGCAATGCTGAAAAGGGAAATATGGATAACTACTAAGTTTACCCCCTGGCGAGGCTTCGATGATTTGAGTCCTTCTTCCTCCTTTCTTTCATTATGTCCTAACCTTTTGCTCTACTCTCATTGTTTCTTTTCTATAGAGGATTAGTGGACAACACATACCCAAAAGAATGTACAAACAATAACAAAGGTAGAGTTGTCACATAGATAAAGGTCACTTCCTATGCTATAGAAAAGTTGGTTTGAACATTTTAATTAGCATAGAACATTTACTTAGCATTACTTCTTCTCTCAAGTATTGATTTTATTTTGCCTTAGGTTTGTATTTATGGAGTAAGAATCATTCAATCTTGTAGAGAGAAAGTAAGAGTGAGTAGAGGGATTGCAAACCAGCATGCTGGAGCGATGAGGGCGTCAGAGGAGGAAGGGTATTGTTGGATAATCTTTAGAGGAATCATCAACCTTCCTCCCCCAAGCTTGAACTTTTCTACCACTTGACGCTGTTGGAGAGGGCTCTTGAGTTTAGGTCCCTTGAGCAAAGACCTCTCTTTCCAATCTGTTCTTCGAATTATCTGATCTAGGAGATAAGCATGCGGAAAGTTGTATGCCCTTCTTTCATCATCCTTTCTCGATTTTTTAAGTCTTGGTTGACGATATAATTTTCATTGGAGGTGCAAACTTGAGTTTCTCCTTGTTGGTCTTTGCATTGTCTTCTGGCGGCATGGCGATGTGTTGTTCCGTTAAATAATACGCCATCCACCTTGATGGTCAAGAGAGGAACTTCCTCGAGGATTGCATAAAAGCTTCATCTCCAATGACACAAGTACATCATCTTGCAACCATGGTTGTTCATGGTCCTTTAGATCTGAGTCGACAATCCACCATTGATCAATGTATGTTGACACAAGGATGCTTTGACATATTGGAATGTCATCCTTGTCTTTGTTGTCGACGTGCAAGATGGTGTCTCAAGGACAACGAGAGCAGGTCTCTGATTGGCTAATATGAGGTGAGTTGCACCCTGCATCTCATTGGCATCCTAGCTTGAGTTTAGGGAAGACTCAATGCTAAGAAGTCTTCACTTTTCTTTTTTTAAAAAATGTTAGTGGACACATACCCGAAGGATTCCAATAATTTCAAAATATGGGTTGTCCACAATTTATATGAATTTCACCTACGCAAAAGAAAGGATAGTTCTTTTTAGGAATATTTTAGCATAGATTCTATTTATTCTATTTTGCACATTTTTTTGAGGCACTTTAACATGGTTCAAGGCAAAGGTAACTTGTAGCAAAAGACACTATGAGTGATAATTGATACTTACAGTTCTTCCATCAATGATGAATGAGACTTGTCTTTTGCACGAAGTTGTTGAAGTTCATCATGTGTCTTGCTTCATCTCTGATGTGAGATCGTCTCTTGACTTACCCGAATTGGATTTGAGAGTTTTCTACAGGGGTTAGTCCAACAAAATAACCACTGTCTCTACTAGCAATTTTTAGTTCAATAAATAAACTAGACTCCATGTCTAATTTAATTAAGGAAAGCATTTTAACCTAAGCACCATGCTTAATTTAAAATCCAATGAAAGTATTTGCAGTACTTCCAAACTAAAACATACTATAGCAAACAAGGTAGCATGAAAAGCACCATAGAGCTTTACTCAATTATTAGAGATGAAAGAGCATGATCATGGTGAATTTTTTATATTTTCTTTTTAGATGCACACGACATGGATGCATACATGGAACTAAACATGCAATGGATTTAAGGAAACATAAACTAAACAAAGTGTAGAGGATGCATGGATGATTCAAAAGTAAACATGCAGTTGACTTATGATAATACCTAAACTAAATGAATCACATGCATCATTGAAAGTAACATGCAATGGGATACAAGAATTTAAAAGATAACTACTCATAACTTTAAAGTCCATGAGCAAGACTGTCCCACCTTTCTTGATCACACTTACCATGACACACATGATGGTTGTGAGTAGTGCAGCTTTAATGTTCATTACTTGAGATATGATTATAATTCTTGCGATGATGACCTTTTCTCCAATCTACACATGGTTAGAACAATATATATGTATACAAATACCTATGAGATGGCAGGGTTCCAATGTTGATGAATGTTGAATGTTGTGGCAACCTGGGTTCATCAAGGTCTCTTCTTTTTCCTGTGGAATCTTGATGGAAGGTAGAAACAACTTATTTTGTCCTGTCTATTCCACAACTCAACAGAACAAGGGGTAATTCTACTAAAACTAGTGATACACTAAATTAGCAGACATCAAGATCATTATCAAAATCTTTACGCCAAATGCTTCCCCAGCAATGGTGCCAAAAATGCTTGTTGGTATTTATTATGTGCAAATGGAAAACGAATGATTCTGCAAGCGCACAGAATATACCATTGTAGCATTTTACCGGGAGTATCCAGGTATCTTTATTTTTATTTTACCATAGGGAAGCATGGGTTAAAAAATCTGATAATTCACTATCATGCATATACTAACTTAGTAAACTAACTAGACTAAAGCAGGGGGCAAATGATATATGTAGGAACAATAACACACATAGGAGAATTCTATGATAAATGAGTAGATAGCGAAAGTGAGAGGACAACAGGAGAGAACAAGGTTCCTAAACACTTCTCTATTACTTTGGTTCTATGTAGCTGAGGTATGGATAGATATAGTGATCACACAATAGCACTTTGGAGCACCAGGTCCTTTCCAACTCTCGAAGAAGACTGGGAAAAGAGTAGTTGGGAGAAGGTTGCCGAAAGCATGGTGGATTACAAAGGTCTTATAGAGCTATCACCCCTAGGGCTACCACAACTATCCATGGGGTGAGCGCAACTTCAGGTAACCTATAGTCTAGACACCATGCCTATACTATCGATTACTACTCTAGCTATGTACGATAACTAGAGCACTTAATATGAGCGGAGATCCCAAGCCAAGATGTAACAACTATACTAATCATACTTATGGAAGGCTTAAAGTAAATAGACAAGATGAATATATATTAAAGCACAAGTCTTGTAAGGAATAGATACAAAGACATACCAAAATCCATGAAGACTTCTCCAGAACCAAAGCATAGCTCCGCTCTCCCTAACTCTCATCTAGAACTATCTACTACATTGGAAAGTCTAGCCCTAATTCTCTAGAGATGAGAGATCATCCTTTTGAGGGACACCTCTACATCTCCACAATGAGATATGAATAATGAATAGGGTTTCTCCTAGGGCCAGGGGCCTTACTTATATAGCCCCCTAGGATGCACCACAGCCCTCAGATCAAACCGACCTTAATGGATGATTATTATTCATCCTCAAAGGCGGTGGAGGCAGGATCCGCGAGCCTGGACTGATTGGTCTAGGTTAGCGGGCGCCCGCCCAAGGGTATGGGCGGTCGCCCAGCCACTGAGCCAGTTCAGGTTCCTGTTTGGTCTAGTGCCTTCTCGAACCTTCCAGATTATAGAAAAGTACATCTTCACCCTTTATCTCTATGTAAACCTGACATGTGGGCCTTTCTTGGTTCTTTTTAGCTGACACGCTACAAAAATAGACATTCACCAAAACTCATATAATTCTGTCAGTGTAACCCCCTATATCTAGATGGTAATTATGTTTAGGCCTTTTTTCATGTCTTGTTGATGGTTAAAAATTGGAGTTATCTACCATCAACACCGACCACGAATAGCCTCCCTTTGATGTTGCAGTTGTAGTAACAGAGCACAGAAGCTAGGTATTTGGCCGTGCGGGCGCAAGTCTCGAGTGCTTGCTCCTCTTTGGCTATGACATCCACTTCTCTAGCTTCATTGGAGGCATCTTCATCATGGAGTACGACGCGTGGTGATTAGAAAGCGACCTCAGCTGGTAGGACAACCTTGGATCCAAACACCATGAAGTATGGGGATACTCTAGTGTTACGACTAGGCTGGGTACGCAGTCCCCAGACCACAGCAGGCAATTCCTTGAGCCACCAACCAGGTTTGAGGTCCTTGTCATCTCGGTAGACTCGCTTGCGTAGCATATCAATAATCATGTCGTTGGCTCGCTTGACCTGTCCATTGGCCCTAGGATGAGCGATGGATACATATATGACTTTGATACTGAGATCGTCGTAGAAGTCAAAAAATGTGTCACTGGTGAATTGAGAGCCTAGATCAGTAATATTGTTCGGCACACCGAATCGATGGATGACATCATCAAAGAACTGAACCACCTTTTTGGCTGTGACTTTCTTGATGGCCTTGTACTTGATCCACTTAGAGAATTTGTTGATGAGCACATACACACACGTGTGACCGCTAGGAGCCTTCTTGAAGGGCCGATCATGTCAAGTCCCTAGCATGAGAAAGGCTAAGCGGCCGGGATGGTCTAAAGTTCATGTGTAGGGACATGAATTTGCTTGGCAAACATCTGGCAATTTAGACAACGGTGCACATAATCTTATGCGTCAGTGATAGCTGTCGGCCAATAGAGCCCTGCTCAGTAGGCATTGCCGACCAACGTCCAGGATGCAGCATGGTTACCACAAGTGCCAGTGTGAATATTCTTCAGAAGTTCGATACCCTCTTTCTGGGTGATACATTTCTGAAAAATCATGGACCTTGCACCTTTGCGCATCAGCTCACCGTTGACCATAAGATAGGCATGGGCTCGATGGATCAGCTGTTGGGCTTCAATCTTGTCCTCCAGAACAAGTTGGTCATTCAGGTATCTAACAAAGGGCTCTCCCCAGTCAGGCTAGGGAGGCGCTGCCTGCTCGGTTGGCTCATCAGTCGGTGGTTTCTCACTACCATCATCAGATCCTTGCTGGTCGAGGTAGCTCTGCTCAACTTCCTTAGCCTTGCCACTAAGCACTGCTATGAGCTGGTCGGTAGCGGGGCTAGGCATGGGTGCTTCAGACCCTGATCAGGGATCGAAGGCTTGATAAAATCTTTGACGAATCCACCAGGAGGTACCTCGGCATGAGATGATCCGAGCTTGGATAGCTCATCAGCACCTGTGTTCTCAGCCCAAGGTATATGGATAAACTCCTTGGATAGCTCATCAGCACCTGTGTTCTTGGCCTGATGTATATGGATAAACTCCATCCCATAGAACTTATTCTCCAATTTGTGAATTTTGGCCACGTAGGTGTCCATCTTCTCATGGACAATGTCCTAGTCCTTGTTGACCTGTCAAATGACTAGAGCAAAATCTCCATATACCAAGAGCCATTTTATACCTAGCTCGACTGCAATACGGAGGCCGTGTAGAGCGGCTTCGTACTCGGCCACATTATTGGACGCCCTGAAGTGGATACGCAAAACATAGCGAAGCGTGTCCTTGGATGGAGATATGAAGTAGACACCTTCCCAGACACCATTGATGTTCAAGGAACCATCAAAGTACATCTGCCAGTGGTCGGCATATGTATCGACTGGGGTAGGTCAATGTCCAACCACTCCACAATGAAATCAACCAGAGCCTGAGATTTGACTGTCTTCCGACTGTGAAACTTAGGCATGAAAGCATAGAGTTCTAATGCGTACTTGACAATATGGCCGCTAGCATCTCTGTTGTGCAAGATGTCACCAAGTGGAGCCTCCGTGACCACCATGATCTTAAAAGCCTAGAAGTAGTGGCAGAACTTCCTTTTGGTGATCAACAAAGCATAGAGCAACTTCTAGACATGGTTGTAACGTTGCTTGGATTCATTGAGAACCTTGCTAACATAGTATAATGGGTGCTGTACACCATAGACGTGCTCGGGTTCCTTGCGCTCGACCACCATCATAGTACGGACCACATTGTTCATAGCGACTATGTACAGGAGGAGCTCCTCACCTGCTCATGGAACCGTGAGTACTGGGAGAGTCACAAGGTACTCCTCAAGCTGGTTGAAAGCCTGGTCAGCTTCTTTCGTCCACTCGAACTTCTCCTTTTCCTTGAGAAGTTTGAAAAAGGGGAGCCCTTTTTCGCCCATCCATGAGATGTAGCGGCTCAGGGCCACCATGCACCCAGTAAGTTTTTGTATGTCTTTGATGCATCATGATGGTTGTAGATCCAACATGATTTGGACCTTCTTGGGGTTGGGGCGTATGCCATCCTGACTGACCACATTGCCCAGTAGGATCCCAGAAGGAACGCCAAAGATACACTTGTTGGGATTCAATTTTCATTGACACTTGTTGAGGGCTGTAAGGGTTCATCGAAGGTTATCGACCAATGTATGTGATTCCCTGGTCTTCACCACCACATCATCCATGTATGCCTTGACAAGGTCATTGGTGATCTCATGTTTGAGGCAAGCCTGGATGGCCCACCGGTAGGTGGCTCCGGCGTTCCTAAGGCCAAACGACATGGTCGTATAGCAGAAAGCACCGAAGGGAGTGATGAAGGCGATCTTCTCCTGGTCCTCCTTCTTGACGGCTATTTGATGATAGCCCGAGTAGTAATCTAGAAAAGAGAGTAACTCACAACCTGTAGTAGAAAAGGGAGATTGAAAGCCTGTTTAGGGCAGTGTTTGTTGACATCAGTGTAATCAACGCACATTCTCCATTCATTATTGTTGATGCTCCTAATTGTCAAAAAGCATAGTTGTAGGGTTTGAACATGAAATTGTAACCATAACTATTGCCTAAAATAACATGAAACGAACCACAAAGCATAGTTGTAGGGTTTGAACTAATGAGTTTCACAAGTTTTGGTGTTCTCCATTATTTTGCAGGAATATTAAATTTTCACCACATAAAATTATCTCAAAAGATGAATTGGAGTACACCATTGCAAAGTCTCATCGTGCTGATCGAAACAGATATTTTACTTGCTATATTTGGAGTCTGGAACGAGAAGATATCAAGAAAAGAAGAATTTACATAAAATGATGATGTCACATGACACAGCCCAACACGTGGGCATTGCGATGCAGGCGCTGTCTGCCAGACAGGCGGACATGCGGGCTAGCTAGTGGACCCCATGGCAGGGCCTGTCGTCCATGGGAGCGCGGGCGACCAGGTGCTCCAACCCAGTGGCGGTATGTGGCAGGCAGGATCACGCGCGAGCGTGCACGTCTGCACGGGCGTGTGCTGGCGCTCAACCGAGCTGGCCCGCAGAGGCACGTGGCAGGCCCAGACTGGTTGTCGGGCTGGTTCATGCGGTTTGGTGCGGTCTGCACGCCTGTGGGTGAGTGGGCCAGCTAAACCCGATGGCCCAGCTGGCTGGAAGACTGTAGAATACTCCAGAAAGCAGATCAGCAGGCTGGTTTGACCGGTTCAAAGGCTGGTTCTTGTCCAATTTCTTCTGCAGCAAGCTTCGTGATGACTCTAGAAGGTTCCCCACAAGTCCCAATGTCCGTACAAGGTCGGTTTGATTTGATGGTGCACAAAACTCAATGTATGGATCCAAGGGAAGCTGTAAACGTGATGCGGATCGATGACGTGATAGTTCCTTACGCCCTACTCCACCTCGGGCTATATAAGCAGGCCAGGAGGGGCCCCCTGTCTCCATCTCCTTCTTCATTGTCTACATACACATCAAAATCTAGGGTTTCAATTAGAAGTAGAGGTCCCTCTAGTTGAGTTTCTTCTAGATCTAGTTCTAGTTCTAGTTGTCTAGTTCATCTAGTTGTAATCTAGAGAGGAGAGGAGAGAGCTGAGGAGGAGACGGACTTGTTGGATCTTCTTCAACGTTGTACTTATGCAGCATCTGGTTTGTCTTCAAGTAATCTCCAGGTTCTTCATTTATTATTTTCTGAGTATTATATTTAATTTCATTTCTTGCTTTATTTTATTTACTAGATCCTCAGTCATATTGAGTGCTCTAGTTATTGTACGTGATTAGAGTAGTAGTCAATAGTGTAGACATGATGTCTAGGCTAGTGATTACCTGAGGTTGCGCTCAACCCCACGGAGAGTTGTGGTAGCCCCAGGGGTGACAGCTCTGTTAGGCCTTTTTAGTCCACCATGTTCGGGTTGATGTTTTCGTAGAGCTTTTTGGCAACTTTCCTCTAACTACCTTTTCCCAATCTAGTTTGAGAGTCAAAACGGTACTGTTGCTCCAAAGTAAGTAAAGTAGAGTAAACCTTTAATTAGATAAACCTACTTAGGAAAACCATAAAATCCCTCTCTACCCATAATTACCCTTTCCTTAGACGTTCTTGATTCTTCTAGTACACTTCACGTTCCCCATGGAAATCGATACTCTGGAATACTCCCAGGTGAAAGCTACATCGGTATCCATGCACTTGCGGATTTTTCTATGTGCATTTAAAATACCCAATAATTATTCTTTTTGAGTACAAGAACCGGATTGACTAACCACTCTAGGTGATACACCTCTTTGATAAAGCTAGCTGTTAGAAGCTTGGCTACTTCTACCCTAATGACTTCCTTGCGGTCACGAGTGAACCATCGCATTTTCTGCTTGATCGGCTTAGCGGTCTTCGAGACATCAAGGTAGTGCTCGACCTTTTCCCTCGGAACACCTGGCATATTTGCAGGTTTCCACGCGAACATGTTGATGTGCTCTCGAAGGAACGGGATGAGCGCGCCTTCCTATTTGGGGGAAGGGTAGCCTTGATCTTTATGGTCTTCGAGGAGTCATCGGGGACGAGCTCGACCAGCTTGTTCCACTTGACCTTGTTGGAAGGGCATCGAGCAGAGCTGACCAGGACCTCGAGGTCCACCGAGGGTGCTTCCTTGACCTCCAAGCTGGTGTGCTCCCGGAAGTGCTTTAGCTCCTCGACCTCTGCCACTGCATAGGCATTGGTCTCACACTCCCGCGCCATGAAGACATTGCCACGCAGGGACAGGATGCCCTGCTTGATTGGGAGCTTGAGCACAAGGTACCCATAATGAGGAACTGCCATGAACTTGCAATTCCTTGTTGGCCAAGGATGGCATGGTAGATCCCCTCAAAATTGGCCACGATGAAGTTGATGTGGTCAATGTGGAAGTGTTGTTTTGTCCCAAACTGGACAGGAAAAGTGATCTGCCCTATGGAATATAAGGGCTTTCCTGGCATGATGCCCTAGAATGGAGAGTTGTAGGGCTTGAGGTCCTCCGACTTAGGCCAAGCTCCTTGAAGGCCGGATAAAATAGGATGTTCAAGGTGCTGCCACCATCAACGAGCACTTTCTCGAACCAGACACCATCGATCACTAGGTCAAGTACCAGTGGAAACCAACTAGCATCGGCGAGTTTGGCCCACATGTCTTTCTGGCTGAATCAGATAGGCTGCTCGGACCATGGCGGCACCCTTATGTCCATGACAAGACCATCAAACTTCTGGATAGACATGATGGCTCGCATCAGCAGCTTCTTGTCCCATGTGTTCTCTAGCCAAATCTTGACGGTAGTTAATGTCAATTATTAACTGTCAATAGACTTTTATAAATGCACAAAAATGATCACAACCTGTAGACCTAGGGGTTTGAACTAACGAATTCCACAAGTTTTGGTGAACCTATGTTTTGCAGGTGTCGAATAGGAGAAGGGCTTGAACCATCAAATAAAAGTATCCCAAATGATGAAATGGAGTGAACCATTGCATAGAGCTCATCAAGACAATTGTAACGGACATACGGTTTGCAATATTTGGAGTTCTAGATGAAGAAATATGAATTTCGCACGAACACATACAAAAGAAGATTCTAGAAGGCTCAGGAAGACACGTCACCAAGATGGAGCTCCAGAAGACTCTAGAACAGGGCGGGCGCCCTGGGCCATAGGGCGGGCGCCCTATGAGACCCACAAGTCAGCCTCTCCTTTGGGAGATGGCCTCCTACTGCCTTTGAGTTCCAATCTAAGTCATTGATTATGGTTGGTTTGATCCGACGATCGTGGTGCATCCTAGGGGCTATATAAGCAACGCCTATGGCCCTGGAAGAAACCCTAATTCATTATTCATTCATCATTGTGGAGATGTAGAGGCATCCCTTGAATGGATGATCTCTCATCTCTAGAGAATTAGGGCTAGAGTTTCCAATGTAGTGGACTAGATCTAGATGAGAGTTAGGGAGAGCAGAGTTGCGCTTTGGTTCTGGAGCAGTCTTCAGGGATTTGGTATGTCTTTGTATCTCTTCTTTACAAGACTTCTAGAAGTTGTGGAATAGACAGGACAAAAGAAGTTATTTTGACTTCTAGAAAGATTCCATAGGAAAAAGAAGAGACATTGAAGAACCCATGGTGCCTCAACATTCAACATTCACAGGAACCCAGCCATCTCACAGGTTTGTGTGTACATATATATATTTCTAACCATGTGTAGATTGGAGAAAAGATCATCGTCACAAGAATTCAACTCACATCTCAGGTGATGAATATTGAAGTTGCATTACTCACAACCATCATGTGAGTCATGGTAAGTATGATCAAGAAAGGTGAGATAGTCTTGCTCGTGGACTCTATCTAAATTTATGAGTAGTTATCTTTTAAATTCTTGCATCCTGCTGCATGTTTTCTTTTAATAATTCATGCATTCACTCCACTTAATTTGTTGTCTCACCCATTGCATGCTTACTTGAAATCATCCAAGCATCTTCTCCATTTAGTTTAAACTTTCTTATATCATTTCCAAAGCATGTTTAGTTCCTTGTATGCATCCATGTCACCTGCATCTAAAATTTATAAAGTTGAAAACTTTTGACTTTGGTTATGTTTTATTTGAAAAAAATTTGCTTTTAGTGAATTTAAAATGCTGTACTTTCTTTGTCATTCAAACTTGCGTGTGAGCTTCGCTTAGAAGCTTACAACATTTTCACCTTGTGAAAATTAGTCAAAAAATTTGCCTTGGCAAATTTTGAAATGCCGTCCCTTCTTTTTTGTTCGAAGTGGACGCGTATGCTTCGCTTAGAAGCTTACAACATTTTCACTGGTGAAACTTAGTCGAAAAATTTGCCTTAGCAAATTTTGAAATGCCGTCCCTTCTTTTTTGTTCGAAGTGGACGCGTAAGCTTCGCTTAGAAGCTTACAACATTTTTACCTTGGTGAAACTTAGTCAAAAAATTTGCCGTAGCAAATTTTGAAACACCGCCCTTCTTTTTCGTTCGAAGTAGACGCGTACACTTTTCTTAGAAGCTTACAACATTTTCACCTTGGTGAAACTTAATTGAAAATTTTGTCTTTGCAAATTTTAAAATGCCATCCCTTCTTTTTTGTTCAAAGTGGATGCGTACGCTTCTCTTAGAAGCTTAAAACATTTTCACCTTGGTGGAACTTAGTCAAAAAATTTGAATAGGACTTGTTTAAATTGGATAGGTTAGCATTTTTTAGATTTAATAAAATATTGATGCTAACTTACATTTTTGCAGGGTTTGTGCCGATGTGAGAGTATATTTTGGATATACTCTTTGGCATTTTATATTTTTAGTCAGGTAAGTTAGAGACATTTCTTTAGGGAAACTACTTTCTCATTTATACTTCATGAGATTTACACAGATACTGCCTCATTAAAAAATCACTCACCCTGCTAAGGGCTTCCCTTGAGTGGAAAAAGAGTGCGGCTCGATTACACTTTGAAATGTAAACTTGCTTGTAATAAACTTCTACTTCTATTTTTGCAGAAAAGTAAACTACTCTTGTAATCTTTCTTATGGATAATACTTGCGAAGTGCTTCTATGTTCCAGGTGTAATTGAGTTCTTCACCTTTCAGATTTGCTAGATGATACTCACCTTCCTTGTTTGTTCTTGTGATGATGAAAGGTCCTTCCCACTTCTGTTGGAGTTTTCCCACTGTGTCTTCTTTTCTTTTTCTTTTGAGCATAAAATCTCCTGGTGCTAACTCTCTTGGCTTAACTTTCTTAATGTACCACTTCTTTGTTTCAAGTTGGTACTTCTTGATATTTTCATGTGCTTCATTTCTTTCTTCTTCGAGTAAATATTTGCTTGTTGCTTGATCTTCTTCTATGATCATTTGTATGTTTGTTCTTGGTCCTTCATACTTTTTCTTCAGGAGTCATTGCTTCATCTCCGTATAGTAACTTGAATGGAGAAAAATCTGTTGGCCTTGGCTTCGAAGTGTTGTGGGATCAAATTACTCTTGGTAACTCATCTACCCATTTTCTCTTTTTTAGGTTTGTCAGGCACTTTGAAATTCCTGTGCAAATTATCCCATTTGCCCTTTCACTGCTCCATTGGACTGTGGATGTCTTACTGATACGAAGCAAAGTTTGATTCCCATTAATTGACAATATTGTCTGAAATCTTTGCAATCAAATTGAGTTCCATTATCTACTGTGATGTGTCTTGGAACTCCAAGTCTGCATATGATATTTTGCTATAGGAACTTTTCTTTGTGTGAGAAGACATGTTGGTGATTGGCTTCGCCTCAATCCATTTGGTGAAATACTCAACTGCTACCACTGCATTTTGATAGTTGCCTTGAGCTGGAGGTAACTTTCCAATTATGTCGATGCCCCATCTTGCAAGTGGCCAAGTTGGTTCAATTGGCTATAAATTTGTTCCTGGTGCATTGACTTTGCTTCCTGCCATTTGACAACTGTGACATGTCTGGATTATTTCTTTGTTGTCGTTTTGGGCGGTTGGCCAATGGAACCCTTGTCTGAAAGCTTTTCCAACTATTGATCTAGCTCCAGCGTGGCATCCACAGATTCCTTCATGTATTTCTCTCAGCAGATTTTTTCCATCTTCTCTTGAGATGCACTTTAGCAGTGGTTGGCAAATTCCTTCCTTGTATAGCTCTTTGTTGATGATTTTGTAGCTTCTAGTCTTTTGTTTCATTCTTATTTCATCAACTTTGTTTTTTGGCTCGTAAAATCCTCTTAGGAATGCTATGATTGGTGATCTCCAGTCTTCGCTTTCAATGATGTGTATTTCTTTTGGATGTTCTGCTTTTGTCTTTGTTGAGGCTTTGGTGATAGTTTGGAAGAATACTTCTGGTGATAACTCTAACTTTTGGGTAGCAACTTTTTTAATTTCATTTGCATCTATGTTATCGTTTCTTGAAATATTCTTCACTGTGAATCCAGCAAAGTGTTTCTCTTGATCGCTCAATAGTTCAAGGTACTTTGCTAGCTCTGGGTCTCTTGCCTTGTAATTTTTCTCTATGTGCCCAGCTACGACTTGAGAATCTATTTTTATTATTAACTTTTGGATTATTATTGCCTTTGCTTTGCGAAGTCCTAATAGTACTGCCTCATATTCTAGAATATTGTTTGTGCATTGGAAATCTAGTCTTGCTGCATATTTGAGCTTGACTCCAGAGGGTGAAGTTATGATTTCTCTCCGGCTCCGGTGAAGCCCCAAGCACCGTCACAATAGATTATCCATTCTGGCTGCTCCATTTCTTCTTGATTGTACTTTGAAGGTATCCAATCTACTACGAAGTCAGCCATCACTTGAGATTTGATCACTGTTCTTTTTCAAATTTGATGAAGTATTGAGACAATTCTGTTGCCTATTTTCCCAATCTTCTAGAGGATTTACAGCCTTGTAACACTTCTTTGAGTGGTTGATTTGTTGGCACTCTTATTTTGTGTGCTTGGAAGTAGTGCTTCAACTTTCTTGATGCCATAAGTACTACATATGCAATTTTCTCAATTTCTAAGTAGAAAATTTTTGATCCTGACAGGGCTTCAGATGCGAAGTATACTGGAATTTGTCTTGTTGAGTGCTCATTTTCTTCTTCTTGTATCAACACTTCACTAACTGTACTTTCATTTGCTGATACATATAGTAAATCTACCATTGAATTAGGTGTTGCTAAAGTTGTAGGGTTGGATAGATGCTTCTTTATTTCTTTGAAAGGTTCTTGTTGTGCTTGACCCCAACTAAATTTTTCCTTCTTTCCCTTTAAGGCTTAAAATATTGGTAAGCTTCACTTGGCTAATTTTGATATGAATTTGTTCAGCGAAGCCAATCTTCCTGTCAATTTTTGGATGTCTTTGATGTTTCTTGGTACTTACATGTTCAGTATTGCCTTCACCTTCTCTGGATTTGGATCGATGCCTTTTGTAGATATGATGCATCCTAGGATTTTTCCTATTTGAACTCCAAATGTATATTTTTCTAGGTTCAACTTTAGATTTGCTTTTCTAAGATTAGAAAAGGTTTCTTGTAAGTCTTTGATGTGGTCTTCTCTTTTATTGCTCTTCACTACCAAATCATCAACATATGCAAGTAAGTTTCTTGGTATTTGATCTTTGAGGATTGTGAAGGTCATTCTGATGAAAGTCGTTCCTGCGTTGCGAAGCCCCTCGGCCATTCTTTGGAAACAATAGTTCCAAATGGTGTTATGAAGCATGTGAACTCTTTATCTTCTTTTTTCATCCAAATTTGATGATAGCCTGAATAACAATCAAGGAAACTAAGCATTTCACTTCCTGCTACTTGATCTACCAAAGTGTCTATTTTTGATAGTGGAAAGTTGTCTTTTGGACATGCTTTGTTGAGATCTGTGAAATCTATACACGTTCTCTATTTTTTGTTTTTCTTCTGCACCATGATTATGTTTGCAAGCCAAGTTGTGAATTATACTTCTCTTATGACTTTTGCATCTAAAAGTCTTTGGACTTTGGCTTTTGCAGCTTGTGTTCTGTCTTCTGACAACTTTCTGAGTTTTTGCTTTTTCAGCCAGAAGTTTGGGTCGATGTTTAACTTGTGTTCTATGACATCTCTGCTTACTCCTCCAAGGTCTTGTGCGGACCAGGCGAAGATGTCCTTGTTAC
>CM041634.1:23689394-23740487 GCA_023333625.1 Bothriochloa decipiens
TACTCCTCCAAGGTCTTGTGCGGACCAGGCGAAGATGTCCTTGTTACTTTGCAGGACTTGGATTAACTTTTCTTATTTATCTTTTGATAAGTTTGTGCCAATGATAACTTATCTTTCTGGCACTATTGGATCAAGTGGTACTTTCTTTGTGTCTTCGCAGGGTTTACTTTTTTGTGTGCCTTGGCATTTTTGGTTTCAAGCTCGTCTTCTTCTTCTTCTTCTTTTCTTGTATGACATGGACATTTTTAAAAGCTGGGCTTGAATCTCTTTCTATATTTCTTGCTTTTGTTTGATCACCAAAGATAGTTATGATGCCGTTAATTGCTTGCATTTTCTTGCACAAATATGAGTAGCTTATTATTGCTTCGAAGGCATTTAAGCTTCCTCTTCCAAAGATTGCATTGTATTGGCTGTGCATTTTGACTACGTGAAATGCGATTTGCTCTGTTCTTGCATTGTTCACTGTTCCAAATGAAATTGGTAGGACAATTTTGCCGACAGAGTTTATTTTCTTGCCACTGAAGCCAACTAATGGATGTTTGGCTCTCCCCAAAGTTTTCCTATAGATTTTTATTGCATCTAGAGTTGTTGTAAATATGATATCAGCCGAGCTGCCGCCATCTACTAAAATCTTTGTGACTGCCCATACTTCAATATTTGCTTCTATTACCATTACGTCCATGTGAGGGTAATCTTTCAACTTGAGATCTTGTTCTAAAAATGTGATTGGGAGGTGAGACCATCTTGTTTCCTTGAATGGGCCTTCTACTACGATGGAGTTTACTCTTCTAAAATAATTCTTCTTTCATTTCTTGTGTCAAGCTCCATACTATTTCCTCCAAAGATTGTCATAATTCTGCCTTTGCTTAGGATAATTGCATTCCCATTGCTTGTTGATGCTTCGAGAGTGTTATTGATGTGTTGATTTTGGTGACTGCTATTTGCCACTAAGCTTTCAGGATGAAAATTTTGTTGTTTACTTTGGCCCCATTGATTTGTGGACACATTGCTAGTGGTTGGCAATTGTAGATTGGTAGAGGTGGTGGGAGCATTTGTTAAGGATAAGTTATTAGCATGTAATTTGTCCTTTGCGGAGCTAGATGGTTCACAACTTTCATTTGCGAAGTTTCCCTGTTTTCTTCTTGCATTTCTTTGATGCTTTTCTTTACTCTTGGACACATTTTTGATGTATGGCTAGCTCCTTTTCCGTATATGATGCAATACATTTCTTCGGTCTCAAAATTTTCCTTTTGAAGCCCCTTCCATGGCTTTGCTTGTTGGCTTCACTTGAATTATTGATGTTATTTATCCTCTGAAATGGTCTTCGCTCTGCATTTGTCATTGTTGTGTCTTGGAAGTTGTTGTTTGGTCTTGGCATATTTCTATCTCCATTCTCTTCTTCTATTCTTTTCCTGTAATCTTTGTTAGATTCACAATACTTTCTCATTTCTTCATATAGTTTTTCCACTGTGGTTGGTCTTTCTCTTTTGAAGTGTGAGGAAAGTTGGCCTGCCCGTAGTCCTTTAATTGCTGCTATGATGACAACTTCGTCTGGTATATTTGGTATTTGTGCTTTTACTTATACAAATTTTTTGTAGTATTGGCTCAACGGCTCTTTTGGTTGCTTCTTGATGTTGAAAAGATCATCGCTTGTGAGTTTAACTCTTTGTAGGCCTTGAAAGTCGAGTAGCAAAGTTGTGCGGAGTTGATCCTAAGATTTGATTGACCTTGGCTTTAGCGAAGAGTACCAATGTTGTGTTGGTCCTCTTACTGCCATGATGAGTGATTTTGCTAAAGTGTTTGCGTCTCTTTCGCTCGATGGGACTGCTGCTTCAAAGCTCATCAGGAATTGTCTTGGGTCCGACATGCCATTGTAGGTCATGATGATGTTGAACTTGAATCCTGCTGGCCACTTCGCTAGAAAATGTTGATTGATAGGGCGAATCTGTGTCGATTGTTGCGATTTGACCCTGATTTTCCTTGTTGCTGGTGTTTTTGCTTACTGAGTTTGGGTCTTAGATCATGACTTCTCTTTCATTGTCTATTTCATCATTGAGCTTGCTGGTGCTTCTGCTATTTATAGACCCCCTGACTTCGCCGTGACAACATATCTTATAAGCTGGACATTACGCTCCCTATACATTTAGCTAAAAAGAAAGTCGGTGAAGTGGTAAAACACACTTCTCCTTTGCCCTTTTATCTTTTTGAACAACTTTGAACTTGATCTTAGTTTCTTGGTTTAGTAGAAGTCTTCGCCAATCCTTTACATGAAGTTGCCATGTTAGCTTCGCTGGACCTCTGGAGTTTAGCGAAGTCATCATCGCTTGGCATCCTGAAACATGTGAAAACATATACGCGATGTCAAAAATAGTTGTAGCGAAGTATCCATTTCATCTTCGCTGAATGTTATGCTGTTATAAATATTTTCTGGAAAAGTTCACTTTCCACTCCAAAGTGTGGAAAGGAAGTTTTCATGACAAAGTTACTCCCCAACAACATAGGAACCTTGATCTCTTTCGCTGTCCTCTCACTTTAGCTAGTTTACTCATTTATCATAGAATTCTCCAATGTGTGCTTTCATTCGTATATCATATCAATTATCATTTACCCTTGCTCTAGTCTAGTTAGTTTACTAAGTTAGTAGATATATGATGGTGAATTATTAGATTCTTTAACCCATGCTTCCTTGTGGTAGAATATAAATAATGATACCTAGATACTCCCGGTAAAATGCTACAATGGTACATTTTGTGCGCTTATGGAATCCTTCATATTCTATTTGCACTTAATAAATACCACCACCCAACCTTGCCACCAAAGATGACAGCAACAACATTCTTCACGGGATCTTGAGTGCGTCCTCCAAAACTCTGCATTCTAGGCCTTGCCTTTGTGGGCAATGCGCGGCTTCTTATTGGTGGTGATCTTGAACTCTGCATTCACCCAACATGTGGCCCTTGCTAGGATGGCAAGGGCAGTCCTAGTTAAGGACCTTGTTGAGCTCCTCGTTGTTGTCCCACTTCTGGCCCTTCACCGCATTGACAAAGTCACATTGCGGTTGCAGTTGCGCCGACCACCATTGTAACCTTCTTCACCACGGCGCTTGAATGAGCGGTTGTCATCCTGCTGGTCAGGGTCGCGGTTGCCAGGACGACTTCCGCGGCGATCAGGGCGGTGATCGGGCCAGTGATCCTGGTCACTGTCACGGTCCCTATCATCGTCGCAGCAATGGTTGCGGTTGGAGGGGCCGACGTCGCCCTCGTTCAGCTCGTCGTCAAGGTGGACACACTTGTTGGTGATGGTGAGGAGCTCTTCCATGGTCTTCGATTGCTTGAGAAGCAACTTCTTCTGTAAATCTAGACCATGTGGTTGAACCAGACCGGCGATGAAGAGGTCAATTCCCTCTGCCAGAGTGACATCGGTCACATGATTCCATGTATCAGAGAAGCGTCAGATGTATTATCGTAGCGATTCCCTTGGTTGATGACACACCTACGCTAGGGCATATTTAGTGCTTGGCTGAATGCAAGTGGGCTTGAAGTTGTCAACAAACATCTGGCGGAGCTGATCCTAGCTATGGATGGACCCGACATGCTGGCATAGTAGCCAGAAAGCAGCAACATTGCTCAGAACCACCGGGAGGTAGTTGGCCATAACGTACTCATTGCCACTAGCTGCTCGGGCAGCCACCTCATACAACATGATCTAGTGCTCGAGATTGTCTTTGCGGTCGTACCTCTTGACGTCATCGATCCAGAAGTTCATTGGACAGATTACGGCCTTGAGACATTTTGATTACGGCCTTGAGACATTTTGAGAATGGCGCTGGTCCGCTCATGTGCCGGCGAGCGTGGTAGCATTCATCGAGGTGGTCATGGAGGTTGGAGCCTCCTCGACGCTGCTCGACTTCCTGCTCGGCACGGCGGTTATCATTGCATCGCCGGTTGCCACGCTGGCGATTGCCATGCTGGCGGTTGTCCCGTGGGGCATCATCTTAGGACTCCTCATGCGAGTCATCCCGCTGGTTGTCGTTAGCGTTGGGCCAGCGAGGATGCTCAGGGAAAGGGTTGTGTCCTCCCTGATTGGATGAGATGTCGATGCCACTTTCCATAGGTAGACGGTGACGGCAATGATGACGGCTGCAATTGTGTCGAGATCGTCGTGACCGATACGACGTGGCCAAAGACCCTACCAAATGAAGCCGGTTGACCTGCTCTTCGGCGGTGATCAAGAAATCATGAATCGCATCGACCCAAGGTGTGTTTGGGGAAGAATGTTGAGCCAATCCATGGCCACGGCAATGTTGGCTGTGGGGGTCTCATGGACGGGTTGATTCCAGACCATGTCGAACTCGCCATGGAGGTTTCGGTGGAGGCGGTGTGGCCTTGGACCATTTGCCCCGTCATTGCCACCGTTCATGGCGCCATTACCACCGTTGTTAGCAGCATCTACTGGCTATTGTTTTGCGAGTCACCATCATGCTCGATCGTGATTGCGCCCTTCTCTCTCTTGCTTTGCCTACTCCATTTTGTTCGGAGCTAGCAATTCATCGATGCTGACCATGAACACTGCACCATTGAACCCAGGAGGGTACTTAGGGAAATCCAGCGCCATATCTATAGCCTGGGGCTGGTGTATCGATGTTGTTGGGATCTCTTCCTCGACGTGCTCCTGACCCCAGACCATGGGACTCTCTTTGCTAGAGAGGAGATACTCGGTATAGTTGAATGAGATGGAGGGAGATCTATTGAGCTTTGCGAGCAGATCAGACATGGTGCTGCTTTCTGGAGCAGTGCCTTTGGATGTAGGGTTGAGATCCTTCAGGACTGCCATGTTGACCGTAGGCCTTGAATCTTTAGGAACCAAAACCCTAGATGGATCTAGGTCCAAAAGATGATCATCACGTCGTACGAGGGCAATCTACAGGTTCCTCACATAGGATACGGCTACGTTGTCCAACCCGTGTGGGAAGACAGCTCGACTGCCTATAGCAGGAGCATTGGGATTTGCAGGCGCTAGACCAGCAGGTTGCATCTGCTGGGCCCAGTGCTGTTGTCTCAGTTGTGCTCAGAATTCCCTCTAGTTCAGATCTGGACGGTTCGGCCGATCAGCGTGGTTCGATGAGCTACACTGACGCTGGTGTATGTCGATGAACTCATCCAACCTGACCAGGGGCAGAGCACGTGCAGCAGCCAGATATGGATCTGGTCGGTGCTGACGGTGGACCTGGTTGATAGGCCCTTGCCTTTGCTGTTGGTTAGGAGGTACACCTCCTCGGCGGACGGGAGGCGGTGCTTGGACCGCGGCCGGATTAGGACCCTAGCGACACAGGTGGCCTTCTTGGCTTGGCCGGCCTTGCCGACATGGTTGATAGTGGTTGGGGCTGCCCTGATGACGAACAGGGGGCGGTGCTCAAGCCATAGACAGATTTGGATCTTCACGACCCGAGCGGTTGGAACGGTTCACATGCCCACACCGACGTGGAGGGACAGGGGTGAAATCTAGGTATTCCTCGCGAAGCTGTGCAGGAGTGGACTCCACATACTCTAGGATCTCGACCAGACCTGCCCTGTGCTGATCGATCATGTTGATCAGATCAGAGTTGTCGATGTGCCTCCTCTGCTAACGAGGAAGCCGCCAGTTCGCCGCTGGCGTGGCCACTATCTTCGCGACTATCATGGGTGGTGCAGATGACCCCTGGAGTGGACCCAAGATCGGAGTTGTCGGTGAAGTGGTTGGCGCTGCCGGTGCTAGGACCGACTTCGATGCTCGAGTGAATGCGACGGATGTCGTCACACCAGAGGTCCAGTTCAACGCCCTGATGGTGAAGGTGAGGCCCGCCTCGAAATCCATGGAAGCACGGAAGGGAACCATCTAGCTCACCTTGAGATTGAATCGCACACCCCCTACCTGGCGCGCTATTATCGATGAAACCTCCTCGGCAGTCTACCACGGGATACCCCGAGGTAGTAGATTTGTGATGAGAGCGCGCTAAGACCTATGAACTAGATGTAAGACGTAAGACAAACAACCAAGACAAACAAGGGTTTATCCAGGTTCAGGCCACTCAAAAGCGTAATACCCTACGTCCTGCGTCTCTGCTTCATGCTGTATTGATGGGTACCAAAGTACAACGACTAGATGTCAGATGGAATGAGATGCGTTCTTTGGGGGTCATTGCCCGCATTATATAGTGGGGTGCAAGGTTACATATGTAGGGTTTCCTGGTGGTTGGTTATATTGCTCCGTATCTTGGAGATTATGAATAGATCTAACCGACTAGGACTCCTTGCACGCAAATTAGCCTTTAGGACCCGCGCGGCCCACCGACCAGGGCGGTAGCGGACCACGAGCTTCGTCTTGTCATTCAGCCCATCGACCAAGGTGGTGATGGACCGACCTTCATCTTATGGTCTGGGCCGTCTAGTCTAAGCAGCCCAAAGTCTACCTATGAGGGTATAGGGGTTTATACCTCCCACAGTCAACACAATCACTATTAGAGATATGACCTACCATGATGAACTATTTTTGTTACGGTAGGTGCGAAATTCATCACTAGTTTAGTGCCATGATGAATCTGTGACCAAAACCCCACCGTAGCGGAACTCGCATCACACTTATGTAGTTATGATGATTCTAAAAAAGCATCACGGAAGAGTGTTTCCTATGACCAAATGGTGACCATCATAGTGTTCTTTCTGTGTGCCTACAAGACGGCTACGTATGCGTACATGATAGCTCAGACGGCCGTTAGGCACCTTGGTGGCCTTTAGGCTGACATGGCGTGCTCTACTTCTTCCACATTTCAGGTTCTCATAGGACCACGTGTTAGGTCCTTGTTCAGCCACATTTCACTTTCTTATTGGCATAGGTTTCGTGTTGCTATTTGCCCACATGTCTGTGCTTCACTGGACCATCTATTGATTTTTTTATTTGTCCACGTGGTCGTTTGACATTTGACCAGTTGTCACTTTTGTGTCAGTTCATGTTCAGCTTACTGATTGGGACATGTGGCCAGACTATTTCCCTCCACACGTCAGGTATTCAGGAGCCCACACATTGAGGCCTGGTCATTATACGTGTAGACCACCAGTTTGGCCATGTGTCAAGCTTTTATTTAACCATGTTTGGTGCCCCAGTTCATCCACAGAGGAAATTCAGTTCATCACCAAAGTAATTCCAAAACATCATATAAACCATTTTGAAAACATCACATAAACCAATTAACATCATAGATGAACGTCACAAAACCAATTAACATCACATGTTAGCTGCAAGCCACTGCCAGTGTTTCAACAGACATTCCAGACATCAAACCGGAACACACTGGCTCACAAGTACACACATCAAACCACAAATGTTTACGACATCAAGGCCACTGAAGTAGAAGACCTATAGTTAATTACCAAAAGATTTGGATGCCAACAATTCATCACAAAACTTCTTCTGCTCTTCATGCAATCTCATGTATTCCTCAAACTCCATCTCAGTCTTCTCTGCTTTCGTCTTTAGTTCATCCAAATGCTCAACAAGGCCACCACAACTTACCTGTTCCTCAAAAAACTGTTGTCAAAGGACCCTCTTCGCCAATGTCTCCGTCATGGTGGACCCTACCCGGATACCAGCATTCTTCAGAAAAGGGATGTTGCGGATGTGTGCCTGTGACTCATTCTTGCCTTAAGAGTGACAGATGACCTTGAAACAACATCAGCACTAGCAATTGTTTCCTGCCCTTGACCAACACGGGCTGCTAGCAGGCTTTCCATAGCTACCTGTGAATATTCATATATTGAACATTAGGTTATAGATAGTGCTAGAGGACTTCAATTGAAAACACCAGACATTGATTCATAACTAATGCATAGGTCTTCCTCAGCATTCTGCTGATAGAGAATACATAAGCATAATGCATTTGTAGAGATCAGCCTAGATCCAACACAGATTTCATAATCACAATGTAGAGGTACCATATAGATTGGGATACACTTGCAAATTTCAAGGAAAGAAAATCAAGGTGCTTACAACAGCTTCTCTTGCAGCATCGCTAAGGCCTTTCCTCTTACTGGTATGGAATCGCTTGAAGACTTCCACAACATTAACATCTCCATCAGGTCCACCAAGTTGTTCATCGAGTCCTGGATCATCAGACTGTTCATCTACTCCCTGGTGTCGTCGCGCGGCCTTCCTCTTGTTCTCAATTTGTTCACTTTGCATGTGAGTTTTAGTTTATATTTACACAAAGTACCGATACAATACAATAACCATCTCTTACTAGTTCGTGGAGGCCGACAATATAGGATCGAGACCCTGTAGTCTGGTGGTACTTCAATTCTGCACGGTTTTACTTGTTCTTTATAGATACTTCTTATAACGACATTTGTGTTAGACCACAGCAGATGTAGACAATAGGAAGACTAGACAGGAAATCACTGAGTTCACACACCTGTAGGGACATTATTGAAGTACAATTTCTTCAACCTGTAGCGTTCATGCCTCACAGCACACCGAAACACACTCCAGCAAGATTCTCTTGTTGGTAGGTGGTGCCGGTCGAAGGCCAGATTTTTCTGCATCAGTGTGAAAGAAGATTAAATTAGTAACTGAGTTGCTCATGGCATTGTGCAATGTAAAGAAGGGATACGATACATACAAATAGCATATTCCAAAACTTATCAAAATGGACCTTGCCACCAGGTGCCCTGTAATGCTTGAAATGCGTCAAAACTGGTATGCAAGACCCAACTACTACACTGGCCTCTGAGGCAAACTTGGTGGCTTATAGTGGATCCTGCGGCCATCTTTTTCCCTCAGCTATAAAGATGCGCATCCTCATTCCTCCATATTTTCTGCTCAGTCTTTTCAATGTAATTCCCATAGTTCTCTCCCTCTTGTTCCTCATTCCATGCGGTTCTTCTACACCATTTTTATATATTCAGATTATTACAAAAGCAACATGGATATTAAATAACTAGTGCACAATTTGTTTATAGACAGTTATAAGTTAATGGCAACTGTGCACATTTTCATTATTGCTCTGTGGGTTGGGGTTGACTGGAGCTTGCTCAGAAGGACCCTCTCCGGCATGGGTATCGTCATCTAGCATAAATTTGATTTCATATTATTACAAAAGTAATATAAATATCAAAATATATGGCAAATCGATTGAGAGACATTTGTAACTTAATACCAACCTCCAACTTCTCCTCCATGGTCGGTTGCTGCTGCTGATCTAAAATAGTGTCCACCTCCGTCGGATACATCCAGCAATTTTTATTTACTGAACCGAGTAAGAACACCAATCAACTTTGGTGCTGTTGGCATAACTTGCTTCGTACAACTTCGCCCTCTTTTCCTTCCTGGACCCTGACACTGAAATTGGTGAAACAAACGAAAGCAGCAAGCATGTACAAAATAAATTGCTATTGAAATAGTGGAGCATTGTATTGCACCCACCCACCCCTGATAACAAAATACAAGACATAACAATCAACTTAACTACAAAAGGTTCTGGCTCAGCTTCTAATTCCGAATCCATTTCATCTAATTCAGGACCTCCATCAACTAACTCCCTTGGATCAGGGATGTATTCCAAATCTTCACCATGTCTACTCTTTGTGCTTGACATCTCTTCATTTGGAGGAATCAAAGGTTTTGGGCCCACATTTATTCCTAATAATTCTTGCATCTTTAAAATATTCTTCGCGATGTTTTCATTCCGTGCTCGTTCATAAGGATTTAGCTCCTCTTCATCTAGATTACAAAGGCACTTATATTAAACTAAAGACTAATGATTATATCAAATGCCAACACAGCAGAGCAGGGGTGTACAAATAAGCGTCAAACTACAGCTTATGCGGAGATCATTGATCCAATAAAAAGGCAAGTGCAGCTACAATAATCTCAGGTTCAACGACCTCAATGCAGTACACATCATAAAAAGGGATCTTGGTACCTGTTCCTCTTTGACTGGCTAGTGTTCGCTATCGGCCCCGAGGTCTCATCATCGCCGCGGAGCTGGTGCGGCAGGCATTGACGATGGGTACCGGATCTGGATCCGGCTAGGGTTCGGTTGGATGGCGACGGGTGCCGAGGCCGGGGATCCGGATCTAGAGTCAAGCTGCTGCGGTAATGGCTCCTAGCGCTCGAGCGAGGTGGGCACTGCAGCGGGCGGCACTGCTTGAAAGTTTGAAAGTGGAGAGGGAGGCAGGATCGGGAAGAGAAACTGGTGCTACTGCGAGAATGGGAGATGGGGGCGGAGAAAGCCCGTCCTTACACTTTTATGTGGCCAGCACAATACCATAAGTGCCATTGTCTTAGGTGAACATATTTTGAGCGTGAAAGGGCAAAACAGACACATCAACGTGTTGGCGGGCGCGGAGCGAAAATTTTACACAAATTCAAACCTTCGGGTGGGAAAACCGCCCCATATGCTCTCAAGCAGAGACCGCCACATATTCCATATGTTTTTAATAGAAAATGTTTACTACGACGAGACAGCCCCCGTCTCCGTAAATACAACACGCCGGACGGCACGTTGGTAGCCAGTGACGTCCGTAAATACATTCCTGGACCTTGCAAACGACACAAAGTTAGCAAAGTTCAGTGCTAGGCCTCGCAAAAGAGAGTAAATTTTATATTCAAGATCTGACATATCTAATTTGTTGCTCTGACATATCTATTTTTTTAAGCATACCAGACCATACAAAATTATAGCTGAAAACATTATATCTTTTTCAGTTATTTTTCCATTTACCATCATAATATGTGCACACCGTTTAGCAGCCATGTTAATGAAGTCCTGAAATGTCATTGAAAAGGTTTGGGATTCCTTAACTATATAATGTAGCACAATAGCATTGAACGAGATAATTATAGCAGATCATGAAGTAATTTATATTAGCAATGCTTCTTTATTCCACTGAAAACAGTGAGGAAAGGTAGCAAATCAAGGATCAATCTGAAACGTAATGCACTCGGCTTTATAACGGCATGACCTTTTATTGAAAATGGACGAGGGTATACATACAGTGTGTTTGTATAAGAAAAAAAAATCTTGGTCATAGTTCAAACATGATTCACAGCTTTCACCCAGCATGTTCACACATTCATGAGAAAGCATATTCATACCAGTCAGCACTCAGCAATATTGAACTCCAAACATTGAACAAAACTGTAACTCACGAAATAAGGGAACTTAGCGATATTGAACTCCGAATATTGAAGAAAGCTGTAGCTCGCGAAATAAGGAAACAAGGCTCTTGCCCAGCTCCAGTGACAACCTTGGTTTCCTTCTTGGCAATCCACATTTCAGTACTACAAAAGGTACAATTCATGAGTGTTTTCAATTAGCGAATCACATGTAGGAAACATGGTATCTATCTGAACTGTAAGTACAGCAGCAGTGTGTGGCACTATATAGCAGCTGTTTCATTCCGAGTTCATATCTATAGGCATGTGTGATTCATGGTAAAGGCAATTGATTTTTTAAATCAAAGCATGCAGATTTAACTCTAAAGATTTTATTCCACCACTGGAGAATCTTCCACCGTCATCTTATATTTGAAAAGGTAGAACCTGGATGTATGTTTATCCTAAAGACCAAATGGAATTGATAGGGCAACCAGCCAATTAGCTTCAGCACAGTAAAAAAATTTAGCATTGTTGACACCGTTTTTTGACACGTGTCAATATAGGCCAAAAACTGTGCCGATCGGCAAGGGAGTGGTTGTGCTTTTAAAGCTTACTTTGCTTTGAAGTATGGCTAACAGATGGTTGCCGATGAAGGTTAATATGATCTTGCCGATGAGAGCAGAAGGGTGTTGCCGATGAAGGGAGAGGCATGGTTGCCGATGAAAAACAGAGCTGAAAAACGTGGAAAGCAGAGCTGAATCATTATCGATGGGTTTTGCCGATGGAATCTACAGAGATGAGGAGCGTGCCGATAGAGGTTTCATCGTAAGCAATGGATAAGGAAACTGGCAATATTTATGCCAATATTTTAATAAGTTTACTTTTGAGTCCGACCTTGGTATGAGTCATTATTTTTTATTCCTTAGAGATAAGACTTGTTTAGGTAATACTTTGTCGTGTCTGTTTAGGACTCATAGTACCAGGGTATAAATATGTACCAAGAGGCAATGTAGAAAAGAAAAAATCAATCAAATACAATAAATCTATTACCTTTATTTACTTTTCAAGCAATCTACTTTTCGATGACTTCGTCACCAATACCTTTTCCTTTTCAACGAGTTCTTTCAAGAATCGACGGGCTGCATCAACTTGATCTCCGGCGACCTTGCAGGTTCCGCGTCTATCGAGCATGATTCAGGCTTTGATGTCTGGGCGTATCGCTGTCGTCTCGTCTGATCTGTTCAACAGTTATCGAATACCTTCTGAGCTTTGACGTCCGGACGTATCGCTGTCGTCTCGTTCGGGTTTTATTCAAATTTATCATCCTTGTCGATTAATAGGTCAAATCAACTGGCACGCCTTGATATCGAACTTAGGTATTAGCCCGGTATATTTGCAGATCCAACGCCTTTTTGCATCAACACATCTTTTGGCACGCCCGGTGGGACCAAGTCAACAGATTTATCATGAAGAATACTACTGATATCACTCCAGAAAACATCATCGAGATATCAGAATCAGATCTCAAGGAGGATCAGAGGCAAGCCATGGAGAAAGCTACGGAGGATTACTGGCAGCTCTGCTTGAAGTCTTTCAGCATGAATAGGGGAGGCGAAGTCATCCAGAAGCAAGATCTGCCGTTGCCTCGGCAGGTAACTTTTGACTCCAACCATGGTAAATTACAGGAGATGGTTAATTCTGCATTAAATCAAGCTTTGATCAACCACTCCACCGTGCTGTCCAATACTGTTTACAATGCTGTTGTACAAACATTAAGAGAAGGACAAGCACCAGGGTATGTCGGGCCGGCATATCATCAGCCGGGATCGGCATCTGTCAGTACTCCATCGGCAACTCCAGCCGTTGAGAGTATGGAAGCGCCTACTCTAGCTATATCAGGACCATCCATCATTGAAGCCACGCCGATAGGATCAGATCTAACGTCTCAGGAGAGGCCCAGTACTCAGTTGAGCACAGATCTATCGGCATCGGCAATGTGCTACTAATTGGTGGGGATACGGTATGCCTCCAGGTCCATCTACTGCCAACTCTGGACTGCCTCAAGTGCATGATGTAGCAGGGAAGGGTCCAATGACATCGGCTACTCCAATTCGGCCGGTGGCTCAAGCGCCGCATTATTCTACTGTACCTCCTGCTATACAGCCATTGTCAATGGGATTCTACGCACCTCCGCAACAGATATCTTATGCGAATCCATTGACTAATCCTCCACCAGTTCAACAGGGAGCTTCCATTGCAGAGCAGCCCATAGTACCATTCATATCTCAGTCTGGATTACCTGCAATTCAGGGCAATTATGCTGGCTATCATCCATCTATACAAGAGCATCAATTGTCTGCAAGCTATCAGCCATCGGCAAGCCAGCTGCCGATGAGTTACAATCTCAATTGGTCAGGGCAAGCGCCAATTCAGCAATCTACTATTCAGCCAAGCTACCAAGCAATGGGGACTCAACGGTATAGTCCACAGACAACTTTCCAGGAACAAGCATCGGCAAAACAGCCGATGAACTTTACTCCGCAGATTGGTGCCGTGAATATGCCGATTTATCCAAGCCAAGTGCCACAGGGGTATGTAGAAGCATATCAGCCAACGCCTCCAGTAGAGATCCAGCCAGTGCATCGGCAAGATCAGGATGCACTCTTGACCGATAAGATTGCAGAACTGATGAAAGAACAATTTGGGATTCAGCCAAGATCGATACTTACTCTTATCGGACTCCATACCCTTCATCTTATGATTCAATTCCTTTCCCGAATCGATACAAGGTGCCAGATTTCACTAAGTTTTCTGGGCAAGATGATACGTCAACAATGGAGCACATCAACCGATTCATTATCTAGTGCGGGGAAGCAGCGAACAGGGATGAGCTGAGGATCCGTTTATTCTCGTCCTCTTTGTCTGGATCAGCATTCGCGTGGTTTATATCATTGCCACCGAACTCTATTCTTACTTGGACCAATCTAGAAAGACAATTTCATAAGTACTTCTTTGCTGGTGTCCATGAAAATAAGCTTACCGATTTAATGAAATTAAGACAGCAAAGCGACGAATCGGTAGAGAGTTTTGTGCAAAGGGTACGAGACATGAAGAACAAGTGCTACAGCCTAGTGCTTGATGACTGCCAGTTAGCTGGTTTGGCTTTCCAGGGTTTGTTGCCGCATCTTAGGGACAAATACAATGCTCAGGAGTTTGAAAGCTTAAGTCATATTGTGCAGAGGATCTCTGATCAAAGTGCTCAAGCTCTAGAACATAGAAAGAGCTGGAACAAGAAGGTGCCCTTTGTAGAGGCAGAGGAATCAGATTCAGATGAAGAACCAACTATCGGCCTGGCTGAGTGGGTAAAAGGTAAAAAACCTTTATCTTGTCCTTTTGGTTAGAAAGAGCCAGAGAAATTCACGTTTGATGTCACAAAGGCCGATAGAATATTTGATCTGCTACTTCAAGAGGGCCAAATCAAGCTATCACCCAATCATGTGATTCCATCGGCAGATGAGCTGAAGAAGATAAGGTACAGTAAATTTCATAATGCAACTTCGCACAGTACCAATGACTGCAAGGTTTTCAGACAGCAGTTGCAATCGACAATTGAATCTGGGAGGATCAAGTTTGACAACTCTAAAGCTCAGAGGCCGATGAAGATTGATCAACATCCTTTCCCAGCAAACATAGTGGAGGCTGTAAACAAGACCATAGTGTTGACATCGGTAAGCGCTAAGAGGAGAGCATCGGTGGATCCTAGAAATCAAGCAACTACCGATGACTTGAAGGGGAAAAAGATAGTTGAAGAAAGCAGTAGTTCAAGAAGGCCTCCTAGACCAGCTCCGTACAGAATTCCAAGTAACTGCTATCGGCATCGGCAAGAGGAGTTGCGTTGGAAAGCATGGCATCGGCACAAAGACCATTGGAGATGCCCCTTCTTCATCTATTGTTGGGAAGAAGGTATTAAATTGCCTACTGTTGATAGTTGCCTCGAGTGTAATGGTTATGATCGAACCGATCGGGCAAAAAGAAGGCCGCGCTATGGTGATTGGAGCAAATACATTGGTAAGCCGATCAGAGAAGGGGCATCGGTACATGATCGGCTGGGGGGCAGAACCAGTGTGCATGAAAGATTGGGTAGGCATGCTGACTGTTTGCTGATGAATCAAGAGGAGCTCGAGGAGATGACCAATGCAGGAGTCCCTGATGAAACAGTACTCTACAGGGATCCCAATACAAATTGCCCAGGTTCAAGTGCAAAAATTTATCAACCCGTCTGGAAGACGAAGCTTCCTTAATGGTGCCCTAAAGGTCTAACGAGGACTCAAAAGAGGAAGTTGCAACGTGAGCACAAAGAGAAAAGTTCCTGTGGAGCAAAAACTCAAGTATGACGGCTGAAGCGCAAAAGTGAAGGTCCATTCGCAGACATCAACATGGTTTTCCTATTGCCGATGAGATTCTTAGCACTTGCCAATAAAAAAATATATATATAGATAAAGTGCTTGTTCAAAAAGAATGTATCGGCACTACGTTAATGTGAAGTTTTACAAATTACCGATGAAAAGGGAGATTTACAAGTTCAACAATGAATGGATAGTTGATATCGCACGCAGGCGAATTTGGTCAGCTTCCTCCAGTATCTTTGCATCTTCATCGGCATTGCCTTCAACTGGCTTGATCTTCTTCTTGAGCGCCAGCGTCTTGAGGACTTGGTTGTCCCTTTTTTGCTGAAGAGTCTTGACAGCTTCGGGCATTTGGGCCTTCTCATGATTTGCTGCGTCCAAGGCTCCTTCATTCTGTCTCAGCTCCGCTAGCAGGGCTTCTCTTCTTGCCGATAGTTGAGCAATCTTGTCCTCCAGATCTGCACAAGAGGCTTCTAGCTTACCGATGTCTTTGTGCTTCTCATCGGCAAGTTGCTTATGCTTCATCATGTCCTCCTAGAGTTTTGCCTGAGTGGCTCTATCGGCAATCCGCTGGGCAGCCCTCTGATACTGCAACTGCCGACTCTCCAGATGTGCAGCTTGGAAGAGTGCTTCCTCAACATCGGCAAGAATATGACCTCGAATTCCTTTAAAAGTTGCTCTTGCAGAATCAGAATCCTGGATCAGTAAAGAGGTCTCCTGTTGCAGCAAGAATAATAGCGTCTCCAGCTTTGACTTGGTTTCAGGTGATAGAACTCCAAGGGCTGGAGCAGAGCTTTCTTCAGAATCTTCATCATCGGAAACAATCCCACTGATAGAGAAGAAAAATAGACTATCGAGGGAATCTTGCTCCTAAAAAGGAAAAGGTGATGTCAGCAGAAGAACCCAAAGTGTTAAAGGTTATCTAAGGGAGTTAACTTACTTGTTTCAAGGCAATCTCTCGCCTTTGGCTCGAAGAAGCAACCTCAGGTACAATTGCCGATGATGTTTCTTGTGTTGGTACCTCGATTGGTTGCTGCTGCAACACCGGTGCCGATGAAGATCCTTGTATGGGTACAATGGCCGATGGAAGAGCAGTTGCCGATGGAAAAGTCTGCACAGATATGTCAGGCGATGTCGGGCGAGGTGAGGACGCCGATGGAGATGGTGTAAGTCTTGCCCGCTTGGATTGTGATTCTTCATCTGATGAAGCCTTACGCTTGTGCTGTAAGATATCGGCATCGGATGGCTAGGGGGCATCGGCAATGGATGGCCGAGGAATCGGTACACTTGGGACGGTTGCCGATGCAATTACTTGGTGCTGCAAGAGAGACAGATGAGTAAAAATGCTAATCCAATAATTAAGGTTTGAATAAAGAATACCTCTAGAGAATCATCAAGGACAACAAGGTGGGGCGACGAAAGTGCTGCAGGTGGAGACGAAGGGTGAATTACCGATGAAGATTCTAGTGGTGTAGAGCTCGCGCCCTGAAATGTGAAGTCGGTAAATCACAGCAATCGGCATCTGCAAAAGAAAGTGAGGTGGTTACCTGAGATGTCTGTGCCAAAAATGTGACTGATTTGGTGCTCTTCTTGGTACGACCACGGCCCACTATAGCATCTAGCGAGGGAGCTTTATGGCCGATGATGGATACCGGGGAGATCGGTTGCAACCGTATGACTTTTCCGCTCTTACTTAATGTTGGAACTGGGTCATCAACCTGTTAAAAAGGGGTTAGTTGCCAATGAATCAAAGGGAAGTTAAAAGAAGTGCAGAGAGTCCCTTACCGCATCGGCAGGGATGGCGTGATCGGGATCAATGAGGTTCCAGTAAAAATGAGGAGATGCAAAGAATAGCTGCTCTTTCCATTCTTGCCACCATAATTTGAAAGATTCGGTGATGAAGGAAGCCGATACCCAATTGGTCAAATCAACATCAGATGTATCGGCATCGGGAAGGAGAGTAACAATCTTGTGCCAATCCACACGGTTCGCAATAGTCTCTCTCGGTTTAATCACATCGGCAAAACAGAGGTTGATGGGCAGTTGTCCAAAACCTAGTTGTCTTGCTGCTACCGATGGATAATAGAACTCGTATGTGGGATTAATGTTCTTCCCGCTTCCAAATATGTTGACCGGGATGGCACGACGGGTGATTATTGCACTAAGAATGTCGGCATCCTGGTTCAAAGCCTCATCGGTAAGGATAAAGGAAAGAGGGAATCTTGCTGCTTCATCAACATACGGGACCCAGGCCCGAAGCTCAGAAGGGATGCCGATGTAGAATCTGTGGAAGAGATTGCCGATCTGGACTCTATTTGCCTCTGCCCCTGGTAATACTGCCAGTGCTTCTCCAAAGTTGATAGGGGGGCGCGTTGCCGATTCTTCTTCCCCGAGTTGATAATCTTCAGGAAGACTTCGAGGGAATTGCTGGGCGAACAGATCAATGTGAAAATACTTGTGCATATGGGCGTTCAACCACATATTGATGAACCACCAAGGGCCCCCCAGATTGCCGATGGATTTGCCTTGCAGCAGCCTTTGTGACACTTGGTGAAGGAGATGGTAGACTGAGCCAAGAAGGTATCGGCCCAGTGGGAGTCTGACGCCACTAGCCAACAGCTCTGCTGTAGGAAGGTGCATGTTGGTCGGTCCAACTGTTCTGCCGCAGAAAATAAATTTCTCAAGCCACATATTCAAAAAAGCTGAATGCTCCCTATGACTGACTGAACCAGATTTCTTATACTCGCTGATATAACCAGTCCAGCCACCAATGTTCCTGGTAGTCAGCCGATGCTCAGGTTTTCGCTGGAACAGTGAGTTGTCATCGGCAGATGAGATGTCCAAGCCAGTGAGCATGTACACATCGGCAAGGGTTGGAGAAGCTGGCCCATGTTTGAAGATGAAGGCATTCAGGGTATCAGACCAGAAATAGGAGGCGGCAATTAACAATGACTCATTCCTCTCCATATCGGCAATAGATATTCTGATGCACTGTTCTAATTTGCGTTCCACCCATTATAGCTCCATTGGTCTGGCAACCCTCAAATACCAATCTTTCCATCCCTTGGTGGTTTTTGGCAAGGATCGGAAGGTATCAGTCCAGAATCCCAAGTCAAAATTCTGAGCTCTAAAGGGGATTCGATTGGTTTCTGCGTTTATGATGTCGGTTGGGTCTGGATTTCCCATTGGGCCTAGGCAGATAAAGTGATTCTGATGCATTGGAATGAGAAGATTATTGCAAAGTTCCTGAGATTAAAGATTGGGAATAAGGAAGAGTCATGAACTGCGTGGAGAAGGAGAAACAAAATGTCAGAGGACGGGTAAAAGAAGAAGACTAACCTTGGGGACGTCGAAGCGAATAGCCATAGCCGCAACAAAGATGGAGAAAACAAAGAATGCTAATGGAGGCTAAGAATCACCGTCAAGAGTGCTGCCGATCAAGATCGTTAAAGGATCGCCTGTTGATGTCGCCGCTGGAGAGAGAAAAACTAGGGTTTGAATCGTAGATAAAAAATGGCCGCGGCGGAGAAAGCATTATATGGGCCTGTTGGTACAGGATTCACTACCGCGCGCGCAACTCTTGAGGAGAAGTTCAAGCGGTTTGGGCAATTATGACCTGGAGGAAATTTCGGCGCATAAAGTATTTTATACTCCGAAATTGGGGGGCATGTGTTGACACCGTTTTTTGACACGTGTCAATATAGGCCGAAAACTGTGCCGATCGGCAAGGGAGTGGTTGTGCTTTTAAAGCTTACTTTGCTTTGAAGTATAGCTAACAGATGGTTGCCGATGAAGGTTAATATAATCTTGCCGATGAGAGCAGAAGGCTGTTGCCGATGAAGGAAGAGGCATGGTTGCCGATGGAAAACAGAGCTGAAGAACGTGGAAAGCAGAGATGAATCATTATCGATGGGTTTTGCCGATGGAATCTACAGAGATGAGGAGCGTGCCGATAGAGGTTTCATCGTAAGCAATGGATAAGGAAACTGACAATATTTATGCTAATATTTTAATAAGTTTACTTTTGAGTCCGACCTTAGTACGAGTCATTATTTTTTATTCCTTAGGGATAAGACTTGTTTAGGTAATACTTTGTCGTATCTGTTTAGGACTCATAGTACCAGGGTATAAATATGTACCAAGAGGCAATGTAGAAAAAAAAATTAATCAAATACAACAAATCTATTACCTTTATTTACTTTTCAAGCAATCTACTTTTCGACAACTTCGTCACCGGTACCTTTTCCTTTTCAACGAGTTCTTTCAAGAATCGACGGGCTGCATCAACTTGATCTCCGGCGACCTTGCAGGTTCCGCGTCTACCGAGCATGATTCAGGCTTTGACGTCTGGGCGTATCGCTGTCGTCTCGTCTGATCTGTTCAACAGTTATCGAATACCTTCTGAGCTTTGACGTCTGGGCGTATCGCTGTCGTCTCGTTCGGGTTTTATTCAAATTTATCATCCTTGTCGATTAACAGGTCAAATCGACTGGCACGCCTTGATATCGAACTTGGGTATTAGCCCGGTGTGTTTGCAGATCCAACGTCTTTTTGCATCAACAAGCATGCAGGTGCAATATATTGCTTCCATGTATATTGGCATGACTAATTTCATTTGGGGAAAAATAATCGCATCATGCACATGATTGATTAGACTTAGGAACTGGACCATGCCAAACAATCTTGTTTACCTTATGAAAACAATACTTGGAAGAAGATAGAAAAGCTGTCCCATGGCTTGGTATTGTAAGACGGTTTCCAGCATATCAACAGCTCGAAGATATCTCCAAATAAGTATTCCCGACTAATTTAGTTAGAGTTCAGATTTGGAAAAGCAAACACCTTTGTTGGAGTAACTTGCAAGTACCCTTGTAGGAAAAATGCAGGTTATAAAATTGATAGTCTGTAGTGAGGACATCACATATGGTGAGCACATGGGATGCAGAATCTTTCACATCTTGCTGGAGAAAAAAAACCAGAGTCACAAATCACAAATCATAGAACTGAAATCCATGTACATGCAAGACTGGAGAAATTAGAACCCTATTTGCCTGTCATAGCAGCATGCATATGCAGGAAGAAGAAATTGGTGTGTTACCATATTAGATGAAGCATCTGTCATAAAAACAAGGTGTCTATTTGGACTGTAAGTACAGCAGCAGTGTGTGGCATTATGTAGCAGCTGTTTCATTCCGAGTTCATATCTATAGGCATGTGTGATTCATGGTAAATGCAATAGATTTTTTAAATCAAAGCATGTAGATTTAACTCTAAAGATTTTATTCGACCACTGGAGAATCTTCCACCATCATCTTATATATTTGAAAAGGTAGAACCTGGATGTGTGTTTATCCCAAAGACCATCTGGAATTGATAGAGCAACCAACAAATGACTTCAGTACAGTAAAAAATGTAGCTTGCAGGTAGAATATATTGCTTCCATGTATATTGGCATGACTAATTTCGTTTGGGGAAAAATAAGCGCATCATGCACATGATATATTAGAATTACGAACTGGACCATGCCAACCAATCAGGTTTACCTTTCGAAAACAATACTTGGAATCCCCAAAGTGCTGACAATCTACACAAAGTTGATTCTAAGGAACTGAAATAATATGTCCTGGGTATTCAGTAATTAGGGGACCAGCTAACCAGCCATGCCTATTATATATTCCTAGGTGCTTTATTCTTAGAACACCGGTAGGAACCCCAAAAAACCCATGAAGATAAAAGACAAGCCTGCTTGTACTCTTGTGGTCTTGAAAAATAAGAAGCACAAATTTATCATCAATTCATAGGATGGCATTTAGATGACATGGTTTGGTAGGAAAGATAAGCGTGCTGTTATTCTTGTGGTACAAAACTTGAACCTCGTAACAAGATAACAAAAGGAACATGGTTTCGCCAAACCATGAGCAGACCATATCTATAATAATCCCACATCAGCAAGTAGCACAGTAGTCACATAAATTGTGTAAGGCCCCGAAACTACGATTCTAGAATTATATTACATCCATCCATATAGATTTTTGTGTAGGTACAGAGCATATCTATGGAGCATGATGGCATGAATAGGAGGCAATAACCTTTTACCTATGGCATGTTACTTAGTACCTGTACCAATTGGATTAGAAAAGGGCATGAACCATGATATACCATTTTGTAGTAGCTATGAAAACTCAATTCTGAATAGTACTCTGAACAAACTATGTATGACATTAAAATAGGACTGAACTCTCGTACCTTTGTGCTTCAACCATCTCCAAAATACACTTGACTCGATTACTGGAAGGGAATAAATGTGATAGAAAGAATAGAATTTGGATGATCTGGGCATAAAGATCGCAATATTTTGTGCAGAGCACTAAGGACTGCAATACAACCTGCCCAACACGTCCCGCGCCTAATATATTAATATGGTGTTGCAAATCTTTAATCTGCATACAAGAGAGTAAGACAGAAGGAAAACATTAGCTGAAAATTGACACGTTAAAAGGACTAAAGGATACTAAAGAGGTGACACACTATTTGACTCCAAACTTGACATTAGTAGGGATGAATTAGTAACTGCATTGCTACCAAATAATGTCACAAGATATATAAACATGCAACGTATGCTATGAAAACCAGTCTCCTATGCAAACTATGAAAACTCTAATCAAGACCACATAAATCTAATCTGATGGCTAGAGGTGGAGGGGTTTAAGTGCTAAAATAACCCACCTTTAGGATGGGATGAGTGGCAGGGTTTAAGTGCTAAAATAACCTCCTCATCTCTAGCCAACGGATTAGATTTGTGCGGTTTGGATTAGAGTTTTCATAGTTTGTACAAGAGGCTGATTTTCATAGCATACGTTGCCATATAAAAATGGCACATGTAAATATATATAACTGAATCATTACTGAATCAGTCAATGTGACACAAGATGCAGGTGCAATCCTCCGAGGCATTACTGAATCATCGAAATAAAATTAACCTTGTAGATATTATATACACTGAAAATGAGTCTAATTCACATACAACAAAGCCTATTATAGGAAAACTCTAACCACTAAGGCAACGGCATTGCTGTAGTCAACCTTTTTTTAAGAATCTTAATAAGCAAAAATTGAGTATAGGTTCAAATCTTAATCTGAGTGCTTAGTAAGAAAGGTCACAGTAAAAGAAGATTGGAAGAATCTAGGAAGTAAGAGTAGCTCTAGAAACAAAAGAAAAATGTCATCATTTGATTTGTCATAGTGAGGCACAATGCCACAATGACATGCACTGAAAAATGTTGTCTGCAATAATAATTCAAATCGGCCGCACATATAGAAAATGATGAATGTAAAGAGGAGCTGGGTGTAGTGGCAGCTGGAATAGCAAGGTGCAGTAGACGGAGGGGCAAGGGAAGTGTTGTGATCCGGTGAATAAATACATAGAAATATATATACATGAGCATGCTTTGTCATTTGAAGACCATCAGATTATATTGTTGCGGTACATGAAAGCTCATTTTGTACGTAGAATCAATGTGTCACCTTTAATGTGAAATAGCCCATCTTTTTGTGCCACAACTCTGTAAAAATACGTGAATACATTTTTTTAGTAAATCACTGAGCTGTAAAATCATTATTTTGACCCTTGTTTGCATAGATCAAGAAACCTGTAAACCTCTCTAAGTTGTTCCACATTTAATTTGTTAAGTTACGAATCTACACATATGAACGTGAATGAAAAGAAAGGTTCAGAACCCAACCAATGATAGAATCTTCATCAGTGTGAAGTTTCATATGTATTTAAATTGTCTATTCCATAATCTCATTTCACAAACCTTGAATGAGCAGCAGGCCTGGAGCCGTAACTACATGTTGATGAAGAACAGCTTCCATTCGTCCACTGCCAGCTAGAGCAAGGCATCGTAGGGTGGTGCTCCTCCGGCCCGTTTTCGTCTTGAAAACCTCGGCTGCAGCAGCTGGTCTGTCCACTCCTGGGTGTGCACAACCAAAAAAAGGTCGAGTTCAAATCCACCCAGGAAACCCTAGGGCATGAAAGTACTAAAATTTGTAAGTTACTTGCTTGGGCTACACAAAAGAATCAAAATCCATGAAAGTTGGAGACCAAATCCACCTCCAAGAAACCCTAGGACATGAAAGGCTCAAAAATTTTTCACCTCCACTCGATCTGTGCGCGTAGGGCTGGGAGGCTGCCGCGGTCGGAGCCCGCAGCAGCACCACCACTCCGAGAGAAAAGGGGACAGAGAGAGGAAGGTGAGGGGCGCCGCCGAGTCATGGCCGCGCCGCCAGCTCGTCCACGTTGCGCCGCTAGCTCGCCCGCGCCGTGCCGCCCATCCTTGCGACCCCGTGCCGGCGCCGCCCGGCTCGCTCACCCACTCCGCCCTCCCCGCCTCGCCGCCCCGCCGTAGCCGCCGGCCCCACGCTGAGGCCGCGGCGACCAGAAAGGTCGGGAGGAGGGGCTCTTTTTTTCGTGAAAAATAGCGGAGGAGGAGGTAGGAAGGTGAAAGATATTTTTACCGTGGAGTGGAGAGAGACATTTTGACTGTCGTGGACGAAGGATGGCCAAGTAAATCAATTGGGGAGACGTGGACATGGTAGATGAATTTTGGAGGATGTGGCCATATCCTCCTGCCAGAACACATCTTAGAATGAATGAGGGTAATAATAATATCTAATATAGTCTATCTCAAATTGTAGTTCATTTGACTTTTTTATCCAAAGTTTGACCACTCGTCTTATTTAAAAATTGCTCAAAATATCATTTTTTATTACGGCTTTCTTTATTAACAAAATATCTTCGAGAATAAGCTAAATTTGACTACATTTTGCTCTATTTTTTTAAATATGACGAATGGTCAACTAGAGGTTAAAAAAGTCAAATGAACTACAATTTAAAACGGAGGGTACTATAACTCTTATAAAGTTAACCCCACTAGATAATTTCTGTCTTCAAGCAAGGTGTCCACATCATTCCCCACTGGGCATCTCTAAGAGACATGTCATCCTTGTTTTGTATGCTATATAGATTTAGATTTGGGGCCTTTAGATTTTTAGAGCAAAAAATAAACTCTAATAGCTATGCTGTCTTGTTTGTAAAATAGCAAGTTGGCTATTCCTAGATCTTCGAACGGTAAGTATAATTTGCATGTACCACTAGCCATCTATCATTGGCATAGTATAAAGGCTACTGAACTTTTAATTTTTTTTACGTGTTTTATATTTTAGAGGTTGACCAAATCATAGGTTTAGCAATCCACTTTTACCAACTCTATTCGAGTTGCTCTATGTGATCCACTAAATGCTCTATCTCTTTATGCCATGTGTTCATATCATTCGCCACTAAGTTCATGTCATCCCATATTAATTACAAAAAATGTTCATGTCATCTCTATTATGTGATATATTGCAAATATTAATCTATTAACACACAAGTCATCGACATACATTATTTTTCTCACCACCTATTTATCTATAATGTAATCAAATGTTCTATTGTTTTTTATACCTTATCGATTTTTTATCAGATATGATACAATATAATATCATTCAATTTAAAATCATATAGATGTTTACACAATATATAATAACATGTAGTTTTTCTACCTTTATTCATGGTTTATTCAAATTCATATAGATGTTTACATAATATATAACAATAAATAGTTTTGTTTACCTTTATTCAGGGTTTCTATCACACTTCATAGTTGTCTAGTATATATAATATGTATGTATACACACTCAGCTGTAACTTTTCCATATATCCTTGCTTGAATTATGATTTGGATCAACTGATGGATGCACAGCTGTTAAATTTTTTCTGTGACCCATAGATCGACCAAGCCATTAATAAAAAAGCCAGACACTATAGTGGAGGGATAAGGTACGGCCGTAGCAATTTGTCAACAGATAAATAGCAATATTCATGAACAAACTAATTGGATGATTTTAGGAGAGCTAACTAATCGCAGTCCAACTCCAAACAGAGCCGAAGACAATATTCGAGAAACAATAAAATATACCAGGCCAAAGGCTAACTAGTCAGCAGTCCATCCACACTGGGCCTAAGATAGTCTGCTGCATAGAAATCTTAACAAGCCGGATAAATAGTTGTGATCAAATGAACAAAATAGAGTGGTGGCAACTATCAGGGGAGCTAACTAGTCGAAGTCCATCCAAACAAAGCCTGAGACAATCCGATACTCAGAAATCTGGATAGATCTTATAATACTTCTACTGAACTGACAAAATACAGATGGTGTCAACTCATGTGCCTAGTTCACCGCCTCCATTCGTCGTTCGTCCTGCGCACCTCCACCTTGAGCGTAGCTTCAAGCACTTCCATCGATTCCATCTCCCATATCTCATTGGCTTCAACACTCCAGGTGTACTCACGAATGACCGTGAAAAAACAGGTGTCGCCGACCACGAGGCGGTTCGTAGCGCAGAAATTGTCCCACCCCCACCAGAATGATGTGCGGTAGACATTGTTCTTCATGTTATTCCTCTTCAAGCCCATGACAAAGGACTGCCCAGCCATCCGTAGCACGACCATTGACAGATTTCCGTAGCCGTGCGCTTGCTCGAAGTCCATAGGAACATTCTTCGCCTCGCACAAAGAGAGATTGATGTGAAGGACGACTGTTGGCATCTTTTACACCGCTTAAGTTAAGTTGTCATCCCTAACACGATGTAAGAAATATGGTTGTACTTAAAATCTAGGCACTTTACATAAAATAAAATAAAATAAAATAAAAGAGGTTATCCACAAGCGCACAGATAAAATACTTCCGTTGTAGCATTTTACCCAGGAAAGTTCTATGTATCATTATTTATAATTTTACCACTGGGAGCATTATTTAGGGATTTTAAAAGTAGAAAAGCAATATGGCCATAAGAATTATAAAATATACTCTCTAGATACGAATCAATTAACCAACTCTATCTTAACAGGGGTAAGGCAGATAATAGTAATATTGAAATTAAAGAGGTAATGATAGGGAATCCATAATTAGAAAGAACTCATCTAATCAAGTAGGATACAAAATAAAATGACATGGTTAGAGATTTAATTCCTAAGTTATGATCCATCTACCAAGTCTCAGAATGTTCTAATCCTTTTCCTATCCTCTATAGCACAATCAATCTTACATCTAAACATAAGGAACATTACTTCTGGAAATTCATGAACATAGCAATCCTTCCCCAAGTAACCGGGTTCTACTAGTCCTAGATTCGGGAATTGGACTATAGAGGACTCAATGAAGCTATAAAAGTCACCTTCGTGATCTACCATATGGCCCAGAAAATAGGTTGCATTCGTAGTAAATATAATCAAGACACCACGTCTACATTATCTCTACCACCTAATCCAATCTAAAGTTGAACTAAGTGCTTTACGAACATATGCATAAACTTATTATCAATCATAACTATATCAAAGATAGAACTAGAATAAACCAAGAACATAATAAATAAGAACATAATTATATTGAAGTAGCAAGAAGTCTTAATTACAAGATACAAGAGGTAGAATTACTAAATCTCCTGACGATGATCCAAAATCTGAGCCATGCTCAACTCTACTTGTATCTAGCTTGATCTAACCCTAAACTTGAAGTAGAACTCTAAGCTTCTAATTGGAAACCCTAGCTTTTCTCTGTATCCTTCTAAATGAGAGATCAACTAATGAATTTCATTGATGCCTCAGGGGGGTCTGCCCCTGCTTATATAGCTCGATGGGATGAACCACAGCCTTCGGATCAAACTGACTTGAAACAAGGGTCAAGATGCGATGTAGAGGTCGGTTGGAGGCCGCCACGTGAAGCGAAGCTCACTTTTAGGTGGGACCAGAGCGACCAGCTTGTCATGTGGGGCCGGTCGGCCCCACTTGTCAGCCGCCGAGCTCCTGTCTTGCTCCGGTGTCTTCCCGTGTCTTCGAGATCCTTCTCGTCAAATCTTGCGTAAATCCGACGTGATTTGGTTCAGTTCCTTGGCTCCTACTCTCCCGAATTATTCTGTTTTTATCCCTAAAAATTCATAAATCACCAAAGCTATGGGAATTGTCATGTTATCCCATAAAACTCTTTGCTTGGTGATGATTCCGGGGTCTTCTAGAAGGTTCTTGTCGTATTGATGGGGGAGTCTCTCGTCGGGACTCCAAATATAGTAAGTGGTATGTCTGTTTTGATCGCCTCAATGAGCTCTTCACAATGGTGTGCTCGGATTCATCACTTGAGATACTTTTCTGTAGTAAAATATTGATAATCTGCAAAACAAGTGAGAATAACACAACTCATGAAACTTGTTAGTTTCAATCCCTACATCTATGCACTAATAACTCTTTTTCTATTATATTGTGCATTAATTGAAGGTATAATGTTGACGTTTAGGACTGTCAACAAGCTCCCCCAAGCTTACCCTTTGCTAGTCCCTTAGCAAAGTCAAAATCTTCATTAAAGAGCTAGGAGTTAATACAATGCTTTAACACCCCAAAAAATATACAAGTTCTCAAACAAGATTTCTACTAAACATTGGTCAAACTATTCCAATTTCCAAACTTACTCATATTACCCTTAATCCTAGAGATTATTGACTCTACCTGCATCTTGAGTAATTGATAGACAGAACAATGTTAGTGAAGCATTGCCACCCTGTCTTTGTTTACCTGCATTCTGGAGTTTTTGTAAGTTTTCAAAATAAAACTCAGAAATTCCTTGGCATGACTCTCACATGTCTCTCATTTGTGATATTTGTGGTTCCTTACCAAGGCAATTAACGTGGCTTTGCCTTCTCTCTTCTCTCAAGATATGTGGTATTTTTGGATTCAGGCAAAAGTAGTGGTATGTCTTCCCTCCTCTCACCCTATACTAGTAAAAAATATATGGAGTTCATCAGTGAGATAGGAAATAGCACATACCTGTAATACATATATTGCCGGGTTTAACATGTGGATCCAAAGGATGAAATCCGAAGATCCTCCCCATACAATCAAATCATGATGTGCAAGTGTGGTTTCAAAGTGATAGCATATCAGAGATTTTTGGTGGAAGGAAGAAGGGGTGCAAACCTAATTCTACAATGCTCCTTTACAACTGGAAACTTTTCTCAACACTTTTGGAGAAATCTAACACTTGATACAAAAACTTCTCTTTTTCTTTCTTTCTTTCTTTCTTTCTTTCTTTCTTTCTTCTTCTTCTTTTTTTTAAACAAGAACATAATATCACCATCTGAATTTGTAACTGACTCGCTGAAAATATTTAGGAGCATTAACCAGACCCCGCAGTGCGGGAGCCTATGGCACTGGGTATGCCCATAAACTTTTTTGCTAGCAGACAAAGAGAGTCCTAGGGATAAATATTTTTGGTTGTCCTTTCCCAGTGTAGGAATAAAACATTTTTGGGTGGATCTAAATAGGTGAATATGGTGGTACGTACTTCCAGGGTAGAAGTAGCAAAGGTGCAAAGTGTGTGTGAATCTCGATTTTAATCATATGAGGAGTTCCTAAGGATCAACACAGCTAGAACAAACTCAATGCATATAAGTAGTACATAAAATAAAGGAAGTTGTCCTATACTATTAAGCATGCATATTTGGCTGTGGTAGGAATTTTAAACTCTCATCATGCAGAAACTCATCATGTAGGTTTTTAAGATTTTTTTAAAAAATAAATTCTTTAGAAATTCAGCATAACCAGGAACAGGATAAACAACAGCTCAAACTTGTATTATATCATTTCTACCAATTACTTATACTTAGGTTAAAGTAGTTGCTACCCACAAATCTTAGATTCAGAGTAAGGTTTTCAACTAGAACAGTTATGTCCCAAAACTTAAGAGAAATCTATACTGAAAACTTCATATTTCCAAGGAATTCAAGCATTTATTAAAACATAGCTACTACTTCAAGTTTATTTATTTAAAGCAAAAAGGAAATAAAACTCTTTTTGTTTGATTTTCATTATTTCATACTAAATTATTTAAAACTAAAAGATATATATAAAATATAACTCATCAGGGGTTTTCAGGATACCTGACTGTCGGGTTACCTCCCGGAAGGTGATGCAGCAGAACTTGAGATCTCCTATCTCAAGTGGGGTAGAAGAAGAATCTTGGGGGCTCCTCCCCCAAGCTGGTTATTGCCGTAGATGTTGTCGAAGAAGAGACCTTGGGATCTCTCTCCCAAGGGTGTTACTGTGGAGGTGGCCTGTAAGGATAGAATTGAGGGATGGAGTAAAAAGCTTCCTAGTTCTGTCCGTCTCTGGCTGTTGAACATTATCTAAAGCTACTCCAAACTAGGCATTCCATTGTTGCTATTCTCCAAGCCTTCGATTAATACTAGCTTGTTCTTCGGTGATTGTTTCCATATGAAGATTCAGACGCATCATTTGTCCTTCCATACCTAAGACAGAATGTCTTGGTGGTTCATGATGCCTATGTGAAGGTTCTGGATGATGATCCATAGACCGTGTAGGCTTGGATTCTCACGACCTTGATCTTCTGTGTCTTTCTTCAAAATCTTGGGAAGATCCTTCAGAGTGATGTGATGGATATGGCATCCATGAATGAGGTTGTCTTGATGTGCTTGGTTGATCTGTGTATGCAGTGTATGCTGGTCCTTCGGGTGCTGGGTCTTCCCCATAGTAGTGTGTTGGTGGCACATTCACAAATCGGGCAGATGCACTCGTCCTATTTGGGGGCAAAGGTTGTAAACCAACAAGATAGTTTCTAATGGTATAGATTCTAAGACCCGGGTTAGGAAGTGGAATCTCATAATCATACCATGATATCTCATACAAATAACATTTTTAACCTTTTTCAGAATTTGGGCCTGCCTAAAGAAATTTAAGTCCAAAATGGGGCGAGGATCAGAAATATGAGAAATAAGACAATTATTTGTCAACCCCAATCTGGCAGCTATGCAAAAAACTAAGGATGTACATTCAATATCCCCTTTGACTGGTCCAAAAAACTTGTAATCATTGGTACATCATAGCTATAACAGGAGAAACTTTCCATCTATTCAATTGGAAAAAGTATTTTCAACTCATCTTCCCTAATGGATTGTGATTCTAGTCTAGGGAATAAAGTCAAAGAAATGAATCTGTGGCTAAAGTGAAGGGTAGGAAGCTGGAGATCATTATTTCTTGGTCTATAACAAATGTCCTTATTAGAATTTTCCTTCCAAAACTGTTCTTTGCGAAAATCAGGAAGAGCAACATCGAGATTAAGAAAACAATCGGAATCAAACCCCAGCAAATCACTAAGTTGTCTCCAAGTGCAAGTAAACTGCCTATTGAACAGGTGGAAACTCACCCCTGCCCCAACCTCAAGAAATTGCAAAGTGCATAAAACTTCCATTGTGAGTAGCTTAACACCCGTTCATTAACTGGAATGAAATTCTTCCAACCTATTGTAGTAAAAATGGCATTGAATTCAACATCCATACCTATGTCTTGTAGAAGTTGAGGATGGTATGCTATCATTAACTTGTATCCCCTGTCCTTGATATTCTAGAACTTGTCCTTCTCCGTTCTGCCACGCAGCCTGAGATCCTTTTCTGCCATGAGTTCGTTGATGGTGTTATCAGTGGAAGCACGGGCTGGTGAAGGTCTTGATGATGAAGCAGGTGTGTCAGTGTCCATGTTGGAACCAGCCCTCTTGGATTGGCTCCTAGTCAAACGTCCTTGCCCGAAGAACAACATCCTGTCACACAAGAAACAGAGAAACAAAACAAAAAGGGAACTGCAAATATCGGTTAGAATAAATGGTTAGGGGTTAGCTATTCAATGATTAGTCATTCAAGAATCAGCCTAAAAGAGAGTTTCTAACACAAATTTTAAGCACTTTTCTCTAATATTTTTAGGCCTAATCTCCAGGACTCTAATAAAAATCAGCAAGCTCTTTTCTTCTTTCTTAGAATTCTCCTCTTTTCTAAGGTTTATGGCTGGAAAAGCAGCTCGGAGCTAAAACATGTCAAAAAGGAGTTATGGTGCGAGGAAGGAAGGCTGCTGCAAGTGGCTTTTTATAGAGGGGGAAGAGGTCGTCCGACCGACCTAGTGTGTGGGGCTGGCCGACCCCACTTGTGGGCCCCATAGGTGCATCTTATTCTATCCTTATTCTACTGAAATTTTAAGGTTCTTTCCCTACCTTTCGTACACGCATCTGATACGATTCAGCTATTAAGGTGATAAGATAAAGAGAACAAAGTGAATTCCATGGTAAATTCCGTGGAATCTATGGGCTCAAGGTGAGAAAAATTTACCATGCAGAAAATAAAATTACTTGAATGAAACAAACATGCATAGAAAATTATAGACAATATTTTTAAGCCACCACAGTAAAAATTCTTTCAGGTTTTCACTCCGTAAAAACTATTTACATGGGGCATGAATTTTTATATTTTTATATTTTTATTTTGCTTTTATATGGATGCAAGTGCAAGAAAGTAAATACAGATAACTATCGAGTTACCTTTTGGCGAGGGTTCAGAATTTTAAGCCTACTGAACCAAACTTTTCCCATAGTTTTTAATCTTCAGGGGTGGTTGTCAATCCTGGGGAAAATACCCCTAGTGACTCTTCATCTCCTGCTTCATTTATTATTTTGGCAGTATTGGTTGAAGCAGTTTTGGGCTTGAATGGGAAACACTCTTCTTGCCTATTGATATTGAACTTGATTTCTCCACTCACAACGTCAATGTGAGCATTGGCAGTACTTAGGAAAGGTCTTCCTAAGATAATTGACACCTGAGATTATGGGTGCATATCCAACACCACAAAATCAACTGGTATACAAAATTCTCTGATCTTGACTGGAATGTCCTCAGCAATGCCTAGTGGGTAGCAGATCGATTGATCAGCTAATTGTAGGCACATCTGAGTATACAAAATTCTCTGATCTTGGCATGTTGGATTTTATCAAAGACTGTCTTGGGCATCACACTAACACTGACTCCAAGGTCACATAATGCATTGTTAAAGTGTTGGTCTATAATGGAACACTCAATAGTGGGATGTCCTGGATCTTCCTTCTTTATTTGTGCTAAGTTGAGGATAGCAGCACTACACTCTTCCGTCAACTTGATCACGTCAGTAGTGGGTAGAGGTTATTTGTTGTTGAGGATATTCCTTATGTATCCTGCATAGGTAGGTACCTGTATAGCATCTAACAAAGGAATATTGATGTATAATTTTTGAATTACTTCAACAAACTTACTAAACTGCTCATCAGCTTTGGCTTTCCATTTTCTGCGTGGAAACGGTAAAATGTTGGAATCATGGAAATCTTTCGTTATCTCTGGTAATTCTTCAACTTCATCATCATATTTTTCTTCTGGTGTTTCTGTTGGGATCACCGGCCTAGCTTGCCTTCTTGTTGCTTCTTGTGGATAAGGAGGATCACGGGTAGATTTACCACCTCTTGTGGTTATAGCTTGTACCTGATCATGATTAGTGGCAAAAGGCAAAGTAGCGGCTAGTTGTGCCAACTTGGTTTCTATTTGTTTATTATAATTAAGTTGATCTTTTATGGCGGAAGAAAAGTCATCTAATTTAGCATTTATATCCTCTAAGATTCTATCATTAGAAGCAAGCCTTTTAATAATATTATCATTAAGTCTAGCCTGTTCTAAGATTAAATTCCTCAAAGGTAAATTGCTCAAAATTAGAAGAATTATGATAGCCTGATTACTTATCTTGGTAAGTAAATTCTTTCTGATTCCATCCTTGCTCTCTTGGTGTGGACTTGTTGATAGTGTTTGTATCTTCTTGATCATCTAAAAATTCTATCCCCAAATACTGTCCACATCTGTTCTGAGCATCGAATGCATCTTGGATGGCTTGACGATCTCTTTTATAATTATCCATTTTATCAAGCCACTCCAATAATACATCCATCTTCATTGTTAGTGCACAAACATCTTCTGGAATTTCTTCACACTTCTGGTAGCGTTGAATATGATCTGATTTCCAGCTCTGATTCTTGGCTATCTTGGTTAAAAGAGCTTCAGTTTCTCCAAGTGTGAGTGACATTAGTGATCCTCCAGCAGCCGCATCGATGTGCTACGAGATTTTTGAATAAGTCCCTTGTAGAACACTTGCATGAGCAACCAATCCTCCAATCCATGGTGGGGGCATTCTAGGATATATCCTTGAAAATGATCCCATGAATCAGCAATGTTTTCTTCTTGTTGCTGTTGGAAGTTGTAAATTTTCCCTCTTAGGGCATTGGTTTTGCCTACAGGGAAGAACTTTGATAGAAAGGCTTTCGAACATTTGTCCCATGTGTTGAAGTCTTCTTGATGATTATAATACCACTTCTTCGCTCTTCCTTCCAAAGAGAAGAGGAATAACCGAAGAAGTACGATATCTTGGGCAATGTCCTTCATGATGATGGTGCTTCCAATCTCTAGGAAATTCTGTAGATGAGTGGTGGCATCTTCATGTTCCTTTCTGCTAAATATAGTAGCTTGGACTAGGCTGATAAGGCATGGCTTGAATTCAAACTCTAAGTTATCTGATGGGAGTATGGGCCCAACACGGATATTCTCGGTGCTTGGTGCAGAGAATTATTGCAAAGTCTTGGCGGCTATTGTCTTCACCACTTATTTGATCTTCAGTTTGAGTTGGTTCTTGATTGGATGTTGATTGATCACAATCAAGCCTGAAATACCCTAAAAAGACAAGGGTAAGCCTGAAAAGATAGAGGACTTGGTTAAGATTTTTATCTTAAGAGTATATATTTGATTTGTTCTTCAGATAGCCATATATTTAATTTTCCTGATAAAGCTCCCCGGCAACAATGCTATAATTTCTTGTTGGCATCTCTTACACCACTTAAGTTAAGTTGTCATCCCTAACACGATGTAAGAAATATGGTTGTACTTAAAATCTAGGCACTTTACATAAAATAAAATAAAAGAGGTTATCTGTAAGCACACAGATAAAATACTTCTGTTGTAGCATTTCACCAAGGAAACTTCTAGGTATCATTATTTATAATTTTATCACTAGGAGCATTATTCAGGGATTGTAAAAAGTAGAAAAGTAATATGGCCATAAGAATTACAAATATATACTCTCTAGATATGAATCAATTGACCAACTCTATCTTAACAGGGGTAAGCAGATAATAGTAATGTTGATAATTAAAGAGGTAATGATAGAGAATCCATAATTAGAAAGAACTCATCTAATCAAGTAGGATACAAAATAAAGTGACATGGCTAGAGATTTAATTCCTAAGTTACCATCTACCAAGTCTTAGAATGTTCTAATCCTTTTCCTATCCTCTATGGCACAATCAATCTTCCATCTAAACATAAGGAACATTACTTCAGGAAATTCATGAACATAGCAATCCTTCCCCAAGTAATCATGTTCTACTAGGCCTAGATTCGGGGAGTGGACTACAAAGGACTCAACGAAGCTATAAAAGTCACCTTCGTGATCTACCTATGGCTTGGAAAATAGGGTGCATTCACAGGTAAATATAATCTAGACACCACGTCTACATTATATCTACCACCTAATCCAATCCGGAGTTGAACTAAGTGCTTTACGAACATATGCATAAACTTATTATCAATCATAACTATATCAAAATTAGAACTAGAACAAACCAACAATATAATAAACAAGAACATAATGATATTGAAGTTGCAAGAAGTCTTAATTACGAGATACAAGAGGTAGAATTACCAAATCACCTGATGATGATCCGGAATCCTGAGCCGCGCTCAACTCTACTTGTACCTAGCTAGATCTGACCCTAAACTTGAAGTAGAGCTCTAAACTTCTAATTGAAAACCCTAGCTTTTCTCTCTAGCATTCTGAATGAGAGATCAACTAATGAATTACATTGATGCCTTAGGGGGGTCTGCCTATCGATGAAATATACTCAGCAGTCTACCACGGGATACCCTGAAGTAGTAGATTTGCACCGAGGGCGTGCTAAGACCTACAATCTAGTTGTGAGACGCAAGACAAACAACCAGGACAACCAGGGTTTATCCAGGTTCAGGCCGCTCGAAAGCATAATACCCTACGTCCTGCGTCTCTGCAGTTGTATTCATGAGTACCAGAGTACAATGAGATGAGTTTAGATGCCTTCTAGGGGGTCCTTGTCCGCCTTATATAGCTAGGGGGACATGGTTACATATCTAGGGTTTTCCTATGGTCGGTTGCATTGCACCACATCCTTGGAGGACACAAAGATCTAACCAACTAAGACTCCTTGCATGCCAAGCAGCCTTCAGCACCCGTGCGACCCACGGACCTAGGTGGTAGTGGACCATGGGCTCTGTTTTGTCGTCTTGCCCACCGATCTAGAAGATGGTGGACTAGTCTTCGTCTTCTGGTCTAGGCCGTCTGGATCGAGGAGGCCAAAGGCAGCTGCGAGGGTATACGTGGTCTATACCCCCACAGCTAGTCCTCGAGCACCATGTATCTTAAGGGAGTCACCATCTTGACCTATACCGAGCAGTGAAGATGCAGACCACGTGACGCCGAGTAGCGAAGATGCAGACCACGTGATGCCATGTAGTGAAGATGCAGACCATGTGACGCCAAGTAGTGAAGATGCAGACCACGTACTCTTGACCAGCACTGCTGCTGACCAGGCGATGTCATCCTGGCTTCTCCCAAGCAGTTCTTAAGTCTGATCCTGACCACAGCTTCTATCAAGGAAGGTGATCTGTCGAAAGATGCATGGTGTTCTAAGAAAAACAAAAATTATTTTTACGTCCTGAGATGTGGGCCCATGTTAACACGTGACTTGAAGTATAACTGGAACGCTAATATACACCATCCATAGAGGTAAGTACAGCGAACCAAGAATAGAAGATAGACCCAAGTCACCAGGAGGTGACGTGGGCCCACGTAGTCCCCAAGCTCGATAGAAGATAGTATATGCTGTATTGAGCTTTTTAAGAAAAAGTCAAATAAAATACCAACCTGATGTGATTAACACTAAACACCCATTCTAGAGCTGAGAACAAAACATAAGCCCAAGTCACCACGAGGTGGCATGGGCCCACGTAGTCCCCAAGCTCGATAGAAGATAGGATATGTTGTATTGAGCTTTTTAAGAAAAAGTCAAAAATAGCCCCAACTAATCGAGGCTAGTATCAAAGGAGTAGACATGTTCCAACTGACTTGCAGTCCCCAAGTATGCTCGAAAAAGATCATAGGCTCGATCAGGTCGAGGACGCCGAGAAACCGTGGTCCGTAAGTACCACTGGGTGGAGTACTGCCACACAGTCCCTAGGTGTGCCGAGACAAGCACAAACTTGATCGGGGCGAGGCCACTGAGAGCCATGGTTCGTAAACACCACTTGGGTGGAAAAACTGCATTGCAGTCCCCAGGAATGGGAAATAAAATATTTGACCCACAAAATCAGTCCCGAGTTTTAGGAAAAAATCTGGGACAAATTTGGAAAGAAGTATATAATTAAAGGTGAATCTAGGATTTGATCCCAAGATTACCGGACACGTGCACGACAACCAGAATTAGATACGCAATCAAGCACACAGGGAGGAATAAAATATCCTAGCCCACTCCCGCACTCGGGACCAAGATGGCCCACAAGCCGTGTCCACACGAGTCAAGCGGGTCCAATCCTAGAAGTTAAAGGGGCATCATCCGAACGGTATAAATAGCGGGCGCCACCGGGGGAAGATGGTTGTTGAATCACAATCATTTCCCACCTGCCCACTCTCGCACTTCTTGAGTGCTTCGCTTCCTCGCTTCTCCTAGAAACCGCCACCGAGCAATCCGCCGCTGCAAATCCACCCACTAAGGCTCTGTCCGCTGTCACGCAAAGCAGTGGTAAACCCAATCCTCGATGTCCCAAGCACATGAGAGACATACTCGTAGCTGTCACCCCGGTCTACAGATCAACCTGAACTCCCATGCTAGAACTCATAACACCCTTCACGCCATAGCTATGCTACCCGTCGGTAAGCCATCCTCCTGCCTATTATGATCCTGCTAACAGACCAAGCCAGAGCCCATTAGCCTGGAGATGTATGGAAGTCCCAGGTTGCCGTTCCATGAAAGGTCCACAAGGGGGAGGAGATATGGATACCCTCATCAACAGGAGTCCCACTGGCATCCGTTTCCCCCGTCTTTCACTGCCAACCAACGATGAGGATAGCATCAACTTCTCCAACGGCTGAAGCCACGAGCCCAAGGCTCCAACATCTTTTAAGAAGCAAGTTTTATCTTCATTAGGCAGGTGAAAGGTGAGGTAGAGCACTAGCAACCTATTGACCTATCAACTAAAACCCCCATAGGTGATATATGGATAGAGTGGCTAGTAATCCCTATGGTTTGCTGATTTAGAACACATGCAATGTATTGATTAAAAATGAATAGGCGCAATATGATCAAAGGTGCCTGCACTTGCCTTGGTTGATGTCCTGCTGCACGTAGTCCTCCGGGTCCTGCTGATCCTCATTCACCCATGTCTCGTTCTCTATACGCCACAATCATCACACATGCATAATACATGCAAGCAAACATACTTTAATTAGAACAGTACACCAAAACATCTCAACAATAGCAAACAATAGTATAGAACTATTCTACTCATCAAGATGATTCCAAAAAGTATAAGTTTGTTAAAATCGGAGTTAAAACGTGAAAGTTATGGCCTATACAAGACTAGGGGCTAATCTGCAGAAAACAGGACTAAAACCTAAATACTTTTAAACTATGAAGGACTAAATCATAAATAAAGAAAAAGACAAGGGCCTTTTTACAAAAGTGCCAAGAATGTCGGCGTCAGCGGTGCGGGCCCCTGTTGACCCCATGGTTGACCGGGGTCAATAGTCGATCTAAGCCGCTCGGCTCAGATCTGATGGCTGGCGGCGTCCGGCGGGGCGGTGTCACCGGAACGTCGGCCGGGATAGCGGTGTGCTCACCGGAGTTGGCCGGAACGGCACTCTGGTGCTCAGACGGTGAGGTGGAGGGTACGGGGGGTGACGATGGCGACCTCGTGGACTTGACCGTGGGAGATGGCCGGAGGCGGCGGTTCGTGCGACGGCGCCATGGCTGGCGACGGGAAACTCGGCCGGTAGATGATGCGGGGCACGAAGAGGCAAGCCAAGGGCACCGGTGGGCGACTCACCTCACTGCGCTTCTTTTGGTGGTGCTCTTGTCGGCGGAGATGAAGCAACGGCAGAGATCGACGGCGGCGGACGGATGGCCGCGAAAGAACCGTGGCTAGGGCTTTGTGCTCTCGGCGAATTGGACGGCGACGGTGGGCTAGGGCTTCGAAGGTGGCTGGGGAGACGGTGCTCCCCCTTTATAGGCGACAGCATTCCTCAAGCCGAGCGCTCGCGTGGCACGCGGGGGCTAGTTCGGGCCTGCCCTGGTGTTCGTCTCCGTGAGGGTGACGACACTGTGGGGCATTCGGGGTTCCGCCATATTCGGCCTGCCCCAGAATCCTATGATGTTGCATTCGGGGTTCTGCCATATTCGGCCTCCATTCGCTCCGGACTAATCAGTGAGTAAACTCTTTTAATCTTTTCGCTGTGTCCTATGTGGAGTATCGGCTGCCTTATATATTTTTCACGGCAGCTCTTTATTTCCTTATTTTTTGTTTTCGTTTCTTTTATTTTCTCTCTATCTTGGGTGATTCGCTCTCTCGTGTACTTGCCTTGTGGTATGACTCAAGGCGCAGTTGCCTCCGGTTCAACCACCAGCGGGTACGAGTCAAATTCGTCTTCGGACTCTTCATCCGATTCAAGCTCTACGTCTTTGGTGAAGCGTAATCCATCTCCTGTGCCGGTTGATACTATTGTCGAGATCACGGATGAACCCAGATGCTCCTGATCTGCTAGTGCCGTTAACAGTCGGTGATTGGCCAAGGCAGCCGTTAGCAACTTGGGTGCCGAAATGGCAACCAATGAGGCCAGCGAGAATATAATATATGATTCTGCTAGAGCCAAAAAGGAAGCCACTGTGGATGAGGAATATGAACAACGATTTGAGACAGATGATGCTCAATCTCGGCCAAAAAGAGGGAGAAAGCCATTTTGGCCTGTGTTCGTTCTTGGCTAGTCCGAAGTCACTGAACTAATATTGGATGACTACCAGTGGCTTGGCTTGTTGAGGGCCGATACCCGAGCCAAGTGTCAGGCCCCCGGTGATGAAAAGGTTCCCCGGCTGAAACTTTATGAGGATGTAGTTTTTAGAGACTTCCTTGTGGTAGGGCTTCGCTTTCCGGTTGAAACTTTCTTTTGTGAGGTTCTCAATCGGTTTAACCTCCAGATTAACCACTTGACTCCGATGCCATATCCCAGTTGAGTGTGTTTGCGATGGCACTGAAGGTGATGGGATGTCAGCTTAGCGTGTCAGTTTTCTCTCATTTCTATGAGACTCATTTGTGTGGGCAATTCGGTAAGATGGAGACCACCGTTGAAAGAGTCAGAGTTGAACATGGTGGGTACAACTTTGTCCCCAGTCATGATAAGAGCCTTCTTCAGCTTGCTCCGTACTACCAAAATAAATGGTCTGGCTGGAGGAATTTTTGGTTCTACATTCGGGTGTGCAGTGATGATGAGGTGCAGACTGCTCTGGACAATGGGCTGCCAAAAGCCCATACTCTTGTTTTGCAGCGAGCCGTGTTGGCAGGACAACGCTAGGCATCTTGGGTCTATATAATCTAGAAGGTGACATAGCCAAAGCTGCCTTTCGAGAGACCTGCGACTGCCAGAGCAGTCAGGATCTTATCCAGGAGATGATTGCCTTGAACAAGTGGCCGCTATGCAACGAAATTTATTTTGCGAATATCATGGAGAAAAAAACAATATGATGGACCGAATCTTTGGCTAAGCAGGCCTATGAGTTTTCCAAATGACACGGCTTTCGTAACGATGGTGAAATGAGAGCCAGCGATATCTGTGGCCTGTACATAGCACGAGAGCGCCGGGCGCGTCAAAAACACCTCGGGGCTACTTCATGGTTAAATCGGGCATTTGATGCCATGGGGATTGTGAATTTGGACCACGCCATTCGTAGCAAGAGGGGAAAGCAGACTGCTGGTACCACTAGTCATGCTACGAATGTTATAGCTCTGGCTGAGTTGCGAAAGCGGAGGCACGTGGGTCGATCAGCGGCCACTTCAGAGCCTATTGATGTTCAGGTATGCCGTGAGCTGGCCGAAATGTCTTGGCCTAAACCTATTAGGAAACTAAAAGGATGTATTCGGTGACGTCCAAAATAGTGGCGCTATCCATACCAAAACGGTAGTTAGAAATTTTTGAGGTCTTTATTTTTGCAGCTGCCTATCTTTGTTGATATGCCTAAGATTTTTGGTGTGCTGATGCGTATGCTTGTTTTTGTTTCAGGTTATCTCGAGCTTGGCCACTTGCTCAGATGACATGACCACCCGGAGGCTCGCTAACCCTCGCAACGTCCTGTCTGCGGATGTTGAGCTAAGCGGCACACAATTCGGCAGCACCCGACGGGCTCCACCCCCGCGCACTATCGATAGGGCGCTGAGGGCGGACCCTACCAAATGGACAAGGACCGGGTGTTGGTGGTCCTTAACTCATTTCTAACCCCGCCAACATTAGTGTTGATGGTAATTATGCCCTGTTTTATACCACCATAACCGTCAACATGACACTCATTTAAGGGGAGAATCAACAAAACAAGTAGTGATAAAGGTACAATTAACTTGGTTCCACATGTACATGTCATTATTTGTTGAAGGTACTCGAGCAGATGCTTTCTAGGGCCTAGAAGCTTAACATGAAAGAAGCAGCATCATCACAAGTTTGCTAAAACAAGGCCAGGGGCATAACCATAAATAAATAGAACTATTTTTGTATTCAAATTAATTTAAAAACTAAAATAGAACTCAGTTCAGACCTAAAACATAAATACTGATGACTTCAGGGTTCAAACTGTAAAAACAACAGTCTGATTTGAACTATGGTGGACTAAATCATAATTACAGAAAAGTCCAGGGACCTTTCTACAAAAATGCCAGAGCTGACCGGTCGGTTGACCAAGTTGACTGGTCGGCGCTGACGTGGTGTACACATGGCGCTTGTGTGGCTGCGACATCGGCGGTCGACTGGGCCTGTTGACCGCGGTTGACAGGTACGCCTGATCTAATCTGGGCCGTCCAGATTGGATCGGGCGGCCACGGTCGGCCTACGGGGTCGGATGGCCGAAGACGGTGGCCGGGACAGCGGCGCGGCAGGGGACCTCACCGGAGTTCGCCAAAACGGCGCTCCGGTGCTCGGATTGCGACGCGGAGGGCACTAGGGTGTGGAGCAAGGCCTCGCGGACTCGGCCACGGGGTCCTTGGTAGCGGGGAAAAGCCGGAGGCGGGTCTGCTCGGTCGAGCGCCATTAGCGCAGGCGACGAGCACAGTGGAGAGGCGCTGCGCGACTCGACCACGGGAGGTGATAGCAAGAGAAGGGGCGGCTCAAATGGGGGCCGGTAACGGCGGCGCACACGACGGAGCGGAGCGACTGCGGCGATGCTACGGCGATGATGGCGCGCGAGCACGCGAGACAGAGAGGGAGGAAAAGGGAGGCACCAGCGTGATGCTCACCTCGCTGCGCCGCTCGTGGCGGGGTTCTCGTCAGCGGGTTCTCAACACCGGCGGAGATCGACGATGGCCGGAAGCTTCGTGGCGGCTGCTAAAAGCGGCTAGGGTTTCGTGGTCTCACGAAACCGAGGCGGTGGGAGGCTAGGGTTCTCGAAGGGGCAAAGAGGGCTTGGGCTGGCCTTATAAAGGCGGCAGGTGAACCTTGGGCGGTGCGCTTGGGCCAATCAAGCGGCGGCGGCGAGCGTCCGAGCAATGCGGGGCGGAGGACGCTGACATGCGGGGCCGAGGAGTGGGGCCCGCCTAGCAGCGAGGTAGGGCGCGGAGCAGGCTGCTGTGGCCGGGCGCTGCTGGTGCTCGGCCCAGGCAGGTAGGAGCTGGGCTGTAGCCTGGTGGGAAAATGGCCCAGCTGGCCTTGGCCAGTGGCGCCTGCTCTGCGCGAGCTGGCTTTTGGCCGCAGGTGGCCTGGTTTGGCCGCTGATGGCCAGGCTTGGCTATTGTTGGCTGGCTGCTGCTGGCCGTAGCCGGCTGGAGATGACCGCGACCGGCTGGAGCGGGCTAGTACTGGCCATAGTTGGCCAGTGGACTCCAGGACAGGCTCAAGTTGGCCGGGGAAGGCTATGGCTAGCTTGTGGCCATTCGGAGTTGGCCATGGCCGACTGTGAGTGGCCACAGGTGGCTATGGCTAGCTATGGTTGGCCAAAGCTGGCCAGACATGGCCAGATGAGGTAGGTTGAGGCCATGGCTGGCCCAAGCTAGGTAGGAGCTGGCCAAAGCAAGCTAGGATGTCTTAGAGGATGGCAAAGGGTTGCTAGACTGGACTGCTACTGATGGCCAAGTTTGTCCACTGGTGGCCGTTTGCTGCTACTGCTGGCCTGACCGGGGTGGCCATGGCTGGCCAGGGCTGGCTAGGACTGGCTAAAGATGGCCAGTGGACGCTAGGAGAGACTAGAGCAAGCTAGGTCAGGCTGGGATAGGCTGGGGCAAGCCCGGGTTGACTAGAGCTAGGTAGGGGATGGTGTCTAGCTAGAGAGATTGCCAACACTATAGACGAAAAAGAAAACTCTCGCTCTAAGCAAGAGAGAATTTTTCTAAAAACGTTTTCCTGAAACCTTCACGAGGCAAACTTGGGTTTCGAAAGCTTTATTTTCAAATTCGAAGAAAACCAAGACATGACTTGCTCGAGGTTTAGAAATTCTTTTTCACACCAGCAAAACAAAGCAAAGCACGAAGCAATACCCATCTTTATTAACTTCATAAAAGTTTTATAAAACCACTCTTTTTATCATTCTGTAATGATACAAAAAGAATAAAATCCTGGCTAATTTTAAAGAAATTAATAATTCCTTTAGTGTATTTAGTGTTTTTGGTTCACAACCCAAAATAGAAATTTTGGGGTGTGACAATTTTTGAGGGACCTCTTCGAGCCCTCTGTCGACTTAGGCTCGGGGGCTAGCATCATGTCATCAACACTCGATCCCCCGCCCTTGAACGAGGCCACCTCGACCAGGACCGAGGTCATGGAGATCAAGGGGTCACCTCCACCGTCAAGCCCACCACCAGACTGGCGCGTTCCCTTCCTCGACTGCCTTATTTGAGGGAGCTCACAGAAGACCGAACCGAGGCTCGATGGAGAGCTCGACGGGCTAAGTCCTACGTCATCTACAACGACGACAAAGAACTCTACCGACGATGCCCATCAGGGATCCTCCAGCGTTGTATCACCATCGAGGAAGGCAGGAGGCTCCTCGAGGACATACACTCAGGGCTTGCGGCCATCACGCCGCCACGAGGATCCTCATCGGCAACGCCTTTCGGCAAGGTTTCTACTGGCTGACCGCCGTCTCTGGTGCCATCAACCTCATTCACTCATGTGAGGGGTGCCAATTCTATGTCAAGCAAACACACCTACCCGCCCACGCTCTGCAAATGATCCACATCACGTGGCCTTTCACCGTTTGGGGGCTCGACCTCATCGGGCCTTTGAAGAAGACAACCGGGGGCTTTACGCACTTGCTGGTAGCAGTTGACAAGTTCACCAAGTGGATCGAGGCTTAGCCCATTACCAACATCTGCTCCAAGCAAGTAGTCTTGTTCTTCACCGACATCATCCACTGCTTTGGGGTCCCCAATGTCATCATCACCGATAACGGCATGCATTCACTGGCAGAAGTTCTTGGACTTCTACGACCACAATCACATTCATGTGAATTGGTCCGCAGTAACTCATCCTCGAACCAACGGCCAGGTCGAGCGCGCCAATGGCATGATCCTTCAAGGCCTCAAGCCAAGAATCTACAATCGGTTGAAGAAGTATGGCAAGAAATGGGCTGCCGAGCTACCCTCGGTCCTATGGAGCTTAAGGACAATGCCTAGTCGAGCCACAGGATTCATTCCATTCTTCATGGTCTATGAGTCTGAGGCCGTCCTTCCCACCGTCCTTGACTATGGGTCCCCTCGACTTAAGTCCTACAATGAACAGACGAATGAGGAGGCCCTCACGAACACCGTCGACTAGCTCGAGGAGGCTTGAGATATGGCCCTCCTCCATTCTGCAAGGTACCAGCAGAAGCGTTGACGCTACCACAACAAACACGTGTGCAAGAGGGATCTCTAAGTTGGCAATCTTGTCCTCCGTCGACGACAGAGCAACAAGGGGCGCCATAAGCTAACACCACCGTGGGAAGGCCAATACACCTTGGCTGAGGTGCTAAAACCTAGAACATACAAGCTATCAAATGGCAAAGGCAAAACCTTCACCAATGCTTGAAACATCGAACAGCTATGTCGCTTCTACCCCTAGGGCCTCACGGCCTTGTACATTTCTCGTATTTTGTACAACTATGGCATCATGAATGAATAAACTAAAAATGACTTTGATTCAGCATACTTTCTTATTTGTTCATGTAAGGTAGCCTCGACTCTGCTCCCTCAGAGTCGAGCCTCCCTCGAGGGCTACAAGAGGGCACCCCGCGAAGTCCTCAAAAAACTAGCACATTTTTTTGAAACTCTATGTCTATTCTTTCTTACGCGCCTCGATATGTGTCGTCACTTAGCCAAAAATGCCACGAGTGTCCCGAGGGTCAAGGGCTGTTGAGCCAGGAGCTTGAAACAACCTCAATTTCCGTGAAGGGAAATCCCCAGAGCCGAAGTGTAATATGATAATTTAAATCACATTACCCGATAACAATTGAATACCATAATCCATACATCGAACAAAAGAGTGCAATAGAGAGGTTTACAATAACTTATTACATCGCCACTTGGCAGAATCAGAGTTCATGCAGCATAACAACAAAAGCTTGAGGTGCGGAAGCTATCATCTTCGATCCAACTTGAGCGTAGGCACAAAACCCTCATTCGCTGTACTCCCCAGAAGAGTACTCACACCTTGAACCTAAAACCAAATTTTTAGTACGATTTGTACTGGCCACACTAACATCCTATGCATTACTTTATGGAAGTTGGATGCAAAATGGATACATCAAAAGGAAACTATAAGGCTAGGGTTTCCTATGCATTATTCTGGTATATAAATAACAATATAGTAAACAAGTTTTAAACACAAACCCATTCCCACCATCCATCACCATCCATAACTATAGCACCATCCCTACTCCAACACCATCTCAGACTCGAGTTGACAAGCCAACTCCCTTTTGGCTTGCCTCAGCGGCCTGCAGCCCTCAACCTGGCTCACGGTCGGAAATCACACTCAGGGGAAGGTAGAACACTCCACTCACTAGTCTGGTGCATCCTCCTAAGGAAAGGTCCATAGCCAACGAATTGGCTTATGTATCGATCAATCAACCATACACTCTGCAGAGGTTTCACTAATCCACTAGATAACCATCATCGGTGCTTGCAATCACCTAGGTAAATTCCGGGCGCCTACTGTCATAGAACGATGCCACTCTACCATCCAGCTCTGGATCGCTGGAACTATGAAGAGAGCATGTATCTGCTCTCGTAGAGGATGCCATGCCATGTACCCACTCCTGAAGGGGGTGCCATGATCGTCTCGGTAGGGTGTTAGCTCCATCCCATGCATATACCTTCCTATCACTACTCGCCTAGCAGTAGTGGCATCGATCTATCCAGCGGTTCAGTCATCCCCCTCCATGGAGAGCGAGTGGAAAGCAAGAGATTCCTAAGGTCTGGATACTAGCAGCAGTTCCTAGGTGTGACCAAACCAGGATATCTTCATCAGGGTTTATCTTTAATGTGCTACCATGACACCTTCATCCCGGGCTCCACCTCTCAGAGGATCACACCCAAAGACCACCATCACATCTCAGTTAGCCCGCCACAGGTTCCTCTCATGGGAATGTCCAGATCCATTCCCTGGCAAGACTTGCTCCAAAGCTCGTTGTAGATCCTGGCTCGATCGACTCAACCCTCACCATACTCCTTGCCGTAATTTCCACCCCAAACCCAGATACAGCATCATCAGCTCACATGCTCATCTGATCCATCAACTCACACATCTCTAGCCTGGCACCCTCTAGGGCTTCCTGGAGTTCGTCACGTCGCATCAAAATATAAGCGAGTGAAGTATATATATAAAATATAGCAGATAAGCAAGTGGCTAACATGTCAGCGGGGAAGTAGGTGAAAGTTTACAACAAGGTAGGGCTCATCAAATAATAATCTATCATGCAATCCTAGCATAGGCAAAATATTATAACAACAGGAAATAAAGCACTAGCCATACTACATTTGCCATGCGTAATGGGATCTATGAGGTTGGGTGAGGTGTGGCACCTTCACTGACGTAGCTGTCAGACTTCTCCTGGTAGTCACTGTCGTCAGACTTATCCTCGCTCAAGCCTGTAACGAGAATTAATGGTCACAGAAGCGACCCCTATAGATTAGCACAAAGAACGAATGCCAAATAGAAGATCCAAATGCACTCAAACATAGTTTAGATAGATAGGGCTCGATTTATAGAAAATTTGGAAATGTGGATCGCATTTTTCGGAGGTCGTATGAATTAGTTATGATTTTACAAAGATTTAACCATTTTCTAAAAAAGAAAAAGGGCTGATTTATCTGGTGCTGACACATGGCAGCACGGGATTGGGCCACGTGCCACGAGCAGGTCAAACAGGGTCAACATAGTGGCTGACGTGGCGGATGACGTCATGCTGACGTCATGCTAACGTTAGCATTGACCGGGTCAACAGAGGTCTGACAGGTGGGTCTGGGATGACGTCACTACTGACGTCAGCGGTCAACGGTCAACGGTCAATGGTCAACGGTCTGGTGGGCCCACCAGGCCATTAATGGGCCGTTATTAGCCCGAATGGGCCGGATATGGGCTGGGCCAGGCCCGCCACGTCGGACGCTCTGGCGCTGCCATGTCATCGCGCTGAATCCACAACGGGCTCGGTCCACGGCTATCGGTCCATGGTGCATCGCATTCACTGGGGTCCACTGCCAGTGGCTCAAGTCGACGTATGCCAGGTGCACGGACGAGTCCTCGGGTCTACACGGTCCACGTCTTGGTCCATCGGTGCACCGGCTCAGCTCGGTCCCACATGCAGCGGCTCTGGTTCACGTACACTGAGTCCATCATCCTCTTCTCTAGTTCATCCCCTTCCTCTATCCTCCCCGCCTAACGGTGCAGCTCGCCATCGGTGGCATTCCTCCAAAAATCCGGTGCCTCCAGTGGTTCTTCGGTCCCATCTTCCTGCCCAACGGCTTCGGGGAGTCAAGGCGAACACGACGGTGGGCTTCAAGGTGGCGGCTTGGCTCCTGGTGATGCACTCCACAGCGGATGGTGGCTCGACGGTGGCAGCGCTTGGTGCATCCTTCACACTGAGCCACTCCGTGTCCCATTCGGGGCGCGGAAGTGCGATTTAGTGCACGCGGCACCTACCCGAGGCGCCGGCGGTGACCAAAAGCCACGGCGGAGTCTGCACGGGTAGCAACTCCCACGGCGGAGCTCCAGCGGGTCCTCGGTGCATGGCAACAGCACTCCGAGAGTGTCTATGGCCTCCTTCTTCTGGTCCAACCAATGCAGCTCGTCACGGCGGAGACGATCTTCATCCTCTTGCTCCGGGCGGCGGTCGGAGACGGCGGGAACACGGCGGTGAATGGCGGCACTCTAGAGCGGCACGGCTGTGACACGACAGCGGCAAGGTGGCTCGGGTATGGTGCTCTGGCAAGGCAACACAGAGCTAGGGTGCGCACGGGGTCCATCTCATCAAGGTGAGCGCGGACCAAAGGTCGATAGAGGGTATAACTCTACGACGAGGCGGCAGGGTGACTTCATTGCTGCGGTGCTCGGCGCACGGTGGCAGGCATGGCGGCATCCGATCTGGCATCCTCCCAATGCCGTGGTACAAGGGCTGGGCTAGACAGTGCGTGTGTGTGTGCTGGTGTCCAAGGCGGTCGGCAGAGGCCTCGGCCTAAGCGCTCCCAAGGCGGAGTGCCATGGTCGGCAGTAGAGGTCAGAGGTGGAAGAGGGCGATGACAGAGGTGCTCATCGGCGTGGTCGAGGACGGAGTTGCGGTACAAGTCCAAGCAGATGCGGCTTTGTCTCACGGTCCGGTCCTTGCTCCTCGATGGTTCCACAGCAGTAGCACAGCGGCACCCTCCTTCTTCCTCGACTCCGGCGGAGGCGGCTTTCCCTTCCCCGCCTCCTTTCTTCCCCCTTTCCAAATTGGGCTGGGCAAGATGGAATTGACTGGCCACTAAGGTGGCGGCGGGCGATGGAACCCTAGGGGGACATCAAGGCACGGCTTATAAGGACGGAGGTGGTAGGTAGCACGATGATGGCACGACAGAGGAAAAGCTTGGGTAGCCAAGGGCATTCTGGTCCAGAGGAAGCTTCCAGGAGGTCCCTTGGCTCCTGTGGGCTCCAGCGGCAGTGGCTCAAGCCAAAGCTTCACAGCGAAGGGAGCGGGGCAGGCAGGGGACAGCGGTATGCGGTGGTTGCAAGCACGCGGGAGAGCGAGGTGCTCGCAGCAGCGGGTGTTTTGTGGCAGGGCTTGTCAGCCGAGGTGGCAGGTCTGGCAGTCGTTGATGCGGGGTGGTAGAGGATCAGGTGGCCAGAGGCGTAGGCGAGCTCAGCCGGGTGCGCGCGGCACGCGGGGAAGAAAAGCAAAATGATCGGGTGACCTCAGCGGTGCTGATGACATGTGGGCCCCATGGTGGGACCCACTCGTCAGCGGCTGTGGTTGGCGACGGCATGGCGCGGGCACGCGCGCGTGTTGCTGGGCCTGCTTGATGGGCTGGTCTGCGTAAGCGGGCAAAGGAAGGAGCGACAAGCGGGCGGGCTGCCTTGCTGGGCTGATCGAGCCGGTCAGCACGGAGGGAAAGGGAGAGGGAAGGGAAGAGCGGGCCAGGCTGGTTGCTGGTTCGGGCCGAAAGCTTCCCCCTTTTTTCTTTTATTTTGTTTTCTCTTTTCCTTTTTCAAATACATGGATATATACATATATATACATATATGTGATGTGTCAACTTTGAGTAACAAAGTAGTGAGCATACAAGGCCCTACTATTGTTAGGGTATCTTTCCCTTAATATTTATTTGTGAAAATAAATATTATGGTCTCATTTTAATTAAACATCACATGAACCAAATAAAATCCAAATCACAAATATATGCAACATGACAAATGAACTATTGAAACATTGAAAGTATATCTATTGCAACATTGAAATATAACATGTGAAACATTGTTCATGACATAAGACATTGATTATGTTATGATGCTAATGCATGTCATGCTTAGGGTTAAGACTTGATTAGGGGTATATGATGGCATGTTGCTCTCATCACTCAGGGTTTTGTCAAAAAATTTTTGTAGCTCGGACTTTCGGGTTGTTACAGTCCTCCCCCTCGTTGGAATCTCGACCTCGAGATTTAAGAGGTGACATACCCTTCAAAGAGGTAAGGATACTGTAGCAGCATTTGATTCTTATCTTCCCACATTGCCTCACGTTCAGTGTGATTGCTCCATTGAACCTTGCACATAGGGATAGACTTGCTTCGGGTCTCTTTGGTGTCATAACCCAAAATCTTGAAGGGGTGCTCTTTGTATTCCAGAGTATCTTGGATATCGAGCACATCAGTAGTGACTGTTTCTTCTTCGGGTATCCTCCAGCACTTTCATAACTGTGAGACAAGGAATACGGGATGTACTCCTGCCAACTGTGGGGGTAGCTCAAGCTTGTATGCAAGTTTTCCTACTCTCTGTCGGATGCGGTAAGGGCCAACATATCTTGGAGCTAGTTTCCCTTTCACATGGGATCTGACGGTACCACGAAGTGGAGACACTTTGAGATAGATAAAGTCCCCAACTTTGAATTCAAGGTCTCAGCGTCTTTTATCTGCATAGCTCTTCTATCAGCTTTGAGCGATCCTCAAGTTCTCTCTAACTTGAGCTACTCCTTCTTCGGCTTCCTTAATCTTGGCGGGGCCAAAGACTGCCCTCTCACCTGGGTGGTCCCACATCAATGGGGTTCTACATGGTTTGCCATAAAGAACCTGGAAGGGTGACATCTTGATACTTGCCTAGTAGCTGTTGTTGTAAGAGAACTCAATGAAAGACAAACATTTCTACCAATCTAAACCATATTTGAGAACACTGGCACGAAGCATATCCTGAAGAATCTGATTCAACCTTTCTGTCTGACCATCTGTTTGAGGGTGGTAAGCAGTGCTGTAATCAAGGTCAGTCCCAATGGACTTGTGAAGAACTTGCTAGAATTGGGACATGAATTGAGGTCCACGATCCAACACAATACTCTTTGGAGCTCCATGGAGCCTCAATATCTCCTTGATGCAAATATCTGCTAGCTTCTCATTGCTAACGGTGGTTTTGATAGGCACAAAGTGGGCGACTTTAGTCAGACGATCCACAATCACCCAAATGGAGTCATTACCAGCTGGTGATCGAGGTAATCCCATGATGAAATCCATGGATATTCTCTCCCACTTCCATTCAGGAACATCGAGTGGTTTGAGTAATCCAGCGGGTCTT
>CM041634.1:23745487-23791878 GCA_023333625.1 Bothriochloa decipiens
GGCGGCGACATCAACAGGTGATTCTTCGACGAACTCGATCATCGGCGCTCTCGACGGTGACCCTTAGCCTCCAGTTAGCATTCTTTGCCTTTTCCATCTCCATCGCGGCCATGGCTATTCATTTCGACGTCCCCAAGGTTAGTCTTTTCCTTTTGCCTACCCTCTGACATTTCATTTCTCCTTCTCTGCGCAGTTCATGACTCTTCCTTGTTCCCAATCTTTTAATCTCAGGAGCTTTACAATAATCTTCTTATCCCAACGCATCAGAATCACTTCATCTGCCTAGGCCCAATGGGAAATCCAGACCCAACCGACATTATAAACGCAGAAACCAATCGAATCCCCTTCAGAACTCAGAATTTTGACTTGGCACTCTGGACCGATACCTTTCGTTCTTGGCCAAAAACCACCAAGGGATGGAAAGATTGGTATCTGAGGGTCGCTAGGCCAATGGAGCTGTATTGGGCGGAACGCAAATTAGAACAGTGCATTAGAATATCCATTGCCGATATGGAGAGGAACGAGTCTTTATTAATTGCCGCCTCCTATTTCTGGTCGGATACCCTGAATGCCTTTATCTTTAGACATGGGCCAGCTTCTCCTACTCTTGCCGATGTGTACATGCTTACTGGCTTGGACATTTCTTCTGCTGATGACAACTCACTGTTCCAACGGAAATCCGAGCATCGGCTGACCACCAGAAACATTGGCGGCTGGACTGGCTATATCAATGAGTATAAGAAATCTGGTTCAGTCAATCACAGGGAACACTCAGCCTTTTTGAATATGTGGCTTGAGAAGTTTATTTTCTGTGGCAGAACAGTCGGACCGACCAACATGCACCTCCCTGCAGCAGAACTGTTGGCTAGCGGCGTCAAGCTCCCCCTGGGCCGATACCTTCTTGGCTCAGCCTACCATCTCCTCCACCAAGTGTCACAAAGGCTGCTGCAAGGTAAATCCATCGGCAACCTGGGGGGTCCCTGGTGGTTCATTAACATGTGGTTAAATGCCCACATGCATAAATATTTCCATGTCGACCTGTTCGCTCAGCAGTTCCCTCGAAGTCTTCCTGAAGACTATCAACTTGGGGAAGAAGAATCAGCAACGCGCCCCCCCATCAATTTTGGAGAAGCAGTGGCAGTGCTACCAGGTGCAGAGGCAAACAAAGTCCAGATCGGCAATCTTTTCCACAACCTCTACATCGGCATCCCCTCTGAGCTTCGGGCATGGGTCCCGTATGTTGATGAAGCAACAAGATTCCCTCTTTCCTTTAATCTTACCGATGAGGCCCTAAACCAGGACGCCGACATCCTAAGGGCAATAATCACCCCTCGTGCTATCCCGGTAAACATTTTTGGAAGCGGGAAGAATATCAATCCCACCTACGAGTTCTACTATCCATCGGTAGTAGCAAGACAACTAGCTTTTGGACAATTGCCCATCAACTTATGTTTTGCCGATGTGATTAAACCAAGAGAGACCATCGCGAGCCGTGTGGATTGGCACAGAATTGTTACTCTCCTTCCTAATGTCGACATCTCAAATGCCGATCTTACTGACTGGGTACCGGCTTCTTTTGTCACCGAATCCTTCAAATTATGGTGGCAAGAATGGAAGGAACAACTATTTTTCGCCTCTCCTCATTTTTACTGGAACTCTATTGATCCTGACCACGTCATCCCTGCCGATGCAGTAAGTCTAACCCTCTGCACTCCTTTCAACTCCTCCTTAATCCATCGGCAACTAACCCTTTCTTTAACAGGTTGATGACCCGGTCCCAACATTGAGTAAGAGTGGCAAGGTCATACGGCTGCAGCCGATTTCTCCAGTATCCATCATCGGTCACAAGGCTCCCTCGTTAGATGCTCCAGTGGGCCGCGGTCGTACCAAGAAGGGTACTAAATCGGTCATATTTTCGGCACAGTCATCTCAGGTAACCACCTCCCTTTCTTTTACCGATGTCGATTGCTTGTGACTTACCGATTCCATATTTCAGGGCGCGAGTTCTACACTTCTAGAGTCTTCATCGGCAACTCGTCCCCCATCACCCGTCAACGCACCTTCAGATGTTATCCTTGTCGACTCTCCAGAGGTATGTTTCTCCAATTTTAACCCGATTTCAACTATTATAATTAGCACTAATTACTCCATTTACTTGTAGCAACAAGTGGACATATCTGTAGCTGTTTCAGCCGATCCAAAACCACAGTCCTCTGGTGCCGATGCCCCCTAGTCATCTGGGTTTGAGGAACCACAGCCTAAGCGCAAAGCTTCATCTTACGTAGTCCTTCAATCGAAACGATCCAAAATTGCATCGGCACTTTCCACAGTTCCAGCACCATCTCTTCAGTCAACACCGCCGGATGTGCTAGCACCAGGACCACCAACAGCACCTCAAGAAACACTTGCCGATATAGCCACAGACTTGCCACCACCCAGCCCTGCCAGAACCGATCCATCGGCAAGCATTGCTGAGGACATATTGCAAGCTGCCTCCTCCAGCCAAATGCAAGAAATCGCCTTGAAGCAAGTAAGTTAACCATTATTCTGTAATATTCCTTCTCCTGTAACTGACTAATCCCCTCGCAGGAACAAGACTCTCCAAACAGCCTATTCTCTTTTACTGTCAACATTCCTGACGATGAAGAAGAAGAAAGTTCTGCGCTTGCCTTAGGAACTGTATCAGCTGAGGTCAGAACCAAATTAGAAACATTATTATCTTTGTTGCATCAAGATACACCTCAGCTGGTCCAAGATTCAGACTCCACAAGAGCAATCTTCAAAGCGAGTCGTGGCCAAGTCCCCGACAATATTGAAGAAATCCTTTTTCATGCCGCCCACCTTGAGAGCCGACAACTCCAATACCAAAAAGCCGCTCGACGAATTGCCGATAGAGCCGCTCAATCAAAACTTAAAGAAGAAATATTACAATTCAAGCAGGCCGCCGAAGAAAAGCACAGAAGCATGAGCAACTTAGAGGCTTCGGGCGCCGATCTTGAAAAGAAAATTACTGATCTATCGGCAAAGAGAACAGCTTTACTGGCCGAGCTGAAAGAGGTGGAAGCAGCCCTGAACCAAGCCGTACAGGAGAAAGACAACCTGTCCAACACTTTAAAAATTCTTCAAAAGGACAGAGACAATCAAGCCTGTATGGCGCTGACGCTGAGGAGAAAGCTTAAACCGATAGAGGACACTGCCGATGCGGACGTCAGGGAAGTGGAAGAAGCCGACCAGATTCGCCTGCGTGCGATAACCGCTATTCAATCCTTCCTTAGTTTGTAGACTTCACTCATCGGTTTTGTCAAGTTATCGGCAATCTGAACTTTGTCAATTGACTGTGAATGTAATATAATGCCGATATCTTTATTTCTGTATTTATGCATCCGTCCAAATACTGGGGTAGTATTTCTTTAAATATTTCCCATTTAATGCTCTGGGAAATATAACTCCTTCGAGGGTTTCTAAGATGTATGCGTTACCAGGAGCCAACTGATTTATCCGATAAGGACCTTCCCAATTAGGGGACCACTTGCCGAATTTTGAACTCTTAGTCCCAATCGGCAAAACCAATTTCCAGACTAAATCTCCATTTGCAAATTCTTTTACTTTCACCTTTCTATCATACCACCTAGCAACCCTCTCTTTATTTTCTTCGACGCTAATTAAGGCCTTTAGCCGATGACCTGCTAAATCTTCTAATTCATCTCTCATAAGCATGTCATACTCATCGGCTGTCAAGTGATCCTGAGAAAATACACGCCTAGAACCAGTCTTAATTTCCCAAGGTAAGACTGCATCATGCCCATATACCAATTGATATGGTGAGACCTTAATTGCACCATGACACGCCATCCGATATGACCATAAAGCTTCATTTAAAAGAGCATGCCACCTCCTAGGATTTTCCTCAACTTTCCGTTTAATAAGCTTGATTATTCCTTTATTAGATGCTTCAGCCTGACCGTTAGCTTGCGCATAATAAGGAGAGGAATTTAGAACTTTAATTCCCATACCGATGGCAAAATTATCAAATTCTCCTGATGTGAACATAGTTCCTTGATCGGTAGTAATAGTCTGAGGAATACCAAATCGGTAAACAATATGTTCTTTCACAAAATCAATCATATTTGCCGATGACACTTTCTTTAAAGGAATTGCTTCAACCCACTTTGTGAAATAATCGGTAGCAACGAGTATGAATTTATGTCCTTTACTCGACGGTGGGTAGATCTGACCGATGAGATCAATAGCCCATCCTCTAAACGGCCAAGGTTTGATTATAGGATTCATTGCCGATGCAGGTGCTCTTTGAATATTACCGAATTTCTGACATGACTGACACCCTTTGAAATATTTAAAGCAATCTTCGAGAATTGTCGGCCAATAGTACCCGTTCCTCCTAATCATCCATTTCATTTTAAATGCCGATTGATGTGCCCCACACACTCCTTCATGAATCTCACCCATTAAACTCTTCGATTCCTCTTTACTAAGGCATTTGAGTAAAACCCCATCCAAAGTGCGATAATATAATTCAGTATCAAGGAGCACATACTTGGTAGCTTGAAACCTTATACGTCTCTCCACTTTCCTAGACGGATTTTTTAAGTAATCAGCAATATCCCTTCTCCAGTCATCGGCATCAATTACCGATGTCAACACTTCTCGGATCAGTTGATATCCCGAAGCATGCTGTGCTAGCCGATTAGCTTCTTCATTGTGCAGTCTGGGAATGTGTTCAAGTCGAAAATCTTTAAACTCCTTTAATATTTGCAGGCACCTCCCATGATAAGTAATCAAGACTTCACTTCGGCATTCATATGTTCCAATCAACTGATTAATGACTAGCATGGAATCCCCAAAGACTTCGACTGTATCGGCACAAATTTCTCTGAGCAATTCTAACCCTTTCAGTAAAGCTTGATATTCAGCCTGATTATTTGTCGAAGTGCTAGCAATCGGCAATGAAAATTTATATTTCTTTCCTCGAGGCGAGATTAATACAATACCGATTCCTGCTCCTCCACCGCAAGTAGATCCATCAAAGAAAAGTGTCCATGGAGCCATCTCAGCATAATTTATCACACCGCAATGTTGAGTAACAAAATCGGCCATTACCTGTCCTTTAACCGCTTTAGCCGATTCATGACGCAAATCAAATTCTGATAATGCTAGGATCCACTTGCCGATCCTTCCTTTCAAAATTGGCATTGACAACATATGCTTAACCACATCGTCTTTGCATATGACAGTGCATTCAGCCGATAACAAGTAATGCCTTAATTTTGTGCAAGAGAAATATAAACACAAACATAATTTCTCAATGGCCGAATACCTGGTCTCAGCGTCTATCAGTCTCCTACTCAAATAATATATCACACGTTCTTCCCCTTCAAACTCTTGAATTAATGCTGATCCGATAACATTATCATCGGCAGACAAATACAACTTGAAAGGTTTCCCGTGTTGAGGCGGAACCAATACTGGAGGATTTACCAAATACTTTTTAATTTCTTCTAAAGCTAATTGCTGCTCTGTTCCCCATACAAATTCCTGATCGGCTTTTAATTTTAATAAAGGACTGAAGGCTTTGATCTTTCCTGACAGATTAGATATAAATCTTCGAATAAAATTAATCTTGCCGATCAAGGATTGCAACTCAGTCTTATCGGCAGGAGCAACAACCTTATTAATTGCATCAATAGATTTCCTGCTGATTTCAACACCTCTTTGATGTACCATGAAGCCTAAGAATTGACCTGCCGATACACCAAATGCGCATTTAGTAGGGTTCATCTTTAAACCATGCTTCCTGGTGCACTCCAAGATTTTTCGCAGATCAGCTAGATGACTGTCAAAACCTTCAGATTTGACCACCACATCATCTATGTAGATTTCAACCGATGTGCTGATGTATTTATGGAAGATAAAATTCATAGCCCTCTGATAGGTAGCACCGGCATTTTTCAAGCCGAAGGTCATGACAATCCATTCAAATAAACCCACATGACCTGGACACCTAAAAGCAGTCTTGGAAATATCCTCTTCAGCCATGAAAATTTGGTTATAACCGGCATTACCGTCCATGAAGCTGATGATCCGATGTCCAGCTGCAGCATCAATCAATAAATCGGCAACAGGCATTGGATAGCCATCCATCGGTGTGGCTTTATTAAGATTCCTGAAATCAATACACACACGAAGTTTTCCATTTTTCTTATAAACAGGAACCACGTTAGAAATCCATTCGGCATATCGACATTGCCGAATAAAGCCAGCTTCAATTAACCTTGTGATTTCGGCTTTAATATCCGGTAACACTTTAGGATTACATCGGCGTACAGGCTGTTGATGAGGCCGAAATCCTGACTTAATAGGCAACCGATGTTCAACTATTGACCGATCTAATCCAGGCATTTCTGTATAATCCCAAGCGAAACAGTCCTTATACTCCCTCAAAATATCAATCATTTGCTGTTTACATTGAGAATCTAACTTAGCACTAATAAAAGTTGGTCTCGGCCTGTCACCGTTACCAATATCTATTTCCACTAAACTATCAGCCGATGTGAACCCAAGACCAAGCTTTCCACCATCAGCAAACTGATCCATTAAAATTCATCTTTAGAACCGACTGCTTGGATCTGTGTGAGCTCATAATCGGCAACCCTGAGAAATTCCGTATCCCATGCTTCTCCCGATATGCACTTTGTTCGCTCATAGGTCTCAGAATCAGCCGATGCGATTATATAAGAAGAATCACCAGGGATAATTTCAATCTTGTCTCCAATCCACTGTACGAGGTACTGATGCATCGTAGAAGGAACACAACAGTTGGCGTGAATCCAATCCCTTCCTAGGAGCAAATTATAGTTACCTTTGCCGTTAACGATAAAGAAGGTGGTAGGCAAAGTCTTGCTGCCGATAGTCAACTCAACACATAACGCCCCTTTAGCCGGAGACACATTGCCTTCAAAATCTTTAAGCATCATATCCGTCTTGGTTAAATCTTGGTCTCCTTTTCCAAGTCTTCGGAACATAACATACGGCATGATATTAATTGCCGCTCCTCCATCTATGAGTATTTTTGACACTGGCTGTCCATCAATCTTGCCTTTAACAAACAGAGCTTTGAGGTGTTGCCTCTCATCATCGGTGGGCTTTTCAAACACAGCCATCATTGGATCCAGAGTTAGTTGAGCTGCTTCATCGGCAAAAACTGCTTGCTCCTTGTCACCTGGCGCCAAGAACTCCATAGGCAACATGAAGACCATGTTAACATCTGCCGATGGACTTTCACCCTTACGTTTTGGTTGCCATACTTGAGTTGTTGCCTTTGGGATGCTTTCTCTTGGGCACTGTAAGTCTTCTTGACGCATACGCTGTTCCCTTCTTTTTTGAGTTTTCGTCAATCCTTCAGGGCACCATTGGGGCAGCTTTGTTTTCCAAACAGGCTGATAATGCTTTGTGTTCTGCTCATGGAGGCCTATGTTTGGATCCCGGCAGAATATCCCTTCATCAGGAACCCTTTCGTTAGCCATCTCTTCAAGCCTTGCATGACTCTTTGGAAAATAACCAATATACCTGCCCAGCCTGTCATGCACGCTAACTCTGCCCCCCAGCCGATCAAATGCTGACACCTTTTCTTTGATCGGCGTATTGATGCATACCCCTCGATTACTAGAGTGATGTTGTCTCTCTACCCGATCATTTAGATAGTAACCATTACATTCAGGGCAGGTATCGGCAGTGGGCAATTTAATGCCTTCTTCCCAGCAATGAATGAAAAACGGACAATTCCAGTGATCTTTATGTCGACGTAACTCCTCCTGTTGCTGTCGATACCGATCCTCACACTGTTGCCGATACCTGACACCATATGGAGCAGGCCTCAGAGGTCTTCTGGAGCTACTACCTTCATTAACAATTCTTTTCTCTTTAGCGCCATCGGCAGGTTTCTTTCCCTTTACGTCCTCAACAGTTATTTGGTTCTTAGGGTCTACCGATGCATTTCTTCTAGCAGTCTTCGGTGTTAACACTTTGGTTTTGCCTTTAGCCTCCACCATATTTGCAGGGAACGGATGTTGATCAATTTTCATCGGCTTCTGAGCTTTTGAATTATCAAACTTGATTTTCCCGGATTCGATAGCCGACTGCAACTGTTGCCTAAACACCTTGCAATCATTGGTATTGTGCGAGGTAGCATTATGCCATTTGCAGTACCTAATCTTTTTCAACTCTTCCGCCGATGGAATCACATGATGAGGAGACAGCTTAATTTGACCCTCTTGGAGCAAAAGATCAAATATCCTATCGGCCTTGGTGATATCAAATAGAAACTTTTCTGGCTCTTTCTGACCGAAAGGACATGATATCGGCTTCTTATTCTTTACCCACTCAGCCAAACCGATAATTGGTTCATCATCAGAGTCTGAATCTTCTGCTTCTTCTACAAAGGACACCTTTTTATTCCAATTCTTCCTAGGTTCAAAAACCCTAGTGTCCTGATCAGAAATCCTTTGCACAATATGACTCAAACTTTCAAACTCTTGTGACCCATATTTTTCTCTGATATGTGGCAGTAACCTTTGAAGAGCTAAATCGGCTAACTGCCGATCATCAAGCACTAAGTTGTAGCATTTATTCTTCACATCTCTTAGCCTGTGTACAAAACTTTCTACTGACTCATCACTGCGTTGCCTCAATTTTGTCAAATCGGTCAACTTCTTTTCATGTACCCCAGCAAAGAAGAATTTGTGAAATTGCTTTTCTGGATTGGCCCATGTAATAACAGAATTAGGTGGTAACGAAATAAACCACGCAAAAGCCAATCCAAACAATGATGAGGAAAATAATCGAACCCTTAATTCATCCCTGTTAGCTGCTTCTCCGCACTAGATGATGAATCGGTTGATGTGCTCCATTGTTGACGTATCATCTTGCCCAGAAAACTTAGTGAAATCTGGCACCTTGTACCGATTCGGGAAAGGAATCGAGTCATAAGATGAAGGGTACGGAGTCCGATAAGAGTAAGTATTGACCTTGGGCTGAATCCCAAATTGCTCTTTCATTACTTCTGCAATCCTATCGGTCAAGAGTGCATCATGACCTTGCCGATGCACTGGCTGGATCTCTACTGGAGGCGTTGGCTGATATGCTTCTACATACCACTGTGGCACTTGGCTTGGATAAATCGGCATATTCACGGTGTCAACCTGCGGAGTAAAGTTCATCGTCTGTTTTACCGACGCTTGCTCCTGGACAGTTGTCTGTGGACTATATCGCTGAGTCCCTATTGCTTGATGGCTTGGTTGAATAGCAGATTGCTAGGTTGGCACTTGCCCCGACCAATTGAGACTGTAACTCATCGGCACCTGGCTTGCCGATGGCTGATAGCTTGTAGACAATTGATGCTCTTGTATAGATGGATGATAGCCAGCATAATTGCCCTGAATTGCAGATAACCCAGACTGAGATATGAATGGTACCACGGGCTGCTCTGTAGTGGAAGCTCTCTGTTGAACTGGTGGAGGATTAGTCAATGGATTCGCATAAAATATCTGTTGCGGAGGTGCGTAGAATCCCATTGACAATGGCTGTATAGCAGGAGGTACAGTAGAATAATACGGCGCTTGAGCCACCGGCCGAATTGGAGTAACCGATGTCATTGGACCCTTCCCTGCTACATCATGCACTTGAGGCGGTCCAGAATTGGCAGTAGATGGACCTGGAGGCATACCGTATCCCCACCAATTGGCAGCAGTTTGATTATATTGACCTGAAGGACCTGACATTGCCGATGCCGATAGATCTGTGCTCAACTGAGTACTAGGCTTTTCCTGAGACGTTAGATCTGATCCTATCGGCGTGGCGCCAGCGATGGATGGTCCTGATATAGCTGAAAGAGTAGGCGCTTCTATATTCTCAACGGCTGGAGTTGCCGATGGAGTACTGGTAGATGCCGATCCTGGCTGATGATATGCTGGCCCGACATACCCTGGTGCTTGTCCGTCCCTTAACGTTTGTACAACAGCATTGTAGACAGTATTGGACAGCACGGTGGAGTGGTTGATCAAAGCTTGATTTAATGCAGAATTAACCATCTCCTATAATTTGCCAGGGTTGGAGTCAAAGGTTACCTGCCGAGGCAGCGACAGATCTTGCTTCTGGATAACTTCTCCTCCCCTGTTCATGCTGAAAGACTTCAAGCAGAGCTGCCTGTAATCCTCCATGGCTTTTTCCATGGCTTGCTTCTGATCCTCCTTGAGATCTGATTCTGATATCTCGATGATGTTATCTGGAGTGATATCGGTAGTATTCCTCATGATAAATCTGTTGACTTTGTCCCACCGAGCATGCCAAAAGATGTGTTGATGCAAAATTATATCTGCAAACACACCGGGCTAATACCCGAAATCGATATCCGGAGCGTGCCAGTCGATTTGACCTGTTAATCGACAAGGACGATAGATTTGAATAAAACCTAAACGAGACGACAGCGATACGCCCGGACGTCAAAGCTCAGATGATACTCGATAACTGTTGAACAGATCAGAGAAGACGACAGCGATACGCCCGGACGTCAAAGCCTGAATCTTGCTCGGTAAAAGCGGAACCTGCAAGGCCGCCGGAGATCAAGTTGATGCAGCCCGTCGACTCTTGAAAGAACTCGTTGAAAAGGAAAAAGTACTGATGACGAAGTCGCCAAAAAGTAGATTGCTTGAAAAGTAGATAAAAATAATAGGTTTGTTGTATTGATGATTATTCTTTTCATTGTCTTTCGGTACATATTTATACCCTGGTACTATGAGTCCTAAACAGACATGACAAAGTATTACCTAAACAAGTCTTATCTCTAAGGAATAAAAAATAACGACTCGTACCAAGGTCGGACTCAAAAATAAGCTAATAAAATAATGGCATAAATATCGCCAGTTCCCTTATCCATTGCTTTACGATGAAAACTCTACCGGCATGCTCTTCATCCCTGTAGATTCCATCGGCAACCCATCAATAATGGCTTAGACCCGCTTTCCATGTCCTTCAGCTCCGCTTTCCATCGGCAACCATGCCTCAATCTCTATCGGCAACAGCCCTCTGTCTTCATCGGCAATGTACGAGATCAACATGTCCTTTATCGGCACTCATCCATCGGTCAACTCAGAATCAACGCTGGAGAAGAACCACTCCCTTGCCGATCAGCACAGTTTTCGGTCCATATTGACACGTGTCAAAAAACGGTGTCAACAATGTCACATCCCTTCTGGGTGAGGTTGCGGAATTCCTCCTCTTTCTGCTCCATGACTCCCTCAGGAACATGGTACTCGATGAACTCATCTGCGAACTCATCTCAGGTGATGTGGTCGGGGTCCTCATGAGCTTGGCAGTAGCTATCCCACCAGGAGCGTGCAACCCCAGTGAGGTGGTGAGCAGTGATTCTGACTTGCTCCTCAGGGGTACAAGTGGTAAGCTCTAGCTTCTTCTCAATCTCATGAAGCCAATCATCTACTTCTAGCGGTTCCTTGTAGGTGCCATCAAAAGTGGGTGGCCTAAGCTTCAGAAAACCCTCAAGTTTCCTCTGGACGTCATTTGGGTTTCCTCCAAGGCGGTGATTGGCTCCATTGACCAATGCGGCAAGCAGCTGTGTCTATTACGCCATCACTTCCGCCAGGTTCAGTGGCAGTGGTGGTGGTGGGATCGGCTGCGATGGAGGGTTTGGCTGAGGTGGAGGCCCATTGCCATTGGCATCACCTCCTTCAGCGGCACCTCCAGCTGGCGGGGTCTACTCACGATCGTTCCCACCCTGGTTGAGGTCGATGGGTGGAACATGACCACCCCTACATCCATAGCGTCTTCCACACCCAAGCTTGGGCTCGGGTGGAGGCAGATAGTTGCCCAGACATGCGGAGCAACGTGCAGACATCTACGACATTGATCGACAATGGTTTAGTACTTTACTGATTCATATAATTAAATGATTTCAACAATTTAAGGAAAACATTTAATCTATCCAACACTCATACAAAGAAGCAATAAGAGCCATAAAATGTGATAAGATCAATCATTCATTTCATGTTTTGCATTACATGGCATCATCTCTAACAGCTACGCTAGATGACGTGTGAGACTCGCACTACGAGAAGGTAACTCATGGAGGGTACATCAGGGTAGGTACATCAGAACTCATGGATAACAACTAGCTTAAATCTATCTCATAACGTGGCCACATAGGGTCCACACTACTCTGACTCGTACATCAGTGTGTTGTACACTGCTAGGTGAAAGCGGCTGCGAAGAACCATCAGCTCCTCCTGTGACATGTGAAGGCGCTTCACGTAAGCCTGAGCTTCTCCGATCTCCTTGGTAAGTGGTAGGTTGGTGGGGGTTGGACAGTGGTCATGCCTCAAGAGAGTCTGGCCAATCTGGAAAGTTTCCTTGAAGGGGTCCTTGCGTCTGGCTGACAAGGGAAGTCGGTCACGCAGCTCAACGTACTCCCGGCAGCGTCTCTCGTCGGCATTCTTCCAAACTGTCTTGAGCCTCTTATACCTGTCCACCAAGGTCTCGTTCTGGATCATCAGGGCAATCAGATGGCCTTGGTTGCACTGTGCTTTTGTTTCTTCTTTCCTCAGGGCTTTGACGAGCATTGACTTCTCACACTGCATGGTGAAGTTGCTCTTGCCATCTTCCCATCTTCTCTTCTGAAGTTCTCTGATCTCCTTGTCCTTGTCCATCTTCTCTCCTTCCAACTGGAGAACTCTTGTGTCGAGGTAGTAGTTTTAGAGCCCAATGTCCTCAACCTTGTCTCGTAGGTCAGTGACCTTGGCTTTGTGGGCCCTTGCCTGATGTGCGAGCTTGTCCTGCATCAGGGCGATGGTTTCCTTGAGTGACACAGACTGGATTCCTTCCTCGATTGAGTCCTCGACTGTCATCTCTAGGAGAGCTGGTACTAAAGATGGGGTCTAACTTGTAGGTATCTCTAGGTGAGTGACCACAGAACCCTTGATTCCTCCTTCTGAGTTAGGTGCTCCAGTGAAGGTGTACTTGATCTCCTCGACAGGCACTCCGAGAACTCCTAGAACACGGCGTAGGGTGTACGGAAAGCCTAGAAACTCCTATCCCTGGTAGGTGAACTCAGCCTTGGGCATGCTGCTCAATGGTCCAAGCGGGGGTCTGAAGCTTATCATCTGCATGTTTAAAGGGAAAGGGTCATCAAGTCAGTAAAAATAGAGAAGCCTTGCATAAGAAGAAATGCAGGGTCAGTATATAACCGAAAGAAAACCTGGTTTGTCCTATACTAACATCCGTTTCTAGGGTTTCGTCCTAGGGTCAAGTATGGCTCTGATACCAACTGAAACAACCTTGATTTCCGCAAAGGGAAATCCACATTGCCAAAGTGTAATATGACCATTTAAATCACATTACCCGATAACAGTTGAATACCATAATCCATACATCGAATAAAAGAGTGCAATAGAGAGGTTTACAATAACTTATTACATCGCCACTTGGTGGAATTAGAGTTCATGCAGCATAACAATAAAAGCTTGACGTGTGGAAGCTATCATCTTCGATCCAACTTGAGCGTAGGCACGAAACCCTCATTCGCTGTACTCCCCAGAAGAGTACTCACTCCTTGAACCTAAAACCAAATTTTTACTATGATTTGTACTGGCCACACTCCCATCCTATGCATTGCTTTGTGGAAGTTGGATGCAAAATGGATACATCAAAAGGAACCTATAAGGCCTGGTTTCCTATGCATTATTCAGGTATATAAATAACAATATAGTAAACAAGTTTTAAACACAAACCCATTCCCACCATCCATCACCATCATAACTGTAGCACCATCCCTACTCCTCCAACACCATCTTAGACTCGAGTCGACAAGCCAACTCCCTCTCGGCTTGCCTCAGCGGCCCGCAGCCCTCAACCTGGCTCATGGCTGGAAATCACACTCAGGGGAAGGTAGAACACTCCACTCACTAGTCCGGTGCATCCTCCTAAGGAAAGGTCCATAGCCAACGAATTGGCTTATGTATCGATCGATCAACCATACACTCTGCAGAGGTTTCACTAATCCACTAGATAACTATCATCAGTGCTTGTAATCACCTAGGCAGATTCCGGGCGCCTACTATCATAGAATGATGCCACTCTACCATCTAGCTCTGGATCGCTGGAACTTTGAAGAGAGCATGTATCCGCTCCCGTAGAGGATGCCATGCCATGTACCCACTCCCGAAGGGGGTGCCATGATCGTCTCGGTAGGGTGTTAGCTCCATCCCATGCATATACCTTCTTATCACTACTCGCCTAGCAGTAGTGGCATTGATCTATCCAGCGGTTCAGCCGTCCCCCCTTGGAGAGCGAGTAGAAAGCAAGAGATTCCAATTGTCTGGATACCAGTGCAGCAGTTCCTAGGTGTGACCAAACTGTGATATCTTCATCAGGGTTTATCTTTAACGTGCTACCACGGCACCTTCGTCCCGGGCTCCACCTCTCAGAGGATCACACCCAAAGACCACCATCACATCTCAGTTAGCTTGCCACAGCCTCCTCTCATGGGAATGTCCAGATCCATTCCCTCGCAAGACTTGCTCCAAAAGCTCATCGTAGATCCTGCCTCGATCGACTCAACCCTCACCCTACTCCCTACAATAATTTCCACCCCAAAACCAGATACAGCATCATTAGCTCACATGCTCATCTGATCCATCAACTCACACATCTCAGCCTGGCACCCTCCAGGCCTTCTCGGGGTTCATCACGTCGCATCAAAACGTAAGCGAGTGAAGTATATATATATAAAATATAGCAGATAAGCAAGTGGCTAACATATTAGCGGCTAAGTAGGTGAAAGTTTACAATAAGGTAGGGCTCATCAAATAATAATCTATCATGCAATCCTAGCACAGGCAAAATATTATAACAACAGGAAATAAAGCACTAGCCATACTACATTTGCCATGCGTAATGGGATCTATGAGGTTGGGTGAGGTGTGACACCTTCACTGATGTAGCTGTCAGACTTCTACTGGTAGTCAATGTCGTCAGACTTGTCCTCGCTCGAGCCCGTAACGAGAATTAATGGTCGCGGAAGTGACCCCTATAGATTAGCACAAAGAATGAATGCCAAATAGAAGATCCAAATGCACTCAAACATAGCTTAGATAAATATGGCTCGATTTATAGAAAATTTGGATATGTGGATCGCATTTTTTGGAGCTTGTATGAATTAGTTATGATTTTTCAAAGATTTAACCATTTTCTGAAAAACAAAAGGTGCTGACACGTGGCAGCACGGGATTGGGCCACGTGTCACGAGGGGTCAAATAGGGTCAACACAGCGGCTGACGTGGTGGATGACATCATGCTGACGTTAGCATTGATCGGGTCAACGGAGGTGTGACAGGTGGGTCCAGGATGACGTCACCACTGACGTCAGCGGTCAACGGTCAACGGTCAACGGTCCGGTAGGCCCTACTAGGCAGTTAACAGGCCATTAATGGGCCGTTATTCGGCCAAATGGGCCAGATATGGGCCGGGCTAGGCCCGCCATGTGGCACGCTCTGGCGCTGCCACATCATCACAATGAATCCACAACGGGCTCAATCCATGGCTGTCGGTCCATGGTGCACCGCATTCACTGGGGTCCACTACCAGTGGCTCAAGTCCACATACGCCGGGTGCACGGACGAGTCCTCGGGTCTACACGGTCCACGTCTTGGTCCATCAGTGCACCGGCTCAGCTCGGTCCCACACACAGCGGCTCTGGTTCACGTACACCGAGTCCATCATCCTCTTCTCCAGTTCATCCCCTTCCTCTGTCCTCCCATCCCAACGGCGTAGCTCGCCATTGGTGGCATTCCTCCAAAAATCCAGCACCTCCAGTGGTTCTTCGGTCCCATCTTCCTGCCCAACGCGGAAGAGGGCGATGGCGGAGGTGCTCACCAGCGCGGTCGAGGACGGAGTTACGGTACAAGTCCAAGTGGCTCCGACTTCGACTCGTGGTCCGGTCCTTGCTACTTAACGGTTCCGCAGCAGTAGCATGGCGGCACCCTCCTTCTTCCCCAACTCTGACTGTGGCAGCTTTCTCTTCCCCGCCTCCTTTCTTCTCTCTTTCTCTTCTTCTCCTCCAAATTGGGCTGGGTAAGATGGAATTGAGTGGCCACCGAGGTGGCGGTGGGCGATGGAACCCTAGGGGGATGCCGGGGCTCGGCTTATAAGGATGGAGGTGGTAGGTAGCATGACGATGGCACGGTGGAGGAAAAGCTTGGGCAAACAAGGGCATTCCAGTCCAGAGGAAGCTTCCAGGAGGCTCCCGTGGCTCCTGTGGGCTCCAGCGGCAGTGGCTCAAGCCAAAGCTTCACGACGAAGGGAACGGGGCAGGCAGGGGACAGCCGTACGTGGTGGTTGAGAGCACGCGTGGGACAGCGAGGTGCTCATGTCCGCGGGTGTTTTGTGGCCGGGCTTGTCGGCCGAGGTGGCAAGTCTGGTGGTCGTTGTTGTGGGGTGGCAGAGGATCAGGTGGCCAGAGGCGCGGGCGAGCTCAGCCGGGTGCGCGCGACACACGGGGAAGAAAAGCAGAATGGCCGGGTGACCTCAGCGGCGCTGATGACATGTGGGTCCCACAAATGGACCCACTCGTCAGCGACTGCGGTTGGCGACGGCGTGGCGCGGGCGCGCGCGTGTTGCTGGGCCAGCTTGATGGGCCAGTCTGCGCGAGCGGGCGAAGAAAGGAGCGGCGAGCGGGCGGGCTACCTTGCTGGGTTGATTGGGCCAGTCGGTGCGGAGGGAAAGGGAGAGGGAAGGGAAGAGCGGGCCGGGCTGGTTGCTGGTTTGGGCCGAAAGCTTCCCCCTCTTTTTCTTTTATTTTGTTTTCTCTTTTCCTTTTTCAAATACATGGATATATACATATATATACATATATGTGATGTGTCAACTTTGAGTAACAAAGTAGTTAGCATACAAGGCCCTACTATTGTTAGGGTATCTTTCCCATAATATTTATTTGTGAAAATAAATATTATGGTCTCATTTTAATTAAACATCACATAAACCAAATAAAAACCGAATCATAAATATATGCAACATGACAAATGAACTATTGAAACATTGAAAGTATATCTATTGCAACATTGTTCATGACATAAGACATTGATTATGTTATGATGGTAATGCATGTCATGCTTAGGGTTAAGCCATGATTAGGGGTATATGATGGCATGTTGCACTCATCACTCAGGGTTTTGTCAAAAAAATTTTGTAGCTCGGATTTTTGGGTTGTTAGAGAGCTCGCCTACACCTCTACGCTGTGGTACCTCCACTCACTCCCCCTTCGAGGGACACGACCGTGCGTCGAGTTTACTAAGTAAAAACACAATCAGGGCATGCAAGAAAGAAAAGGACTTAAAATATGTGAAATATATACATGCATAATGTTTCAAGGCCACCAGGGCCACATTGTCACGATTCGCAAAAACTAATCTATTACATGGGCCTCCTTGCCCACATCTAGGTCACAGGCTTTTGTCCCCATCATCGTCACCACCCTCATCGCCAGTGCCTTCTTCACCTTCGAAAGGAAGGACCTCGAGCTCGAAAAGCTTTGCTAGCTTCTCACCCGGCTCCTTGGCATCATCGATCAAGCCCCGGCACCTCTCCTCATTCTTGGCGTCTATCTTAGTAAGGTCGGAGACGAAGCCATGGGAGATGACGTCCATGTCATACGTGAAGCCAGAATAGACGACCGCCATCGCTCGCTTCACGCCAATATGGAGTGCGTGAAGTTATCCCGCCACTCCTTGACATCATCGTCGTCATTGATGTGAACTAGGGTTCCCGATCTTCCAAAAGGTTCTGATAACTCTCGATTTGGTGGAATCGCGACACAATTCGATCCGGCTTCCGAACAACTCGGTTCTGAACCCCGCAATCGCAGCACCACGTCTCCTCTGGTTATCGACCGTCGAAGCACAGTCGACCTCACCAAGAAGGCTGAGTCCTTTGCCTGCTAATCGAAGAACACAAGCAAGAACTCAAAAGAATGCAACTAATTGCAGATGAATGATTAATCTCACGAGTTGGGGTCTCACAAACCGACGGCGCGGCGAAACTGTTGTGAACAGAATAATCTAAGCAAAACCCCCAAAACCTAAGGAGGGAGGCGGTGGCTGGTTATAAAGGTCTAAGGGTCGTCGCCACCCCTGGACGCGCCCCCTAATGGCCTCAACAATGATACACGGCCCAACGGACCAAAAATGATGATGCAGCATCGAAATAGATTCTGGACACTAAGTTGTTTTGATGTTTCCCGATGACTACGAAGGAATTTTGACCTCAAACCAACGCCATTGGCTTCCTTATGAAATTATCTTTCCATCCATAGGTGGATCATCAAAAATGGAGTCCGGATGCGTCCTGGGCATCCACTTTACTCCACACTAGTCTTGGACTCCGAAACAGGCTCGAGGTCGACTCGGTTTGGGCCTCCACCTTGACTTGGGCGCCCTTGCTGGTCCTCCACGCCTCCAAGCCATCCCTTATGCATCCCTTGGTCCTCTCCATGATTCCTAAGTACAATATAATCATTAGGTAGCAATCTATTCTCAAAATCATAAAAAGACTTCCTTAAGAACGAGCTCACCTGTAAATTTAATTGTCGTGCGCGAGCTCTTGTGATTGGACCTTGAATGTCTAGCGGAGGATCATCTTGTGCATTCAATGGAGTGATGTCCTCGTCATCCTCCCCCTCTTGAATTGGAGTCGTCCTTGACTCAAGGTCATCTTCGTCTCCCAAATACGGCTTCAAATCTGAAATGTTGAAAGAAGGACTAACCCCGAACTCGGGTGGCAACTCAAGTTTGTATGCATTATCATTTATTTTCTCAATAATTTTATAAGGACCAGCAGCTCTTGGCATTAATTTTGACTTACGCAGCTCTAGAAACCTATCTTTTCTCAAATGTAACCATACTAAATCACCTGGTTCAAGTTTAAGTTCTTTTCTACCTTCACTACCAGCAATTCTATACTTTTCATTCATCTTTTCAATATTTTCTTTAGTGGTTTCATGTAACTTACGAATAAATTCAGCACATGCACTAGCATCACTATGCGTTCTTTCATTGGTAGGTAAAGGCAAAAGATCAATTGGAGCACGAGGGTTAAAACCATACACTACCTGAAAAGGACTTACCTTGGTGGTAGAATGTGTCGCCCGATTGTAAGCAAACTCCACATGAGGCAAACATTCTTCCCACATCTTTAAATTTTTCTTCAAAACAGCTCTCAGCATGGTGCCCAAAGTGTGGTTCACTACCTCTGTTTGTCCATCTGTTTGTGGGTGACAAGTTGTTGAAAACAACAATTTTGTGCCCAACTTATTCCATAGAGTTTGCCAGAAGTGACTCAAAAATTTGGCGTCGCGATCTGAAACAATACTAGACGGCATACCATGCAAACGAACAATATCTTGAAAAAAAAGGTCAGCAATATGAGTTGCATCATCACTTTTATGACATGGTATAAAATGTGCCATCATAGAAAATCGATCCACAACCACAAAAATATTATCCCTTCCCCTCTTGGTCCTAGGCAATCCTAAAACAAAGTCCATCGAAATATCTGTCCAAGGAATAGAAGGAACAGGAAGAGGCATATACAACCCATGTGGATTCAAGCGAGACTTAGCTTTTTGATATGTGGTGCAGCGTGCCACGAACCGCTCAACATCTCTCTTCATCTGTGGCCAAAAGAAATGTGTGGCCAAAACAGCTACCGTCTTTTTAGCACCAAAATGGCCCATCAATCCTCCTCCATGCGCTTCCTGTAGCAACAAAAGTTGAACAGAACCAACTGGAATCATATTGTTTCACTTATTGTTCCATGTACGACCCTCTTTACAATTCAGCAACACATCATTAAAATCAGGATCATATTGTTCTTTTATTGTTTCAAGCCCAAAAATCTTACAATCAAGTTAGGACAACATAGTATATCGTCTAGACAAAGCATCAGCAATTATATTATCCTTTCTTTTCTTGTGTTTGATAACATAAGGAAAGGATTCAATAAATTCAACCCACTTAGCATGTCGACGATTCAGATTATTTTGAGAACGAAGATACTTAAGCGATTCATGATCTGAATGTATAACAAATTCCTTAGGCCACAAATAATGATGCCACATCTCTAAAGAACGTACAAGAGCATACAATTCCTTATCATACGTAGAGTAATTTAAAACAGGACCATGCAATTTTTCGCTAAAGTATGCCACAGGTTTACCATCTTGCATCAAAACACCTCCAAGGCCAACTCCACTAGCATCACATTCTAACTCAAAAGTCTTACCAAAGTTTGGAAGTTGCAGCAATGGTGCGTGTGTAAGCTTATCTTTTAACATCGCAAATGACTCCTCTTGTGCCTTACCCCATTGGAACACCACGCCCTTCTTTGTCAACTCATGTAATGGGGCAGCAAAGGTGCTGAAATCCTTGACAAAGCGACGGTAGAAACCTACAAGACCAAGAAAACTCCTCACCTGTGTGATGGATTGGGGTACTGGGCAGCTCCTAATGGCTTCAATTTTTGTCTCATCCACCTCAATTCCTTGTGGAGTAACAACATATCCAAGAAAAGAGACTCGATCGATGCAAAAGATGCACTTCTCAAGGTTACCAAATAAACGTGCATCGTGTTAAGCATTAAAAACAGCACGCAAGTGATCCATATGTTCATCCAAAGACTTGCTATAAATCAAGATATCATCAAAGTAAACTACCACAAATTGCCCAATAAAAGCCCTCAAAACTTCATTCATCAATCTCATAAAAGTACTAGGTGCATTAGTTAAACCAAAAGGCATTACTAACCACTCATATAATATGAATTTAGTTTTGAAAGCTGTTTTCCATTCATCTCCAAGTTTCATTCTAATCTGGTGGTAACCACTACGCAAGTCAATTTTAGTGAAAATTACAGAGCCACATAACTCATCAAGCATGTCATCAAGCCTAGGAATAGGATGACGATATCAAATAGTAATATTATTAATGGCTCTACAATCAACACACATGCGCCAAGAACCATCTTTCTTAGGAACCAAAATCACAGGAACAGCACAAGGACTAAGGCTTTCTCGTACATACCCGCGGTCCAAAAGCTCTTGGACTTGTCGCTGAATCTCCTTAGTCTCTTCAGGGTTGGTTCGATAAGCAGCACGGTTTGGCAATGTCGCTCTCGGAATCAAATCAATTTGATGCTCTATTCCTCTCATAGGTGGCAGCCCCGGGGGTACCTCAGCTGAAAAAACGTCCTCATACTCCTGCAAAAGGTTAGTGACAGTAGGAGGTCTCGAACTAACAACATCATCAAGAGCAAACAAAGCTCGTTTGCAAATCAAAGTATAGCAAATATCATCATCAGAAATTTCAGCAAGGTCACATTTTCTTGCAAGCATAACACCACCCTTCAGTTTAATTTCCTCGACCATAGAATTAGGTGTGAACTTATCCTTTTTAGGTGGGTAAACAGAATTTGCAACTTGCTGATTTTCAGATTTAACATCATGCAAACTAGCAGCTCATTCTTTATCAGCTTGTACAATTTCAGCTGGGGTCATTGGCACCAAAGTAATTTTCTTTCCTTTATGAACAAAAGTGTATGTATTACTTCTACCATGATGAACAGCATCATTATCGAATTCCCAAGGGCGACCCAATAAAAGTGAACAAGCTTCCATAGGTACTACATCACAATCAACGGAATCAACATAGGTACCAATGGAAAAAGAAACTCTGCAAGTTTTTGTTACCTTAGCCTTACCGGAATCATTCAACCACTGAATATGGTACGGATGGGGATGTGGGCGTGTAGACAAGTCAAGCTTCTTGACCAATTCTGAACTCACCAAATTATTGCAGCTACCCCCATCAATGATGACACGTGCTCGCCGGTTCTTGATGACAAAGAAAATTTGGAACAAATTATGGCGTTGCAGCTTCTCAGGTTGTTGTACTTGTGCGCTAAGCACTCGCTGCACAATGACACTCATGTAGGTTGATGTGTCCTTGCTACCAAAAACCTCACCTTCTTCTTGAACATCTTGTTCTTCATCATCATCTTCCATGTTAGAGGTGCTGATGTACCCATCCTCTGTAGCAATGTATGCCCGCTGACTTGGACAGTCCTTTTGCACATGTCCGTAACCATGGCACCGATGACACTGAATGCTAGGAGTGCGTCCTGTTGAGGCAACAGAAGATGCACTCTTCGATGGTTCCTGCACTAAATTTTTACCTGAACCAGAAGGTTGCGCAGAAGACGTCCTCTTGTTCGCTGGTAGAGGCGCGCAGAAGGAGGATGCCTTGGGAAACCCCGATGATGCTCCCGTGCGTGGTGTGTATGAGGTGCCAGCCTTGCTCTTGGCCTGCTTATCTCGCCTCTGCAATTCCTTCTCTGCAAGCATAGCAAATTGAAACAACTGGTTGACAGTGTTGAATTCCTTATAATCAACTATGTCCTGAATTTCCTCCCTCAAACCCGCATAAAAACGAACAATAGAATCCTCAGTTCCCTCACTATGCCACAATGCATCAAACCTTTCTGAAGTTCACCATAATAATCCTGCACAGATTTATGTCCCTGTTCTAAACGCATTAGTCTTTTATGTAGGTCTCTATGATACGATGGTGGCACAAATCTATCACGCATAGCAAACTTAAGTTCTTCCCATGTATGAGGTTGGCAATTATCTGCAACTAAACCAGTCCACCAAATGATAGAAAAATCTTTAAATTCACTAGTGGCTTGTCTAATGCGATGTTGCTCATGTACAATATGGGCACAGAATTTTTGCTCTACTGTCATCTCCCAATCAAGGTATTCCTCAGCATCATAATGTCCCGAAAAAGAAGGTATGGTAAATTTAACCTTAGCATAAGGGTCATCGGGAGCATGAGTACGATTACCTCGGTGGCGGTTGAAATGTTGAGCGCCACCCATACCTGTGGTATTTGTGCGAAGACGATGACGTAATCTATTTTCCCTTGTCACTGCTCTATCAACATTACCATCAGCATCATATACCTCATTGCCAGCATTGCTGCCATCATTATTTTCTTCAGGTGGTGGCGGTTCTTCTAAAGCAGTTACCCTATCGGTCAGCGTGGACAATCATCTATCCAATCTCTCAAGGGTGTTGCCAATCTTGAGATCAATGAGTGCAGCAGTTACAGCCTTGGTAACTGTCTCGTTCAAGTCCTTCTGAGCCTTGGTAACAGATTGTAGTTGCTCTTGGCTGACATACTCTGAAAACTCTTTGGGTGATTTCTCTCCCTCATCACCTGCCATTGTAGACACAAAACACAAGCAGCAAACAGTGAAAGTTATCCCTAATAATCCTCTACAAATGTGGAGTGGTGCCTCTCAATTTTAGAGCAAAAGGCAACACCTTAACAAGTTCCGACTGGTTCTTACTAGCAAGGCACGGATACCTGAAAGACGTAGCGCTGAGATTACGGGTGTCACAACTTTTGCTGTCCAGAAGTATATGTGGGGCTTAGGAAGGCTGGCCAAGAAATATGTGAGTGGTACACAATTCAAAGACAGAAAGTAATATTGAATTATAGTCCCAATTACTTGTTCTCGTTGCTGGCCTAACGTGTTCCAAGTACCAAATGTGTGTGAACAAGGACAAAGGAAGTACAAGTATGATGGAGAGACAAGTATGAATGAAGCACAAAGCACAATGTAGCACACGCAATCACAGAACAAGCAAATAGCTCGGATTTTGTCTTTTTCTCGGATTTTTCCCACAGGCACTAGTAGGAATCAAACTTTTTTATTTTTTCACTATTTTTTTATATTTTTTCCTGAACAAGGATCACAAAAGATGTAACCACAAAAATTGGCACCGACAACTGAGGTGAGATGTGGTCTACAGAAAATCAGCACGTTCTCTGAAAAGCGTGCAAGAACCTTGTCAATTTTTTCTTTATTTTGCTGAATTTTTTTGGCAATTCTGACTGGACCAAACAAGCCAAAGCCAGTTTGGGTCAGCTCCAAATGGACTCAAGAAGCTGCTGTAAAAATTTCAGATTTTTCTGATAAACGAGCGAAAAGTTATGCCTGTTTCACCGAAGGTATCTCAAGTTATGTTTCGGGAAGACACAACACGGCAGCGACAGTTAGGGCAAAGCGTCCCTAAACTCAAACACCGATCACAGCAGTAGGTATTCAGCTGATGATGCAAGGAGGGCTGTAATGCAAGCAACAATGAGTGGTCGGCGACCTATCTAGGGTTTGCGCGGCGGCGAGAATTGACACAAGGCGGCTAGCGGGGCAAGTCGAGTAAAATAGTGGATTTGACTTGTTGTTTGGGACGGTGGAAGGGGACAGCGTTGAATGGAAACGATGGGAAAAAACACACGACTGGACTCTAACAAAACCTAACCAGCAACAAGACCCTGACCAGGACACAAATTCAACACTACGGAATCTGACAAGAACTATGCAAAGGCCAAACGTGGTTCTGGGATACGGGAAAAACCTAGACTAAACTGTTTTTGGCTTTTTTTTGGATTATAGGACGAAGGCGAAAACAAACTAAACTAGGGTAAGGGCAAACCTGACGGTGTACTTGAAGCTCTGATTACCACTTGATGTGAACTAGGGTTCCCGATCTTCCGAAAGGTTCTGATAACTCTCGATTTGGTGGAATCGTGACATAATTCGATCCGGCTTCCGAACAACTCGGTTCTGAACCCCGCAATCGCAGCACCACGTCTCCTCTGGTTATCGACCGTCGAAGCATAGTTGACCTCGCCAAGAAGGCTAAGTCCTTTGCCTACTAATCAAAGAACACAAGCAAGAACTCAAAAGAATGCAACTAATTGCAGATGAATGATTAATCTCACGAGTTGGGGTCTCACAAACCGACGGCGCGGCAAAACTATTGTGAACAGAATAATCTAAGCAAAACCCCAAAACCTAACGAGGGAGGCAGCGGCTAGTTATAAAGGTCTAAGGGTCATCGCCACCCCTGGACGCGCCCCCTAATGGCCTCAACAACGATACACGGCCCAACGGACCAAAAATGGTGACGCAGCACCAAAACAGATTCTGGACACTAAGTTGTTTTGATGTTTCCCGATGACTACAAAGGAATTTTGACTCAAACCAATGCCATTGGCTTCTTTATGAAATTATCTTTCCATCCATAGGTGGATCATCAAAAACGGAGTCCGGATGCGTCCTGGGCGTCCACTTTACTCCACACTAGTCTTGGACTCCGAAACAGGCTCGAAGTTGACTCGGTTTGGGCCTCCACCTTGACTTGGGCGCCCTTGCTGGTCCTCCATGCCTCCAAGCCATCCCTTATGCATCCCTTGGTCCTCTCCATGATTCCTAAGTACAATATAATCATTAGGTAGCAATCTATTCTCAAAATCATAAAAAGACTTCCTTAAGAACAAGCTCACCTATAAATTTAATTGTCGTGCGCGAGCTCTTGTGATTGGACCTTGAATGTCTAGCGGAGGATCATCTTGTGCATTCAATGGAGTGATGTCCTCATCAGTCATCATCCTCCACATCTGTCTCCTTAGGGGGGACTCCTCAATAGGAAGCCCATCTCACTTTTTCTTAGCCCGATGCATTTCGAGCGCCTGGCACGCGAGGTCCTTCCTCTTCCTCTTCTTCTTTTCTGGGTCTTTCCTCTTCTTTTTGTATTGATCATCAAAGCACCTCACCTGGTGATCGGGGTTGTCTTCTCAAATCAGAGGCACTGAGACCCTGTAGTTGACGTTACCCTGTGCTCAAAACCACAGCCAGAATGTCAAGACAAGCCAAAAAATATGGGAGAAACTCGAGGATGTCAGATTGAGGGACTTACCAAGAAGATGCTATGAGGATCCGACAGCATCGAGACATGATCCACGTCCCCTGGCCTGATCGCCGGCAACCGAGCTCCTAACCTATTTCGTGACATCCGTGGGAGGTAGGTTCATGGGCAACATCAGGCACCCCTTGAGCTGCTCAAGAAGCGCATCAGGCCCCATCTAATCTAAGTGCAATGGGCACGCCATCAGAGGGAGGACTCTTCGGCTGTGGAAGCCCGCGACGACGTACGGGCATGCACACCCTTCTCGGACAAGGTGCGCGGTGCATCAAGGAGGGGATTTAGCCTCTGCTGGAAGGGATGGGCCATGCCCAGAGCCAGTGCCCTAGACGCACCCTGATGACACGCCAAGTGTAGGCAGGCAGCAGGCTGTCGTCGTTGCGGATGTAGAACCATCCGAACTGCCAACGGCCGTGGTTGGTGGACAAGCAATGATATAGAGCTTGGACTTCTTCTGCACCAGGCTGCAGCTGCCTATGCAGATGATCCTCCTCTTCCCCTCTGAGATCCACTTGGTGTACTGCTCACCCTTGAAAAGGTGGAGCCACAGTTCCCAATGCGGTTCCATACCCATGTATTCCTCATAGAGCGCGGTGAATATTGCTGCGTTGGAGATGGCGTTGGGGTAAGGTGTTGGAGCTCGACCTCGTAAAGTGGAGCAGTGCATGCATGAAGCAGCTCGGAGGTGAACCAAATCCCAACTGGTGGATCTTGACAAAGCACACCATGTAGCCCTCCGGCGGCTGCGGCTCCCGATGCTCCCTCGGCGGCACGATCCACTTCAGCCGCTCAGCCAAAGTGGCGGGCGGAGGAGTCCCTCATCCACCAGCTTCTCCAGCTCCTGCTGTGACACATCAGAATGGGGCCAGGCCTTTGGAGGGAGGAACATGGGTGCCATGGATGCAGCGCGAATCTGCTCGGCGGACGGGCGACCGAGAAGATTCCCAATCCTGATTTCTCTCTCACTGGTTCTTCTCAAGTGCAGACAGACGAAGGCTTGGGTGCTCTGGTGGCGGCGGCGGCGGAGGCAAGATGGCAATATGGGGAATGGAGAAACCCTACCCCTTGTATTTATAAGCGATAGGGCCAAGAAGCAATGGGCAGATCTAGCAACAGCACGGTAATTCCCCACATTTAATGCGCTCACCTAACCGCCCCTCGATTCCTAGAACAGGCACACGTGTCGCCCGCACGATCTCTAGCCATTACCCGAGTCCACACGACTGTGCCACTTTAGCTCTTGCCTAAAAAGACATGCCCAATGGATGCGAGAAGTTATCCACGGTGTTTTCTTCTACAGGAAGTAAAACAGACTCTGGTCCCACACTAAAATCCTCGAGGGAGCTGAGGCTGACCCTCGATCAGGGTTCGACAGCCACCCTCGAGTACCCGAGTCAGGGACACCAAAGGGGAGCCAACACAAAGCTCAGCTCGAGGATGAACCCTTGAGATCCCCTCGGACGTATCGAAGGCAAAACAAAAGGATTACCATGGAATCCCTATGGAGGGAGGCATCGAGCCGTTGAGTCCTATCGAATGGAACCGGTATCCATGTATCTACACGTTTGCATCAATGAGAACACCTCAGGGCCACCAGTTGACCCCATCGGACGAGGCACGAGCTCTCACTTGGATCTCCCATTATCAGCTCATAGAGGACATCAAGACTCGCCCAATCAAGGGTAGTACGATGCTTCTCACCTCACATCCGATCGAAAGGACTCATGAGATGGATGCCCAAGGCTAGCAATACCCTAGCCACACGAGGCTTGGGGGCTCAACTATGCCAGGCACCCGGGGGCTCGACGACTCAAGACACCCCTCGACTAGGCGCTATGACTCCAATTCATGTTATCCTAACCATTCAGGAACGCCTGCTACACCCCACTGGACGAAAACACCTTTCGACAAAAGACATGTAAAGCCCTCAGAGGAGTCTTCCTACTCCTCTGAGGCCTCATGGGCTACCTCCGAAGGGTACGCTCGTGCGCACCCTTCGAAAAATTACGGTCAACACCTCGGTCTCGATTCAAGACCCCCGCATGACTCCCAGCACTCACGCAGGAGCTCAGGGGCTACTGTTGGGTACTTGAATAAGGGGTACCCATAACCCTCGACTAAGCAACTCAACCCCTACATTAACAAACCTAAAACCTCCATTATTATCCCCCAGCCCAAAAGTACATAAGATATCCGATCTAAGTATCAAACTGCATCGGCCGGCCCATGAACGGGTCTTGACGAACCAAGCTACTATTCACTCAACGGGACCCTCTCGACTCGAGGCTGTCTACTCAGGGGAACGATCACCCCCTTGAGTGATGAAACTCCCCTGGGCAAACGATCACCCATTGAATACTGCGCACCCCCTCGACCCACCTACTTCCCATACGATTCCCCAGGCATTTAATGCATTTCACCTACTCCCGCCTAACCTCATGGCTACAGCTGTGGTAATAGTGGATAGTACACTGGTCAAATCCTCCTTTTACTGCCCATACCTAGGAAACTAGCGGATCGTACCACACTGTGTCGCCACACCATGGACTGTGCCCCATTCAGCACCCCCCTTAAGAAGCATTTGTCAACATAAATCCCACATTTCCTGGGGTCGTTCCTATCCGTTCTAGCCTCGACCCCCCTCAGGCACCCCTCGACTGAGCCCTTAGCTAGTTTCGGTCAGTGCTACAATGACACCACTGCGTCATCTATAGCGAGCTGTATGCTCGCAATAGGAGAACATGTCTTTCGCCACGCCGCTGAGGCACGGTAGCGTCATCATCAAGACCGGTCAGCCACTGACTTCGCTGAAACACTGCAGGATGGCAAGGCATGCTGTTGCAAAGCTCAACCTCACTTTGACGCACATCGCTATAGTCTCCTGGACAAGATCAGCATCCACTTTCAATGCCACCGCCTACGCCAGCCCTACAAGCACAATTTCTAGGGTTACACTATACACCCATGCCACTCCTTGGCCTATAAAAGGAGGCACCGGGCTAGCATAGAGGGGAGGCTCACCCATAGATGGAGGATAGCTAGAGCCTGCAATGCTCAATTCCTAGCCAACCTCACTTGCTTACTTGTATTCACCCCTGTACAAGCACTTCGGTGCAAGATAATGCAAACTCTCCGCCCCTCGCTGGACGTAGGGCCTTCTATTGCCCGAATCAGGATAAACCTCATGTTTTCTTCTTGCATCACCATCCAGATTAGGGAGCATGCAATACAAATTCACTCATTGGTGCTTGACCCCTGGGGTCGAAACACCGACAGAAAGCTTAACAAGGCTACAAAGAAAGATCACTCTCTGTTACCATTCATAGATGAGATGTTGGAATGGTTAGCCACACACTCTTTCTTTTGTTTCCTTGATGGCTATTTGGGTTACCATCAAATCTCAATCCATCCCAACGACCAAAGTAAGACCACATTCACATGCCCTTACGGGACATATGCATATAGGCGCATGTCTTTTGGCCTATGTAATGCCCCGGCCTCTTTCCAAAGGTGCATGATGTCCATTTTTTCTAACATGATCGAAGAAATCATGGAAATCTTCATGGATGACTTCTCCGTCTATGGGACAACTTTTGATCATTGTCTTGACAACCTGGATCATGTCTTACAACGGTGCCAAGAGAAGCACTTGATCTTGAACTGGGAAAAATGCCATTTTATGGTTCGAGAAGGGATAGTGCTAGGACATAGAGTATCTGAGTGTGGGATAGAGGTTGATAGAGCTAAGATAGAAGTCATAGAACAGCTCCCACCTCCCACGAATGTTAAGGGTCTTTGCAGTTTCCTTGGTCAGCGGGTTTTTATAGAAGGTTTATAAAAGATTTTTCTCAGATTGCTAGGCCTTTAACAAACTTGCTTGCTAAGGATGCAGCCTTTGAATTTGATGATAAGTGCTTAGATTCATTTCATTTCCTTAAGAAAGCACTTATCTCTACACCAATCATTCAACCCCCTAATTGGTCGCTTCCTTTTGAGATAATGTGTGATGCTACTGATTATGTTGTTGGTGCTATCTTAGGACAAACCAAAGATAAGAAACATAATGCTATCTCTTATGCTAGTAAAACATTAACTGGGCCACAATTAAATTATGCAATAACTAAAAAAGAACTGTTGGCCGCAGTGTTTGCTATAGATAAGTTTAGGTGTTACTTAGTAGGAGCAATACTCTGATCACTCTGTTTTGAAATATCTGCTCACTAAGAAAGATGCTAAACCTAAATTAATAAGATGGATCCTACTACTCCAAGAATTTGATTTAGAAATTAGAGATAAAAAGAGAGTAGAAAACTCGGTAGCCGATCACTTGTCTAGAATGCAAATCGAGGATAAACAGGATCTACCCATCAACGACTATCTTCGGGACAACACACTCCTCAAGGTCTCAACAGCCTACCCGTGGTACGCAAACATAGTCAACTACCTAGTCTTAGGATACGTACCACTAGGGGTAGACAGGAAGAAGCTTATCAAAGAAAGCAAAGTGCACCTATGGGATGACCCATACCTCTATCGGTTCTGCCAAGACGGTGTGTTAAGGAGGTGTGTACCCATGAATGAAGCCATCAAAATCATGGAGAAGTGTCATGGGGCAGAATATGGAGGCCACTATGGGGCATATAGAACCCATGCTAAGATCTGGTAGAGTGGATTCTATTGGCCTACCATGTATGAAGACACTAAGAACTTCATGAAGAGATGCGGTCAATGCCAGAAACACGAGAATATCAACACCCGTGATGCAATGCCACTTACAAACAACCTTCAAGTGGAATTATTCGATGCATGGGGGATTGACTACATGGGTTCATTCCCCAATCCCAAGGTTGTGAGTACATCTTGGTGGCAGTAGACTACGTGTCCAAGTGGGTGGAAGCAATGCTGTGCCGAACAGCTGACTCTATACATGCAAAGAAGATGTTCAAGGAAGTCATATTCCCACGGTTTGGCACCCCAAGATTAGTTATCAGTGATGGAGGAAGCCACTTCACTAACAAAAAGTTCTATCACTTCCTGTCAGAAGTAGGGATAAGGCACAATGTTGGGACACCTTATCACCCTCAGACGAGTGGACAAGCAGAAACATCTAACAAGCAAATCAAAAATATTCTGCAGAAAACTATAAATGAGATGGGCACAGCCTAGAAAAGTAAGCTGCCAGATGCACTTTGGGCATACAGGACCGCATATAAGACTCCAATTGGTATGACGCCATACCAACTTGTATACGGTAAGAAATGCCATTTGCCAGTAGAGCTAGAACACCGAGCACATTAGGCAATTAAAAAATGGAATATGGACTTACCCTCAGCTGGGAAGAATAGGAAGCTCCAAATCTCAGAACTAGAAGAATGGAGGGAGAAGGCCTATCACAATACTAGAATCTACAAAGAAAGAACCAAGAATGGTATGATAAGAGAATCAAGCAAAAGGAGTTTCATCCAGGGGACAAGGTTCTCATGTTCAATTCTAGGGTTAAGCTATTTGGCCATGGAAAACAAAGAAGCAAATGGGAAGGTTAATTCCTTGTGATAGATGCCACGACACATGGGGTTGTCAGGCTTCAAGACAACGACTGCAATGTTTTCAAGGTAAATGGCCATCTTCTTAAAGTTTTTCTTGAACATGAACCTAGTGAAGAAGAATGCAACATGATAGAATTCATTCTAACATAAAAACATAAAATCTGCATGTTGTTTTGTTTTCTTGCATTGCTCGATTACTAGAATAGGATATTTTGGGCATAATCTAGTCTAGGCACATTAGATAGGGGTCGGGCGACCCACACCATTTTGGGGATCCCCGAACCTGAAACTGGCAATTCGAAGCACCCATATAGGGGGTCGGCCGACCCCACACTGACATGTTTCAAAACATTGTCAGCGGGGAAAGGACTGGGAACCCGAAAATCAAAATTTCAATTTTGAAACCCAAAATTGGGGATCGGCCAACCCACTTCTGGTGGGCTTCAAGCCAAAAATTGAATGTCTGGTCGAGCTCAAACATCTCCCAAGACGCTCCCTTTCGAAAGTTTTCGAATGTCACCAACAAGCCTTGCCTAGCCTCTATATAAACTCCTTTCTCACCTCCATTTTATTCATCCACGCCTCCACCCTTCATTTACATCTTGTTGAGCCCTCAAATTGCTTGAAGATCAGCACCTATGGCCCCCACTAGCAAAAACACCAATGTGCCCCGTCGACCAAACTCTCCCATGCCCATTAGATCACTCACAAATAGTCTAGAGCTCGCCATGGCCATGCACGTAGCTGATCCAGTACCTTTAGCCATGACACCACCTGTTGGAGAGTAGAAGGGGATCCTGGGGGCATTGCCCAATGCCCAAACGGGTTGGCTGACCACCCCACGGCACCCCAAGAGGCCCATGTTTACTTCCCGGTCTCTCACACCACATCGGGAGATCGAGAAGTCTTCAATTCGATCCACCACGCCGGTTTCGCCCACCACAGGCCAATTGGCGCTGAAGGCTCCGATGGCGGCAAACCAGTGCGCCATCACCATGTCATCTAAGACAATGGAGAGCATGGACTACACCACGTCCTACACTCCGACCACACCCCCTTTCTGGAGGAATCACCAGATAGTGGGTGGCGGGCTAGGTAAAGAAAAGGCGATAGTCCCCTCTCTGATCATGAAGAAGAGGAAGGAGCTACAGGAGTCTTTTGACTCCTCTGCCAGTCCTTCCATCCGTTGAAGGATGGAGCCACCATCGATCAATGGTCCTGCACGAAGATTTCAAGATGATCGAGAGGAGAAGACGGACACAGAGAGGCTCATGCAAGTCACTGCTACGCTTACTGCTAAAACAGGCGCTTAGAGGAAACAGGCACTTAGAGGAATTGCATTTCTGTGATCTTTGCATTAACACCAATGCGAAGCTCAAGAACCTTGCAAATGCCATAGGGTGCGAGGATCTTCTGGAGCTACCCTCTCCATAGGTTATTCTAGGATTTAGTTTAGTAGGCATGCTTTTATTTTGTTTCCCTTCCTCCTTTTGAATTAATTTATTTTTTTCTTTCATCAATTGTAAACATGCCTACAATTTGGATTTTGGAATGAATCAAGAATTTGCTTTAAAGAAAATTTCTCATCCAATTACATAAAGAATTTTAGTCCTGCTGGTGTGTTGCCACCAACAGGACATGTGCACTTGACGTTTGCCTCTATATTTGAGTTCAGGCCACCTAAAATTTGAAGTGTGGAGGGGATCGGCCGATCCCCCAAACACTTCTCTGAACCGTACCAAGCACAACACTGTGTTACATATGGTCAAACCTGTTGCCATGACGAAAAAGGGAACAAAGTGGGGTCGAGCGACCCCCTCCTTGCAGGAAACCAAAGAAACAAAGTGCAATCTTGTATTTTGAAATGAGGGGAATTCGAACCAATGTAACGAACACCCTTGATGGGGTCAGTCGACCCCACCAGAGGACCCTAGGCCCACCTGGCAGCTTCCCAGCATCGACTACATCCTTCTTGCCAGGTTTGGTTCCTTCGTTTCTTTATGATTTATTCATTTTTATTTACCTTATTACATGAAATAAAGAAAAATTATAAAAAGCATAAAACCTACATGATCAATATCCTATGCCTTGAGTCATGACATATAAAGGTCAAAAGTGTCATAAAGTTAAATTCTTGCATATGTTCAGACCTATGGGTAAAAATTTATAGGAATCATATTAACCAAGTTATTGATGAAAGTGATATAGTTCTCGGCTCATGATTCACACCTTTTCTATTCAAGGTACTTAGATAATTTATTTTGAAAATGTCATAAAACCAAAGTATCATTCACTCCTCTTTAGCAAGGAAATTCCTACCAGAGCCATATTCTCAATTATCAAAACAACCCTTGATTGCAACTTGAATTGGTAATGGGTTTTGTCAAATCTTGTTGACCCTAGTGAGAGTTTAGTCATAGCCCTAAGATCAAGATCACAAACACTCCACATATACATGCTACTTCTACACTGGAAGTACGTAGAACCAAGCTTTCCATCTTCACAAAAATAGGTTGCTCCCTGCTACAAATGTTAGGATATCTCTCTGAATATTATTGAATAAATGAAACAAAAAGAAAAAAGGCTAGGCAAAATAAATGCATAGATGGACACATAGAAGTCCACAAAAATAAAATAAAAAAGAGAGCTAGCCTTGTCTCGGTAGAAAAGAAAGAGAGAGAATACATCAAATATAGGAGCAACCTAGTTCACTGTATACCACACACTTGCACATCTTGATCTCAGATTATGACACTACTATCCTTGGATCCTTGCTTTGACTTCACAATAATTGCAATTCAAGGTATGCCACCTTGTTTTTTCCTACCAAGCTCCACATCAGCCTGATAGAAGTAGGATGCAACAAGAAAGGGCAACACATTTTATGCCCTGGTGAGGATTACTATATACATTGAGTGATTCAAGAGTGCTAAATATGGAGTAAGAATGAACTATGTGCTTTCTTTCCTAAATTTTTATAAAAACTCTAAGTACCAAGAATGAAAATTTTGGGAGATGACTTTGCCTTGAGAATTATTCCTTTTCTCAACATCTAAAGGATATATGCTAGACAATACCACATAACCCATTTTTATGAACTATGTCTTGAATGATACTTATGTTCACTATGATCTTAAATGTGTCATTGTTCACTTCTCTAACCTTTACTCGAGGACAAGCAAAGATTCAAGTGTGGGGGTCTTGTTGACGGTAATTATGCCCTATTTTATACCACCATAATCATCAACATGACACTCATTTTAGGGGAGAATCAACAAAACAAGTAGTGATATAGGTACAATTAACTTGGTTCCACATGTACATGTCACTATTTGTTGCAGGTACTCGAGCAGGTGCTTTTTAGGGCCTAGAAGATTAAAATGAAAGAAGCAGCATCATCACAAGTTTGCTACACAAGATTTAACATCACAGGAGCATAGAGCAACCAGCAAGGAGCAAGGAAGACTCACTAGAGCTACAGTGAGGGGGTCGGCCGACCGCCTCCCTGTGGGCCCAGGTGATGCTGGCACTATCCAAGCCAAGCCCGCCAAGCTCAAGCTCCACCATTGGATCACATGTATACTTCAAATCAACGATCAAGGATCAAAGTACAAGGATTCATGGGCCCACACAAAGGAACCGACTTCACCACATTCCAACCAACACCAGGAACACCCTCCATGACATGTGGGGACATCGACCAGGGGGCCCACCTGCCATAGAGGGGGTCGGCCAAACCCCTCCTTGGGTGCTCTCGAGGTAGGTTGCACTCCACTGATGTGTGCATGCCTCCATGTAACTGGTTTGATCACTGCCATCCATCAAGGTCAGTTTGGAGGTCGGTTTGATTCAATGGTGGGAAATTGAAGGCACACGGATCGATGGCGTGGCACTAGAGTAGGCCTTACTCCACCTCCCTATAAATACCCCCTAGAGTTCACTTTAGAATGATATATCATTAGGAAGAAAGACTACTTTAGTTGCTTTAGTGTTAGCATAGTGAGTAGAGAGTGAGGAGTTCCAAGGAGGAGTCCCGGCCTGTCGGGAGTCTTCTTCACGGAGCGCCTCAGCGAAAGCGGGTCTTCCTGTAAGTCTTACTTCTAAGTCTTTTCTAGTATTTAATATTCTAGTTTGGTACTTTTGTATTACATTCCTTACTGGTGCACTATTTTACTTGAGTGAATTACTCGAAGCATTAGCTATGCTTAGAGTAGTAAGACTAGTGTAGACATGGTGTCTATACAACATCTTACCAGTGTGAGCTGCTTGTCGCACTGCAAGACACCTAGCATGACAGTGACAGTCCTCGCTAGGCATAGAGTTCCTTGTGTGTGTTGTTAGGAAAGTTAACATAGTGAGAGCAGGGATGAATAGGGTAGTTGCCTTGGCAAGGGTTCTGTCGCCTGCCTTTTCTCCTATCGGCCCCAGTAAGGGAAGAGGTGATAAACCTCATTATACGTAGAGTTTTGCAGCCTGAACATTACTACTAGATAGACCTCTCTATCTCAATCATTTACCCTTTGATCATCACCTGACGATCTTGACCCTAGTTAGTTCACTTCACGTTCCCCATGGAAAATACGATACCTTGAATACTCCCGGTGAAGGCTACATTGACTGTCGTACGCTTGCGGTATAACCGTTTGCCACTTCTGGTGTCAACAATTAGTATAGGAAACACCCAAAACAATAGAAATTGGGCTTTTATACTAACAAATTCCATAGTTTTGGTGTTTCTACTTGCTTTGTAGGTTAGTCATGAAATATATTAAATTGGGCCAAGCAATGAAGGAAAACAAATAAATAATCAACTTCACCAAATTAGCCCACAAGCAATCCAACCAGGATCCAGCCCAATCGAGGCAAACCGACACGAGTGCACCACATGGGCCGAGCCCAGGACCCACCAGGATCTGACCTACCAAGGTCGGTCATGGGGAGGCGGCAACCAGGGGCGCACGCCCCTAGCCTGGTGCGCACCCATGCCAGGTCAGCAGCTGGGCCCAGCTTCGGTCAGGCGGTGCCATTAATGCTCCCTAAGCGGTTTAGGGGTGCATTGGTCATTTGACACTCGGAAACCAACCTCTCACTCCCATATATAAGCTTAGGCTCTCTCCTCTCACAAAGGCAACTTAGTACCTTTTCGATTTCCACAAGCTACATTATAGAGGAGGAGTAGAGCTATTGTATCTAGCCCTAGCTAGTCATAACTAAGGAGTGAGAGAGGTGCAAGAGTAGAGAGTTCTGTGAAGAGCTCTCGGAAGCATCGTCTTCTTCGAGGTGGAGTGCTAGATTTGTTGGCTCCCTCCTAGCTTGTACCTCGGTGACATCTTGCTACTTGAAGTAAGACGTTCATGTTTACCTTTTGGTACTTTACCTTTTATCAAGTTACCCTTGCTCATTACTATCTTGTGGGTTTGTGGCTCTTCCTTCAGGGCAGGAGCTCTAGTAGAGGACTCCTGATAAAGATGAAAGTTCCTGGCCAACGCTAGAGCTGTGATGACTAGCGTGGACATGGTGTCTAGGCTAGGAGTTGCCTTCGTTTGCCTCGCATCCCATGGTTGAGGGGTAGGCAGTGGGGAGTGACCTAGTCTCGTCCATCCTTCATAATCCTCCATGTTTGGGTGTGGCATAGAGCAATAGGCTGGTATCGCCTGGCAGACCAGGTGCGCTTCGGTGCCCGAAGTAAGATCATGACGTCTCGGTTACCTTCCTTTTAGGTATCAACCATTAGAAAACCTCACTACCCTAGTTATCTACCTCTGACCTCTGGGTGACTCTGCTAAGGATCTAGCCTGAACCTACCATTCCTCGTAAAATATACGATACCTTGTTAACCACTGGGTGAAGTGCTACAACGGTATTTTCGTGTGCTTGCAGACTTTGTTGCTTTCGCTAAGAAACACCAACAAGCATTTCTAGCGCCGTTGCCGGGGACGGTTAACACAAGCTTTTTTTGAACCTAGTTCGCCCATGTACCTTGTTCTATCTTTGCTTCTTTTCTTTTTATTTCAAAACAAAAATCTCATATGGAGCAACCAACCATTCACAACCTTTCTACTCTGAAGGGTGAGATCATTTCAATACCACAATCTTCGAAGCCAATCATAGCTTCTAGTTATGAACTCCGCCCAGGCTTTATAGCCATGGTTCGGGAACAAGCCTTTTCAGGCTTTGACTATGAAAACCCTTACCATCATTTATGGGAGTTTGAGCAGCTCTGTGCTTGCCTGACCATCTCAGGCATGTCACAAGAAACGTTGACATGGAAGTTGTTTCCTTTCTCTCTTAATGAGAGGGTGAAACAATGGTACGCCCACACCGTAGGAAGATAAATGGAGATTGGGTGGATTTGTGAAACAAGTTTTGCGTCACATTCTTCCCTATATCTTGCATCACTTCCCTGCGACAAGAGATACTCAGCTTCCAGCAAAAGGGTAATGAGTCTATAGGTGCAACATCAGATCATTTCTTGGTTTCGACCAGATCTAGCCTAGACCTCTCTATCCCCAACTACGTCCTCTTACAACACTTCTGGTTTGGGCTTAACAAAGAGACTGCCCTACAACTTGACATAGCAGCCGGTGGTTCGTTCGCACATTTATCCACAGCAGATGGCGAGGCACTTCTAGAACGTATCCTAGAAAATATGCCTCCACTGGAACCTATACGGTTCATGCTCGAACCCACTATTGAGGAAGTCTATTCGACAGTTGCCGAATCTGTCTCATCAACAAAAAGACCCTCATCCGAGCCAAGCAGCCCAAAGGAAGATTCCCAGTCCATGGATCTTCCCGTATTTGAGGATGAAATTTTTGAAGAATTTAGAAACACCTCGAATTACGAATGTCAAAGGAGACCACCAGTCCCTAAGCCACCTAGCAAGCCCTTAGACCCTATCTTTCTTAAGGAGTCTATTAGGGAGTTAACAGCTACCATGAACTCAGAATGGGTAACGGAAGGAGAACTCTCTTCTGAAGAAATTATGATTTGTGCTCCTTGTTTGACCATTCATTGCAAGCTCAATAGTGATTGGGTGGATGCAATGTACAATCCAATAGTAGGGGTAAACATAATGTCCAAATCCTTTGCAACATCTTGCTTAGGAAGCAAACCGCTTATGCCGACCAACAAGTCCTTCCATTAGCGTCACGCACAGTTTTAAGAGGACATGGGATTCTACATAAAGCCACTCTCTAGATAGAAGATGTCGAATTAGATCTGGACTTTCACATTTTTGATATCCAGGATTTTGGCATTCTCATTGGGCACCCCTTAGAAAAGCTTTTTGCTAATCCATTAAAAACAGGGAAATGAACATTAAGTTGGGAGAGATTCATTCTCTATTTAGGTCACTAGAGCTAAAAACTCTATGGCAGAACCTCCCTTGGTACATGATTTGCCCACGGAAGTCATGTCGGTTGGGCCCTTTGAGTCACCCGAATCATCTTTAGAATGAGACGCAGAACTCTTTACCGATGAGGTGGATGACTTGGGCGAGATAGTTGACCTTCCCAAAGAGGAAGTACCAACACGACCTCCAGTTGAGCTTAAACCCTTGCCCACAGGCTTACATTATGCATTCCTGAATGGCAACGCACAAACTCCAGTCATCATCAATGACAAGCTTAACGATGAGGAGACAGCTAAACTTTTAGCCATTCTGTACCCATCGCATTCCGATTAATCCAGATAGTACGCCCTCATGAGAGCCACAGCGTAGGCTCAATAATGCGATGCAGGAAGTCATGAAGAAGGAAGTCCTCAAACTTCTTCACGTCGGGATCATCTATCTCATACCACATAGCGACTGGGTTAGCCCCATCCAAGTGGTTCCTAAAAAGGGAGGAATGACGGTAGTAGAAAATGCTAAGAACGAGCTTATTCCTCGGTGTACCATCACAGGATGGAGGATGTGCATAGTTACCAGAAACTTAATGCTGCAACTAGGAAAGATCACTTTTCGCTACCCTTCATTGATGAGATGTTGGAGTGGTTAGCGAAGCATTCTTTCTTTTGCTTCTTAGATGACTATTCCGGCTATCATCAAATTCCTATCCATCCTGATGATCAAAGTAAAATGACCTTTACATGCCCGTATGGAACCTACGCATATCGTAGAATGTCGTTCAAGTTGTGTAATGCACCCACATCATTCCAACAGTGCATGATGTCCATCTTTTCTGACATGATTGGAGAGATCATGGAAGTTTTCATGGACGACTTTTCAGTCTATGGGAAAACCTTTGATCATTGTCTAGAAAATTTAGACAAGGTTTTAAAACAATGCAAGGAGAAGGACCTGGTACTAAACTGGGAAAAGTGACATTTTATGGTCTGAGAAGGCATCGTCCTCAGGCATCTAGTTTCTGAACGGGGGATCGAGGTAGATAAGGCCAAAATAGAAGTTATAGAGTAGATACCTCCCCAGTGAACGTAAAAGGGATCCATAGCTTCCTACGGCATGCGGGGTTCTATAGACAGTTTATCAAGGATTCCTCACAAATATCTAGACCCTCACTACCCTGTTAGCTAAAGACGTACGCTTCAAGTTCACAGATGAGTGTTTACAAGCTTTTCTTACTTGTCGGTGTTTTGACCCTGGGGGCTGAGCACCAATGAGTGAATATGTACTGCGTGCACCCTAATTCGGATGGTGATGCAAGAAGAACACAAGGTTTATCCTGGTTCAAGCAATAGAAGGCCCTACATCTAGTGGGGGAGAGAGTTTGTATTATCTTGCACCAAAGTGCTTGTATAGGGGTGAATACAAGCGAGCGAGTGTGTGTTGGCTAGGACTTGAGCGCTGCAAGCTCTGGCTTGCTTTCTGCTTTTTGGCTGAGTTTTGTTTCCTTGTCTATGCTAGCCCGGCGTTTCCTTTTATAGGCCAAGGAGGGGCACAGGTGTACAGTATAATGCTAGGATCAGTGTTTATAGGGCTGGCGTAGATCATGACGTCGAAGGAGATGCCGGTCAAGTTGCCACTACTGTAGAGACATGCATCGGTCATGACTCGCCCTGTAGTGACATGCTTGGAGATGATGGCCATCCTTCCCATGCAGGTGATGACATCATAGATGTCTGGTGAAAGACCGGTGTCCAGGCGCGCGCGTGCAGATCCCTATAGCTATCGTGTCAGGAGTGGTTGATGTACTGACCGACGGCATTGAAGTCTTGCTCAAGGGGATGGTCAAGGCATGGCCGAACGTAGTTGAGGGGGTCAAGACCCAAACCGATAAGACCGGGCCCTAGGAAATACAGTGTTTGTGTTGATGAACGTGTCTCAAGGGGGTGTCAAACGAGGCACAGTGCACGGTATGGTGAAACAGTATGGTATGATCCGCCGGTCTCCTAGATATGGGTAGTAAAAAGAGGATTTGGCCGGTGTACTGTCCACTATTACCATGGCTGTAGCCACGAGGTTAGGCAGGAGCAGGTGAAATGCATTAAATGCTCGTGGATTCGTATAGGAGGTAGGTATTCAAGGGGTGCGTCGCACTCGAGGGGTGCCCGTTCACTCGGGTGAATCCCGTCACCGAGGGGTAGGTCAAGTGGCACCCTTGAGTGATCTGCTTTGCCACAAGCGGGGTACGTCGGATAGGTAGCCGCCCGGACCATCGAGTCCCATTCGTGGGCTGGCCCACTATGACCTAGCATTTGTGTTTTTGCGCTAGGCAAGGGCTAATGATACCGGGTTTGGCTTGTTGATGTCAGGGGTTAATCCCCTTAGTCAAGAGTTAAGGGTACCCCCTGCATGAGTGCTGGCACTCGAGCTAGGGGTCATAGGCCAAGAGTGAGGTGCGGTTCATAACTTTCTGTGGGGGCACGCGAGCGTCCCCCGCGTGGGTAGCCCCCGAGGCCTCGGGGGAGTAAGGAGACAACTTCAAGGGATTTATTTGTCTTTTGTTGAGAGGTGCTTGTCTAGTTAGGCATAGTGGGTGTTCCTGAAAGGTCAGGATAACATGAACTAGAGTTGTAGCGCCTAGTCGAAGGGTGGCTCTAGACATCGAGCCCCTGGGTGTCTTCGACCCTCTTTCGTCAAGGGGTGCCAGGCATAGTCGAGCGCCCAAGCCTCATGCGGCTAGGGCATTACTAGCCTTAGGCATCCATCTCACGAGTCCTTTTGATCGGATGTGAGGTGAGAAGCAACATAGTACCCTCGATTGGGTGAGTCTCAGCGTACTCTATGAGCTGATAATAGGGGGATCCCAGTGACAGCTCGTGCTCCATTTGATGAGGTCAACTAGTGGCCCAGAGATGTTCTCATTGATGCAAATGAATAAATATATGGATACCGGTTTCATTTGATAGGACTCGATGGCTCGATGCCTCCCTCCGTGGGGATTCCATGGTAATCCTCTTGTTTTTCCTTGGATACATCTGAGGGGATCTCGAGGGTTCGTCCTCAAGCAGAGCTTCATGTGGCTCCCCTAGGGTGTCCCAGAGTTGGGTGCTCAAGGGCGCCTGTCGAACCCTGACCAAGGGTCAGCCTTCGCTCCCTTGAGGCTTGTTCTGGGGCCAGGGCCCATTTTCCTTCTCGTTGGGCGCTCCCACCCGTTGGGCACACCTTTTAAGGTGTGAGCCAAAGCGGTGTGGTCATGGTGGACCCAGGTAATGGTTAGGGGCCTAGCGAACGCCGTGTGTCCTACTGTGAGAATCGAGGGGGCGGTAGGTGGGCACAGTAAATACGGGGTTTACCTTTTCCCACCGTCGGATCCCTGCCCGCCAGCGCTAGAGAAGAGGGATTAGTGAGAGTGACTGCAATTGGGAATCTTCCCGGTCGCCCGTCCATTGAGCAAATCCGCGCCACCGCCGCCGCCATGGCACCCATGTTTCTTCCTCCGGGGGCCTGGTGCTCATCAACCGTGACAAAGTGGAGGCTATTGAAGCTGGTGGGGAGGGGCTGCTTTGCCCTATAACCATGCCAGATCGGCTGGAGTGGATAGCACCGCTGCGGAGGGATTGGGAGCCAAACCCACCGGACGACTACATCATGAGCTTCGTCAAGTTCCACCGGCACGGGCTTGGATTGCCCCCGAGCTGATTCATGCGGGTACTGCTCCACCATTATGGGTTGAGCTTTAGCACTTCTCCCCCAACGCCATCTCCAACGCCGCTATCTTCACGGCCGTCTGCGACGGATACCTGGGGGTGGAGCCACACTGGGAGCTGTGGCTTCACCTCTACAAGGGGGAGTTCTTCGCTGCCCCGGTGGATTAGGGCGTGAGGATAATCATCCACACTGGCTCCTACAACCTAGTGCTGAACACAGGCCAGGGGCCAGAGCCGCGCGAGTACATCCCCACCAGGCTGATATCCAACCACACTCAGTGGGATGCACGGTGGTTCTACCTTCGCAATGACAAGGAGTACTTCCCACCATACACCGGGCATCTCATCACAGAGCGTCTGTTCAACTGGCCGCACAGTGTGGCATCGGATTTATAGCCTCAATTGATGCCTCTCCTTACCATGATGAGGAGGCTTCGTGACGCAGGTTTGACAACGACGGTCGTCGTCTCGACATTTCACCGTCGGACGGTGCTCCTTTTGATCTAGCATCCATTACGGCTAGACCAGATGGGGCCTGAGGCGACACCCGAGAAGCTCAAGGGGTGTCGCATGTCGGCCGAGGTGCTGCCCCCCGAGGAGATTGTGTCGCGGGTAAAGGGGCGGTCGCCGATGCCTTCAAGCCGAAGCACATCAACCGCATCCCCATGCTACCAGAAGAATTCCATCTTGACCTGGTGAGTGCCTCAAGCTGTGCCTTTCGAGTTTTACTCTGCCTCTCTTCCTTCTCATTGTTCTTACGCCCGGATGCTTTCATGCAGGGAAACATCAACTGCAGGGCATCGAGGCCCTTGGTGAGGGAGGATGACCCCGACTGACAGGTGAGGCACTTTACTGCTCAACATCAGAAGAAGGGCAAGACAAGGAGAAGAAGAGGAAGAAAGAAAAAACCTCATGCATACAGAGCGTGAGAAGCGCCACGCGAAACAAAGGCACGATGGGCTGCCTGAGGAGGAGTCTCCCTCCAAGGAGGATGAGGAGGAAGATGATGACGATGATATCGTGGGGATGGCAGCACGCCTCAAGCCCCATCTCTCCAATCTCCCTTGAGCTAACGTGCCTTCTGCGCAGGAGGACATTCTGGAGCGGCCGCAAGACAGGAGTCAAGGCAGTTCCTCAGCCCGTGCTGGGTCCTCGTCTCGATGCTCGGGCGACGGGACCCCACCTGGCATGCCTCGGGAGACCTGGTCCTAGTCCTCGGCACACGGACATGGACTCGGGGTCGCGTGGCCTCATCAGAGCGGTAGGGTGTGGTGACGCCGTCGAAAGCATCAGGCAGTCTCGGCTCTAGGGGAGGTGTAGCTCCGAGTGGGTCCTCGAGGCACTCTAGTGGCTTAAGGAGTCTTGGGAAGTTTGTCATCCCCTTTGGGTAAGCCTTGCTTTTTGGAGTTTCCTTTCTTGTTTCTTTAACCCTCCAAACCACTAAGCATCTTTGCTCACCTCCTTATTACCTAGGCTAAAGCGGCGGGTGGAGGAGGCAAATCCTTTGCCGGCCAAGCGGCTTATTGTGGATGTGGCCACGAGGATGGCGGCCGCGGCAACAGGTGCGACCTCAAGACTATTGCCACCATGGGAAGGAGGCTTGGCTATCTCAAGCCCACGTAGCTATGGCTCAAGGCAGGTTGATGGGCTCTGCTCTTGTTGTAGGCTTGAGCGGTTCAGGGGCCGCAGCGGGAAGTGGCTCCAAGCTGGAGCAGTTGTGAGGCAAGGGAAGCACTGCCCTGGTGCCGACGTCCATGGCCCCTGCATCTGACCAGGTGTTAGAAGGTGGGGGTGCCGTCCTGATCCCATGCCTAGGGCCCCTACCCCGGTTTGAGGGGGAGCCTCCGATGGGCATGAGTTAGGGTCAGAGAGCACCCCCATCGTCCTCGAGGATGAGGAGGCCGTTGCTCCATCTCAGAGGTGCAAAAGCCGTGGCTGGAGGGGCTGCATGAGATGGAGGCGCGGCGTAAGCAGGAGCAGGAGGGCCTGTAGAGGAAAGAGGAGGAGGAGCTGCAGGAGCGGCTGGGAGAGGAGGGGCTAGCCAAGAGCCAGCCCAAGCAATAGTAGGAAGCGAAGTGGCAGGCATCAAGCCAGCAGAGCAATGGCAATAGCAGCAACAGTAGCAACAACAATAGTAGCAACAGCAACAAACGCCGCCAGAGGATGCGGCGCCTCTGGATTCACCATCGCAGCAGTGGGTCGAGCCGGCGGAGGAGCTGGTGGTCTCGAGCCTCCCACAGTCGCAAGGGGAGGCCGTGATTACTTTGGATGAGCTGCTGTAGCAGCAAGATGCAGTGCGGGATGCTTTGCTGGTCTTGCACATGCCGCAGGCATGGGAGGAGGGGGAGCATTCGGCTTTGAGTTGGCCAGAGGACGTGGTGATGTCGGACCTGCCGCCTTGGCACAACATGGAGCTAGGGGAGGTAGTGGTCTCGAGCCCTCCTCCGCCATAGGAGGTGACCACGGCTGCCTTGAGCTAGCCGCCGCAACCGTGGGGCACGCTATTAGAGGAGTCAGCAGCCTCGAGTTCCCTACAACGGCAGCAGGAGGAGACGGCTTCCATAAGTCCTTCGACGCTACACCTGTGGGAGGAGGTGGACGAGGCCCTACTGCTCGCCAGGGCATCCACCACCCGGGTGGTCCCTGGTCTGTCGAGATGGTCTGCCCCTGACATCTGGCTAGGCGGTGTCAAAGCTGAGTCATCGTTCCCCACCCTGGCTGATCGGGTGGAGCGCTACGGCGGTTCACGCGAGGCGGTGGAGAGCGTTAGGTCCTTGGTACGAGTGAGGCTCAAAGTGGCCCTCCCGCATTAGGGCAAGAGCATCTTCTTCTTCGAGAAACTCATGATCCCAGCGCTCCTGGGATCTGGATGGATGACCCGACGGAAGTGAAGCGCTGGGAGGACGTGGAGGAGTATTGGGCGTGGCTGGTGCATGCTTTGAAGCTGGCCGCCAAAATCGTCATCGAGGACCTTGGCCGAGGCCTTTTGGTAAATGTTTCTCTAAGTGTGTTTGGCTTTGGTTCCTCCTTAACTAGTGACTAATTTTCTACTTCTTGTTTCTAGGACGTGAGGAGTCGCTTCCATTTGAAGTCCCACTTCCTCCATGCGACCCACAACAGTCGGGAGGAGGTGCTACGTTAGCTGGAGGGCGGCCAGTCCACTTGGGACAAGGTGGCTCAGGCTGAGGAGGAGCCGAGGTAGGCAAAGGAAGAGGCCACCAAGGTGAGGAAGGATGCCGAGGTGGCTCTTGGGGAAACCACTCAGGCCAAGGACGAGGCTGCCAAGGCTAAGGAGGAGGCCGAGAAGGCCAAGAGCGATGGCGCCCAGGCCCTAGAAGAGGCACGGAGGGCCCTTGAGTGTGTCAAGTCACTCGAGGGATAGGCTCAATGTAACAACCCGAAAATTCGAACTACAAAATTTTTTTCGACAAAACCTCGAGTGATGTGGTGCGACATGTCATCATCTACCCCTTACATATGCATCAACCCTAGCATGTCATGCATGACATTCTTATGTTGCAAGTTAAATAACATCTCATAACAATGCTCTATGTTCACATGTTACATTTTAATGTTTCATTTGTTTAATCATCATGTTGCATTAAAAGAGTGAGTTGGATTTTTATTTGGTTTATGTGTTGATTATTAAAAATGACAACAAATATTTATTTTGACAAATAAATATTAAGGGAATAATACCCTAGAAGTATTTGGGCCATGTATGCTCACTATTCTGTAACACAAAATAAGCACACCGCATATATATATAAGTATATATATAAATATATATTTGAAAAAAAAAAGAAAAAGAAAAGGAGGAGACCGGCCCGAGCAGCCCCATCGACCCCCCTGCTCGCCGCTCGACCCCCTGCTCGCCGCTCGACCCC
>CM041634.1:23810029-23906109 GCA_023333625.1 Bothriochloa decipiens
GTGATTTAAATGGTCATATTACACTCCGACACTGTGGATTTCCCTTCACGGAAATCAAGGTCGTTTCACTCAAGGCACTATAGAGTGCATCTAGAGGCTCGAGACCAATGTCGCCCAAGTCTCTGAGGCACGCAACGCCCTCAGCATCTCGGCTGGGGAGGAGAAATGCCGCGCTGACACCTTGCCACCGAGCTTGACACGATGAAGGAGACCCTTCGAGAGAAGGAGCAATCCATCATTCTAACCGGCCCGGCCCTCAAAGACCTACGGTTTGAGAAGACGGAGGTGGTCCGTGCCTTCAAGGAGGCCTAGAAGGAGCGGGACGAGGCTCGGAAGGAGCGTGACGATGTGGCGGATGCCCATGAGGCCCTCAACACCCACTGTGCAAGTGAGTGTTCTTGCTTAGTTTCAAATTCCTTGTCTCTGTGCGCCATGACTGACTTTCATTTTGTCCTTTAGGCCTTGAGATGGACCTGCTCTCTGCACAGACTGCCGCCAAAGCGCTATAGGAAGGCCTTCTGGCTGAAACAGCATTGATCGATTGGCTCCGCGTCACGATCAATAGGCTCTATGACTCTTGGGAATCAAACCCATTGAGGAGGTCAGGGAGGAGGTGCATGGGGCTGTGCTCGTCGACCAGCTGTACCACCTCGGGGCCACCTTGAGGGATCGCGTCTACATGACACTCCACATCAGCGTGAAGCGGGTGATGGCGGTTGTCTACTCCGGCTTCACGTACGACATGAATATCATGAAGCACGGCTTCATTTCTGACCTCACCAAAACAGACACCGAGAACGAGGAGTGGTGTCGGGGCCTAATCGAGGATGCCGAGCAGCCGGGTGAGAAGCTGGCGAAGCTATTTGAACCTGAGGTTCTTCCTGCCAAGGACGCGGGGGACGTCGATGAAGAAGGTGACGGTGGCGATGATGACCAGGGTCTGTGAGCCAATTCTGGGCAAAGAGGCCCATGTAATAAGTTAGTTTTTGTGATATTGTGGTATCGTGGCCCTGGTGGCCTTAAAACATTATGCACTGTCTGAAATGCTCATTGATATGTTTTTAGGCTCGAGTTCTCTTGTTCTTTTTTGCCTAAATTTTACTTTTTGCCTAAGTTTTTGACACAGGCCGTATCCCTCGAGGGGGAGCGAGTGGGGGTACCTTAGCGTAGAGGCGTAGGAGAGCCCCTGGCTCGACGGCCCTCGACCCTTAGGGAGTTTGAGGTGTTTTCTACTTAGTTGCAAAGCATGTTCAAGGCATAGAAGAAGAGAGCAACATCGAGTTTTGAAAAACATTCAGGTTTTTAGGAACTTAGGGGGGATCCCCTTTTTAGCCCCTAAGGGAGTCTCCACTCTGATGAAGCAGAGTCGAGGCTACCTTTATTATTTTCTAAACAAACAAAGGTACTGAAGTCGAGAGTCTTTTTATTCATTCATGATGCGATTGGTGCACAAATACGGGAATTGTATAAGGCCTCGAGGCCCTAAGGGTAAAAGTGACATAGCTGTTCGATGTTCCAAGTGTTGGTGAAGGTTTTGCCTTTGTTGTTTGCTAGCTTGTATGTCCCAGGTTTCAGCACCTCAGCTACGGTTTATGGGCCTTCCCATGGTGGAGTCAACTTGTGGTGCCCCTTGTTGTTTTGTCATCGACGGAGGACAAGATCGCCAAGTTGGAGATCCCTCTTGCACACATGTTTGTCGTGGTAGCGTCAAAGCTTCTGCTGGTACCTCGCGGAGTGGAGGAGGGACATGTCTTGAGCTTCTTTGAGTTGGTCAACAGCATTTGTGAGGGCCTCCTCATTTGTCTGCTCGTTGTAGGCCTTTAGTCGAGGGGACCTGTACTCGAGATCGATGGGGAGGATGGCCTCAGACCCATAGACCAGGAAGAACAGGGTAAATCCTATGGCTTAACTAGGTGTCATGCTGAGGCTCCATAGAACCGAGGGTAGCTCCGTAGCCCACTTCTTGCCATATTTCTTCAACCGGTTGTAGATTCTTGGTTTGAGGCCCTGAAGGATCATGCCATTAGTGCGTTCGACCTGGCCGTTGGTTCGAGGATGAGCGACTATAGACCAATTCACACGAATGTGATTGTGGTCACAGAAGTCCAAGAACTTCTTGCCAGTGAATTGCATGCCATTGTCAGTTATGATGACGTTGGGGACCCCAAAGCGGTGGATGATGTCGATGAACAACGGGACTGCTTTCTCGAAGCGGATGTTGGTAATAGGCCGAGCATCGATCCACTTAGTAAACTTGTCAACTGCTACCAGCAAGTGTATAAAGCCCCCTATCATCTTCTTTAGAGGCCCGACGAGGTTGAGCCCCCAAACGGTGAAAGGCCACATGATGGGGATCATCTGCAGAGCGTGGGCGGGTAGGTGCGTTTGCTTGGCGTAGAATTGGCATCCCTCGTATGAGCGAACGAGGTTGATGGCATCAGAGATGGCGGTCAGCCAGTAGAAAACTTGCCAGAAGGCATTGCCGATGAGGGTCCTTAGGGCAGCATGATGGCCACAAGCCCCCGAGTGAATGTCCTCGAGGAGCCTCCTGCCTTCCTCGATGCTGACACAACGCTGGAGGATCCCTGTCGGGCTTCGTCGGTAGAGTTCCTTGTTGTTGCTGTAGATGATGTAGGTTTTGGCCCGTCGAGCTATCCATTGAGCCTCAGTTCGGTCTTCTGGGAGTTCCCCTCGAATAAGGAAGTTGAGGAAGGGAACGCACCAGTCTGGTGGTGGGCTTTATGGTAGGGGTGACCCCTCGATCTCCATGACCTCCGTCTCGCTAAAGGCGGCCTCATTCGAGGGCAGGGGATTAGGCATTGATGATGTGATGCTAGCCCCTGAGCCTAAGTCAACAGAGGGCTTGAAGAGGTCCCTTAAAAACACGTCGAGTGGGACGGTGCCATGAGAGACACGATCTTTGCGAGCTTATCTACAGCTTTGTTGTACCGTTGAGCGATGTGTTTGAGCTCGAGGCCGTGGAACTTGTTCTCCAATTCTCGCACCTTATTACAGTAGGCTGCCATCTTGCGTTCGTGGCAGCTTGAGGCTTTCATTACTTGGTCAATGACGAGTTGCGAGTTGCCTCGAATGTCAAGGTATCAAACCCCAAGCTCGATTGTGATGCGCAGACCCTTAATGAGGGCCTCATATTTTGTGATGTTGTTAGAGGCAGTGAAGTGTATGCAGATGATGTAGCGCATATGGATTCCGAGGGGCAAGATGAAGAGCAAGCCCATGCCTGTTCCTGTCTTCATGAGCGACCCATCAAAGTACATTGTCCACAGCTTGGCTTGGATCTGTGCTGGCAGAAGTTGGGTGTCGGTCCATTTGGCGATGAAGTCTACCAGCACCTGAGACTTGATGGCCTCGTGCGGCGGATAAGTGAGGGTCTCACCCATGAGCTCGACCGACCACTTAGCGATCCTTCCCGTGGCCTCCCAATTTTGGATAATCTCCTCGAGGGGAAAAGATGAAACCACAGTGATCGGGTGACTAAGGAAGTAATGCTGGAGCTTTTGGCGCATGAGCATGATGGCGTAGAGTAGCTTTCGGATTTGTGGGTAGCGAACCTTTGTTTCTGAGAGTACCTCGCTGATGAAGTAAACCGGTCGTTGGACGGGCAGGGAGTGCCCTTCCTCCTTCCTCTCGACCACTATGGCCACGCTGACCACCTAGGTGGTTGTGGCGACATAGACGAGAAGAGGCTAGACTGGATTGGGTGGCACAAGAATCAAAGGGGAGGTCAGCATACTTTTGAGTTTAGCGAGGGCCACCTCGGCCTCGGCAGTCCATGCGAAGTGCTCGGATTTCTTCAGGAGACGATACAGTGGCAGGGCCTTTTCTCCAAACCGTGAGATAAAGCAGCTAAGGGCTGTAAGGCAGCCCGTGACCTTCTGTACACCCTTCAGGTCTCGAATTGGCCCCATCTTGGTGATCACCACGACTTTCTTGGGGTTGGCCTTGATACCGTGCTGAGAGACGATGTATCATAAAAGCATGCCTCGAGGGACGCCAAAGACACATTTCTCGGGGTTGAGCTTGATATTCTTGGCTCGAAGGCACCCAAGTGATCTCGAGGTCATTGATGAGGTTGTCAACCTTCTTAAATTTGACTATGATGTCATCAACGTAGGCCTCGACCGTCATCCCTATGTGTTTGCCAAAAACATGGAGCATGCATCGCTGATACGTAGCCCCGGTGTTTCGAAGGCCAAAGGGCAAGGTAACGTAACAATACATGCCGAAAGGCGTGATAAAGGAGGTCGCGAGCTAGTTGGACTCCTTCATCTATTTGATGGTAACCAGAATAAGCATCAAGGAACAAGAGGGTCTCACATGTTGGGAATATGCCCTAGAGCTAATCAAGAGATGATGATATTCCGATTGTATCCATGATTAATAAAGTGTTCATTGAATATCCATTATAGACAACTTGTATTGATTGGCAATTATGTGAATTGTTTGTGGAACTCAATTACTTGAATGGTTATTCCAAAGTTGTCCCTGATCGGCGTTCTTGTGAGAACACACTTGAATATTAGACTAGCACATGTATTAGTTGATGGCTATGTTTCACAAGTCATGGACATGGAGATGTCAAATTAATAATGTGGGCACATGTGAGACATGTAGGCTGGACTGACGCGACATGAGAAAGTCTCTATTCATATCATGTATGTTATGTCCTTAGACCTAAGATTGTGGTATGTACTCAAGATGTGAAATGGCCTACTTAGGGACTATCAAACGCTGCTCCGTAATTGGGTAGTTATAAAGGTGGTCTTCGGGTGGTCGGGAAGCATGCTTTGAGACAGACAATCAAGATGGAATTTTCCCCTCTCTACATGAGAGAGATATCACTGGATCACTCAAGTGATTGGATCAACAAATGCATGGCCGTGCTTGGGTTAAGTGTTGACCCACGACTTGAACCATATATCGAGTGGCAAAGGGAATAACTTGTATATGGTTATAGTGGTTCATCTGATATGATCTTTGCGTGCACGTAAGAGTTGTCAACTATTGGGCGAGTAGGAGTACTCGGCCCATGTCAATGTGTGCGTGAACCCATAGGGTCGCACGTTTAAGGGGCTGGAAGCCTAATTCGGGTTGGACATGAATTAAACAAGGCTTAGGGTTACTAACGGGCCTCCAACTCGTGAGGTCATTGGGGACGCCTATATAAGCAAGGGGTAGGGCATGCAGTGAGGGTTGGACGCCTTTGACAGCCGCCGTCGCCCTTCCCACACTCACGCCTTCTGTTCCTCGTGGATCTAGCAATCTAGAGGCGCATCGTTTCTTCCCTGTACATGTGGGATACCTTAGAGGTGCTGCATCTGGAGCACTGGGACGAACCGCACGAGGGGATTAACGTGACAGATGACCATGCCACTGCACTACCTGCTGCGACGCGTACGACTACATCATGTCATCTTCCACTGCATTTGCATGTCTAGTGGTAATCCCATGACCTGTAAATAGAAGTAGATCCTGGTTTTTGAGGCAGAAAAGTTTTATTTTCTGGCTAGCATAGCACCCTCATAACCCTTCAGTGGTATCAGCTCTGTAGCTGCTCGTTATAGGTTCGGTTGATGGCATATAGATGATATGCAGAGATAGTAGATGCGATCTACTAGTCTTGGTTGCACAGTTTGATTAGATCAATTGTGAAAAGGGGTGGTAGATGGAAACTCAATCTGTTTTCGTGCTCTTGATTCGTGGCCGTGTAACGATCTACTCATACCGGTCGGTTTAATCCGCCATCTGAGTTAAGTGATACACGTAAGACCATACATGTTGGGCATAGATCAATGAGATTGATCTAGTGAAAATAGAGGGACTCTGAATGGTTTGGATTCAGGTTGATGAGATCAATCTGATGAGATTTTCATAGCGATTTCATAGATGTGATCTATGTGATCAATTCATGTTGGGCCGCCGTTGCTACCTGTCGAAGCGCATAGAATTGTTCTATGCCTAACTTGTTTTTGTAGGGTATGTTCTGAATTGGTATGGCTCATGTGTATGTGTGTAATTCTTTCATGGCCTGCATGTCATGTAAGCAATAAAGCTGGAGCCATATGTGTTGCCATTTGATGTATTGGCCTGCGCGCCATCTTGTGTTTACGTGACTATGTAATTAGTATAGTCTGTGATAAGATAGTTCTTAGAGGACTTATCACAAGAAGGATGGCACACATGGATCATGGAGATGGAGATCACCATGATGGGCAAGATGATGGAGATGGTGATCACCATTCATTAAAGGGCCATACCATGTCACTATGTGTGAATGTGATTCTCATTATTTGTTCTACTTTCACATGCTATTATGTTTTGTCTACATGAGTGCGGTAGTGAAGTAGAATGATCCCTCAGCAATGTTTAAGTTAAATGCTTCCCCAAACCTTGCACTGTCATAAGTCTTGTACAATCGGTGATGGGTCCATGAAATTAGGGTGCCACTGGTTTTCCTCGACTAGGCAGGTTCGTATCGGATACTTACTGCAAGAAGGTTTGGTTACTTGAACAAGGTCATCATAATGGTTAGGGATCTTGAAGCATGGAAAGGTTGAGTGCTTGGCATAGGGATGCTAGCCCAACAACAAGAGTCATATGAGATATGATTAGCAAGGTGTTGCTTACCGATCTACCATACCGACCAGCGGTGATGCTAAAGCTCCCTGGTCGGGATGTTAGTTGTGGGTCTTGAATCACTAAGTATCAATTGAGGGATATTGATTTTAGTGCGAGTATATTCTATTTGATATAATTTACTCCTTCATGGATACATTGTCTTAATATTTTGCATTACTTTTGTCATAGATGGCCGTTCGCAATCAACCATTTTCTTTGCGTACAATTCTTAAGAAAGATAAGTTGAATGGAACAAATTACGCGGATTGGATCCACAACCTGAGAATTATTCTCAGGGCTGAGAAAAAGGAAGATATTCTAGACGCCCCATTACCAGATGAGCCTGGTGAAAATGCACCTGCTGTTGAAAGAGCCGCTTATAAGAAAGCATGCGATGCTGATCTTGAAGTGAGTTTCCTTATGCTTGCTTGTATAGAACCTGATCTACAGATGCATTTTGATAACAATCACTCAGTGAACGATATGATCGTGGCGCTTGAGGAGATGTTCCGCACGCAGGCCAGGACTGAAAGGTTTAATGTCTCTAAGGCGCTTGTGGAAACCAAGCTTGCAGAGGGTGCAACAGTAGGACCACACGTAATCAAGATGGTTGGTTACACTCAAAGGTTGGAGAAGCTAGGCTTCCCAATCGGCCAAGAGTTGGCCACTGATTTTATTCTCTCATCTCTTTCGCCCAGCTATGGAAACTTCATCTCGAACTACCATATGCATGGAGCAGAGAGAGGCTTGAGTGAACTATGTGGTATGCTAAAAATAGTAGAAGCTGACATCAAGAAAGGTGCCAGCAGTAGCCAAGTGTTGGCGGTTCAAAACAGACCTTGGTTTAAGAGGTGGGGCAAGAAGAAGGGCAAGGCTAGAGATGAGATCTCTAAGCCAAACCCATCTACTGCTAAGGCTAGACCATCTGCAAATTTAGACTGCTTTTATTGCAAGGGGAAAGGTCACTGGAAAAGGAATTGCAAGGAGTACTTGGCATCCTTAGAGAAGGATGGCGGCGGTAAAGGTATTATTGCTACTTTTACCCTTGTCATTCATGTTACAGACATTTTTCTCGCTAAGTCATATATCAATTCCTGGTTATTTGATACCAGATCGGTTGCTCATATTTGCAATATGATGCAGGGAATGATAAGAAGTAGAAGTGTGGAAAAGGGAGAGGTTGACTTCCATGTGGGCAACAATGCAAGAGTTGCTGCATTGACCATCGGGATGATGCAACTTCACCTGCCATCAGGATTTATCATGGAATTGAATTATTGTTATTTTGTTCCTAGCTTAAGTCAAAACATTATATCACCTTCATGTTTGATGAAGGATGGTTATTCTTTTGCGAATAAAGACAATGATTGTGTGATCTCCAAGAATGACATGTTTGTGGCTTTTATATCCATTGTGAATGGATTATTTATTTAAAATCTTGATGATGCACCTGTCTGTAATGTTACTGCTAAACGGCCTCGGCTTAATGAGTTAAGTCCTACCTATATGTGGCATTTTCGCTTGGGTCATATAAGTGAGAATCCCATGAAGAGGCTCCATGATGATGGTCTTCTAACTTCGTTTGATTTTGAATCATACGAGACATGTGAGGCTTGCCTGCTTGGCAAGATGACCAAGGCGCCATTCAAAGGATTTCCTGAGAGGGCGTCTAACTTGTTGGAACTTGTACATACTGATGTATGTGGACCAATGAGCACGACAGCTAGAGGAGGATTTCAATACTTCATAACTTTTATTGATGACTTTAGTAGATATGGATATGTCTACCTAATGAAGCATAAGTCTGAAACATTTGAAAAGTTCAAAGAATTTTAGAATGAAGTAGAGAATCAACATGGCAAGAAGATCAAGGCCTTGTGATCTGATCATGGAGGCGAATATCTAAGTCATGAGTTTAGCTATCATCTTAAGAGTTGTGGAATTGTTCCACAGCTTACGCCACCTGGAACGCCTCAGAGAAACGGCGTGTCTGAGCGATGTAATTGGACCTTGTTGGACATGGTTCGGTCTATGATGAGCCAGTCGGACCTACCTTTATCGTTTTGGGGATACGCTCTAGAAACAGCCGCTTTCACATTGAATAGGGTACCATCTAAGTCCGTAGTTAAGACACCATATGAGATGTGGACTGGTAAGAGTCCCAGTTTGTCTTTTCTGAAAATTTGGGGTTGTGAAGTTTATGTCAGACGACTTATATAAGATAAACTAACACCCAAATCGAGCAAGTGCTTTTTTGTGGGATATCCAAAGGAAACTTTAGGGTATTATGTCTATAACCAGATAGAGGGCGAAGTGTTTATTACTTGAAATGGTGTTTTCTTAGAGAAAGAGTTTCTCAAAATAGAAAAGAATGAACAAAAGGTGTATCTTGAAGAAGTTCAAGATGAGCCAGTAGGGACTGACTCTGCGAGTGATACTATTGTAGTAGAGCAAGTTGAGACACCCGTGGCAGTGGAGACACCGGCACAACCACGAAGATCAGCAAGACTTCACGCATTGCGTGGGGATTTGTTATTGTTAGACGATGACGAACCCGTAGATTATGCGGAAGCTATGATGGATCCAGATTCTGAGAAATGGCAAAGTGCCATGAGATCCGAGATAGATTCCATGGGAGACAATCAAGTTTGGAACTTGGTTGACCCGCCTGATGGGGTTAGACCCATTGAGTGCAAATGGATCTTCAAGGATAAGGATATGGACAGAAATGTTCACGTCTATAAAGCTTGGTTTGTCGCAAAGGGTTTTTGGCAAGTTCAAGGGATTGACTACGATGAGACATTCTCGCCGATAGCGATGCTTAAATCTATCCAGATCAGCAATTGCTGCATATTTCGATTATGAGATATGGCAGATGTATGTTAAAACAGCCTTTCTAAATGGCCATTTAGAAGAGGACGTGTATACGATACAGCCCGAAGGTTTTGTTGATCCTAATAATGCTGGAAAGATATGCAAGCTTAAGAAATCTATTTATGGGTTAAAGCAAGCATCTCGGAGTTGGAATCTTTGTTTTGATGAGGTCATCAAAGGGTTTGGCTTCCGTCAGAATGAAGAAGAACCTTGTGTTTACAAGAAGGAAAGTGGGAGCGCTATTATGTTTCTGATCTTGTATGTGGATGACATACTATTGATTGGGAATAATATTCCTATGTTGCAATCTGTAAAGACTTCACTGAATAATAGTTTTTCTATGAAGAATTTAGGAGAAGCAACATACATCTTGGGCATTAAGATCTATAGAGTAGGTCAAGAAGGCTGATAGGATTAAGCCAGGGTACTTACATTGACAAGATGTTGAAGAGGTTCAACATGGAACAATCCAAGAAAGGGTTCTTGCCTGTGTCACATGGTGTGTGCTACAATGATAAGCAGTGTCCTTCCACTGATGATGAGCACAACCGCATGAGTAAGGTTCCATACGCTTTGGCAGTTGGTTCCATCATGTACACCATGATATGTACTCGTCCAAATGTAGCCTATGCTCTAATTGTTGCGAGCAGGTATCAAGCCAATCCTGGTGAGAGTCACTGGATGTTGGTTAAAAACATTCTTAAGTACTTACGAAGGACTAAGGATGTGTTCTTAATCTATGGAGGTGAGGAGGAGCTCGTTGTAAATGGTTACACCGATGCTAGCTTCCAAACCGACGGGGATGATTCACTATCTCAATTAGGTTTTGTGTTCACAATAAATGGTGGTGTAGTTAGCTGGAAAAGTTCCAAGAAAGTATAACACCCCAAAAATTTACATTTTGGGTTTTTATTAGAAAGCGCTAAATAAAATGTGCTTTTCTTTTTAGAAAATAATGGAATGGGTTTGTGCTTGGTGCTTTGCTAGATTTTGCTGGTGTGAAAAAGAATTTTCTAAACCTCGAGCAAGTCACGTCTAGGTTTTCTTCGAATTTGAAAATAAAGCTTCGAAAACCCAAGTTTTCCTTGAGAAGGTTTTGGGAAAACGTTTTTAGAAAAATCCTTTCTCTTGCTTAGAGAGAGAGAGAGAGAGTTTTCTTTTTCCTCAGTAGTGTTGGCCACCGCTCTAACTAGACACCATCCCCTATCAAGCTCCAGTCATCTGAGGCTTCCCTAGCCTATCCTGGCCCAACCTAACTTGATCTGGCCTCTCCTAGCCTTAACTGGCCAGCTCTGGCCAGTGCTGGCCAGCCCTAGCCGACCACGGCCACCCTGGCCAGGCAAGCAGTAACCGCAGCCGGCCAGCAGTGGTCAAACTTGGCCATCAGCTCCTAACTTGATTTGGCCAGCTCCTATCTAGCCTGGGCCACACCTGGCCTCACACAGCCTAATCTGGCCAACTACGGCCAGCTATAGCCACCTGTGGCCACATCCAGCCGGCCATGGCTAACTCTGGCCGGACATAGCCAGCCCAGTCCGGCCACTAGCGGCCATAAGTAGCCGCCGCTGGCCCAACGGGCCAAGCCCAGCGGCTTTAGCCCCACCGGTTCCCCGCCGACCTATAAATAGGGCTAGCTCGTGCGCCGATACCCCTTGGCAAACCCTAGCCACGCGCAGCCGCCCACAGCCAGCCGCAGCCGGCCGCAGCCAGCCGCTCCCGGCCACAGCCAGTCACCGCCGGCCATAGCCCGCCGTCGCCGGCCACAGTCGGCCGCTGCCGGACGACCAAGTCCCGGCCGAGGGCCATGGTCCTCCCTCTCCCACGCGCTGCCGCCGGCCATAGCAGGCCTTATCTGGCCGCCGCCGGCCATAGCAGGCTTCATCTGGCCGCTACCGGCCGTTGCAGGCCGCATCTGGCCACCGCAGCCGGCCGTAGCAGGCCGCAGCGAGCCGCCACCGGCCGTAGCAGGCCCCAGCAAGCCGCAGCAGGCCACCTCTGGCCCCAGCAGGCCAGGGCCGAGGCCCCTTCACCCGGCGCGAGCAGCAGCATGGCTGCCATGGTCATGACCTGGAGGGGAAGATGGACAGAGGTAGAAGACGAGGTATTTACGACTTTGCCACCAAGCGATTTATTTACAGTTACGCCATCGATCGTTTAATCCCCGCCTTTCACCGTTTTAACTCCGATTTGAGTGATTCCAGTTGCGTTAGTTTCGTGTCGTCGCGATCTACGCAGGAGTAGTAAAATTTATCATGTATCTAATTTATGAATATATTTTTTATAACTATTTAATAGTCTTCTAATTAAAAGTAACCTAGGGTTACATTTTCCGTTCTCGTTGCTTTGCGAACGTGTCGACGTATGTTGCTTGTTATGAATAATATTTGTCACATCATGTGTCTATCTTGTTTAATTAATTTATGCTCTCTTGTGTAAAAGTAATTTTAGGTTTATACCTGGAGTGTTCGTACATGCCTGTCAATATGACTAGTACCAATTTACATGCTTCTTTATTAATTATGCCTTGTGTAGTTTTACATTGAAACTTGTTAAGTTTCTTATAGTGGTTCTCACATGCTTATAAGTTGGATCATGTTAGTGTTTGACTTAGTTTACTTTCACATCGGTCTTTAATGCTAATTGTTTTATGTTACCAATAATGTCTTTTCGTTAATGGCATGCTTAGTTCAACCTTGAATCATAAATGCTCTATGTTTAATATCAACATGTCTTGTCGTTTATGTCCTGCTTAAATTAATCTTTAAGCATATGATGTTTTCTTTAATGCTCTCGCATGTTCTAAGCTTTATAAATTATGAATGTTTAATTGGCTTAGATAACATAATTGCTTATAAATAGAGTATTACTAATGTTTAACCCTGCTTTATATTTCAACATCATCTAACTGATTTGACTTTATGTCTTTCTTACATGTTCTGTATCTTGCTTTAGTAAATGTATCAATCTTAAAGTTTGTATCTGTGCTTGTTGCAAGTACCTCAATAGCCGTGTTTTCTTTAATGATAGATCCATCGTTTGTCGTTCTCGCGCTCTTACGATCATAGCACCGAGTTTGGCCATTTAGACCGTTCTGTTTTTAGTTCCCCTTTTGATTGGTGTATTGTTCTTAGTCTTGTCTTTTTGTGTGTTTGTTTGTGTTGTTTGGTTGCTGCGACTAGACGAAGAGCAGTTTGTTAACGCCGAAGACTAAGCAGAGGACCGACAAGTGCAGCTGAAGCTGGAGGCCAGAAGAGCAGCTAGACTTTGGATTTAAGGCAAGTGCAGGCATTCTTTTGAACATATTGCGCCTATTCATGTTTAAGTAAATTCACTGCATGTATCCTAAATTGGCAAACCATAGGACTTACTAGCCATTTTATCCAAAGACATCCTATGGGGGTATTAGTTGTTAGGTTTTAGGTTGCTAGTGCTCTATCTCACCTTTCACCGCTTAATGAAGATAAAACTTGCTTCTTAAAATATGTTGGAGCCGTGGGCTCTTGGCTTCGGCCGTTGGAGAAGTTGATGCATGTCCGCATCGTTGGTTGGCGGTGAAAGAAGGGGGAACGGATGTCAGTGGGCCCGTAGCAACGGGGTCATCCGTATCTCCTCCCCCTTGTGGACCTTTCGTGGAGCGGCAACCTAGGACTTCCGTACAGCTCCAGGCTAATGGGCTCTGGCTTGGTTTATTAGTGGGACCATCATGGGCAGGAGACAGCTTATCGATGGGTGGCCATGGCTATGGTTGCTGGGGCTTGTTTACAAGTATTTAGTATGGGAGGCGCTGTGGATCCGTGATGGGGGCGGCCTCACGGGGAAGTCTCCCATACGCTTGGACTCAAGGCTGGCGGGTTGTTACTGCCTATGACCCTGTGAAGGACCTTGTTGTGACCTCTGCCAGCCTATCTTGGTAATGGGCTAAGAGACTTGCAACCTCGGGCACCAAGAGTAATCACAATCTGGAGTGAAAGTGTACACCTCTATGCAGAGTTAAAATCGATATATCATCCGTGCTCATGGTCACGAGCGGCCCAGATCCTCGCATGATTAGCCAAATGGTTTAAGATGTGAAATCATGGTGATGTTGTTGAGGAGGTGGCTACCTCTGTATCTGAACGGGATGGCAATCCTGTGTTGCTTGAGATGGCATTCTCAAGGTTAAAGATATTAATGATATATGCTTATATCTGTGATGATAAATGATTCATTAAATACTACTTGAACCTTAATAAAGGGTTGGGTGTTTCAACCAAGTTGATTATAGAATAGGTTGCTAAGTAAAAATCTTAATTGCTACATTAAAATGCTACCGCAGTCTACCTTTCAGCTTTACCTTGTACTAGCCTTGCATGTCATTACTTTTAGTCTGTACTTGTTGAGTTTCGACATGGAACTCACCCTTGCTATAGTTTGTAGTAAGGTACTACTCAGAAGAAGGATAAGATTGTTGAGCGTTAGAAGTGCTTGGTGTACGGAGCCCCCAGTCAATAGTCCCTGAGAAGAATGAAGACTGAAGAGAAATCTTAGCCAACATTCTGCGTTACTCTGATTGTGTAAGTGTTAAATATATATGTTTCCGCTATATAATACATTGTTTTTCTGATATTACCATTTTTTGTTGTATGTGTGGACTTCCTGGGCACATATATGATGACCTCTGGTCTTCTTTGGAAACCAGGGTGTGACAGAAAGAGACGGTGTCTGATTCTACAACACAAGCCGAGTACATTGCAGCTTCTGGAGCTGCAAAGGAAGGTGTCCGGTTGATGAGATCCCTCATTGATCTTGGTGTGTTTCCGAATGTGTTGGGCCTATTGAATTTACATTGTGATAACAATGGGGCAATTGCACAGGCTAAGCAACCTAGGGATCACTAGAAGAACAAACATGTACTCCAAAAGTTTCATCTCATTTGAGAGTTTGTGAAACGAGAAGAGATCAAACTGTGCAAAATACATATGGATTTGAATATAGCAGATCCTTTGACAAAGGCTCTTCCACAGCCTAAGCATGAGGCACACATGAGGTCTATGGGGATTAGACATCTAACAGATTAACTCTAGTGCAAGTGGGAGACTATTGGGAATATGCCCTAGAGCTAATCATGAGATGATGATATTTCGATTATATCCATGATTAATAAAGTGTTCATTGAACATCCATTATAGACAACTTGCATTGATTGGCAATTATGTGAATTATTTATGGAACTCAATTACTTAAATGGTTATTCTAAAGTTGTCCCTGGTCAGCGTTCTTGTGAGAACACACTTGAATATTAGACCAGCACATGTATTAGTTGATGGCTATGTTTCACAAGTCATGGACATAGAGATGTCAAACTAATAATGTGGGCACATGTGAGACATGTAGGCTGGACTGATTTCATATGAGAAAGTCTCTATTCACGTCATATACGTTATGTCCTTAGACCTGAGATTGTGGTATGTACTCAAGATGTGAAACGGCCTACTTAGGGACTGTCAAACACTACTCCATAACTGGGTAGTTATAAAGTTGGTCTTCGGGTGGTCGGGAAGCATGCTATGAGACATAGACAATCAAGATGGAATTTGCCCCTCTCTACTCAAGAGAGATATCACTGGATCACTCAAGTGATTGGATCAACAAATGCATGGCCATGCTTGGGTTAAGTGTTAACCCATGAGTTGAACCATATATCGAGTGGCAAAGGGAATAACTTGTATATGGTCGTAGTGGTTTGTCTGATATGATCTTTGCATGCACGTAGGAGTTGTCACGTCTTGCTAGAGGCCGTAGTCAACTATTGGGCGAGTAGGAGTACTCGGCCCATGTCAATGTGTGCGTGAACCCATAGGGTCCCACGCTTAAGGGGCTGGAAGCCTAATTCGGGTTGGACCCGAATTAGACAAGGCTTAGGGTTACTAATGGGCCTCCAACTCGTGAGCTCATTGGGGACGCCTATATAAGCAAGGGGTAGGGCGCGCGGTGAGGGTTGGACGCATTTGACAGCCACCGTCGTCCTCCCCACGCTCACGCCTTCTGTTCCTCGCGGATCTAGCAGTCCGGAGGCACAGCGCTTCTTCCCTGTACATGTGGGATACCTCAGAGGTGCTGTATCTGGAGCACTGGGACGAACCGCGCGAGGGGATTGATGTGACGGACGACCATGCAACTGCACTGCCTGCTGCGACGCGTATGACTACATCGAGTCGTCTTCCGCTGTATCCGCTCATCTAGTGGTAATCCCGTGACCTGTAACTAGCAGTAGATCCTGGTTTATGAGGCAGAAAAGTTTTGTTTTCTGGCTAGCGTAGCACTCTCATAACCCTTCATCACATCCCGCAGTTGAATCAACAATTTGATCAATATGTGGTAAAGGAAATGGAACTTTAGGACATGCTTCATTTAGACTAGTATAATTGACACACATCATCATTTTTCCATTCCTTTTCTTAACTAATATAGGGTTAGCTAACCACTCGGGATGATGAACCTCCTTGATGAACCCGGTCGCCAAAAGCTTGTGCACCTCCTCACCAATGATCCTGCACTTCTCTTCGTCGAAGCGTCGCAGGCGTTGCTTCACCGGTCTGGACCCGGCCCGGATCTCCAAGGCGGGCTCAGCAACTTCCCTCGGTATGCCTTGCATATCTGAGGGACTCCATGCAAACATGTCGATATTCGTGCAGAGAAAGTTGATGAGCACTGCTTCCTATTTGTTGTCGAGGGTGGCGCTGATCGTCAGTTCCTTCCCATTGGAGCTGCTCGGGTCAAGGAAGATCTTCTTTGTATCTTCTGGTGGCTCGAAGCTGCCTGCGTGATGCTTGGGGTCAGGGACCTCAGCAGTGTGGCCCTCGAGGGTCAAGGCCAGCCTGGTGGATTCCTTGATGGCCTCTCCATTCTCGATGCACTCGACATCGTAGTCGTATGCGTGCTTGTAGGAGGAGCCAATAGTGATGACACCCTTGTGTCCTAGCATCTTGAGTTTGAGATATGTGTAGTTGGGGATCGCCATGAATTACGCATATCCAGGTCGGCCAATGATGGCATGGTACGTGCCATGGAACCCGACTACTTCAAAGGTGAGGATCTCCTTCCTAAAATTCGAGGGGGTGCCGAAGTAAACGGGGAGGTCGACGCGACCGACGGGTAGGGCCTTCTTCCCCAACAAAACTCCATGGAAGCCCCCAGTGCTAGGCTAAAGCTGTGACCTCTTGACCCCCAGGAGGTCGAGGGTCTCAAGGTAGATGATGTTGAGGCTACTGCCCCTGTCCATGAGCACCTTGGAGAGGCGGGTGTTGATGATGATGGGATCAACGACGAGCGGGTAGACTCCTAGGTTGATGACATAATCCGGATGGTCATCACAGTTGAATGTGATGGGAGCATTGGACCAGTCAAGGTACTAGGGTGTAGCAACCCAGATGGAGAAGACCTCTCGACGCTCTCTCTTGCACTGTCAAAGCATTAGCTGGGTCGAGGGGCCACCGTAGATCATGTAGCAGACAAAGACATCGGGGAACTTGTCATCCTCCTTGTCACCGCCCTTATCGCCACCTTTGTCCTTCTTCTAGTCATCCTTCTCGATGCCCAGACTCTTGTAGTAGTTCATGAGCATGCGACAGTCCTCGAGGTTATGATTAGCCCCTCCCTTGTGGTAAGGGCAAGGCTCCTTCAGCATCTTGTCAAAGACAGCCCCCTCGGGGGGACCTCGAGGCTTCTTGCGCTCGACCGCAGCGATGAGATTGTCATCCGTAGCCTCACGCTTGCCCTGCTGGGCCTTCTTCTTGTTGTTGCCCTTCTTAGGGCTCTTGCTCATGCCCTCGCTGTTGACTTCCTATGCCTTCCCTTTGTCCTTCTTGTTGCCAAAGAAGGCTCCGACCGCTTCCTCGCCGGCCACGTAGTTGGCGACGACGTCCATCAGCTCATCGACGGTCTTGGGGCGATTACGCCCTAGCTCCCGTACCAGATCCTTGGAGGTGGTGCCTGAGATGAATGCCAGGATAATGTCGTGGTCGGGGATGTGCGGGAGCTCGGTGCATTGCTTGGAGAAACATCGGGCGAAGTCACCAAGGGACTCCCTGGTTTGCTGCTTGCAATTGCAGAGGTCCTAGGAGTTGCCAGGGTGCACGTAGGTCCCCTTGAAGTTCCCCTCAAAGACCCGCACCAGGTCGGCCTAGTTATGGATCTGACCGTGGGAGCTCCTCGAGCCACCTTAGAGCTGTGTCGGAGAGGAACAGGGGGAGTTGGCGGATGATGGTGCGGTCATCGCGGGCCCCGCCCAGCTAGCAGGCCAATCAAAAATTGGCTAACCAAAGTTTGGGCTTGGTCTCGCCGTTGTATTTGACGACACCCATGGGGGGTCAGAAGGGATTCGGTAGCGGCGTGTTGCAGATCACCCTGCTAAAGACTTGAGGGCCCGACGGCTCAGGGGCCTGATGGTCCTCATCGCTGTCGTAGCGTCCCCCTCAATGGGTGCTATAGCCTCAATCTTCAGCGTCCCCGCTCTTGTCATCGGTTCTTGATGATGTCATAGCACGCGTCTTGGGCTTCACGGTTTTCGATGATGCGGTCCCGGATGGTGATCGCCATCTTTGCTCGGGGGGCCACTTCCTGGTGAACCGAGACCTCCCTCTCATTGCGGGGGGCTCAGCAGGTTGCTCCGAGGCCACCCCTCGACGTCTTGAGGCCGAGCTCTTGGCCTGCTATGTGACCGCGACTTTGAGGAGTCCTTCGACCTCGTCCTGTATACGCCGAGCTTGAGGGTTCGATGGCGCGGGCATGTTACAAAGAAGCATGGTGGCCGTGACAATGTTCTGACTAGCTTAGGGGAAATGGTTGATCACAGGGTGCTCGGGTCCCCCATCTTTAATGATCTATCGGTTGACCTCTCGGGCTCTAGCTCAGGCCCTTCCGCTGGGCGAGGGTCGGCGCTCCTGCTCGAGGGTCCACTCGAGCTGACGCATATGCTTCCAATCCTCATCGAACTTGGCTCACATCTCCCGGACCTGCACGAGCTGAGCGTCTTGGTCGTCCAAATGCGGGCGTTCATCTTGGGGTGCGATCGGCGGCTTCTCCTCCAGGTCCAACATGACAAGGGCCCTTCCTACTGCGGCCGTGGCTACTGCCATGGCCGTTGGGTCGATGGTGTCATCGCTCGACGTGACTACGCCTTCGATGTGAAAACACTCACGGGTGGGGTCATAGTGGTCGGAGTCAGAGTCGGGGCTGCCGGAGTAGAAGATGGGGAACTGCCCACGTCGCTCCTCCTCCAGCTGACGTCGCATCATGCCGAGGGTGTACTGCCTTGGGCTAGGTGCTCGCGAGAAACCAAGGTCCTCGGAGGTCGGCAGGACAGCTACTAGGTCCATGGTAGCACGCAAGAGAGCCCCCGGGCAATCCTCGTGCGCGCTCACATTGGAGCGCATCGTAGCGGAGTTTGTCTTGGCGGCGTTGTCCAGATCGAATGGGAACTGGCGACGAGCTCCAAATAGTCCGTGCGGCAGCAGATTGGGGTGATGGTGCTGTGCTCCTTGGGGGCACCTCGCCGAGTTCCCCTAATGAACGCATTGCGAAGGAGAAGTCAGGGTCTCCATAGAGCCCTGCTGGCTTGTTCTTCGTTCCCAGGTGTGGGTCAAACACGTCCCCAACTAGGGGGTCTGCACTGCCCACCAGGGACAGAGGGAACGCAAAAGAAGTCAGCCCAGAAACGGGCTGATGATGATGATGATGGCGGTTGCACCTCCTCCAAGACGCGAAGGCATGGTGGCGAGAACGGCGTGCGGTCCCTCCTAAGCGTGGGGGCTCGTTGCGGCCTTTGCTTAGATCTCCGACCAAGAGTAGGGTCATGTCATAACCGTGGCTGAGTGACATGAACTTCAAGCTCCCGAACTAGATCATCGTGGCTTGCGAAAGCAACGAAGCTGAGTCTGCCATTGGGAGAAACGACAGGAAATTGTTAATGACACGCAGTGCCCCTACCTGGCACACCAACTATTGGTGTTTCGACCCTGGGGGCTGAGCACCAACGAGTGAATATGTACTGCGTGCTTCCTAATTCGGATGGTGATGCAAGAAGAATACAAGGTTTATCCTGGTTCGGGCAATAGAATGCCCTATGTCCAGCGGGGGGAGAGTTTGTCTTATCTCGCACCGAAGTGCTTGTACAGGGGTGAATACAAGCGAGCGAGTGTGTGTTGGCTAGGACTTGAGCACTACGGGCTCTGGCTTGCTTTCTATTTTTTGGCTGAGTTTCATTTCCTTGTCTATGCTAGCCTGGCGCTTCCTTTTATAGGCCAAGGAGGGACACGGGTGTACAGTATAATGCTAGGATCGGTGTTTGTAGGGCTGGCATAGATCATGACGTCGAAGAAGATGCCGACCAAGTCACTGTTGCTATAGAGACGTGCATCGGTCATGACTCGCCCTGTAGTGACGTGCTTGGAGATGACGCCCGTCCTTCCCGTGCATGTGATGACGTCATAGATGTTCGGTGAAAGACCGGTGCCCATGCGCAGGCATGCGGATCCCTGTAGCTGTTGTGTCGGGAGTGGGTGATGTACTGACCGACGACATTGAAGTCTTGCTCGAGGGGATGGTCGAGGCGAGGCTAAACATAGTCGAGGGGGTCGAGACCCAAATGGATAAGACCGAGCCCTAAGAAATACGGTGTTTGTGTTGATGAACATGTCTCGAGGGGGTGTCAAACAAGGCACAGTGCGTGGTATGGTCAAACAATATGGTACGATCCGCCGGTCTCCTGGGTATGGGCAAGAAAAGGAGGATTTGACCGGTGTACTATCCACTGTTACCATTGTTGTAGCCACGAGGTTAGGCGGGAGCAGGTGAAATGCATTAAATGCTCCTGGTTTCATACAGGAGGTAGGTATTCGAGAGGTGCATCGCACTCGAGGGGTGCCTGCGAATCTCCATCACCAAGGGGTAGGTCGAGTGGCACCCTCGAGTGATCTGCTTTGCCTCAAGCAAGGTACGTGGGATAGATAGCCGTCGGAACCATCGAGGCCCGTTCGTGGGCCAGCCCAATATGACCTTGCATTTGCGTTTCTGTGCTAGGTGAGGGCTAATGATACCGGGTTTGGCTTGTAGATGTCAGGTGTTAATCCCCATTGTCGAGGGTTAAGGGTACCCCTTTCTTAGGTGCCTGACATTACTCTTAAGAAAGCACTCATCTCGGCTCCGATTATCCAGCCGCCTGATTGGTCTCTTCCTTTTGAGATCATGTGTGATGCAAGCGATTACACTGTTGGTGCGGTCCTTGGACAAACCAAAGATAAGAAGCATCATGCCATAGCCTATGCTAGCAAGACGCTAACAGGAGCACAGCTTAACAATGTGACTACAGAAAAAGAGCTCCTTGCAGTCGTCTTCGCTATGGATAAGTTTAGATCTTACTTAGTGGGAGCAAAGTAGTTGTTTTTACTAATCATGCTGCTCTTAAATACCTGCTCACTAAGAAAGATACTAAACCTCATTTGATTCTATGGATTCTTTTACTTCAGGAGTTTGATTTAGAAATAAAAGATAAAAAGGGAGTTGAGAATACAGTTGCAGATCATCTATCGCGTATGCAAGTCACTAACATGTAGGAACTGCCAATCAATGACTTTCTACATGATGACATGCTTTTGAAGGTGATGGACTCCACCCCATGATATGCAAACATTGTGAATTACATGGTTGCAGGTTATGTACCGCCTGGCGAAACATGAAGAAGTTGGAAGTCGAAAGCCGACGTCACCTTTGGGATGACCCATACCTATATCGGGTATGTTCAGAAGGCCTGTTAAGGAGATGCGTACCAATGGCAGAAGGGCAACAAATCATAGAAAAATGCCATTCGTCACCATACGGAGGCCATTATGGAGTGTTTCGCACACAAGCCAAGATCTGGCAGTGCGGATTCTTCTGGCCAACGATGTATGCGGACACTAAGGAGTTCGTCCAAAGGTGTCGAAAGTGCCAGTATCAAGGAAACATTACAGCACGTAATGCGATGCCCCTCCACTACAATCTTTAAATAAAAATATTTGATGTGTGGGGTACCGACTTCATGGGGCCATTCCAAAAGTCCCAAGATTGCAATTATATCCTTGTTGCCGTTGACTACGTCTCCAAGTGGGTGGAAGCTATGCCATGTAGAGCAGCTGACTCCAAGCATGCCCGAAGAATGTTTCATGAGATTATCTTCCCTCTCTTTGGAACACCACGCATGGTGGTAAGCGATGGAGGATCACACTTCATCAACAAAACATTCAAGCATTCTTGAAGGAGCTTGGAGCCAAACATAATATACCTACAACATACCACCCACAGACAAGTGGCCAAGTAGAAACATCCAACAAACAAATCAAAAACATTCTGCAAAAAACGGTCAACAATATGGGAAAAGGTTGGAAAAGCAAGCTACCTGATGCACTCTGGGCATACAGGACTGCCTACGAAACCCATATTGGCATGTCACCATTCCAGTTGGTCTATGGCAAGACCTGTCACTTGCCAGTATAGCTTAAACACCGAGCTCAAATCAAGACATGGAGTATGGACATTAAGCTAGAAGGCCGCAACCACCAAAAGCAACTTGCTGAGCTTGAAGAATGGCGTGAGAAGGCGTATCACAGTGCCAAGCTATATAAGGAAAGAACAAAAAGATGGCATGATAACCGGATCAAGCCTAAAGAGTTTTGATAGGGCGATCAAGTCCTGCTCTTTAACTCCAAGGTGAAGCTATTCGGTGAAGGAAAGTTGCGAAGCAAGTGGAAGGGACCGTACACTGTCGTCGATACATCTTCTCACGGAGCAATATCCATTCAGGACGATGAAGGTAACACCTTCAAGGTGAACAGTCAGTGACTCAAACTTTTTCTTATGCCTTCTCATTTATCTAAAATTAACCAAGAAATAGATATGTATCTTGAAAAATAATTTCTAAAAACTATTTTATCTAAACTAAAAATAACCAATAATTCTTTTCTCTACATATATTTTTCTGATGGTCAAACATAAATATTTTCAAAACAAAATAACTATATTTTCAAACAATATATATATTACAAAATCTTCATATATTTGACTTAATCCTCTTATTTGCGAATGTATCATATGAGATAAGTCAAGGTTTCGAATCGAACCTGATTGAATCCCACATATTTTTGACAATCACTGACACGATGCAACATCTGGGCCAAATTTGGGAGGCAACTGAGCTCCAGGTCAGGCGCACGCGCAGGGCTGGGTCGCGCGCCCCTGTCCTGTCCCTGTGATCACTGAATCATTTTGATGTTGTTCATATCGATCATTGATCTTGATTCGATTCATACGAAGCACAGGAGACCTCTCCATCCCTATATAAACCCCCTCTCCTCTCCTTCTCTCATTCACAATTTCCCTAGCTCGGTTCTTCTTGTTCCTCTTCTCCATCTCCTACCAGCAAGAACTCAATCATTACTCCTACACCCTCTAATGCTCCATTCTGTAGAGAGAAAGCTCTTGCATTCGCCCACGACTACCTAGCAAAGAGAGACACGCCCATGCTCGCTATCCAAGCACCAACCAAGGCGCAGGGAGAAGGTAGCAGGAAGGCTACCCCAACAGACAGCCACCCTAGCAAGTGTTCTAGGCCATCTCCCTCAAAATCCTCATCTTTCAAGGCACCAAGTTTCCCCTACACCGTTGATGTGGGCAATCTTCCTGAAGGAGGGAGAGTAAAGAGGCTCATTTCTAAGGACGGCCGTCCTGTCCCGTGCATTCCTCGCTTGATTTGTGACCCTCCTATTCAAGGGCAACCTGAGCGGTTCTTTGATGATGAACCACCTAAGAAAAAGGGTCCAACAAGAGAAGGGCTGAACATGAAAATCAAAGAGCTCTCGGGTTACATCAGGTTCCTTAGGAATAGAATTGCTGAGTTCTCCACCGTTGAGGTCTAGCTCCAGGCAGAGATCGATGCCTTTCATCTTGAGATGTTTGAAGAGCTAGAGGCAGTCGCTAACGCTGCACACATAGCATTTGTGCTCAAGTAGAGGGTTCACCCCCTCTACTAATAATTAGGCGCATGCACAATTTATTTTCAACACGCACATTATTTCCCTTCACATTTTAGTTGCTTAAATTGTGCGCCTATTGTATCAAAAAGGTTTGAATATAATATATTTGGATTATGCCTCTTGTGTCTCCATTTGTTTTTGTTATTTATCGCTGCACAAAAGGATAAAAAATATAGGAAAAAAACAAGTGTGGGGAGACGTCAAACGAAATGAGCAACCACACATCAACGGTATATCTTTTCAGTTTGCGCATTTCATCCAATGAAAGTATCAAAGTTTGTTGTTTTAAATAAATATGTTTATATACAAAAACTTTGATGCTCCACTCCTAATTCCACCAATTGAAAAAATGTGCATACTTTTTATTCCTTGCTAAAAATTCTAATATGTTGTGAACAACTGTTAGTAGGGACCTCATTTCTATCTAAGTTATTAACGGATGTGAGATAGTAGGATGATATGAAACTTGCTCTTTTCTGCAATATGACTTGAGATTTATTTATAAAAAGTTTAAAATAAATAGCATGCTCCTCTATGATAAATAAATTCCTACCAGAGCCTCATATATACATACATTTCAACCTATAGCTGCTTACTTTTGTGTTGCGTTGTATCAGGCTCTGATATCTATGTGAGAGAAGTGTCATAGCTCCAAGATCGAATGCCACTCACACCCACCAAAAATATTACCGACTCTCACCCAGAGATGTCACGCACAGCATGCATTTGCACCATCCACCCAAAAACTCGCCAATTCTTACACTGACAATTACGTAATTTCCACCAAAATAAAAAGCTCCGCCAATCTTTGATTATGATCCCTTCTCTTCAAATTCCTGAATGAATTATGGGCACTAGAATAAAGAAGAATTCAGTTTCTATCCATACCACATTGGTATGAGACAAAAAAAGAGAGAGAAAGGAAGAAGAAGTAGAAAACATACCGAGGAGGTATGAAAAAGAAAAAGGAATAAACATTTAGAGAGACCCATGATTTCCAAATAAAAAGAGAAGGGACATGACTAGGAGTTCCACAAATATTCCCCACACATGCACACATTTGATCTAAGGCTATGACCTTCCCTCCAAGGATCCGGGGTTTGATGCAGCAATATATGCAAGGTAAGTATGCAACTCATCCATACCCATAAACTCCAGATATCGGCCTACTTCGAGATAGGATGAGCAAAAAAGCTCATTGGTGAGGGAAGTTTCAAAAGAGCGCCCTGAGCGTATCATACGAGGAGCAATGCTATCTTTCTTTGTGAAAAATCTAAAAACCCTAGTTCTGAGCAGGAGGAGGGTAGGATGACTTGAGTCCTTGCTGTTCCATCTTCCAATCACTCTATGATGACATGGTAGACACCATGAATGTTCACAGATGTAGTTGAAGCTCAGAATAATCTGTATGCAGGTTAACTTCTTAGAGGAATTGAACCACTTTAGTCCTTCAGCCTTACTCGAGGACAAGTAAAGGGCTAAGTATGGGGGAGCTTGTTGGCGGTCCTTAACTCGTTTCTAACCCTGCCAACATTAGTATAGGAAACACCCAAAATAATAGAAATAGGGCTTTTATACTAACAAATTCCATAGTTTTAGTGTTTCTACTTGCTTTGCAGGTTGGTCATGAAATATATTAAATTGGGCCAAGAAATAAAGGAAAACAAATAAATATTCAACTTCACCAAATTGGCCCACAAGCAATCCAACCAGGATCTAGCCCAACCGAGGCAAACCAACATGAGTGCACCACATGGGCCAAGCCCAGGACCCACCAAGAACTGACCTACCAAGGTCGGTCACGGGGAGGCGGCAACCAGGGGCGTGCGCCCATGCCAGGTCAGCGGCCAGGCCCAGCTTTGGTCAGGCAGTGCCATTAATGCTCCCTAAGGCTGTTCAGGGGTGCATTGGTCATTTGACACTCGAAAACCAACCTCTCACTCCCCTATATAAGCTTAGGCTCTCTCCTCTCACAAAGACAACTTAGTACTTTTTAGATTTCCACAAGCTACATTATAGAGGAGGAGTAGAGCTATTGTATCTAGCCCTATGTCACACCCTGGTTTCCAAAGAAGACTAGAGGTCATCATATGTGTGCCCAGGAAGTCCACACATACAACAGAAAATAGATAAATATCAGAAAATAATGTATATCATAACGAAAACATATATATTTAACACTTACACTTATCAGAGTAACATGAAATGTTGGCTAAGATGGCTCTTCAGTCTTCATTCTGCTCAGGGACTGTAGACTAGGGGCTCCGTATGCCAAACATTTCCAATACCTAACTTCTTTATCCTTCCTTTGAGAAATAGTTTACTACAAACTGCAGCAAGGGTGAGTTCCATGTCGAAACTCAGCAAGTACAGGTGGAAAATAATGACATGCATGGCTTATACAAAGGTAAGGCTGAAAGGGAAATTGCGGTAGCATTTTAAATGTAGCAATTAAGATTTAACAAGTTACAACCTATACTCTAATCATCTTGGTTGAAACACCCAACCCTTTATTAAGGTTCAAGTGGGATTTAATGAATCATTTATCATCACAGATATAAGCATATATCATTAACACATTAAACATGAGATAGCCATCTCAAGGGAACACAGGATAGCCATCCCGATAAAACCCGAGATAGCAACCTCAACAACATCACCATGATTTCATAGCTTAAACCATTTGGGCTGCTCGTGACCGTGAGCACGGACGCAGATCTGGGCCGCTCGTGACCGTGAGCACGGACGATATATCGATTTTAACTCTGCTCAGAGGTGTACACTTTCACTCCAGATTGTGATTACTCTTTATGCCCGAGGTGATCAGCCTCTGAGCCCATTGCCAAGATAGGCTAGCAGAGGTCACAACGAGGCATTTCACAGGGTCATAGGCAGTGACAACTCGCTAGCCTTGAGTCCAAACGTATGGGCAACTTCACCATGACGCCACCCCATCACGGATCCCTAGCCCCTCCCAAATTACAACTTGTAAACAAACCCCAGCGACCATAGCTATAGTCACCCGTCGATAAGCTGTCCTCCTGCCTATGATGATCCTACTAATAGACCAAGCCAGAGCCCATTAGCCTGGAGATGTACGAAAGTCCCAAGTTGTCGCTCCACAAAAGGACCACAAGGGGGAGGAGATACGGATACCCTCATCAACATGAGTCCCACTAGCATCCATTTCCCTCGTCTTTTAATGCCAACCAACGATGCGGATCAGCATCAACTTCTCCAATGGCCGAAGCCAAGAGCCCACGGATCCAACATATTTCAAGAAGCAAGTTTTATCTTCATTAGTCAGGTGAAAGGTGAGGAAGAGCACTACCAACCTAATGACCTATCAACTAAAAACCCCCATAGGTGATATATGGATAGAGTGGCTAGTCATCCCTATGGTTCGCCGATTTAAGACACATGCAATGTATTAATTAAAAGTGAATAGGTGCAATATGATCAAAGGTAACTGCACTTGCCTTAAATCCAAAGTCTAGCTACTCTTCTGGCCTCCAGCTTCAGCTGCACTTGTCAGTCCTCCGCTAAGTCTTCAGCGTTAACAAACTGCTCTTCATCTAGTCGCAGCAACCAAACAACACAAACAAACACACAAAAAAGACAAGGCTTAGAACAATACACCAATCAAACGGGAAACTAAAAACAGAATAGCCTAAATGGCCAAACTCGGTGCAATGGTCACAAGAGCGCAAGAACGACGAACGACGGATCTATCGTTAAAGAAAACACAGCTATCAAGGTACTTGCAACAAGCACATAGACAAACTTTAAGATTGATGCATTTACTAAAGCAAGATACGAAACATATAAGAAAGACATAAAGTCAAATTAGTTGGATGATGTTGAAATGTAAAGCAGGGTTAAACCTTAGTAATACTCTATTTATAAGCAATTATATTATCTAAGCCAATTAAACATTCATAATTTATAAAGCTTAGAACATGCGAGTGCATTAAAGAAAACATCATATGCTTAAAGATTAATTTAAGCAGGACACAAACGACAAGACATGTTGATATTAAACATAGAGCATTTATGATTCAAGGTTGAACAAAGCATTCCATTAACGAAAAGGCATTAATGCTGAAATTAATCACATTAGCATTAAAGACCGATGTGAATATAAACTAGGTTACTTCTATAAATTATAAAGGACATTGAGTCATTATTAACCAGGTTAATATGATATAACATGTGAGAACACTTAACGAAGCATGACATGCTTCCAAGGTAACTCTAAGCAAGTCATAATTAATAAAGAAGCATTTAAGTTAGTACTTGTCATATTAACATGCATTTATGAAAACTCAAAGTATAAACCTAAATTACTTTTATACAAGAGAGCACACATTAATTAATAAACAAGATTACTTACATAACACATGATGTGACAAACGTTATTGATAACAAGCAACATACGTTGACATGATCGCAACACAAGGACAACGAAAGCAAAGCCCTAGGTTGCTTTTATTTAGTTGAGCATCAACTAATTATTACACAAGTGAACAAGATTAAATGCACAGACATATGACATCATGAAGATCATATTGCACACAAAACTTAAGGTTGACACGTTCGTAGCACAAAGAGATCGGAAATAGAAATCCTAGTTTACTTTTATTTATAAAACTATTAAATAATTATTAATCCAATTAACATTTAAATCAATAAATAAATTCACAACTAAATTACATGAAAACCAGTACCACTACTGCATAGATTGTGGCAACACAAAACTAACACAACTAGAATCGCTCGAATCGGAGTTAAAATGGTGAAACGGCGGAGATTATACGATCAATGGCAAAACTGTAAATAAATCACTTAATGGCAAAGTCGTAAATACCTCGTCTTCTACCTCTATCCATCTCCCTCTCCAGGCCATGGCCATGGCAGCCAGGCTACAGCTCATGCCGGGGGAAAGGGGCTTCGGCCCTGGCCTGCTGCTGCCTGCTACGGCCGCCGACGGCGGCCCGCTACGGCCTGCTATGGCCGGCAATGGCGGCCAGCTGCCGCGCACGGGGGAGGGAGGACCACGGCCCTCGGCCGGGACTTAGCCGGCCGATAGCGGCTGGCTGTGGCCGGCGGCAGCGGGCTGTGGCCGGTGGCGGCTTGCAGTGGCGGCGGCGGCTGGCTGTGACCAGCGTCGGCTTGCTGTGGCCGGCGATGGCTGGCTGTGGCCGGTGGCAGCTGGCTATGGCCGGCAACGGCTGACTGTGGCTGGCGGCACACAGCTAGGGTTTGCGGTGGCGGCACGGCTCCTTCTAGGGTTGCCAAGGGGCTGCGGATGGCCGTCTTTATAGCCACCGGGGAACCGGTTGGGCTGAAGCCACCGGGCTTGGCTCGTTGGGCCGGCTGCGGCTACCTATGGCCGCTGGTGGTCGGGTTTTGCTCGCAGTGGCCGGCCAAGGCTGGCCACGGCCGGCTGAAAGTGGCCACGCTTGGCTAACGATGGCTAGATAGGGGGCAAGGTGGCCGGGGAGGCTATGGCTGCTTGCAGCCTGCTGCGGATAGGTCCTGGGCTAGGTCGCGGCCTAGGCTGTCTTGTGGCCTCTGTGGGCAAGCTATTGCTGGCTGTGGCTAGCCGAAGTTGGCCGTGGCCAGCTCAGAGTGGCCACAGGTGGCTGTTGCCGGCTAGGACTGGCCAGAGCTGCAGTTAACGCTAGGAGAGGCCAGAGCAAGCTAGGTCGGGCCAGGATAGGCTAGAGTAAGCCGGGGATGACTGGAGCTTGGTAGGGGATGGTGTCTAGCTAGAGCGGTGGCCAACACTATAGAGAGAAATAAAATCTCTTTTTTCGCACCAGCAAAACCAAGCAAAGCACCAAGCACAAACCCATTCAATTATTTTCTAAAAAAGAATATAGAAACGCACATTTTATTTAGCGCTTTCTAATAACAACCCAAAATGTAAATTTTGGGGTGTTATAGATCTACCCCACTTAACATGAATCTCGTCCCAAGATTCGAAGAGACTTAAGAGAAAGAAGACAAAGCAGGTTATAAAGTTGCTTTGGTACTTACGAGATAAAGATTCAAGGAGCACCAAAAGGGCTAACAAGGGAGTCATAAATTGACTTTCAATAATAACTTGAAGACTTTCAAGTGCAAGTACTCATCGAGGCTCGGCGAAAGCTTGATGACTAGATATGAAGAATAACCGACAATAAAGGTAAAGGTGGAGATGAGAGCGATTGACCCAAATCTTATAGATAGATCTCTAGGTCTTTCTAAGATTTTGGTCCAATGTCAATACTGGCAGAAAATGATACGAAGGTTGAGATTGATGTTATGCTGCTCTCAACTCCTTGATTCAAGATGTATGAGTCATACGATGATCGATTATGAACTGCAAAGAGAATAAGGATTGATTACTTTAGGCCTTCATGTTTTCCTTACTTCCAGTCCTATGAGATGTTAGGATAAGAAGTAAGGGTTAGCAAAAGATGATTACAAGATATAGTTTAATCCTTAGATCTTGTAGTCTTGTGACTCGGGACATAAGAGGTTGATGAGATGTAGAACAGAATCGAGTATTGTGAAATGATGAAAAGAAAAGCCAATACAAGCATTTAGATCTTTATGTCCCATGACCAGAGGTGCTCAAGATTGATTGAAGTTGGTAGCGAATGCTACCCCACTTAATAGAATTCTTGCTTGAGTGCGAGAGGAATGATGAGAACAGCAGCTTGTCAGAACCTCTTTAGAAGATCTCTTCCAAGATTTGGTCTTTAAGTCACTCGATAGAAAAGTTGAGGTGTTATAAATCTACCCCACTTAACATGAATCTCGTCCCGAGATTCGAGAAGACTTGGGGTAGAGACAAAATAGATGATCAAGGTTGATTCGGGTTTGGGTTCTACTATCACATTGTTTGAGCCTAAAAGTGGAATAGTGATAGGAGAACTTCCCGATTTCAAAATCAAGGGACCCTATTTTGGTCTTTCCTAAAAGAGTTCGCTCAAAGGTAAATGAACCAAGAGTAATGTGTCTGAGATGTCATAGATGTAAAAATCTAGATGATACTAAGACCATTTATGCACAAAGGAATAGTCCTTATGATCCCATAGTTTTCAAGAGTAACTCCCGTGGGAATTCCTAGAAGCTTATGTGATGGGATAATAGACTCATTGGGAAAGTTTATCAGCTAGAGATTTTTAAAAGATAGTCATCCCAACATTAGGACTATAGTGAGCCTCTATAGCGGTTTCTCTAATGGTGCAAAGCAGAATATCTAAGGGGCAACAATTCAGGCTACCTCAATGGATAGCTACATTTCTGCCAACCACTCATGACTCATGATGGCCAACAATCCTTTGATGTGTTCCATAAGGAAACACTCATGGTGTGGACCGTCGTCATCCTTAGATGATATCGAGTGTGTTAGACGACTTCACTTGAACTAGCAAATTCGAGGCATTCCCAGAATCTTCAAAATCTCTCCCTTGAATCAAAAGGGAAATGAATAAGGATGAGGTTTGTCATCCTCTGGAGTGTAGTGCATTCCCTCAATAGGGGGATCTATGGCAACCGGATCAGGAGAGGGATTTGAGGGAATTTTAGTTCAGTTGCTAGCACTTTGTCTTGTTGTTTAGGGTATGACTCAACTACTTCAAGAAGGCTTTAATGGGACATGATATAGAGATTTTAGGATTTTCTCAAAGGTCAATATTGAAGTTCAAGATTTATCCTCTAGACTGCTTTAAGATCCAAAACAAAACATGATAAGCGGATCAAGGATTATCCATATACCAAGATATGGAGAAAAGGTGGTAGAATATCATTGCTTAAAGGAGAAGTAACACATGATCTTCTATTTATCCTCCAAGGGATCTGAGAGAGATTTAACTTTGATTATTTCAGAGTTTGTACTTTGTAATGAAATGTTTCCAAGGTCAGCATGGATCAACTGCAAGATCAAGATCTTTGGGACCCGTGAGTTACAGGACCACCATGCTTTCATTATGCCAAGCTGATGATAACATCAAATGGAAACTATTACTTTAGGGTTGTTGATGGTGCGTCCTCCTAGTGTCGATCCTCTATTGAGTTGTATTATAGAAGGAAGCATGAAAACCAGTGACAAGAATCTATGGTGTAAGACGATAGGAATCAGAGAATGATAGGTAGGATAGAAGACACTACCCCACTTAACAAAGATTGAACTACACCCTCTATGCCTTCCTTATGAGAACATAGAAGACACACAACATTACAACAAGCATCATAAGCACACATCACAACATCGATGCTACACGTGCTTCTTACACAATGGCGGTTATCATGGCATACGTCCTACAGTCAACATTGCTCTGATACCACTCTGTCACACCCTAGTTTCCAAAGAAGACCAGAGGTCGTCATATGTGTGCCCAGGAAGTCCACACATACAACAGAAAACAGATAAATATAGAAAACAATGTATATTATAATGAAAACATATATATTTAACACTTACACTTATCAGAGTAACTTGAAATGTTGGCTAAGACTGCTCTTCAGTCTTCATTCTCCTCAGGGACTGTAGACTGGAGGCTCCGTATGCCAAACACTTCCAATACCCAACTTCTTTATCCTTCCTTTGAGAAACACTTCACTACAAACTACAGCAAGGGTGAGTTCCATGTCGAAACTCAGCAAGTACAGGTGGAAAATAATGACATGCATGGCTTATACAAAGGTAAGGCTGAAAGTTAAACTGTGGTAGCATTTTAAATGTAGCAATTAAGATTTAACAAGTTGCAACCTATTCTCTAATCATCTTGGTTGAAACACCCAACCCTTTATTAAAGTTTAAGTGGCATTTAATGAATCATTTATCATCACAGATATAAGCATATATCATTAACACATTAAACATGAGATAGCCATCTCAAGGGAACACAGGATAGCCATCCTGATAAAACCTAAGGTAGCAACCTCAACAACATCACCACGATTTCACAGCTTAAACCATATGGCTAATCATGCGAGGATCTAGGCCACTCATGACCATGAGCATGGACGATATATCAATTTTAACTCTGCACAGAGGTGTACACTTTCACTCCAGATTATGATTACTCTTTATGCCCGAGGTGATTAGCCTCTGAGCCCAATGCCAAGATAGGCTGGCAGAGGTCACAACGAGGCTTTTCACAGGGTCATAGGCAGTGACAACTCGCTAGCCTTGAGTCCAAGCGTATGGGCGACTTCACCATGAGGCTGCCCCCATCACAGATCCCTAGCCCCTCCCATACTACAACTTGTAAACCCCAGCGACCATAGCTACAGTCACCCATCGGTAAGCTGTCCTCCTGCCTATGATGATCCTACTAATAGATCAAGCCAGAGCCCATTAGCCTGGAGATGTACGGAAGTCCTAGGTTGCTGCTCCATAAAAGGACCACAAGGGGGAGGAGATACGAATACCCTCGTCAACACGAGTCCCACTAGCATCCGTTTCCCTCGTCTTTCACCGCCATCTAACGATGCGGATCAGCATCAACTTCTCCAACGGCCGAAGCCAAGAGCCCACGGCACCAACATATTTTAAGAAGAAAGTTTTATCTTCATTAGTCAGGTGAAAGGTGAGGAAGAGCACTAGCAACCTAATGACCTATCAACTAAAAACCCCCATAGGTGATATATGGATAGAGTGGCTAGTCATCCCTATGGTCCCGATTTAAGACACATGCAATGTATTAATTAAAAGTGAATAGGCGCAATATGATCAAAGGTGCCTGCACTTGCCTTAAATCCAATGTCTAGCTACTCTTCTGGCCTCCAGCTTCAGCTGCACTTGTCGGTCCTCAGCTTAGTCTTCAGCATTAACAAACTGCTCTTCGTCTAGTCGCAGCAACCAAACAACACAAACAAACACACAAAAAAGACAAGGCTAAGAACAATACACCAATCAAAAGGGAAACTAAAAACAGAACGGTCTAAATGGCCAAACTGGGTGCTATGGTCGCAAGGGCGCAAGAATGACGAACAATGGATCTATCGTTAAAGAAAACACGGCTATCGAGGTACTTGCAACAAGCACAGAGACAAACTTTAAGATTGATACATTTACTGAAGCAAGATATGGAACATATAAGAAAGATGTAAAGTCAAATTAGTTGGATGATGTTGAAATGTAGAGCAGAGTTAAACCTTAGTAATACTCTATTTATAAGCAATTATATTATCTAAGCCAATTAAACATTCATAATTTATAAAGCTTAGAATATGCGAGTGCATTAAAGAAAACATCATATGCTTAAAGATTAATTTAAGCAGGACATAAAGGACAAGACATGTTGATATTAAACATAGAGCATTTATGATTCAAGGTGAACTAAGCATGCCATTAACGAAAAGGCATTAATGCTGAAATTAATCACATTAGCATTAAGGACCGATGTGAATATAAACTAAGTTACTTTTATAAATTATAAAGGATATTGAGTCATTATTAACCAGGTTAATATGATATAACATGTGAGAACACTTAATGAAGCATGACATGCTTCCAAGGTAACTCTAAGCAAGTCATAATTAATAAAGAAGCATTTAAGTTGGTACTTGTCATATTAACATGCATTTATGAGAACTCAAAGTATAAACCTAAATTACTTTTATACAAGAGAGCACACATTAATTAATAAACAAGATTACTTACATAACATATGATGTGACAAACATTATTGATAACAAGCAACATACGTTGACATGATTGCAACACAAGGACAACGAAAGCATAGCCCTAGGTTGCTTTTATTTAGTTGAACATCAACTTATTATTACACAAGTGAACAAGATTAAATGCATAGACATATGACATCATGAAGATCATATTTCACACAAAACATAAGGTTGACACGTTCGTAGCACAAAGAGATCGGAAATAGAAATCCTAGTTTACTTTTATTTACAAAACTATTAAATAATTATTCATCTAATTAACATTTAAATCAATAAATAAATTCACAACTAAATGACATGAAAACCAGTAGCACTACTGCATAGATCACGACAACACAAAACTAACGCAACTGGAATCGCTCGAATCGGAGTTAAAACGGTGAAACGGCGGAGATTATACGATCAATGGTAAAACTGTAAATAAATCGCTTGATGGCAAAGTCGTAAATACCTCGTCCTCTACCTCTGTCCATCTCCCTCTCTAGGCCATGCCCATGGCAGCCAGGCTACAACTCGCATCGGGGGAAAGGGGCCTCGGCCCTGGCCTGCTGCGGCGTGCTAGGGCCCACGGCGGCAGGCTGTGGCCTGCTACGGCCGGCGGTGGCGGCCCACGGCGGCCTGCTACCGCACGCAGGGGAGGGAGGACCACGGCCCTCGCCCAGGACTTGGTCGGCCGGCAGTGGCTGGCTGCGGCTGGCGACGGTTGGCTGTGGCGACGCGCGGCTAGGGTTTGCGGGTGGCGGCGAGGCTCCTTCTAGGGTTGCCAAGGGGCTGCGGCTGGCCGTCTTTATATTCGCTGGGAAACCGGTTGGGCTGAAGCCGCTGGGCTTGGCCCGTTGGGCCGGCTGCAGCTACCTATGGCCGCTGGTGTTCGGTTTTTGCTCGCTATGGCCGGCCAGGGCTGGCCACGGCCGGTTGGAAGTGGCCATGCTTGGCCCGGGAAGGCTAGAGAGGGCGCAAGGTGGATGGGGGAGGATATGGCTGCTTGCGGCCTGCTGCGACTAGCTGCTGGGTTGGGTCGCAGCCTAGGCTGGCTTGTGGCCTCTGTGGCCAAGCTAATACTGGCTGTGGCCAGCCGAAGTTGGCCTTCGCCGGCTGAGAGTGGCCATAGGTGGCTGTTGCTGGCCAAATTTGGCCAGATGAAGCTAGGTGAGGCTAGGAGTGGCCCAAGCTATGTTGGAGCTAGCTAAAGCAAGCTAGGATGCCTTGTGGATGGCAAAGGGTTGATAGACTGGACTGCTGCTGGCCTTACTATGCTGCTGATGGCCAAGTTTGGCCACTGGTGGCCGGGTGCGGCTACTGCTTGCCTGGCTAGGGTGGCCATGGCCGGCTAGGGCTGGCCAGGACTAGCCAGGGCTGGCCAGTTAAGGCTAGGAGAGGCCAGAGCAAGCTAGGTCGGGCCAGGATAGGCTAGGGTAATCCATGGATGACTGGAGCTTGGTAGGGGATGGTGTCTAGCTAGAGTGGTGGCCAACACTATAGACAGAAAGAAAATCTCTTTTTTCACACCAGCAAAACAAAGCAAAGCACCAAGCACAAACCCATTCAATTATTTTCTAAAAAAATATAGAAAAGCACATTTTATTTAGCGCTTTCTAATAACAACCCAAAATGTAAATTTTGGGGTGTTATAGATCTACCCCACTTAACATGAATTTCATCCCGAGATTCAAAGAGACTTAAGAGAAAGAAGACAAAGCAGGTTATAAAGTTGCTTTGGTACTTACAAGATAAAGATTCAAGGAGCACCAAAAGAGCTAACAAGGGAGTCATAAATTGACTTTCAATAATAACTTGAAGACTTTCAAGAGCAAGTAGTCATCGAGGCTCAGCGAAAGCTCGACGACTAGATATGAAGAATGACCGACAATAAAGGTAAAGGTGGATGATGAGAGCGATTGACCCAAATCTTATAGATAGATCTCTAGGTCTTTCTGAGATATATGGTCCAATGTCAATACTGGCAGAAAATGATACGAAGATTGAGATTGATGTTATGCTGCTCTTAACTCCTTGATTCAAGATGTATGAGTCATATGATGATCGATTATGAACTGCAAAGAGAATAAGGATTGATTACTTCAGGCCTTCATGTTTTCCTTACTTCCAGTCCTATGAGATGTTAGGATAAGAAGTAAGGGTTAACAAAAGATGATTACAAGATACAGTTTGATCCTTAGATCTTGTAGTCTTGTGACTCAGGACATAAGAGGTTGATGAGATGTAGAACAGAATCGAGTATTGTGAAATGATGAAAAGAAAAGCCAATACAGGCATTTAGATCTTTATGTCCCATGACCAGAGGTGCTCAAGATTGATTGAAGTTGGTAGCGAATGCTACCCCACTTAATAGAATTCTTGCTTGAGTCCGAGAGGAATGATGAGAACACCAGCTTTTCAGAACCTCTTTAGAAGATCTCTTCTGAGATTTGGTCTTTAAGTCACTCAATAGAAAAGTTGAGGTGTTATACCCTAGCTAGTCATAAGTAAGTAGTGAGAGAGGTGCAAGAGTAGAGAGTTCTGTGAAGTGCTCTCAGAAGCATCGTCTTCTTCGGGGCGGAGTGCCGGATTTGTCGACTCCCTCCTCGCTTGTACCTCAGTGACATCTTGCTACTTGAAATAAGACGTTCATGTTTACCTTTTGGTATTTTACCTTTTAGCAAGTTACCCCTATTCGTTATTATCTTGCAGGTTCGCAGCTTATCCTTCAGGGCGAGAGCTCTAGTAGAGGACTCCTGATAAAGGTGGAAGTTCCTGGCCAATGCTAGAGCTATGACGACTAGCGTAGATGTGGTGTCTAGGATAGGAGTTGCCTTCGTTTGCCTCATATCCCACAGTTGAGGGGTAGGCGGCGAGGAGTGACCTAGTCCCATCCGTCCTTCGTAATCCCCCATGTTCGGGTGTCGCGTAGAGCACGCCTGGCAGCCCAGGTACGCTCCGGTGCCCGAAGTAAGATCGTGACATCTCGGTTACCTTCCTTCTAGGTATCGACCATTAGAAAACCTCACTACCCTTGTTATCTACCTTCGACCTCTGGGTGACTCTGCTAAGGATCTAGCCTGAACCTACAGTTCTTCATAAAATATACGATACCTTGTTAACCACCGGGTGAAGTGCTACAACGGTATTTCTGTGCGCTTGCGGACTTTGCTGCTTTCGCTAAGAAACACTAACATCGGGACTGGCTCAGGCGAGGTCCAAGAGAAGTCACAAGATCCTCCAGCCTCATCCGATAGGCGTGTGGGTAAGTCTCAGTTCTATCTAGAACACATACGAATGACAAAGGAGATGGCTCACAGCGTGCTATTCGGGCACGGTACCCTCTCGCTAGACGCCTCTGAGGGGGATTATGGTGCGATGAGAGTGTACTCAGGCTCTTCTTCCCCTGATGAGGGGAGTCTCAGATGAGAGAAAGCTTATCGCATTGCTTGTGCTTTAGGGGTTGATTTGGATGCGGCGCTGGTGTCTAATGTGGACTATTGGCGGATTGGAATTTTGCCATAACTGGAGGGCCTCAAGTTTATCGATGCGTGCAGCCACTCTTTCGCCGCGCCCATAACTGAGTGAGATCTCCTTGTGGTGGGTGATGACGAGATGCTCATCACAATCGAGTATCACTCCATTTCGGTGAGCATTCATCTTGTAATCTGCTATTTTGACTAGTCATAGCTTCAACTACTGTTGAGCTGTGTTGTAAATTTGATCAATCGTCACTGATCGTTGTTTTTGCAAAGTACATTTATGGTTCGTTCTCTTCTAAAGCAGAGGCATGCCGATAGGGCTCATCTGGTGAAATGTGCCAAGGATAGCAAGAAACGGGTGAAGGAACTAGAAGAAAAGCTAGCTGCTGAAGAAAGAAAGGTGGAAACTGAGTCTGCGGCCCGCAAGGAGGCTGAAACCGCATTGAAGATGGCCCAACAGGAGGAAAGGCGTAGCCAAAGAGGGGTAGTCACAGTCGTGCAGAAGGTGTTGAGCACTCTGGAGAAGATCTTGACCGGTCTGGGGGTGGTTGTAGATCCTCCTTCAGTCAAGAACTCTCCGTTGACTGCACTGGAGTGGATTTCGGCTCAGCTTGAGTCATTCGATGACCTCATGGATTTGGGGTGCGAGTATGTTGGCCTTGAAAGACGCTGGGTGCACTCATGCTGATGGGCTTGAGGCTAGGGATCTGAATGCATTCTGGTAGTGGACAACACCACCCATGTTGCAGCTGTCAAAGTTTTTGATAGCTTTTGGCGCCCCGGCAGCTGGGACATTATGCTATATTCGGTGGCGCTTTTTGACCCTGACCTGGTAAGGGCTGCACTTTTGGATCATGTGGATTCGGGCTTTTTGTTCACAATAGAATTTTGACCTATTTCTTATATTTAATTTTAATTCTCGTAGACTCCCGAGGAGCGAGCTACCATAAAGGAGAGAGTAGTCGCATTCATTGCGGCCTAAAACGAGAAAGAAGCCGCCGCCAGTGCCCAGACTCCTTGGTCACCCTTCTCAAGAAGAGCCCTAGCCGAATGCCACACTCAGGACCGTCGACCCCAACTCTTCGACTGCTAAAGCATCTACCCCGAATGTAGGAAACATGGGCCAATAGAACTTTTTAGCTTGGCTTGTGAACTTGTGGCCATCATGCTAAATTGTTGTGTGTAATGATATAAGTTTAAACTTTGATGCTCTAATTCGAGCAGGTCCCCTCAGTGGAGCCTGTGCAAGACCTATTCGAGGAATATCCCATTACTATCAACTTGGAAGGTTTTGTGATTCGAGGCGATACTTGGTACCGCCATCGCTTACGGTACCCCGGGTCTAGCTTGTGGGGTTTCGTTAAGTATCGGCTAGATCATGTTTTTTGAAAACTTGGCCTGCCCCGATACCCAGGAGACTTTGAGGATCTAAGGGAGGTGCACGGTGCTTTTGTTTTTGATTTGATAGATTGGGACTGGAAGCCATGGCCTTTCTACTACTTGTAATGACTTTCGCTGTGGATTTGTTCTCGTTTGATAGGAAAACATGTTTGATTTCGTTGTGTTACTGCGAAGTGATACCTTTGATCCTAATGCATGAATGTGCAAAAAATGTGGCATAAACTTGAAAACGCCATCCCCAAACTTTGGGAGTCGCGGAGCACATTTGGTGATATCCCCTCGGCCTCTTTTTGAGACCGAATAGGCTTAGTTTGAAAAACACCATCCCCAACCTTTAAGGTCGAGAGGCACATTTGGCGATAGCCCCTTGGCTTCTTTTTGAAACCGAATAGGCTTAGTTTGAAAAATGCTATCCCCCAACCTTTAAAGTCAAGGGGCACATTTAGAGATAGCCCATCGACTTCTTTTTGAAATGGAATAGGCTTATTTTGAAAAACGTCATCCCCCAACATTTAAAGTTGAGGGGCACATTCGACGATAGCCCCTCGGCTTCTTTTTGAAACTGAATAGGCTTAGTTTGAAAAACATCGTCCCCCTATCCTTTAAAGTCAAGGGGCACCTTCGGCGAGAGCCCCTCGGCCTCTTTTTGAAACTGAATAGGCTCACTTTGAAACACACCGCCCCATTTAGCATGAATAATAACACGTCTATTGTAGTAAGAAATGCGAACTTTTTTGTTATTATATTCGCCATTCACATGTTTGCTGGATCACACTATTTTAATTAGGACCCAAGGTTTACATTTTGTTCCATGATATTGTTGGTTGCAATGACGAAGAGGACAGTCGGCGTCGCATGGTGACCTGTGTATCGGGCCTTGCATATTTATCTTGCATGCCCAATTCTGAAGGAGCTCAAGAATGCTGAGATGGATGTGGCTCTTTAGTCATTTGTTGCCGGTAAACTGCAGCGGGTGGCGTGAACATGCATGATTGATCTACAAGCAAGCACCAAGAGTTGCCAAGCTTAAGTCTTGGCACAGCTTTTTCCCATGCTTATGCGAGTGTTAACTGCTGGACTAGCGCTAGGTTCTATAACTTTGCTACCCGATAAGCTTGGGTATTCTCTCACTGGTGCACAGTGTGCGCTTGTTGCATTCAGCGCTCTCGAAACTCCTCTCTAGATGATAGTCAAATGCCTACTGGCCTCTGTAGATGATGCCCTGTGTGTGACTGCCATGCTCTGAAGGGTTATGAGGTTGCTACGCTAGCCAGAAAATAAAAATTTTTGACCTCATAAACCAGGATCTACTGCTAGTTATAGGTTACAGGATTACCACTAGACGCGCAGGTGCAGCAGAAGATGACTCGATGTAGTCGTACGCATCCCAGCAGGCAGTGCAGTTGCATGGTCGTCCATCACCTCAATCCCCTCACGCGGTTCATCCCAGTGCTCCAGATGCAGCACCTCCGAGGAATCCCACACGTGCAGGGAAGAAGCGATGCGCCTCCGGACTGCTAGGTCCGCGAGGAGCAGAAGGCGCGAGCATGGGGAGGGCGACAGTGGCTACCAAAGGCATGTGTGTAACCCTGACCATGCCCCTACCCCTTTCTTATATAGGCATCCCCAATGAGCTCACGAGTTGGAGGCCCATTAGTAACCCTAAGCCTTATCTAATTCGGGTCCAACCCGAATAGGCTTCCAGCCCCTTAAGCGTGTGACCCTATGGGTGCACGCACACATTGACATGGGCCAAGTACTCCTACTCGCCCAATAGTTGACAGCGGCCTCTAGCAAGGCGTGACAACTCCTATGTGCATGCAAAGATCATATCAGACGAACCACTACGACCACATACAAGTTATTCTCTTTGCCACTCGATATATGGTTCAACTCATGGGTTAACACTTAACCCAAGCACGGTCATGCATTTGTTGATCCAATCACTTGAGTGATCCAGTGATATCTCTCTCGCTTAGAGAGGGGCAAATTCCATCTTGATTGTCTATGTCTCAAAGCATGCTTTTCGACCACCCAAAGACCACCTTTATAACTACCCAGTTACGGAGCAGTGTTTGATAGTCCCTAAGTAGGCCGTTTCACATCTTGAGTACATACCACAATCTTAGGTCTAAGGACATAACATACATGACATGAATAGAGACTTTCTCATGTCGGGTCAGTCCAGCCTACATGTCTCACATGTGCCCACATTATTAGTTTGACATCTCCATGTCCAAGACTTGTGGAACATAGGCATCAACTAATACATGTGCTGGTCTCATATTCAAATGTGTTCTCAAAAGAACGTCGACCAGGGACAACTTTAGAATAACCATTCAAGTAATTGAGTTCCATAAACAATTCACATAATCACCAATCAATACAAGTTGTCTATAATGGATATTCAATGAACACTTTATTAATCATGGATACAATCGAAATATCATCATCTACATGATTAGCTCTAGGGCATATTCCCAACAGTCTCCCACTTGCACTAGAGTTAATCTCTTAGATGTCTAATCCCCATAGACCTCATGTGCGCCTCATGCTTAGGCTATGGAAGAGCCTTTATCAAAGGATCTACTACATTTAAATCTGTATATATTTTGCACAATTTGATCTCTTCTCGTTTCACAAACTCTCGAATGAGATGAAACTTCCGAAGTACATGTTTGTTCTTCTGGTGATCCCTAGGCTGCTTAGCCTGTGCAATTGCCCCATTATTATCACAATATAAATTCAATGGGTCCGACGCATTCGGAAACACACCAAGCTCAATGAGGAACCTCCTTAGCCAAACACCTTCCTTTGCAGCGCCAGAAGCTACAATGTACTCAGCTTCTGCTATAGAATCGGACACCGTCTCCTACTTGGAACTTTTCCAACTAACTGCACCACCATTTATTGTGAACACAAAACCTGATTGAGATAGTGAGTCATCCTCATCGGTTTGGAAGCTAGCATCGCTATAACCGTTTACAACGATCTCCTCCTCACCTCCATAGATTAGGAACACATCCTTAGTCCTTCGTAAGTACTTTAGGATGTTTTTATAAAGCGTCCAGTGAGGTTCACCCGGATTATCTTGGTACCTACTCACAACACTTAGAGCATATGAGACATCTGGGCGAGTACATATCATGGCATACATGATGGAACCAACCGTCAAAGCATATGGAAACTTACTCATGCGGTTGCGCTCTTCATCTGATGAAGGACACTGCTTGTCACTAAAGCGCATACCATGTGACACAGGCAAGAACCCTTTCTTGGACTGTTCCATGTTGAACCATTTCAACACCTTGTCAATGTATGTGTCTTGGCTTAATCCTATTAACCTTCTCGACCTATCTCTATAGATCTTAATTCCCAAGATGTATGTTGCTTCTCCTAAATCCTTCATAGAAAAACTATTATTCAGTGAAGTTTTACAGGTTGCAACATAGGAATATCATTCCCAATCAATAGTATGTCATCCACATACAAGATCAGAAACACAATAGCGCTCCCACTTACCTTCTGGTAAACACAAGGTTCTTCTTCATTCTGACGGAAGCCAAACCCTTTGACTACCTCATCAAAATGAATATTCCAACTCTGAGATTCTTGCTTTAACCCATAAATAGATTTCTTAAGCTTGCATATCTTTCCAACATTATTAGGATCAACAAAACCTTTGGGCTGTATCATATACACGTCCTCTTCTAAATACCCATTTAGAAAGGCTGTTTTAACATCCATCTGCCATATCTCATAATTGAAATATGTAGCAATTGCTAGAATGATCTGAATAGATTTAAGCATCGCTACCAGCGAGAACGTCTCACCGTAGTCAATTCCTAGAACTTGCCAAAAACCTTTTGCAACAAGTCGAGCTTTATAGATTGAACATTTTCGTCCATATCCTTCTTCTTTTTAAAGATCCATTTGCTCTCTATAGGTCTAACCCCATCAGGTGGGTCAACCAAGTTCCAAACTTTATTGTCTCCCATGGAATCTATCTCGGATCTCATGGCACTTTGCCATTTCTTAGAATCTGGATCCATCATAGCTTTCGCATAATCTGCAGGTTCGTCATCGTCTAACAATAACAAATCCCCACGCAATGTGCAAAGTCTCGCTGATCTTTGTGGTTGTGGCGGTGTCTCCACTGCCACGGGTGTCTAACCTTGCTCTGCTACATTAGCATCACTTGTAGAGTTAGTCCCTACTGGCTCATCTTGAACTTCTTCAAGATACACCTTTTGTCCATTCTTTTCTCTTTTGAGAAACTCTTTCTCTAAGAAAACACTGTTTCGAGTAACAAACACTTTGCCCTCTGACCGGTTATAGACATAATACCCTAAAGTTCCCTTCGAATATCCCATGAAAAAGCACTTGTCTAATTTGGGTGTTAGTTTATCTGATATAAGTCATAACATAAACTTCACAGCCCCAAATTTTCAGAAAAGACAAACTGGGACTCTTACTAGTCCACATCTCATATGGTGTCTTAACTACGGACTTAGATGGTACCCTATTCAATGTGAAAGCAGCTCTTTCTAGAGCGTATCCCCAAAACGATAAAGGTAGGTCCGACTGGCTCATCATAGACCGAACCATGTCCAACAAGGTCTGATTATGTCGCTCAGACATGCCATTTCCCTGAGGTGTTCCGGGTGGCGTAAGCTGTGGAACAATTCCACAACTCTCAAGATGATTGCTAAACTCGTGACTTAGATATTCGCCTCCACGATCAGATCGCAAGGCCTTGATCTTCTTGCCACATTGATTCTCTATTTCATTCTGAAATTCTTTGAACTTTTCAAATGTTTCAAACTTTTGCTTCATTAGGTAGACATATCCATATCTACTAAAGTCATCAGTAAAAGTTATGAAGTATTGAAATCTGCCTCTAGCTGTCGTGCTCATTGGTCCACATACATTAGTATGTACAAGTTCCAACAAGTTAGATGCCCTCTCAGGAAATCCTTTGAATGGCGCCTTGGTCATCTTGCCTAGCAAGCAAGCCTCACATGTCTCGTATGATTCAAAATCAAACAAAGTTAGAAGACCATCATCATGGAGCCTCTTCATGTGATTCTCACTTATATGACCCAGACGACAATGCCACATATAGGTAGGACTTAACTCATTAAGCCGAGGCCGTTTAGCACTAACATTACAGACAGGTGCATCATCAAGATTTAAAATAAATAACCCATTCACAATGGATGCAAAAGCCACAAACACATCATTCTTTGAGATCACAAAACCATTGTCTTTACTCGCAAATGAATAACCATTCTTCATCAAGCATGAAGGTGACACAATGTTTTGACTTAAACTAGGAACAAAATAACAATTATTCAATTCCAAAATAAATCCTGACGGCAAGGGAAGTTGCATCGTCCTGACGTTTAATGCAGCAACTCTTGCATTATTGCCCACATGGAAATCAACTTCTCCTTTCTCCACGCTTCTACTTCTTATCATTCCCTATATCGTATTACAAATATGAGCAACCAATCCGGTATCAAATACCCAAGAATTGATATAAGAGTTAGCGAGGAAAATGTCTGTAACATGAACAACAAGAGTACAAGCAGTAGCAGTACCTTTATCACCGCCATCCTTCTCTAAGGATGCCAAGTACTCCTTGCAGTTTCTTTTCCAATGACCTTTTCCCTTACAATAAAAGCAATCTGAATTTGCAGATGGTCCAGCCTTGGTAGCAGATGGGTTGGCTTAGAGATCTCATCTTTAGCCTTGCCCTTCTTCTTCCTCCAAGAATTGCCCTTCCTCTTAAAATGAGGTCGGTTCTGGATTGCCAACACTTGGCTACTGCCAGCACCTTTCTTGATGTCGGCCTCTGCTGTTTTCAGCATGCCACATAGTTCATTCAAGCCCCTCTCCACTCCATGCATATGGTAGTTCAAGATGAAGTTTCCATAGCTGGCCGGAAGTGATGCAAGAATGAAATCAGTAGCCAACTCTTGGCCAATTGGGAAGCCTAGCTTCTCCAACCTCTGAGTGTAACCAACCATCTTGATTACATGTGGACCAACAGCTGCGCCCTCTGCTAGCTTGGTTTCTGCAAGTGCCTTAGAGACATTGAACCTTTCAATCCGTGCTTGAGTTTGGAACATATCTTCAAGCACCACAATCATATCATTCGCTGAATGATTGTTGTCAAACTGCATCTGCAGATCAGGTTCCATACAAGCAAGTATGAGGCAACTCACTTCAAGATCCGCATCACATGCTTTCTTATAAGCGTTTTTCTCAGCAGCAGTTGCATTTTCATTAGGCTCATTTGGTAATGGGGTGTCTAGAATTTCTTCCTTTTTCTCAGCCCTGAGAACAATTCTCAGGTTGCGGATCCAATCCGTGTAATTTGTTCCATTGAACTTATCTTTCTCAAGAATTGTACGCAAAGAAAATGGTTGATTACAAGCGGCCATCTACAACAAAAGTAACGCAAAATACTAAGACAATGTATCCATGAAAGAGTAAATTATATAAAAATAAAATCTACTCCCACTAAAATCAATATCCCTCAATTGATACTTAGTGATTCAAGACCCACAACTAACAAGTCAACTAGTGAGCTTTAGCATCACCGCTAGAAGACATGGTAGATCGGTAAGCAACACTTGCTAATCATATCACATATGACTCTCGTTGTTGGGCAGCATCTCTATGCTACGCTCAACCTACCCATGCTCCAAGGTCCCTAACCATTAGGATGACCTTGTTTAAGTAACCAAACCTTCTTGCAGTAAGTATCCGATACGAACCTGCCTAGTCAAGGAAAACCAGTGACACCCTAATTTCATAGACCCACCACCGATTATACAAGACTTATGACAGTGCAAGGTCTGGGGAAGCATTTAACTTAAACATTGCTGAGGGATCATTCTACTTCACTACCGCATGCAATTAGACAAAAACATAATAGCATGTGAAAGTAGAACATAGTAAGAACGGCATGACACAGAAATGACTTGGTATAGCCCATTATTCCTTTAGGAATCTCCATCTCCTTCAATTTGTGCATCATGGCAATCTCCATCTCCATGATTCAAGTATGCCATCCTTCAGTGATGATTCCGCTAAGACTAGCTACTACTAGTGCAAGTAAAATAAAATTACATAGTCGCAGATAGATCATCACAGATAGGCACACAGGCCATTACATTAATTTTGACAATATGTATGTGGCTCCTGCCCATATTTTCCTCATGACATGCAAGCCATGAATTAAATACATACATGCATCACATACACATAAGGGCTATACCAGTCATCAATACCTGCAAAACAGACTTATCCGAATCCGACGTCTCATCTTGTAATGGAGAAAACTCAATTTTCCAAGCCTTATTTTGCAATTCTAATTTCACCAAATGCGGTGAAGCTGTAGAGAACCAGATGTAAAATTTCATTCTCTATGATTTTTGTTTAGAGTTCATCTCAATCCAAGTTACGGTTCAAAAGTTACGGTTGTTTTACCGAACAGCACTTTTCTCGGCAAACCGGCGTCTAGCAGTAAATTCCTTCTACCACTGCCGCACATCATTATGCACTTGGCATTTGACCTAGGGTTTAATTTGACCAATCTAATTGATATCTAACTCGCCATGACTAGATTTACATGAATCACTTAACTCGGATGGTGGAATTCCGACCGGTACGAGTAGATCGTTTCAAGACCAACACGGCAAGATGATGAACCAAGGTTAGAGACTCATCTACAACCACGCATATCACCATATGCACAAAACCAAACCTATAACGAGGTAGTAATGGCTCTGATACCACTGAAGGGTTATTAGGTTGCTACACTAGCCAGAAAACAAAAATTTTTGACCTCATAAACCAGGATCTACTGCTAGTTACAGGTTACGGGATTACCACTAGACGCGCAGGTGCAGCGAAAGATGACTCGATATAGTTGTATGTGTCGTAGTAGGCAGTGCAGTTCTATGGTCATCCATCACCTCAATCCTCTCGCGTGGTTCATCCTAGTGCTCCAGATGTATCACCTCCGAGGAATCCCACACGTGCAGGGAAGAAGCGATGCGCCTCCGGATTGCTAGGTCCTCGAGGACCAGAAGGCGCGAGCGTGGGGAGGGTGACGACGGCTACCAAAGGCGTGTGTGTAACCATGACCACACCCCTACACCTATCTTATATAGGCATCCCCAATAAGCTCACGAGTTGGAGGCCCATTAGTAACCCTAAGCCTTATCTAATTTGGGTCTAACCCGAATTAGGCTTCCAGCCCCTTAAGCGCGCGACCCTATGGGTTTACGCACACATTGACATGGGCCGAGTACTCCTAGTCGCCCAATAGTTGACAGCAGCCTCTAGCAAGGCGTGACAACTCCTATGTGGACACAAAGATCATATCAGACAAACTACTATGACCACATACAAGTTATTCCCTTTGCCACTCGATATATGGTTCAACTCGTGGGTTAACACTTAACCCAAGCACGGCCATGCATTTATTGATCCAATCACTTGAGTGATCCAGTGATATCTCTCTCACATAGAGAGGGGCAAATTTCATCTTGATCGTCTATGTCTCAAAGCATGCTTCCCGACCACCCGAAGACCACATTTATAACTACCCAATTACAGAGCAGTGTTTGATAGTCCCTAAGTAGGCCGTTTCACATCTTGAGGACATACCACAATCTTAGGTCTAAGGACATAACATACATGACATGAATAGAGACTTTCTCATGTCGGGTCAGTCCAACCTACATGTCTCACATGTGCCCACATTATTAATTTGACATCTCCATGTCCATGACTTGTGAAACATAGCCATCAACTAATACATGTGCTGGTCTAATATTCAAGTGTGTTCTCACAAGAACGTCGACCAGGGACAACTTTAGAATAACCATTCAAGTAATTGAGTTCCACAAACAATTCACATAATCGCCAATCAATACAAGTTGTCTATAATGGATATTCAATGAACAGTTTATTAACCATGGATACAATCAAAATATCATCATCTACATGATTAGCTCTAGGGCATATTCCCAACAGCCTCCTATTTCTATTAGCTAAAACCCTACTGGTGTCACCATTGCGAGGCTGCCTGGAAGGACTATTCCATGACCTTTGCATGCTTATACCGCTGATGCCGTGGTTCCCCGGCCTTATATAGTGGCTTGAGGAGGTAATTTGTCTTTATTTCAGGTACGGACGCTATCGCCGCTAGTTAATTACTTTGATTTGGTAGGTGCAACATTAACTTGCTTTGTACTATTGCTAGTACATTGCCTTGACTACTGTAGATACTGTATTATTTATTGCGCATTTGATGCGTCGGATCTTATCTCCGCTCATAACTCGGTTGAGTTGAAGGCCTCTGGGTTAATGCTTTGGTCCCTCTTTTTGTGACGTTTGATTGGGCGATTCGGCCTGATCCTTTTTGGATCCAAATTGTTGTAGCCTCTGGGCTTTTAGCTTAGTCCTTTTTTGGGCTTTCGTTTTAGTAAGCCACTGGGCTTGAGGTTGCCTGCAACCTCTACCAAAATGCTATTGGCTGTCGAATATGCAATGATGTCCCGAATAGGACCCTAGCTTTCAACCACAAACAATAGGTGTAAGGGGAAAACAAAAATTAATTAAAGTTCAACAATTACATTAGAGTTCCTCATTAAAAAACCTCACACCCGTTTCTGAGTTCCCCCTGTGAGGAAAAAGAGCGCATCTCTTTAGTTCGAATGGAAAATGAGAAAAGAAAATTACAACCCTCTTAGGGCAATTCGGCTATGCTCCTTCTTCATTGGTGAGCCTAAAAACTCCTAGCTTGATGACCTTTGAGACGACGAATGGTCCATACCACTGCGACTGCAGCTTTCCTTGCTTGTTTGTGTGATGAATTAGTACCATGTCACCAAGATTAATGTTCTTGCGCAGCACCGTCTTGTCTCTCCATGCCCTTGTTTCTTGGTGGTATCTGTCTAGATTCTCTGCAGCCTGGCATTTGCGTAATTTGACAGTTTCTAACTTGACATATTGCTAGATTGGAGTTGTTACTGCTATTTCAGTTTCGAATGAGCCAAATTGAGCTCTTCTGGCGTTATGGCCTCTTCACCGAATAGTAGACAAGAGGGGGTGAATCCTGTGGACCTTGTGTTTGAAATGTTGTGACCCCATACTGCTGTCACCATCTCGCTGGCCCATTTTCCTTTTTTGATGCCCTCGAGAAGCTTGGATACTGCTTAGAAAATTTTGCCATTTGCCCTTTCGACTGCTTCGTTGGATTCAGTATGGTAAACCAAAGCGAAAGCCAACTTGATCCCCAACTCGATCCAGAACTGCACGAAATTGGGTTGAATCGAATTGATTGCCATTGTCCACAGTAATGTATGATGGGACCCCAAATTGGCATATAATTCTTTGCCAGACGAAACTGACAAGATTTCCTGAAGTGATCTTGGCTAGTGCTTTTGCTTCTACCCACTTAGTGAAATATCCCAGTGCCACTGTTGCGTACTTCAAGTTTTTTGGTGCTTGAGGTAAAGGGCCGACTATGTCCACGCACCATCTCTACAGTGGCCATGTTGGCATAACCGATGATGTTGGGTTTGCCGGGGCATTCTGCTTCTTGGTGAACATCTGAGAAGCTCTACAAGTTTTGATGATAAGCTTGGCGTCTTTGGCTGCATGAGGCTAGTAGAAGCCCTTCCGCATTGCCCTATGAGCAATCTCGTGGGGTCCCCTGTGGATACCACACATTCCCGAATGTATCTTGTTTAGCAGTTGCTTGCCTTGTTCTCTGTCGATACACTTGAGCAACGGAGCAACCACCCCATCCTTGTATAACTCGCCATGAATGATGGAATAAGGCTTGGCTCTTGACTGTATTCACTACAAATCATGCTTATCTTCTGGGTCATGTGTCATTGAGAAAAGCCATTATTGGTGCTCGCCAGTCTTCGCTGGCGATGATGTGCACTGGTAGGGGCTTATCCTCTTCATCTTTGATTGCTTTGATAGATAGCGACTGAAAGAACACATCGAATGGCAAAGGCAACCCCTATGCTACTACTTTTGCTAACTCATCAGCCTCCATGTTTTCTACTCTCGGAATGTGCTTCAACATAAAACCATCGAAATACTTCTTGTCACACCCCAAAATTTCTATTTTGGGTTGTGAACCAAAAACACTAAATAAATTAAAGGATTTACTAATTTCTTTAAAATTAGCCAAGATTTTATTCTTTTGGTATCACTACAAAATGATAAAAAGAGTGGTTTTATAAAACTTTTATGAAGTTAATAAAGATGGGTTTGTGCTTGGTGCTTTGCTTGGTTTTGCTGGTGTGAAAAAGGATTTCTAAACCATGAGCAAGTCACGTCTAGGTTTTTTCGAATTTGAAAAGAAAGCTTCGTAAACCCAAGTTTGCCTCAAGGAGGTTTTGGGAAAACATTTTCAAAAAATCCTTTCTCTTTCTTAGAGAGAGTTTTTGTGGCAGAACCTCCTAAAGCATATGGCCCATACGCGTGATTATTGTCTAAACAGACTCCAAATAACCTTGCATGTGTTCCATAAAACTTAAAAGGTCTGTCGGGTAATTCTCAAATCATCCACAATTCTTCGAGCAGGATCAATCATTACAAAGAGACATTGCAGTATTACAACAGTTTTATACAAATAATATACATTAGAGTAAAAGAGCGGAAGGATTGCGATAACATAAATTTACAAACCGTTTAGTTTCAACTTACAAATCATAAGTTGGATTATTACAAACCATAGTAGCAGTGGAATAACCATATAACTTATTACATCAACCTTGATTATATGCTCTGCCCAAGAGCGAGATATCCTATTCATCGTCACTTTCCTCGACGACTGTCATGCAGCAGGATGCGAAGCATTCCTGCCCATGAGGCTCACCGGCAACAAGGGTTCAACAAACCCTGAGTACAAAAGTACTCAACAAGACTGACCCGACGAAAAAGAGGGGTGAAGACTCAGGAAATGCAGGCTAGAGGGATAAGGTAAGGCTTGCAGGAGATAAGAAATTTTGCAGAAAAGCTTGAAAGAAAGAAAAGCGGTCTTGCTCAAGATCAAAATTACCAACCAACTTCCTTCTTAAACCTTAATCATCATTCAAGTTGTTACTACGATGATGAAAACCGATCGAGTCTTCTTCTTTGAGAAGCAACGATGATTCGAATCCATTTTCATATACCCAGCTGGGACCTAGGTCACTGATATACAGGAGACTCTAACTCCTAAGCATATCAGATGAATTGATATACCGGGATAACAACCACAACCATATATCACCACATGATACATGTGAGGACTTTGACCCGATGTACTGATATACATGGGAACTTAAACCCACAGTATAACACACTATGATATATGTGGGGACTCTGGCCCACTATAAGTCACTCCATGACATACATGGGGACTCTGGCCACTGTATGACACTTCATGCATGTGGATTTCTAGTTTCTCGATTTCACCAGTTCACCATCGACACGGGACCTAGGGCATCAACAGACGGAAACACTACAGAGGGACTCCATTCCTAATGCAAGTTAGCCATCCGGACTCGATTTATTAACTATCATCATGATTTCAAAAGATAAAGCCAAACTCATCTTTTCATTCTTTTACTTTGAACACTTCATTAATTAAGTAGGGCTAAGCATTACTACGCATCTTCTAAAACAGGTAACAAGGAATATGGAAGTAAGACAGGTAATGCAGTTGGTGGGTTTTTACTCAACTCCTATTACTTAATGCAACATATCATAATTGAAGCGATAAAACTTTTATAAAATAGAATAGGGTTTGAATGCATCCGGGGCTTGCCTTGGTGGTTGGGGTAGATGGTCTCGAGTTTCGGATCAACTCCCAACTCCTGAGTCTGCTCTTCCTTGGGATCTGGTGTCACCACGTTAAACTCTCCGTTAACGGAATCTACACAATACAATGATATGCTTCAACATGATGGAATGGTAAATATGATGCTCGATGGATACATGATCAGATTAATGGCTTGAGTACAACTTTCCTTCACGATAAAGTTGCAAGCCAACCAAAACATACTAAGTTCATTAGGGTTAACCACATTATTTAAGAAAGTTATTAAACACATGAAATAATGTTAATTAAGCCCTAATGACATGATCCAGGTAAGCGCAAAAAATTAATTAAAGTGCCAAAGTTCATTAGGGTTAATGACCCAAGGTCATCAATCAATCCCAAAGTCAAACAATTCCTATAATGATTAAACTTAATTAAAGGGGTTAATTAATTAATTAAAAACATTTAAATAAAGGCATAAAAATTAAAATTGTCTAATTGAACTCAAATTTTTATTTTGAAAAGCTTTTGGTCTAATTAGATGGCAAAACAAATTTTAGAATTAAAAGCCAATTATTTTATTTATTAAAAATCATTGAAGGTCCATTTTTTAATTAAAAGAACTAATTTTAACTTATGAAAAAATTATTCAAATTTGGCATTTCATATTTTTTCTAGGTAGATGACATCATAAAGAACACACACAAAAATTTTTAGAATTTTTGGAGCTATACATGAATTACTATGATTTTCTAAAGAAAATAGCATTTAAATCATTTTCTAGAAAAAGAAAAAGGAAAAAGGAAATTCCTCCCGACGTTGACCGACGGCAGCCGGGTTTTGACCGGCGATTGCTCGCCGACGGCGAGGTCTCCAGCGATGAGGTTTGGTCCTACATGCTCAACTCGACTCGGCGAACATGATTATCTAGCTAATGAAGCGGTGGAGCAGGGGCAACAGGCTCGCCGGCGGCCATGGCGGCACGGCGGAGCTCGGGCGCGGCGGTAACGCTCACCGGAGTGATTTTCGGCGACGGCGAGTGCACGGACATGGGCTACGCACTCTTGCGAACACAATCATCAACAAAATGAGACCCAATTTGAACCCCAGCCGCAACGGCCACGCGTGTGGCAGAGCGGCATGAACATGCCGGCGGCGAGCTACGGTGACCGGTGGCCTCAACACGATAGAGAAGAAATTGAGAGTATAGGCAGATGCAGGAGCTCACCATGGGCACGGTGCGCACGTTGATGAAGTCTTGGAGTGACTGAGGCGAGCTATAGCCGACGGCGCTAATGGCAGCAGCGATGCTCCGGCGGCAAGGTCCGCGTCACGGCGACTCCTGTGCACCATTAAGCCGGCCAAGATGCGCATGAGGGGCAGGAGAAGATAGAGAACATGATAGAAGGGTTAAAGGAAATATGTTTTCCACCTTGATGGCGGTGGACGGCGAGAAAGCTCGCGGCGGCTCGAGTGCTGGTCGCGAGGAAGACGACGGCGCGCGTGCGACTCGGGCGGGGAGAGCGAGCACGGGCTAGCTCAAACTGAGCACAAGGATGACGCGGAGCTTCTGGCAAGAGCAATTGAGCAACGGTGGAGCGACGGCGGCAAATTGGAGCGGCGGAGCAAGGTCGTCGGCGGCGGCGGTAGGGGAAAAAGAAGAAGAAAAGAGGCGGCGGCCAACCTATTTATAGGGCAGGGGCGAGGTATGGACGGGCGACACGACGACGATGAAGATTCGCGAGTCCAGGAGCACGCTGGCGGCTGTGGCATGTGCGGCGGTAAATGGCGGTGCGGCTTGAGAAGCCAGCGATGGCGGCCGACGATAGGTCTCGGTGCTGTTCAAGCAAATTACAGAAATGCCACTCATTTGAAATTACAAATTACTCCAAAATTTATATAAGAACTTGAAAATCTCCAAAAATATCATTTGCATAACTTTTTAAGAGCTACACTTTTCATTTAACTAGCATCCTCAAATTCTATTTGGATTTTGAAATATGAATTCAAATTCAAAAGGGGAATAAAACCCTAGAAACAAACATTTGAAATTACTTTTGATTTTTCAATAAAATTTGAAAATCTTTAAAACTCTGAAATTTTTAACTTTTCAAACCAAACATTTTTTATATACAAAGTTTTCCCAAATTATGCATATGGTTTTAAAATCAAAAGGGGACAAATGTTGGAAAACTGTATTTTCAAATTCATTTGAAATTCTTTTTGGAAACTTGAAAAACTTTGAATACCAACTTTGTAGCTCTTGACAAGATCTACAAAATATATTTTTAGAGTATCTCCAAATTCTTTTTAGATTTTGAATTATAGAAAAGGGGATAAATCTAGATTTTGAAATAAAGGGTTTTTGAAACCGAATTCAAACTCGATTTGGTCTCTAATTTAATTGGTTGGTTATTAGTGATCACAAACATCATCCAAGGACATTTTTAGGTCAATGACCTAATAGTACCCTTGGTTGACCAGGTTGACTTTTGAAAATCATTTTTATAGCATTCCAATTTGAATTTAAATTTAAATTACAAGACTTGGGAAACAGCTTTGAAATCCAAATTCAACTTCAAATATGGAAATCATTTTTAGGGTTGGACTTAGATTTATACACTATGCTTGACACTAGTGTAAACACGGTTTACACCTCAAGTACATAGAATATAAACTAAGTATTTGAGATGACATTCGAAAGTAGGGTTTTATTATTTCATGTGACAACACATTCCAGAAACACAATCAACCTATGAAATATAAACTTGTTTTAGTTAATGCACATCAAGGTTGACCTAATCATGAATGCTTTGCAGTGCATATGATGACATGGTAGGTTTTAGTTAATATAACAACAGAGGTGTTACAGTTTTCTTTTTCCTCTATAGTGTTGGCCATCGCTCTAGCTTGACACCATCCCCTACCAAGCTTCAGTCAACCCGGGCTTGCCCCAGTCTAACCTGGCCTAACCTAGCTTGCTCTGGCCTCTCCTAACCTCAACTAGCAGCTCTAGCTAGTCATGGCCAGCACCAGCCGACCATGGCCACCCCGGCCAGGACAACAATAGCAGCAGCCGGCCACCAGCGGCCAAACTTGGCCATTAGCAGCATAGCAAGGCTAGCAACAGTCCGGTCTAGCAACCCTTTGCCACTCTCTAAGGCATCATAGCTTGCTTTGGCCAGCTCCTACTTAGCTTGGGCCACCCCTGGCCTCAACCCACCGCATCTGGCCAACTCTGGCTAGCTTTGGCCAACCACGGCCTGCCATAGTCACCTGTGGCCACTCACAGTTGACCATGGCTAACTCCTGCCGGCCACAACCAGCATTACCTTGGCCACAGTGGCCACAAGCTAGCCATAGCCTTCCTCGGCCACCTTGAGCCTTTCTTGCAGTCCACTGGCCAACTATGGCCAGCATTGGCTAGCTCCAGCTGGACGCGGTCATCTCTGGCCTGCCACGGCCAGCAGCAGCCGGCCAGCAATAGCCAAGCCTGGCCAGCAGCGGCCAAACCAGGCCAGCAGTGGCCAAATGCCAGCTCGCACAGCTAGCAGGCCAACCTCGGCCTAACAGGCCAGCCGCATTGGCAAGCACCGGCACGCAATGCGCACCGCCGCCGCCTGAGGTTTGCCGGCCTATAAAGGGCCAGCCCCAGTGCGCCACCACCCCTTGGCAACCCTAGAAGGAGCTGCGTAGCCACCCGCAAATCCTAGCTGCGCGCAGCAGCCGATCATAGCCGGCCGCCGCCAGCCACACCCGGCCCCAGCTAGCCGCTGCCGGCCGGCCAAGTCCCGGTTGAGGGCCGTGGTCCTCCCTCTCCCGCGCGTGGTAGCTGGCTACCGCTGGCCATTGCAGGCCACAGCTAGCCACCGCCGCCGACCGTAGTAGGCCACAGCCGGCCGCCGCTGACCATCCAGCAGGCCAGGGCTGAGGCCCCTTCCTCCGGCGCGAGCTACAGCCTGGCTACCATGGCCATGGCCGGGAGAGGAAGATGGACGGAGGTAGAATACAAGGTATTTACGATTTTACCACCCAGCAGTTATTTATAGTTTTGCCACTGATCGTATAATCTCCGCCGTTTCACCGTTTTAACTCAGTTTTTAGCAAACTTATACTTTTTGGAATCATAGCGATGCAAGCTATGTGATTGTAGTGATATTTACCATGTTCTAGGATTTTCAAAATGTGACTTATTTGTGGGTTAGAATAATGATCTATCCACGCCTTTTCCAACATGCGAATAGCCCAGATCAACCTTGTTAGTTGTGCCACCACAACGATAGCTCCTTTATTGGTCATTCTTATGCTCTGGCAATCATAGTGATGAGCTCTACCATGTAGACCGCTCTTTCTTTAGTGTTTCTTTTGTATGATGTCTATTCTTAGCTTTGTCTGTTTGTGTTGTTTGTTTGCTACGAATAGACGAAGAGCAGTTCGTGAGTGCTGAAGATCGGGAGCTAAGGACCGACAAGTGCAGCTGGAGTTGGAGACCAGAAGATAGAACAAGTAAAGTCTACTAAGCAGCTAGACTTTGGATTTAAGGCAAGTGCAGGCACCTTTGATCATATTGCGCCTATTCACTTTTAATTAATTCATTGCATGTGTCTTAAATCGGCAAACCATAGGAATGACTAGCCACTTTACCCAAATATTACCTATGGGGTTTTTTTTAGTTGATAGGTTATTAGGTTGCTACTGCTCTACCTCACCTTTCACCTGCTTAATGAAGATAAAACTTGCTTCTTAATAAAGATGTTGGAGCCGTGGGCTCTTGGCTTCAGCCTTTGGAGAAGTTGATGTTGTTCCGCATCGTTGGTAGGCAGTGATGATGGGGGGAAACGGATGCTAGTGGGACTCGTCTTGATGAGAGTATCTGTATCTCCTCCCCCATGTGGACCCTATCATGGAGCAGCAACCTGGGACCTTCATACAGCTTCATGCTAATGGGCTCTGGTTTGGTTTATTAGCAGGACCATCATAGGCAGGTTGGGGTAGCTTACCAACGGGTGGCTATATCAATAGTCACTGCGGTTTGTTTACAAGTATTTAGTATGGGAGGGGCTAGGGATCCGTGGTGGGGTGGCCTCATGGTGAAGTCACCCATACGCTTGGACTCGAGGCTAGCGAGTTGTCACTCCCTATGTCCTGTGAACAGCCTTGTAGTGAAACCCTGCCCGCTCACCTTGGAAGTGTTTTGGGGAGTCATGACCCTAGGAAAATGGGAATCGCTTCTTGGAGTGAAAGTGTACACCTCTGCGCAGAGTTAAAATCGATATATTGTCCGTGCTCACGGTCACAAGCGGCCCAGATCCTCATATGACTTAGCCAAATGGAATAAATTGTTAAATCATGGTGATGTTGTTAGAGGAGGTGGTATACCTCTGTTTCTGAATGGGATGGCAGTCCTGTGTTGCTTGAGATGGCAGTCTCAAGGTTCATGTTTTTAATGGATATATGCTTATATCTGAGATGTTAAATAACACATTAATTGCTTCTTGAACCTTAATAAAGGGTTGGGTGTTTCAACCAAGTTGATTAGAGAATAGTTGCAATAAGTTAAGTCTTAATTGTTACATTAAAATGCTACCGCAGTATACCTTTCAGCTGTACCTTTTTTAGCCTTGCATGTCATTACTTTCCACCTGTACTTGGTGAGTTTCAACATGGAACTCACCCTTGCTATAGTTTGTAGTAAGGCGCTGCCCTCAAGAAGGATAAAAAGGTTGAGTGTAAGAAGTGTTTGGCATATGGAGCCCCAGTAAACTATCCCTGAGAAGGATAGAGCTCTAAAGAGAAGTTGTAGCCATCAATTCCGTGATACTCTGATATTTGTATGTGTTATTTAAGTAAGTTTCCGCTATATAATATATTGTTTTCTGATATACCATTTTCTGTTATATGTGTGGACTTCCTGGGCACACATATGACGGCCTCTAGTCTTCCTTTGGGAACCAAAGGTGTTATAGGTGGTATCAGAGCAATGTTGACTATAGGAAGTATGCCATGATAGCACTGGTCGATTCCTAAAGCTTATTTCGCTACAAAAACTATTTTTTGATCCCTTGGTACTTGATTCTGACTACTTTCTTCATCCTTATCTTGTATCCTCTCCTTGAATAGCTTCCTTTGAGCTATTAATTTCTTATCACCTTGGATTTTAATTTTCATTGGGTTACTAAAAGTTTTCTGACCTTATCTTATTCAAAATTTACGATGGCCCATTATCATCTACAATCTGCCTTTTAGGATGACCACCACTGAAGAAGAAGCACGTGTAGCATCAATGTTGTGATGTGTGCTTATGATGCTTGTTGTAATGATTGTGAGTCATCTCTGTTCCTATGTTCCTATGTACACCCTGAAGGTGAAGAGTTGGGAAGTGTAGCATAATCCTTGTTAAGTGGAGTAGAGTCTTTTCTTATCATATCTATCCTTTGCTATCGATCCTGATTCTTATTAAATTATGTCTATCATGATATCCTTCCTTCATTCATATGCTCTTGCTCATTCTACCATTGCCCAACATCAGATGATGAATCAGAGTGGAAATGTAAGTGGAAGAGATGATATCAATGAACAGAGTCAGCAAACAACTTTAGCAACTTCGATGAGCAATGAACAGATGATTGCTTGGCAAGCTCAGGTCCTTGAGATGATAGCTAACCAGATGACCAAACTCCAGAATCTTCTGTTAGTGCAAACCTTACTCCTCCAAGGTGATATTGAAGGAGCTACTGACAAGTGTCAAGAAGATCCAGCCATGCTACCCTCATCCTTGACCAACCAGTTGAAGTCAACAACCATGTTAGATCATAAGTCAGGCGAAGTGGAACAACAGAAGGATTCTCAGCTCAATTCAGGAAGGTCCCCAGTCAGATTGGAGGAAGGATCAAGGAAAAGACAAGCAGAAGAAGTCAGAAAAATTTGCAATTCAATGGAGGTAACCATAATGAAGCACTAAGGATTCTAGAGCGGTGTCAGTGTTGTAGACACTATGGAGTACCCTGCCTTCAGAAGCAAAAGAGTGAAGGAAAGATTAAAGCATCTCAAGTTCATCAGAATCAATGGACCAAGAAAAGGAAAGCAGTCTCACCAGAGCCGTCGAGGAAAAACAAGATAGACTTGAATTTGACATCGCAGCTTAGCTCAGACTCGATCCCCCAACAGATGCATCCACACTTCAAAGAGATGGACACCCCTCCAGTCTCGCTTTTCATGCCAGAAGTAATTATAGATGGATGGACCATCACATATGCGAACACATGGTTTTTTACATAACCATTGTGGAGCACCCTTGTTGTGTGATGAGCGATTGTCAACACGCCAACACTTTGGTGTGTGGATGGTTCGGTGGTTCTTCTGATCCCCTGGCACAGGGTTATGTGTCAAAACAGTGTCTCTTGGCTTCGTGATGTGCAGGTGTGGAGTCCGGAGGCGGTGGCAGTGGTCGGGCGAAGGTCAAGTAGGGTGTGCCGTGCTGACGGACCGGTTGCGGTGAAGGGCGGACGTGAGGCTTGGATCGAGGGACCAGATGGCCGGGTGGCCAGCCGTGGTGGCTAACACTTGGGACATCGATGAGCGCAAGTGTACACGGCGGGGGACGCGTACAGGTTACGCTACTCACGGACAGTTTGGTGGTTTGCCCTCAAAACCATCGGCGACGGTTTGGTGGTTTGGCCTCAAAACCATCGGTGGGGGATGCGTATGGGCTACGTTACTCACGGGCGGTTTGGTGGTTTGTCCTCAAAACCACTGACGGCGGGTTTCACGGGTTTAGGCCTCAAAACTCGGCGAAGGTCCCGATGCGGACGGACGGCACGTGGCGGCATCGAGGAGATCGCTTCGGGGCGAGGCTACCGGTGAGGAGGCGCGGTGGCCGTCGGATCAGGAAAACTCGAGTTGGACCATAATGCCCTTGGCTAGGTGGTTCTCTCTTAGGAAATAGCTAGGGGTAGAAGTGGAATCTGTCATGAGACTATAAATAAGAAGGGACTGCCTCCACTCAGTCTTACCTCTCCCATTCCAGTGTTAGGGTTTCCCAGTCTCTAGTCTTTCAGAGTGTGTGAGGTCCACTGCATGACATTGTAGTGTATTTGTTCATGGAAAGAGCACCTCCTAGTGTGCTCGTGCCCTCCGAGCGTTTATCTTTGTGTTGAATTCATGATGGATTTTTGTTTTATGTGTTCTTGAGTTGTTCATCCCGAGTTCTTTCTTCCCTCCTCTCTTTGTGGTTGGATTTCTTCATTTCTAGGCCGTTTGAGATGATTCTTTTTGCACTGGATCGATCTATGACATGAGTTGAGTGTTTCCACCGAAGGAAATTGATTGAATCCTCGTGAGATCGTAGATCGGGTGGTTTTGTGTTTTTGGCGAGTTCATGGCGGTTTTCTCACCCCTTTCTTGATTTCTCTTGAGTTGTGTCAAATTGGGCCTTGACCTTTTAGAGGTAGCCTTCCTATTGCCTTGTGAACCTACGGTTAAAATTTCGTGGCAATCGGAGTTGATTTGACCGAGAAATCGAACATTCCTTGTTCCGGGCAATTTCCGCGCGTTTCTGTTCGTGCTGATTTTTGGACACCGGTACTACCGGTGGTACTTCTGGTAGTACTTCCAGTAGTACATTTTAAGGGTTGTTTTTGCGCATGGCTGGGCAGTACTTCCGGTAGTAGCACCGGTACTACCGGTTGTAACACCGGTACTACCGGTAGTAACACCAGTACTACCGCTAGTACATTTTTGGGCAGTTAAGGCCTCGTTTGACTTGGGCTAAAACTCTTTTTCTTGTACTTCCGATTTTTATAGGTACTACCGGTTGCTCCTCCAGTACTTCTGGTAGTACACCCGAGACTCGGTTGTTTGTTCGTTGCTTGTCCGTTTGGTCTCCGATTTGCTTCTGGTTTGTTGCGTTGGTTTTGTAGTGACCCGCTGTGTTCCTAGAGAACATCCACCCTCTCAATAGGGTCATGGTCACTACCGGCTTGTGTGGTTTTGCTCTTGAGGTTGTTTGCCGAGCCAAGGACCTAAAGTTTTGAAAGAAATTTTGAGGCTCCCATTCACCCCCCTCTGGTCGCCGTATCCGGTCCTTCAATTGGTATCGGAGCCGGTTAAGGATCACTTCCACCTCAATCGGTCTGTGATCCGCAAGAAGGCGACATGGCTTTGTAGGCTTTGCATCACCGACCGGGTAAGCCACCCCAATTCAATGGGGAGAACTACTCGTACTGGAAGAAGCGTATGCAAGCCCACTTGCAGGGGATCGATTCGCGTGTTTGGGAGATCGTTGAGAACGAGAACTACCAGGTGCTTGAGGCACAGGTCACTGACATTCAGATTGAACAACACAATGCGAATAACATCGCCCGTGCTGAGCTTTACGCTGCTTTGTCGATTCCTGAGTTTGATCGTATTTCCGATTGTGTGACTGCTCGTGAGATCTGGAGGAAGCTTCAAAGCTTCCATGAGGGTTCACCCCATGTCAAAACTAGACTCTATGAGACATACAAGCGGGAGTATGAGAACTTCACCCAGCGTGATGGAGAGACAGTCGATTCCATGTTTTCTCGCTTTACTGTCATCGTGAACAACATGAGAGCTTACAATGCAGCTATGCCCTATGACGATCATCAGAGGGCACTCAAACTCCTCCACGCCCTTGATCGGAGAGTTTGGGAGGTCAAGGTGCAGGCAATCATTGAGTCGGCCAACTATGAAGCCCTCACCGTTGATGAGCTGTTCAGCAAGCTCAAGTCCACGGAGATCGACCTCTAGACTCAAGCGAGGATCAAGAACCCCTCGGCTCCTACCATGGCTTTGGTGTCGGGTAACACAAGTTCAAGTTCAGTTTTGACTAACCCGTCACAGTTGTCTCTTGCTTTGTCTTCTCTCGTGACTGCAACAAAGGAGCAGATGGAGTCCCTTGGAGATGAAGAGCTGTCACTTGTGATAAGCAAGTTCTCGTGGTTTCACAACAACTGCTTGAACCGACGACGTGGTCGCAACAAGCAAGGATGCTTTGAGTGTGGAAGCCCCGACCACTACGTCGCCAGTTGTCCCGAGAAGCACAAGAGCTACTCCGGTAAGAACGACTACACCAAGCACAAGGACAAGCATGAGTCGGCCTAATGTAAGAACAAGGGCAAGAAGGACTTCGACCCCAAGCGCATGAACAAGAAGTACTTCGAGGCTTTGCAAGCGAAGTAGCATGCTCTTGTGGTCAACTTCAGCGACGTTGACTCCGATGGTGACTCTCCACCAAGTGATGATGAAGATGAGAAGAAGGTGGAGCACCACTTCAACGGCTTGAGCTTCTACGCCAACGAGAGCCGAGGAGGTTACTGCACCATGGCGCTCGATGAAACCACCACCGGTAAAGAAGAGGATGACGACACCAATCCTGAGGTAGAACATACCATCGAATCCCTTCTAGCTGAGCTTGATTCTATGAATGATACCATGATTCACCAAGATGCTTTAGTTGTGCGTGCTGCTAAGGAGCGCAATGAGTTCAAGGCTAAGTATCTTGCTGCTTTAGATGAGCTTGAGCGAGCTAAGAAGGATAGGGTTGTTGTGTCTGATGAGACTGAGTGCGATGAATGTGCTGTTCATATGACTAGTCTTGTTGAGTTGCAATCCAAGTACTCTTCTTTGGTTGATAAGTTGGATAGGGCTAAAGTTGAGCCTGTTTTGTCAGGTCCTTGCAAGTCTTGCGCTGATTTGGTTGCTGAGCTAGCTGAGAAAGTTGCTAGGATAGCTGTGCTTGAGAAGTTTAGTGCGGATGGCACAAGTGCTTCATGTGTTTGCTGTGAGGCTTTGGAACTAGAGCTTGCTACTTGTTGGATTGACAAGAAAAAGACCGAAGAAGAAAACACATCCCTTCGGCAAATGTTGAGTTGGCTTTCTAGCAGTGAGCCCCAATTGGGCATGATGATGAGTCAGTACAAGAGGGGTACTGACACATCGGGCTTAGGCTTTGCTTCAGGTGGGAAGGGAAAAAATGTGTTTGGCAAGGTTGGTGAGTACAGTGGTTTGAGCATGAGTGAGAAACCCACCAACAACCCCAAGCTCATCAAGATTGACCCACCTAAGCCCTCTGAGCCTACCAAGCCTTTTGTGGAGAATGGAGTGATTGATGAGACACCCAAAGCTCCACCACAGAAACAAGTGTGGATTCCAAAACCTAACCATCTTAGGAACCCACTTGATACTTTGCCAAACATCCCTGATAAACCCCTTCCTAAAGTCAAACCACCTCCAAGAGTGAACCAAGTTTACAACCGTGTGAGTCACCCACAACCCAAGAGAGAGGTGTACCACTGTGAGTATTGCAAGAGGGATGGTCACTTGTTTGAGTTTTGCTTTAGGAGGAAGAGGGATGAGAGGCATCAGTTTGAGCTTTCACGTCAGAACATGCATCACCCATCTCATGGTATGCATGCTTCACCTGCTCAGAGGAGCAATGCCAGGCCTAGAGGTGCGAGACCTCAAGGTGCTAGGCCTCAGTTTGTGAGACCACGTGATGGTCGTGCCCGGCGTGGACCAAGTCGTCCTCAATACGACTCACGGTCCTGTGGCAGTGGCTCTCAGACCTATACCTCTAGCGGACCATGTTTTCTCTCTCGTGGTGATCGCTACTCTCCCATGGGACATGGTGTGTATGGTGTTTTTCCTAACGTCTTTCCGGGGCAAATGACCCAGCACTGGTTTTCTCCTCAGTTTACTAACCCCAATGTTGGATCATTTGCTCATCCCATGGCTTACTATTGATGCAGCACGGAGGACTGGAGAACATATGGCTCGTTGATTTCGGGTGTTCGCGCCACATGACCGGAATTTCAAATTGGTTCTCCAGCCTCAACCCCATGACCTCCAAGGAGTACATCACATTTGGGGACAATGGTAAGGGTAAGGTGCTTTCCATTGGGTCGGTAAGGCTCAATGAGAACTTTGTGCTCAAGGAAGTTGCTTTGGTTTCGAGCTTGCACTTCAATCTTCTTTCGGTTTCACAACTCCTTAGAGATGGCTTTGAAGTGCGCTTTAAGCCAGGTCTTTCTCGCATACTTGATTCGTGTGGTGATCTTGTGTGTGCGATTGTGCCTTTTGGGCTTGTCTTTCGTGTCAATTTTTCTCGATCTTTCGCCTTTTCTCGGTGTTTGGTGGCAGGAACTTCTTCTGAGCTTTGGAAGTGGCATAGGAGACTTGGTCATTTGAGCTTTGACTTGCTTGCAAGATTGAGTTCTCTTGATCTAATCCGAGGATTGCCTAAGCTAAAGTTTGAGAAGGACATGGTTTGTCACCCGTGTCGTCACGGGAAGATGGTTGCCGCTTCTCATTCCCCTGTGAACCAAGTGATGACCAAACAATCCGGCGAGCTTCTCCATATGGACACTGTAGGTCCAGCTCGGGTTAGGTCGGATGGTGGGAAGTGGTATGTTCTTGTGATCGTGGACGACTTTTCTCGCTATTCTTGGGTCTTTTTCATGGAAACCAAGGATGAGGCATTTTCTCATGTGCGGGATTTGATTCTTAGACTTCAAAATGAGCTTCCCAAGAATGCCATGAGAGCTATACGCAGTGACAATGGCACCGAATTCAAGAACTCTCACTTGGAAGCCTTTTGCAAGTCTTTGGGTCTTGAGCATCAGTTTTTGTCACCTTATGTGCCACAACAGAATGGGATTGTTGAACGCAAGAATCGGACCCTTGTTGAGATGGCCAGGACGATGCTCGATGAGCATAGGACTCCTAGGCGGTATTGGGCTGAAGCGATCAACACAGCTTGTTACGTCTCAAATCGCATTTTCCTTCGTGCTCATACTAAGAAGACATCTTATGAGTTGCGGTTTGGGCATCTCCCCAAGGTGAGTTACTTCAGGGTCTTTGGGTGTCGGTGTTTCATAATCAAGCAAGGTAACTTGGACAAGTTTGAGTCTCATTCTTCTGATGGCATCTTTCTCGGTTATGCTACTCACTCACGTGCTTATAGAGTACTTAATCTTGCAACTAACCGCGTCATGGAGACTTGTGAAGTTACCTTCGATGAAACCGCACCTTGTTCCTCTCCTGTCTTTGAGTGTGCAGGTGATCAAGAGAAGGGTGACAGCATCTTTGTGGAGGAGGAGCAGGATGATGCCGATTGGGGTGCTCCCGAGCTGACTCCACCGGCAGCCCCAGTCGACCCTGTGACGACCACGACTGCTCGTGGCCCCGATCCTTCTTCGTCTACTTCATGGGGGCCGAATGACCAGTACCCCGCTCTTGCACCTGAGGGAGCTCCAACTGAGGTCGAGGGAGAGGCTACTTCATCAAGATCGGCGCCTGTACACATTCAACATCACCATCCTCCTGAGACTATGATTGGTGATCTCAACCAGCGGGTAACTCACAACAGGTCCTATGAAATCTCTCATTTCGCTCATTCTACTTTTGTTGCCAACTTTGAGCCCAAAGATGTTGGACATGCTTTATCTGATGCTGATTGGATCAATGCCATGCATGAGGAGTTAGAGAACTTTGAGAGAAACCAAGTTTGGGTCCTAGTCCTCCACCTCCAGAGTGTCATCCCATAGGTACCAAGTGGGTGTTTAAGAACAAGCAGAGTGAGGATGGAGTGATAGTGAGAAACAAGGCAAGGTTGGTTGCTCAGGGGTATTGTCAGAAAGAGGGAATAGACTATGATGAAACATTTGCTCCTGTTGCCCGTTTAGAAGCCATTAGGATTCTCCTAGCCTTTGCAGCTTCGAAAGGGTTCAAGCTGTACCAAATGGATGTCAAGAGTGCTTTCCTCAATGGGTACATAGAGGAGGAAGTGTATGTGAAACAACCCCCTGGCTTTGAACATCCCAAGCACCCTGAGTATGTTTACAAACTCCACAAAGCCTTGTATGGTCTGAAACAAGCCCCTAGAGCATGGTATGAGCGTTTGAAGTCCTTTTTGCTTGGAAAGGGTTTCACCATGGGCACTGTTGATAAGACCTTGTTTCTCCTCAGGCAAGGCAAAGATATCCTCATTGTTCAGATTTACGTGGATGATATTATCTTTGGTGGCTCTTCACACGCCCTTGTGGTGAGGTTTTCTGATTTGATGAGCAGGGAGTTCGAAATGAGTATGATGGGCGAGTTGACCTTCTTCCTTGGGTTGCAAATCAAGCAAACTCAAGAGGGGACATTTGTGCACCAAGGCAAGTACACGAAGGACCTTCTGAGGAAGTTTGACATGGGCGAGGCCAAGCCTCTTTCGACGCCCATGGCAACCACCACTGCCTTGGAGGAAGACAAGGATGGAGAGCCCGTGGACCAGAAGGAGTACCGCAGCATGATCGGGTCACTGCTGTACCTAACGGCGATAAGACCGGACATTTAGTTCGTGGTCTGGTTGTGCGCGCGCTTTCAGTCTTCCCCGCGCATGTCTCATCGCCAAGCTGTGAAACGCATCATGAGGTACCTTCGATTCACTCCTAAATTTGGGCTTTAGTATTCAACTGCTTCCTCTCTTTCTCTCTCTGGTTATTCGGATGCGGATTATGGTGGTTGTCGGGTTGAGCGAAAGTCTACCTCTGGTACTTGTGAGTTTCTGGGTTCCTCTTTGATTTCTTGGTCTTCTCAAAAGCAATCCTCTGTTGCCACTTCCACTTGTGAGGCTGAGTATGTTGCTGCTGCCACTTGCTACTCCTAGCTGCTTTGGATTGTGGCCACTTTGAGGGACTTTGGCTTAGAGTTTTCTCGAGTACCTCTCTTCTGTGACAGCACCAGTGCCATTAGCGTTGCCAAAAACCCAGTTCTTCACTCCAAGACCAAGCACATAGAGATAAGGTACCACTTTCTGAGAGACAACTATGAGAAGGGCACCATAGACCTTTTTCACATCCGATCCGAGAACCAGAAAGCAGACATTTTCACCAAGCCCCTTGACCAAACCCAGTTTGCCCATTTGAGAGGAGAATTGGGAGTGTGCTTCCCTTTTTAGATGAGGGTTGCTTTGTTGTACACTAGTTTTTGGTTCTTTGCTTTTGTATCATACTTGCATTTGCATCTCATCATGTATCATATAGCATGTACTTAGCTTCACTTGTATAGCTTGTTGGTTAAGATTATGCTCTTGTTTGATATGCTCTATGGGTACATGATGGCTATAGCAGCTTAGGCTCTTTTTGATCACTTGATACATGTTATGAACCAAGCTTGCTTTTGAAGTGTGAACATGCTTAACTACTTGATGCAACTTGAAAACTTGTTCACCCTTGAGATGGCAACTAGCATGTTTAGGACTTGTTGAAGATCCTTATGCTTTCATGTGTATAATTGAGTTGCTATGTCTCATGTTTCTTGAATCATACACTTAGCTCGGATACTTGATATCTTTATGCTTAAACTTGATGTATAATGCTAAGTGTTGATATGCTTTTGGAGATTGAGCTTTACTGTCCCACGTCAATGTCACGAGACCGCTTCTCATTCTTTTGAGTGAGATGAACTTGGGCATTGTAGTGCTAGTCCTCAACCACTCGTGACGAGACGGCTTCCCACTTACACATAGGGATGAACTCGGCGTGGTTGCAAAACATGATAAAAACAACTTTGGCGGACAGTTTTTGACTCTCTCATACACATGACTAAAAATAACCTTGTAAATCTGCTGTAAAACTCTGATCAATGTTGAAGCTACAAGTGTTGAGTGCTTCCTTGAGTCATGATGTATGATCGTTATATGGGGTAGTTCACTCTTGTATACATGTGGTAGCACTCGTTTGATCTCCTGCCTATATATGCTATGTGCTATTCTCTCTGGTGAACCCCTTTTTATGAAGACATGCTTAAAATTGGTCAAAATGCTTATGATTCATATTTCATACACTTGATCAGTTTGAGCATTGGTCTTGTCTTGTGCCTGTTGTCATTCATATACCGTACCAACTTGAGCATGTTTTTAATCCACTTGCTATACTCCTGAAGCTTTGGACTTTTGCATTGTACACTATGTGCATCTCATAGCATGATTTGAAGGGGAGTTAGCTCTTGATAATTGCTTTGTCAACAAGGGGGAGAAAGTTTCCACAAATTCAGAGTGTGCATTTGTTCAGAGTGTGCATTCATATGCATTGTGAGGTTGATGCACTTGTTAAGGGGGAGCTGCACATTTGCTTTGCTAGACGTGTCGAGCCGTTTGCCTCTGTCTTGAGGGTCTAGCCGCTTTCAGGTGCTTTGAGCTTGTTTTGCTTGGTTGCGTCGAACCGTTGCCCATGTCTTTGGGGACCAAGTTGTTGGCTTTGCTTTGCTCATTGTGAGTGACCCCGTTTCGAGCTTTTCTTTGGCTTTTGGTCACTTGAGTGGGTTTTCTCTGGCTTTGTGTTGGTGTTGACAATGCACTCATCAAGGGGGAGATTGCGAACACATGGTTTTTTACATAACCATTGTGGAGCACCCTTGTTGTGTGATGAGCGATTGAAAACACGCCAACACTTTGGTGTGTGGTTGGTTCGGTGGTTCTTCTGATCCCCTGGCACAGGGTTATGTGTCGAAACGGTGTCTCTTGGCTTCGTGATGTGCAGGTGTGGAGTCCGGAGGCAGTGGCAGTGGTCAGGCAAAGGTCAAGTAGGGCGGGCCGTGCTGATGGACCGGTTGCGGTGAAGGGCGGACGTGAGGCTTGGATCGAGGGACCAGACAGCCGGGTGGCCAGCCGTGGTGGCTGACACTTGGGACATAAAAGAGCGCAAGTGTACACGACAGGGGACGCGTACGGGTTACGCTACTCGCGGACGGTTTGGTGGTTTTCCCTCAAAACCATCGGCGATGGTTTGGTGGTTTGGCCTCAAAACCATCGGCGAGGGATGCGTACGGGCTACGCTAGTCGCGAGCGGTTTGGTGGTTTGTCCTCAAAACCACTGACGGCGGGTTTCGCGGGTTTGGGCCTCAAAACCCGGTGGAGGTCCCGATGCGGACGGACGGCACGTGGCGGCATCGAGGAGATCGCTTCGGGGCGAGGCTACCGGTGAGGAGGCGTGGTGGCTGTCGGATCAGGAAAACTTGAGTTGGACCATAATGCCCTTGGCTAGGTGGTTCTCTCTTAGGAAATAGCTAGGGGTAGAAGTGGAATCTGTCATGAGACTATAAATAAGAAGGGACTGCCTCCACTCAGTCTTACCTCTCCCATTCCAGTGTTAGGGTTTCCCAGTCTCTAGTCTTTCAGAGTGTGTGAGGTCCACTGCATGACATTGTAGTGTATTTGTTCGTGGAAAGAGCACCTCCTAGTGTGCTCGTGCCCTCCGGGCGTTTATCTTTGTGTTGAATTCGTGATGGATTTTTGTTCTATGTGTTCTTGAGTTGTTCATCCCGAGTTCTTTCTTCCCTCCTCTCTTTGTGGTCAGATTTCTTCATTTCTAGGCCGTTTGAGATGATTCTTTTTGCACTGGATTGATCTATGACATGAGCTGAGTGTTTCCACCGAAGGAAATCGATTGAATCCTCGTGAGATCGTAGATCGGGGCGGTTTTGTGTTCTTGGCGAGTTCATGGCGGTTTTCTCACCCCTTTCTTGATTTCTCTTGATTCGTGTCAAATTTGGCAATGACCTTTTAGAGGTAGCCTTCCTATTGCCTTGTGAACCTACGGTTAAAATTTCGTGGCAATCGGAGTTGATTTGACCGAGAAATCGAACATTCCTTGTTCCGGGCGATTTCCGCGCGTTTCTGTTCGTGCTGATTTTTTGACACCGGTACTACCGGTGGTACTTCCGGTAGTACTTCCGGTAGTACATTTTAAGGGTCATTTTTGCGCATGGCTGGGCAGTACTTCCGGTAGTAGCACCGGTACTACCGGTTGTAACACCGGTACTATCGGTAGTAACACCAGTACTACCGCTAGTACATTTTTGGGCAGTTAAGGCCTCGTTCGACTTGGGCTAAAACTCTTTTTCTTGTACTTCTGGTTTTTATAGGTACTACCGGTTGCTCCTCCAGTACTTCCGGTAGTACACCCGAGACTCGGTTGTTTGTTCATTGCTTGTCCGTTTGGTCTCCGATTTGCTTCTGGTTTGTTGCGTTGGTTTTGTAGTGACCCGCTGTGTTCCTAGAGAACATCCACCCTCTCAATAGGGTCGTGGTCACTACCGGCTTGTGTGGTTTTGCTCTTGGGGTTGTTTGCCGAGCCAAGGACCTAAAGTTTCAAAAGAAATTTTGAGGCTCCCATTCACCCCCCTCTGGTCGCCGTATCCGGTCCTTCAACATATAAGGAATTCCAACCTCATAGGAGCAAGAGAGCTAAGAAGCAATCCGTTAAAGAAATGTTGGTGGAAGAAAATCCCCAGGATCAACCAATCGGCAATATCCCAACTACTCAGAGCACCTCGATGCAAGGGAATCGGCATCAGCATGGCACTGTTGAGAAAGCTGACAGCAAGGGCTGTTACCATTGTCATGAAGAGGGACATGTTGTAAGACAATGTCCAGAGAAATACCCATTGATGTATGGAAGCAAAAAGGAGAAGCAAAGTCACAAGATTGGTAGGATTGAGAATGTGGAATTGAGGGATGCTCACAAAGCTAAAAAGGTTGTTTTTGGATCAATTTTAGTAAACCTGAATCCTGCCACAGTATTGTTTGATAGAGGCTCTACATGTTCTTTCATCTCAAGCAAGTATGTGACTAATGTTTTCTAATTTATTCTCCTATCATCATTCTATCACACAAAAGTGGATCAAGAAACTACGAGCACCAGGAGGTCTATCTGTATTGTCTAAATCCTCTTTTGAGTCTAGCTCTTACATCCCATGAAGCATGAAGTTAAGAGTTAGTCAAGTTCCTTTTGTTCATCATGCTTCGTTCTCAATCTTTGGTCTTCTTGCAAACAACCTTGAAGATAACCACTACTTATGAAATCATCGAGGTTGACTACACACTTGTGAACGTAAAGACCAAGGAACCTCAACCATCCTTTTCACCAAATCTCGTAATCATTCTTTTTATCTTGCATGTGCTTAATCATTACAAGATCCAAACTTGTGTTCTGGGAGATATCAATTGGTAGTAAACTTATTAATGACATCTTGATTAATAATTGGTGGTGTCATGTTGAACCGAGAGCCTCCAGTGGGTGCACACACATGGTTGTGCTCGGTAAGCACTGATAACATGATTGTTAATCATGATCCATTATATAAGCTATTCAGATATGTTATCTCGACATGAAATTTTCTTTGGTCATCTTGTAACATCAATTCGAAGAATCGAAACTTATCCTCTAGATCTATCCCGTGTTAAACCTTAGGCTTTTGTCCTATAATTCTTGGAGGATAGGCACATGAAGAAGAACCTTTGTTTTTTCGTGTGATCGTTACTTCTCTTTTATGGTTGAACCATGTCAATCTATAATCTCTGTCATGGTATGTCACCACAGGTCCCAAGGATCTCGATCTTTAGGTCGACCCATGTTGACATTCAAGATTTTTTTCTTTGCACTCCATAAACCTTAATTCAAGGAAGTGCAAATCCCCAAAGGATCGATGTATGTTTTCTCTCTGCCCTCTCAGAAGAGCTAAAGGAAGAAATCAGGCATCATTCAAATGTTATCTAATTAGCTTGTCTCCACATCTTGGTATATGGATAATCCTTGATTCATCAATCTTATCCTGTTTTGGAGATCGAATTAATCTAGAGAATCGATCTTTAGTTCCTATATCGATCTTTGGGAAAATCCATGAATTTCTGTATCATGTTATCAAAGTTTCCAAATCAACCTGGACTCTTTGTGTTGTCTTTTATCCTAACCCTCTTCGAATCTCGGGACGAGATTCATGTTAAGTGGGGTAGCTCTGTCACACCCCAAAATTTATATTTTGAGTTGTGAACCAAAAACAATAAATAAATTAAAGGATTTATTAATTTCTTTAAAATTAGCCAAGATTTTATTCTTTTGTTATCACTACAAAATGATAAAAAGAGTGGTTTTATAAAACTTTTATGAATTTAATAAAGATGGGTTTGTGCTTGGTGCTTTGCTTGGTTTTGCTGGTGTGAAAAAGAATTTCTAAACCTCGAGCAAGTCACGTCTAGTTTTTTTTTCGAATTTGAAAATAAAGCTTTGAAAACCCAAGTTTGCCTCAAGGAGGTTTTGGGAAAACATTTTTAGAAAAATCCTTTCCCTTGCTTAGAGAGAGAGTTTTCTTTGTCATCTATAGTGTTGGGCATCGTTCTAGCTAGACACCATCCCCTACCTAGCTCCAGTCAACCCAGGCTTGCCCTAGCCTAACCTGGCCTAACCTAGCTTACTTTGGCCTCTCCTAACCTCAACTAGCCAACTCTGGCCAGTCATTGCCAGCACCAGCCGACCATGGCCACCCTGGCTAGGCTAGCAGTAGCAGCAGCCGGCCACCAGCGGCCAAACTTGGCCATCAGCAGCATAGTAAGGCCAACAATAGTCCAGTCTAGCAACCCTTTGCCATTCTCTAAGACATCTTAACTTACTTTGGCTAGCTCCTACTTAGCTTGGGCCACCCCTGGCCTCAACCCACCTCATCTGGCCAACTCTGGCCAGCTTTGGCCAACCACGGCTAGCCATAGCCACCTGTGGCCACTTACAGTCCACCATGGCTAAATCCGGCCGGCCACAGCCAGCATTACCTTGACCACAGCAGCCACCAGCCAACCATAGCCTTCCCTGGCCACCTTGAGGCTTTCCTGGAGTCCACTGGCCAACTATGGCCAGAATTGGCCAGATCCAGCCGGCCGCGGTCATCTCTGGCCGGCCGCGGCCAGTAGCAGCCGGCCAGAAATAGCCAAGCCTAGCCAGCAGCGGCCAAACCTGGCCACCTGCGGCCAATGTCCAGCTCGCGCAGCCAGCAAGCCAACCTCAGCCCAATAGGCCAGCTGCAGTGGCCAGCACCGGCCCGCAACGCGCACCGCCACCGCCCGAGGTTCGTCGGCCTATAAAGGGCTAGCCCCAGCGTGCCGCAGCCCCTTCGCAACCTAGAAGCAGCCGCGCCGCCACCCGCAAACCCTAGCCATGCACCGCAGCTGGTCACAGCCAGCCGCCGTCGGCCACAGCCCACCACAGCTGACCACAGCCAGCCGCTGTCGGCCAGCCAAGTCCCGGCCGAGAGCCGTGGTCATCCCTCTCCCACGCGCAGTAGCTAGCCACCGTCGGCCATAGCAGGCTATAGCTGGCCACCACCGCCAGCCGTAGCAGGCCACAGCCGGCCGCAGCCGGCCGCCGCTGACCGTCTAGCAAGTCAGGGCCGAGGCCCCTTCCCCCGGCGCGAGCTGTAGCCTGGTTGCCATAGCCATGGCCTGGAGAGGAAGATGGACAGAGGTAGAAGATTAGGTATTTACGATTTTGCCACCCAGTAGTTATTTATAGTTTTGCCACTGATCGTATAATCTTCGCCGTTTCACCGTTTTAACTCCATTTTTAGCAACTTATACCTTTTGGAATCATATCGATGCAAGCAACGTGATTGTAGTGATATTTACCATGTTTTAGGCTTTTCAAAATGTGACTTATTTGCAGGTTAGAATAATGATCTATCCATGCCTTTTCCAACATGCGAATAGCCTAGATCAACCTCGTTAGTTGTGCCACCACAATGATAGCTCCTTTGTTGGTCATTCTTACGCTCTTGCAATCATAGTGATGAGATCTACCGTGTTGACCGCTCTTTCTTCAGTGTTTCTTTTGTATGATGTCTGTTCTTAGCTTTGTCTGTTTGTGTTGTCTGTTTGCTATGAATAGACGAAGAACAGTTCGTGAGTGCTGAAGATCGGGAGCTAAGGACCGACAAGTGCAGCTGGAGTTGGAGACCAGAAGATAGAACAAGTAAAGTCTACTGAGCAGCTAGACTTTGGATTTAAGGCAAGTGTAGGCACCTTTGATCATATTACACCTATTCACTTTTAATTAATTCATTGCATGTGTCTTAAATCGGCAAACCATAGGAATGACTAGCCACTTTACCCAAATATTACCTATGGGGTTTTTTAGTTGATAGGTTATTAGGTTGCTAGTGCTCTACCTCACCTTTCACCTGCTTAATGAAGATAAAACTTGCTTCTTAACAAAGATGTTGGAGCCGTGGGCGCTTGGCTTCGGCCGTTGGAGAAGTTGATGCTGTTCCGCATCATTGGTTGGCGGTGATGACGGGGGAAAACGGATGATAGTGGGACTCGTGTTGATGAGAGTATCCATATCTCCTCCCCCTTGTGGAACCTATCATGGAGCGGCAACCTGGGACTTTCGTACAGCTCCATGCTAATGGGCTCTGGCTTGGTTTATGTTGGGAATATGCCCTAGAGCCAATCATGTAGATGATGATATTTCGATTGTATCCATGATTAATAAAGTGTTCATTGAATATCCATTATAGACAACTTGTATTGATTGGCAATTATGTGAATTATTTGTGGAACTCAATTACTTGAATGATTATTCTAAAGTTGTCCCTGGTCGACGTTCTTGTGAGAACACACTTGAATATTAGACCAGCACATGTATTAGTTGATGGCTATGCTTCACAAGTCATGGACATGGAGATGTCAAACTAATAATGTGGGCACATGTGAGACATGTAGGCTGGACTGACCCGACATGAGAAAGTCTTTATTCATGTCATGTACGTTATGTCCTTAGACCTAAGATTGTGGTATGTACTCAAGATGTGAAACGGCCTACTTAGGGACTATCAAACGCTGCTCCATAATTGGGTAATTATAAAGGTGGCCTTTGGGTGGTCGGGAAGCATGCTATGAGACATAGACAATCAAGATGGAATTTTCCCCTCTCTACGCGAGAGAGATACCACTGGATCACTCAAGTGATTGGATCAACAAATGCATGGCCGTGCTTGGGTTAAGTATTAACCCACGAGTTGAACCATATATCGAGTAGCAAAGAGAATAACTTGTATGTGGTCATAGTGGTTCGTCTAATATGATCTTTGCGTGCACATAGGGGAGTTGTCATGCCTTGCTAGAGGCTGCTGTCAACTATTGGGTGAGTAGGAGTACTCGGCCCATGTCAATGTGTGCGTGAACCCTTAGGGTCACACGCTTAAGGGGCTGGAAGCCTAATTCGGGTTGGACCCGAATTAGACAAGGCTTAGGGTTACTAATGGGCCTCCAACTCATGAGCTCATTGGGTACGTGATGAGGACATCACTCCATTGAATGCACAAGATGATCCTCCGCTGGACATTCAAGGTCCAATCACAAGAGCTCGCGCACGACAATTAAATTTACAGGTGAGCTCGTTCTTAAGGAAGTCTTTTTATGATTTTGAGAATAGATTGCTACCTAATGATTATATTGTACTTAGGAATCATGGAGAGGACCAAGGGATGCATAAGGGATGGCTTAGAGGCGTGGAGGACCAGCAAGGGCGCCCAAGTCAAGGTGGAGGCCCAAACCGAGTCGACTTCGAGCCTGTTTCGGAGTCCATGACTACTGTGGAGTAAAGTGGACACCCAGGACGCATCCGGACTCTGTTTTTGATGATCCACCTATGGATGGAAATATAATTTCATAAAGAAGCCAATGGCGTTGGTTTCAGGTCAAAATTCCTTCGGAGCCATCGGGAAACATCGAAACAAGTTAGCATCCAGAATCTATTCTGGTGCTGCATCACCGTTTTTGGTTCGTTGGGCCGTGTATCGTTGCTGAGCCCATTAGGGGGCGCGTCCAGGGGTGGTGACGACCCTTAGACCTTTATAACCAACTGCCACCTCTCTCATTAGGTTTTGGGTTTTTCTTAGATTATTCTGTTCACAACAGGTTCGCCGCGCCGTCGGTTTGTGAGACCCCAACTCGTGAGATTAATCATTCATCTGCAATTGGTTGCATTCTTTCGTGTTCTTGCTTGTGTTCTTCGATTAGCAGGCAAAGGACTCAGCCTTCTTAGCGAGGTTGACTGTGCTTCGACGGTCGATAACCAGAGGAGACGTGGTGCTACGATTACGGGGTTCAGAGCCGAGTTGTTCGGAAGCCGGATCGAATTGTGTCGCGATTCCACCAAATCGAGAGTTATTAGAACCTTTTGGAAGATCGGGAACCCTAGTTCACATCAAGTGGTAATCAGAGCTTCAGGTACACCATCAGGTTTGCCCTTACCCTAGTTTAGTTTGTTTTCGCCTTCATCCTATAATCCAAAAAAAGCCAAAAACAGTTTAGTCTAGGTTTTTCCCTTATCCCAGAACCACGTTTGGCCTTTGCATAGTTCTTGTCAGATTCCGTAGTGTTGAATTTGTGTCCTGGTCAGGGTCTTTTTGCTGGTTAGGTTGTGTTAGAGTCCAGTCGTGTGTTTTTTTCCCATCGTTTCCATTCAACGCTGTCCCCTTCCACCGTCCCAAACAACAAGTCGAATCCACCATATTACTCGACTTGCCCCACTAGCCGCCTTGTGTCAATTCTCGCCGCCGCGCAAACCCTAGATAGGTCACCGACCGCTCATTATTGCTTGCATTGCAGCCCTCCTTGCATCATCAGCTGAATACCTACTGCTGTGATCGGTGTTGGAGTTTAGGGACGCTTCGCCCTAACTGCCGCCGCCGTGTTGTGCCTTCCGAGAAACATAACTTGAGATACCTTCGGTAAAACAGGCATAACTTTTGACTCGTTTATCAAAAAAATTTGAAATTTTTACAGTAGCTTCTTGACTCCATTTGGAGCCGACCCAAACTGCCTTCAGCTTGTTTGGTCTAGTTAGAATTGCCAAAAAAATTCGGCAAAATAAAGAAAAAAAATTGACAAGGTTCTTGCACGCTTTTCAGAGAACGTACTGATTTTCTGTAGACCACATTCCACCTCTGTTGTAGGTGAAAATTTTTGTGGTTGCATCTTTTGTCATACTTATTCAGAAAAAAATTTAAAAAAATAGTGTAAAAAAAGTTTGTTCTGAAAAAAAGGAAAAAAAGAGGAAAAATAAAAAGGAGTTGCTTGTTCTGTGATTGCGTGTGCTAGATTGTGCTTTGTGCTTCATTCATACTTGTCTCTCCATCATACTTGTGCTTCCTTTGTCCTTGTTTACACACATTTGGTACTTGGAACACGTTAGGCCAGCAACGAGAATAAGTAATTAGGACTATAATTCAATATTACTTTCTGTCTTTGAATTGTGTACCACTCACATATTTTTTGGCTAGCCTTCCTAAGCCCCACATATACTTCTGGACAGCAAAAGTTGTGACACCCGTAATCTCAGCGCTACGTCTTTCAGGTATCTGTGCCTTGCTGGTAAGAACCGGTCAAAACTTGTTAAGGTGTTGCCTTTTGCTCTAAATTTGAGAGGCACCACTCCACATTTGTAGAGGATTATTAGGGATAACTTTCACCGTTTGCTGCTTGTGTTTTGTGTCTACAATGGCAGGTGATGCGGGAGAGAATTCACCCAAAGAGTTTTCAAAGTGTGTCAGCCAAGAGCAACTACAATCTGTTATAAACAATGCTCAGAAGGACTTGAACGAGACAGTTACCAAGGCTGTAACTGCTGCACTCATTGATCTCAAGATTGGCAACACCCTTGAGAGATTGGATAAACGATTGTCCATGTTGACCAATAGGGTAACTGCTTTAGAAGAACCACCACCACCTGAAGAAAATAATGATGGCAGCAATGCTGGCGATGAGGTATATGATGCTGATGGTAATGTTGATAGAGCAGCGACAAGAGAAAATAGATTACGTCATCGTCTTCGCACAAATACCACAGGTATGGGTGGTGCTCAACATTTCAACCGCCACCGAGGTAATCGTACTCATGCTCCCGATGATCCTTATGCTAAGGTTAAATTTACCATACCTTCTTTTTCGGGACATTATGATGCCGAGGAATACCTTGATTCGGAGATGACAGTAGAGCAAAAATTCTGTGCCCATCTTGTGCCTGAGCAACATCGCATTAGACAAGCCACTAGTGAATTTAAAGATTTTCCTATCATTTGGTGGACTGGTTTAGTTGCAGATAATTGCCAACCTCATACATGGAAAGAAATTAAGTTTGCTATGCGTGATAGATTTGTGCCACCATCATATCATAGAGACCTACGTAAAAGACTAATGCGTTTAGAACAGAGACATAAATCTGTGCAGGATTATTATGGTGAACTTCAGAAAGGTTTGATGCGTTGTGGCATAGTGGAGGGAACTGAGGATTCTATTGTTCGTTTTTATGCGGGTTTGAGGGAGGAAATTCAGGACATAGTTGATTATAAGGAATTTAACATTGTCAACCAGTTGTTTCAATTTGCTATGCTTGCAGAGAAGGAATTACAGGGACGAGATAAGCAGGCCAAGAGTAAGGCTGGCACCTCATACACACCACGCACGGGAGCATCATCGGGGTTTCCCAAGGCATCCTCCTTCCACGCCCCTCTACCAGCGAACAAGAGGACGTCTTCTGCGCAACCTTCTGGTTCAGGTAAGAATTTAGTGTAGGAACCATCGAAGAGTGCATCTTCTGTTGCCTCAACAGGATGCACTCCTAGCATTCAGTGTCATCGGTGCCATGGTTACGGACATGTACAAAAAGACTATCCAAGTGGGCGGGCATACATTGCTACAGAGGATGGGTACATCAGCGCCTCTGACGTGGAAGATGATGATGAAGAACAAGATGTTCAAGAAGAAGGTGATGTCTTTGGTAGCAAGGACACATCAGCCTACATGAGTGTCATTGTGCAGCGAGTGCTTAGCGCACAAGTACAACAATCTGAGAAGCTGCAACGCCACAATTTGTTCCAAATTTTCTTTGCAATCAACAACCGGCGAGCACGTGTCATCATTGATGGGGGTAGCTGCAATAATTTGGTGAGTTCAGATTTGGTCAAGAAGTTTGACTTGTCTACACGCCCACATCCCCATCCGTACCATATCCAGTATGGGGGTAGCTGCAATATAGATTGTATGGTTATTTTTTATTTTTAAGATCTCTTCTTAATATTAGTAATATAACTAAAATTACATAGTGCTGCGAGACCCTGACCCATTTGATGCTTAACATGGTAGTAGCGGTGTTGTAGGGCTCTTACAATACCATGGTTATATTTCTGAGTTTAAGGTGCACAGTAATATTGAAATAACATTTTTCATTGTTTTTCATGTTCATCTTGTTGGATGCTATTTCCTTCATTTCAAATTATGAGACGTTTTGATTTTTTAGATACATTACTTTCGCCATGCGTACTTAGATGTAAATTATAGATACATAGTAAGAAATGTATCTAGAAAAGCCAAAACTTCTTACAATTTGGAACGAAGGAAATACCTATTACTTCATTTTTTTTGAATTTGTAATGCTATGGGTGTATACAACCTTGCAATTTGGGTTATCTTCTACACAACAATGCTCATTTCATGCATATATGTACACTCAGGTTTGGTCCTGATTTGGATGGCAGGAGAACCCCAAGCTTGTTTGCACGTGCAATCTGCCAGTTAGACCTGGAGCCAAGTGAAGGCATTTCGGTGCATGCTGGATCGATATTCTCTTCGAGCTCCAGGCCATGGGAAGGCCCATTCCTCTGCTCGGACTGCCGTGACAAGGATGCCATGTAAGGCAAACGGCCCAGTGGCGTCAAGGTTCTGTAGTATACAGCAACCGATCACCATTGTAGGCTGCCCAAAAAATCCCACCTTTCTTTCCTTCATAGGCTGCGTCTTATTTTGTTCTATCTTGCGAGGAGCTAGTCGACTATGTAAGTAACTGTTAGCAAAATGAAATGTGAAGCGAGTGAGTAGGGTATGCCTTTATTTTTGTTTTTTATGTTCCCTTCGTAATGGACTGACTGTAACTCGCTGCTCGCGAGTAATGATAGGTAACCTATTCTTTATTTGTAATTTGTAACTATAGGTGCATTGGCAAATGGGATATTATTTAGTTATTATTGCGTATTTACTACTCCCACCAATTATGATATTCATCTTAGCTAGACATATGATCTACTAACATATATTTAGTTGTTCACATCATCATGCACACTATGTACTAACATTAGTTACTTTATAATAGTTAATCTCTTTATAAAAATTGTAAGAATTGTATGAAAAGTTAAATTCCATTCTAAATCAGTACTTCTTACCGCAATGTGTGGGTTGTTTGTCAACAAGACATCGGTGGTAGTCTACCGAGTAGGGATGGCAACGGGTCGGGTTCGGATCGGGTGGAGTCTCTGTGCATCTAAATCTGAAACCCCAAGTCGAAACCCGAACCCGAAACCAAAATCGATTCGGGTGGAAATCCATCACCAAAACCAAATCCGCGGATACCCAAAACCCAAACGGGTACCCGAAACCTGCGGATATGTATACACATATTCACATGTATAAACAAGAGGCAACAAATAATAAATATTTTCATGAGTCAACTTTGAATAAATTTAATAATTTAATTGAACAAGTTACTATAAACATCCTGTAAAACATGAGTTTTAATTCCAAATGATTTATTTCGGATATCCATCGGATATCCACGGGTGGAAAATCAAACCCGAAACCGAACCCGAACCCGAACCCCAAATCCGTGGGTAAGAAGTCATCACCAAACCCGAACCCATAGGACCCGAAACCGGCGGATACCCGCCCCGAACCCGATCCGCTGCCATCCCTACTACCGAGCTGTATGCCCATGACTCTAGGTTAATCGGTGGAGGTACGGAAGACAATGAACTAAATGGTGATGTAAGATGAACACAAGGGTTTATCCAGGTTTGGGCCACGAGTGATGCGTAATTCCCCTCTACGTCTCTATGGATTGTATTAATGTATGATCCGATGAGTTGAGGAGGGCCCCTGCCCGCCTTATATAGTCCGGAGGCTAGGGTTACAAAACTAAGGAAGCTAATCTTAGTCAATTACATTTTCCATATTCGCATGGGATACGATATCTAGTCTAACCAACCAGGTTTCCATGATCGGCAATTTGGTCTTGAATGCCTTGCACGGTATGTCGACCAGTTTGGTGGCTCTCGACCAACGATAACAATTTTGGGACAAACTTGTAGAGACATGAGGTCCCCCACCTCCCATCTCCCCGCCACCACATCCGCCTCTCTCGCCTTCGTCGCATCCTCCCGCATCAACCTCCATGGCGCCACTTGGTGATCGGTTCTCAGGATCATGGCAGGCCTCTCCGATCTTGATTTCGGTCCTGGTATCAAGTTCGCCTCCCTGGATGCCCGACGCTTTGGAGATTAGTGAGTCCATCCCTATCGACAAAATATCAGCGGCAGTCTGCCAAGGGTATTGTAATACCCTGAATTTTATAAAGTAATAATAATGATGATGACAATAATAGTAATAATAATGGGTTAATTTAGTGGGTTGACGAGAGGAGGAAAGTTTTACTTTTGATTTATGAGTCGTATGGATGATCAAATGAATTTTGAACGCGTTGGAGATTTCTTCTTTTGTTTTCTAAATTTAGAAATGAATAGGAGACCGACTCTTTGCATGCCACCTCATATTTTATCTCGCATGCCACCGTATATTCTCACCTCCTCGTGGCTTAGAATTGTGTTTCCCTAAATTTGGAAAGGAGTAGGAGATCAGAGTCCATGCAAGCCACCGCATGTCCTCTGTTCCGTTTCTATTGCTGCCGCACATCTCACCACCCGTCCACCGTTTCTTCTCCCGACTCCTTTTCCTTGTTCCAGCGCCGCCACTCCTCCGCCAAGTGCTATTTGGCGCACGCGCACCCGTTCTGTTTCCGGCGCGAGAATGCCGTTTCTAAGAGTCCCGTTCGGCTCTGTACATGCACTTTCCCTTTTCTGCCTCTTTTTTGTCGCGTGCTGTCCGGATGTGGAGCGGCGGCCGGAGGGCGATTTTTTTAAAAAAAATCAAAATAGTGCGCCGTTCGTTCCTTTTTCCCTTCAGACTCAACGCGCAAAGCTTGTGTCATTTCCCCTTCTCCTGCTCAACACGCCATTCGAACAACCGTCGCCCTGGCGACTTTTGGAAGCGGCGTCCATCAGTTTGCTCGTTGAGGTGGAGGCACAAGCCTCATCGGCCTCGTCGGCGCCGGAGCGGCCCCATCGACGTGGAGGCCAAGGTACGTCAGTGCGCATTATGGCTTCAATTTGGAGACAATTCATCCTCGCGGTCCTGATTCGAGGTGGAGGTGGATTTTGATTTCAGGCGGATTCGATTTCAGGCGGAGCGGATTCGAGAGGCGGAGCGAATCCATGCTCGTTCTTCGAGATCTGGCTGCTGCTGCTGCCTGCGACACTAGGGTTCCTGCCACTGCGAGGACGTGGGCGTCGTCAGCGGTGGCGGCCTCCAACTATTCCAGGTTCTACATGTACGCGCCCCTGCCCTATGCCCACCGGTCCAAGGTCCTGACTATGGCGAGGTGCTTCCTATCAGATACCCTAAGGCTCGAACTCAAAAAACCAAATGGCTTCGTTCTTCCCGAGGGAGTTTTCACAAGCGGGATGACAGGATAGCTGGATTTCGCCGATGGCATCCAGGCCCAATTAGGAAACTAGATTACATGTTGAGCTAATTTTGTGAGATGCTATACTCTTATTATACTATCTCAGTCAGTCAAGGGCGATTGCTTTTTGAAAAAAAACGACACCGTACAACACTCTAGGATTTGATAGTGCACTAATTGATAGAATGGCACCCTGTGATTTATTGCAAGTTTGATCTGTCATGGTGCCTTGTAGCATGCACTATGAGGTTCTGGATTTCTGTCTGTTCAAAAAGGGGAGCCAAAAAATGTGTATGTTGAGAATGGTGTGGGAGGTAGACTACTAATTTCTTCAAAATTTAGTCAATGCCCATATTTTCCGCTAGTGAGTCCATATTGCAAAGTTGTCTATTAATTAGGATGTTTATCCCTTGGCTAGCTATTCGAATGCTTTTTGTTGGCTATACATAGTATATAGGGAGTTCTGTGTGTTACGTAGTAGCTGTTGATTAGACAATTAACTGAATTTTGCACGTAGGTAGTAAGCCATGTTCCTTATTGCCAACAATCCAAGATCAGGATATGCTCTATAGAGAAAAGGAAAAAGCATGCAGTTGGATATATGTGCTTAGTACTACTGGCCAAAATTATGACATGGTCCTTACCACCTGCTCTACTCTCAGTGTTTGTCATACAACACCTGATACATAGTCATAGGCTAAAAAAACAAAAAAAATGCATAAGATGCATCTGCATCCACAAGAAGTCTGCTAGGTTTGTTTTTCTAATCTTTTATCTGAACTGGATGGCCATCTTTTTAGGCATTTGTTTTTTCCTGAATGATTAATGACCTATCAATAATCTAGTTGTTGATTTATGTAGGCTAGCATTTGGTATTCTTGCAAAATATTTATCATTGTCTTTGAAATTAATTAAGTGCAGAGGACTAAAATTGAAATGTTTATCCACAAGAGAAGTGCTCTTTTCCAATTGCCACCTATTTATTGATTCAAAAATATGGGTTTAAAATATATTATATAGTCCATTATAATATATGAGATTTACTCATCAGTTCTAGTTATTTCTTTTAGGTTACCACCAAAATATTGTTTCCAAGGGCAGTCAGTTTGTTTTGTTACTGCTGAAATTGTTACCTTCAAGTCCTGCCGCTGCGAAACGATTCTATATTGTATAGGTATGCACATCCTCCCTTTTTTTGCGCCCTGCTGGTGCTTCATATGTTCTTCCTCCCCTCTGCTCTCCGTGGATTGCCATGACATTAGGACCCACCTCTGTTCGATATTGGGCGTTTTAGGGATAGGCACCTACAAGTTCACGACTGCCATGGCTGGACTAATGGATTTCTTTCACAACCACGCCTTTTCTAATTTTATCTCCATATGTCATAGTTTCTAGCTAAGCTATAGCATGTCATCCTAAATTATTTATTTCCTGCAGTCCAAATAAGTTTCGAATTTAGTGTTCTGAAGATTAAATGAATTCATAATTTGTAGACAACATGTCAGGGGATATAATGAATTCATCACAATCTATAGCGTTCTTAGTGTCCACTTTTTTAGCTTGGATCCATAGTGTTTTTTAGTGTTCATGGTGCTTTCTAATTTTTCTGATATTCCAGTTTCAGTTTTAGATCAAAGCCTTTGACTATTGCCCATTTTTTAGCATGGCTTTGCCTCCGTAAATCCACTGCCCTGTAGTTTGTGATAGTTCAAAGTTTCTAAATTCTTAGTATAAAGTATTGAACCCAACAATATAAAGTTTATAATATGACAATTCAAAGTATCGAATCTAGCTGTATAAAGTTTGTAATGTGATTGTACAAAGTTTTGAACCTACTATTACAAAGTTTGTAGTATAATATTTCAAAGTTTTTGAATCTAGTAGTACAAAGTTTGTAATTTAATTGACATCCACACTGAATACGGGTTAGGCACTTGCAAGTTCATGACGATCCATAGAGGCACCTGCAACTTCCTTTTTACGATGCAGTTGCTACTTAATTCTTATATCATCTCAACTAGGAGCCTAGGAGTGGCAATGTTGGTCTTCAAGCACACCTTGCCATTAACATTGATGAGAATAGGGAACTCCATGAGATCCAATACCTTATTGGTGTCCAGAATAACTAAAAATTGTATTGGTGTCCAGAAGGAACTGGATAATAATTTAGGAAACCATAATAATGTGTATTTTTGACCTTCTTGTTTAATACTTTGCTCTTTTTTGGAATAGCTTATTAGTGTCCAGAATAACTAAAAGTTGTATCATCATGTGCTCTAGTTTGTTCTATTTATCATTTTAGTTCATGTGCAAAGTATTGAATGACGAAACCAGTAATTATGTGTGGTCTATTAGAAATGTTTTGAATTAAGATGTACAAAGTTTTGGAGTGCAATATTTTTCAGTTAGTTCACTGTTCTTTTTTTCCCAATGCTATAGTGCAATGTTTTTGAAGCGTGGTAGAGACATTAGGCGTCGAGAGAGATGCCATGACCTGCACTCTTGTTCCCAGGTGCTTTGATCTGCTCGCCTTCCTTCATCGTCCGTCCACGTGGTATGCCCTTGGCCTCCTCTCTATTCCCAGACACTATGTTCTGCCCTAAATATTGTATGCAGCATACACATCTCTCTGCTAGCGTGTACTCTGAATATTTATGCGTTTGTTCATGTCTCCTACCTTGGTCTGAATATTTGATTATTTGGTCTGCATTCTGCTCTGCTTTTGCTAATTGTGTGAGCCTGTATGTACTCTGCTCTGAATATTATAAGATGAAGTGTTGAGGCCTTCTTTTATATTATACAGGCTATCACTCACATACTCTGTTACTCAAATATACAAATGTTTGCTTGTGATTAACTGTTTGGGCTAACACACTAAACTGGCATTCATTGCCCCAGCAGCACTCACCAACGTAACATCAATAGCGCACAGGTGTTGTTCGATGGAATGCCTATGAAGCCATGAGGTAAACAACCATAAATCGATGCTTCTTCGACCTATGTTTGAGACCCTTTTTTCAGCATTGCTTCTAGGCGGTCCTCTTTGATATTAATTGTGTTGCTTGTGCATGGGTCATGAATTATTAATTTTGAAGATGTCTAAAACAAACTGATCTTGCAAAGCAAAAGCATAAGCTTTAAGAACGAGCAACATTGGCTTCATTCCTAAGACATTATTTTAGAATGAGAATAAGATGAAAATTCATATTTGCTTCATATTTTTTTGTTAGCAAGTGAAGCTGTTCCTGAGATTCTTTTGCATGCACATAGCTTCTTACTGTAGATGGACTTGCTACACTAGGCACATTTACATAACCACCTCAAATTTTTTGTATCTGCATTGTATATAAATTTTACACACCCATAAGATTTTTGAAGGGTAGAAAACATATTGAAGTTGCTAAAAACGAAGCCTATTATTCTATGATAGAGAAATAGTGTAGGTGATGTAGACTTTTCCATAGCTTAGTTGCTGCCATTCCAACTTGACATATTCCCATATGCTGTTCAGACACTTAACGATGCACTTCAACTATTCTATAATCCCGAATCTTTGGAAGGATAAGCTACTGGAAAGGTATCTACTTCACCTTTGTGATTGTATAAAGTTTGCAATACGACTATTAAAAGTTCATATATTCTGAGTCTAATGTTTTGAACCTAGTAGTACAAAGTTTATAATGTGATAGTTCAAAGTTTATAAATTCTTATTGTAAAGTTTTGAACCTAGCAGTGCAAAATTTATAATGTGATAGGTCAAAGTTTATAGATTTTTAGTGTAAAGTTTTGAACTTAGCAGTATAAAACTTCTAATGTAATAGATCTAAGTATGGAATCTAGCAGTACAAAGTTTGCAATGTGATACTTCAAAGTTTATAAATTTTGAGTGTAATGCTTTGAACTGGTAATCTAATATTAATACTAGGATAGTTTAAAGTATTGAAGCTATCCGTACAAGGTTTGTAGTGTCATAGTGCAAAGTTTCTTGAATCTAGGTGTACAAAGTTTTATAATGTTATACGTCAGAACCTAGACGCATAGAGTTTGTAATGTCACAGTTGAAAGATTTTTAATTTTGAGTCTAAAGTTTTGAATTTAGGTAAAAGGACAAAGTTTTGTGATGTCAAATTTCAAAATTCTATAATGCCATAGTTCAAAGCTTTGAACCTAGGAATATAAAATTTCGAGTGTGAAGTTTTCAACCTAGGAGTACAAAGGTCCCCCATGTATTTTCTTTTAAACCTTGTACTTTCAAAGTTTGCAATATGATACTTTAAAAGATTATAGTTTTTTGGTGTAAAGTATTGAATGTAGGAGTATAAAATCTTATCTAGTGTGATAGTTCAAAGTTATTTTATAAATTTTATGTGCAAAGTTTTAACCTAGCTATAGAAAGTTAATGTCATATGCAAAGTTTTTGAAATCTAGGTTTAGAACATCGAGTGAGGTTAGTGTTAAGAGTTTTGACTGAGTTAGGGCTGTAGAAAGTTTAGAACATCGAGTGAGATTAGTGTTAAGAGCTAGCATTGACTGAGATTAAGGGCTTCGACTGAGATTAGGATTCATAGAGTCGACTGAGATTAGTGTTAAGAGCTTTGACTGAGATTATGGCTTAGTACGTTGACTAAGATTAGTTAGGGTTCAATACGTGGACTGAGATTAGTGTGAAGAGCATTGACTGAGATTAGAGTTGAGGGCGTCTACTAACTGTCAGTGGATTTTAGGAATTTCTAGTATAGTTCACTTTTGTTTCAGTAGTGTATGTTGCCTAAGATTAAGGGATTTGACTGAGGTTAGGGTTCAGAGAGTCGACTGAGATTATTTTTAAGAGCGTTGACTGAGATTAGGGTTCAGTACGTCGACCACGTCAATTGAGATTAGTGTGAAGAGCATTGACTGAGATTAGGGTTCTGGGCGTCTACTAACTGTTAGTGGATTTCAATAATTCTTAGTATAGTTCATATTTGTTTCAGTAGTGTATGTCGTCTAAGATTAAGGGCTTCGACTGAGATTAGGGTTCAAAGAGTCGACTGAGGTTATTGTTAAGAGTGTTGACTAAGATTAGGGTTCAGTACATCGATTGAGTATATTGAATGAGATTAGTGTAAGAGCATTGACTGGGAGATACTAAGATTAAGGTTCAGTATGTCGGTTGAGATTAGTGTCAAGAGCATTGACTGAGATTAGAGTTCACGGTGCCACTAAGATTAGTGTTTCGTGCGTTCACTAAAATTAGGGTTCATTGACATGCTCATATTATCATAAAATAATGGATCATAGTTTCTATTCTAGCTCCATGTCTTTTAATTCTTGGAGAGAGTTAATATCAAACTACGGTTTTGAAAATAATCCAAAATAGCCGAAAGTGCTTTGTCACTGGAGGCTTTTTTTGACTTTACTGATGCCTTTTTTCAGAATTGACATGTGTGAATAAGTGCTCTAATGTTTTTCCAGTATTATATGAATGTTGTATTTTTTACAAGGAGCTATCTTGTTTACAATGTTAATAAGTTTTTGGTATCTTTTTCTGGTTCACAATGGGAATGTCATTCAAAATGCTACTTTTTAATCTTCCTAAAGTGCATCATTTTATCCAGACACATGCATACATATACATACATATATGATTATTTTTGTTTGGAGCTCTATGCTTTTTGTCCCATCGTCACTCCCGATGTGAACATGATTCTTTTTTTTGTTTTATATGGATGCTGTATTTTTTTGCAAGGAGCTATCTTGAGTACATGTTAACAAGTTTTGGTATCTTTTTCAGGTTGGCAATAGAGATTCAGACTATTGTACCAAGTCTAGTCTTGAGAAGGAAAGGTGAGCAAATATATGAATCTATATCACCAAACATCCACCGAGTTTTGAAATATCAAAGGTACTATGATAGTCAAAGTATTAAGCACATTATCAAAAGTTTTAAAAAATCTAGAAATAATTCTATAGTTTTCTTATTTTCTTTACATATAGAAATGTAAAGTTTAATATAAGTTTATATTTTTAATCATGAAATTTTCTTTTGTTTCGAGGAAGATTAATGAGTGAGGAATATTCATTATTACGAAGTCTTCAAGAATCAGAAGCAACATGTACCATTTTATTTTAGCCTTTTTTTCAAATACATAGATATGACAAATAAGATATACTTTGTTTTCTCTATTTTTATCTTAGCACTATTCTTTTTGTGCTGATTCGACAATATTTTTATGGCCATAAGATTTTTTTACTTTCACTTCCATATGGATGTGAAACCATCCCCCCGCCCTTTTTTCACCCACAAACCCGCTGTCCCGAAAGAGAAGATTATAGCTCGTAGAATTAAAATTTGGCCCAATGACTCTAGACTAGAGAACCCAGACAAAAAAAAATTGGCCCAATGAATCCAGATAGGAGAACCTAGTAAATAATATGGGTCGCACAACGAATAGAGAAAGTTGGCCCTTTAATGAACGGGAACATACAAGAAAGCCAGACATGGGAACCTGAAGAGTGACAGTACCGTGCATGCGCCGCTACTCGTTTCAGCGCGCGTGCGCCGGTTTCAATAGCAGCGAGCGTGCGCCAAGCAGTCACGCCCACTCCTCCGTCCTTAATTCCCCAATGCAACACGCGTCGCTGCCTAACCCCGTGCCGCCGTCGTTCATGTATTTCCCAGCCGCAGCACCGTCTTTAGGGCCAGACATCTCAACCCCAGGTGAGCAGTCTTCCCTGGCAATAGTTAGCCTGTGGTCCTTCGTTCTTCACATGCTAGGAGCCTGGGATGTAGATTGTTCCTGATTTGGTTGCTGCAGGTTTCAGGAGATTTCTTGTTACCGTGTGCTTATTTCTCCTGCATGATTCCAGATCCCAGGCCATGCCTTCTTGCTACTACTAGAAACCAACCACACCCGTCGTATCCAGACCACGGGATTCATTTAATCCTATGCAATGTTTGATCTCCATCAGTACCGTTTTTAGAAAGAAGCCGTATGCGAGGATTTCATATAGAGACCCAGTAGACCTTCAGTAATTGTTCTGAGATTACACATGAATTGGACTGATTTATTCAATGAATTTCTGGAAATAACAAATGCAGAATTTGATAAGTCAACTAGAATAAAATTCGTTGCCCTTGTTTCATCTTTCCAATGGCTCTGGTTTCACTCAAATCGGATTAACAGGTTAGGAGTAACGGCCAAAACAGCGTTGTTGTGCTGTCTTTCTGTAGATTTCCAGGATGTATTTGTTTGCTCCTTTTGGTAAAGCGAATTGAGAGTTATGATTCTATTAGGTGGAAACTTAGAAATTTAATAATTTTCTCAAAGTATAGCACCCAGCGATTTAGAGTTTATATGTGATAGGTTTCTTCGAGACTTCATAAGATACGTGTGGTGACCATCACGGTCTAGTTCTTAAGTCAGTTTTATTTGTTAGGTTTGAGAGTTGCCGGTGCCGAGCATGTGACGCCGAGTTCTCACCGAAGTTAAGGAAAGTGCATGACGGACTTGTGTTTGGCCTTTATGCCAATTGTTTGAATTTTTCCTATGTGTTAAAATGTTTCAAGCATTATATCTTTCCGGTTCATGTTCAAGTTCCCTATTCGTGATATTCAAAGTTTCAAGTTTCATTTACATTCAATTCTAGTGTCGGTTTAAGACGAAAACTACTATTCAATTGATGTTCCTATTATTTGTTCATGGGTTCCAGCATGAAATTCGTTCTTTCGGTTCTGATTGTAGTTGCTAAGTGTTTTTACTCACTCTTGTGTTTACTTGATTTTTAGGTACCAAATGATCATGACATGCATGGGAATAATTGGGATTAGCATCTTCATGAACACATACATTTAGTTATCAATATGTCGTTACTTCACATAAGCTTTCCACTGTAATTGTTTAGTCATCGTCATCTAAATGTTGGTTGCTAGTGATGGCCGTGGTGGTTGGGAATGGTCCTATTTTTACTTGGGTTGGGTCGTAATGCTTATGAATTATGTCTATGCTTATGTATTATTTATCAGCTATGATTTATTTGTCTAGATTCTAGTTTTTAGGGGTTATGCTGCCAAAATTTTAATTAATCTTTGAACCTAGTGAGTTTCTTTATGCTAAGGGTAGCCCTCGGTCATGACTCTAGCCGGGGCGTTACAGGTATACCTACGATAGTACATGAGCAGTGAGGGTGCGCTTAGATCTACGAGCTAGAGGTGATGCAAGACAAACAACCAGGGTTTATCCAGGTTTGGGCCGTGAGGTGCGTAATATCCTACGTCCTGCGTATCTATGGATTGTGTTGATGAGGTTACCACATGAGTTTCGAGCGGGGTCCCTGCCCACCCTATATAGACAGGGGTAGGGTTATAGATCCGGAAATCTATCTTAGGTCGGTTACAATGATTCGTATCCTTGTGGGATACACTAGATATCCTAACTGACTGGGCTTCCTTGCATGCCAGTATCCTCCGAGCACCCGTGCGGGTCGCCGACCAGTTCAGGAGGCATCCAACTGGCTTAGTCTAGCAGTCTGGGCCACCTTGTGCGAGCGGCCCAAGGCCAGCCATGAGGATATACGGGTTTATACCCCCGTAGTTAGTCCCCGACCACCATGTATCTTGAGGTAAACACTGCCTTGACATATTCGGACCAGTAAGGCTTGAAGTCTTGCAATGTCGAATAGCTAAACCACACGCCGAGCAATTCACCTGTGAACCAACCAGGCTAACGGATAGTCGACTACTGTGTCTGTCAAGAAGGTGACCTGTCCAAAAGATGCATGTTGCTCTAGGAAAAGAAAAAGTCATTTCACGTCCTGGTGAAGTGGGCCTATGTTAGCACATGATGCTTAGCACCATTGGTAATGCTAACGCAAACCATCCACCTAGAAGAGTAGGGGTCAAAGCCCACAGGAAAGAATACGCTCAGTTACTGCTGGTGACGTGGGCCAACGTTGTCCCAAGCTTGATGGAAGATGATACATGTTGTATCAAGCTTTCAAAGAAATGATGACCTGAGAATCACTGGTTTGCAGTCACTGCTAGGTGATGTGGGCCCACGTAGTCTCCGAGTGTTAGCGTTTCTTAACGCAATCACCAAATATGGAGGTTTTAAGTCCATACCTGATAACGACACTAGAATGCCAATAGGTATAAGTTAACACAAACAGAGAGATCCACAAGCGAACGGATACCGTTGTAGCTTTCACCCAGCTGTATTTTAGGGTATCGTATTTAATCCACAGGGAAGCAATGTGTAAAGAAGTTGATAAGTATCTGTCATACATCTGCTAGCTAGTATGCCAACTAGACTAATGCAGGGGTAAAAGATATGATCAGAGTTTTTGATAAATGACACACAGGGGAACTCTAAATAAAATATAATAGAGCAGACTAGCTAAGCTAGGAGGTCATCGGGAGAGGTCAAGACTCCTATTTTCTCCTCCCTTACTGTGGTTCTATTCTAGCTCACACCAAAGGATTAACTAAGTAAAGAACAGACATAAAGGTTTACACCAAGGCATTTCAAGACGGCTATTCCTTTCCTGTTCTCGAAAAGACTGGGAAGGGGTAACCGGGGTCAGGCAGCCAAAAGCCCTACGAAAACACTAGCCCAAACGTGGTAGAATACAAAGGCCTTGTCGGGTCTTTCACCCCCGGGGCTATCACAACTATCCATGGGGCTGGGCGCATTCTTAGGTAACTCGCTAACCCAAACACCACGTCTGCGCTAGTTACTACTCTAGTCACAATTTATAACTAGAGCAATTGGTAGACCGGAGAACCCATGCCAAGGTATAAAACCTAATTATCAACTAAGCCTAGCTAAAGAACTAAGGCATGGACAGATAACCATGTGGACAATTCAGTAAAGTAGAGAAGATAAATATATTGAAAGGAACTTGAGTCTTACAGAGGACCAAGGAAAGAATTGCTGGAACTTTGAGGACTACTCCGGAACTTGAGCCTCCTCTCCCTAACTCCCAACTAGGCTAATACTACTACTACATCTTGAAGAGTGGAATGAGAGAGCTCCTTGGTGGTGTGTGTTGCAGAGTGCCTCCTCTCCTCCTCTTATACTGTGTGGAAGGTGGTTCGGGGGCAATTTGGAAAAATGGAGCAGCGCACCGCCCTCCTGGGCATTGAATGTACCGACACGAAGCGGCTGGGCCCGAACCGCCTCAGGAGTGCGCCGGCCGCCGCACCTGCGCCGGTCGGCCCACTTCTGGGTCAGTTTGCGACCGACCTTGGTAGGTGGGCTGTGTGCAGGCCTGGACTGATGTGGTGTCATTGGTTTGGCCTAGTTTTGTTCTGAAATAGCCTTTGTCTATTTTCTTCTTGATTTATCATGGGCCAAAATTATTTCTTTCTCCTTTTCTCTTCTTTTGACCCATTTTATATGTATTTTAATATAATGCCCTGCAAAACCAGTAAAACACCAAAACTCGTGGAAATGATTAGTGAAAAACCCTATTACTAAGTTTTGGTGATTATTTTTATATCAAGTTCGTGGTAAAAAGTATGCAATAAGGACCACCAACACCGAGCCTTATAGAAGGTGGGACACGTTGTGTCAGGGTTAGAGAAAAATTCGAACCGAGCCCAATCATGGCCTAGTCCCTAGCTCAGATACAGACCAGTCCCCAGCGCTGTCGAGGGGTATGTGTTGCCCGAGGCACTCCAGTGTAACTAAAGACCAACGCATGGCTATGGCTAGTCCCCATTAATGTTGGGATGTACTAGTCATGCTGATGACCAGTCCCTAGTACCGAGAATCTTGAGCATTCATCCGGCCATCACTATGCCAAACAAGGCTGCCGCCTGGCACAATCCCCCAAGTCTACTATGAAATAGCCAGGGAAAAATGTATATGATGGCATTGGAATAGTCGTGAGGAACATAAGAGCAGTAGTATGCCCAATAAGTAGGGTTGATACTTGTAATTGTTTAGTTCAAAAATATGCAGTCTAGAATGACCCAGTTAATCATGGGCCCGCTTGATAGGACCACAGGATTAGCACTTAGCACATGGTGAAAAGAAATAATCACCATGACACAACTCAGTAAACCAGGCCTGGGGGTGAGCGGTTGTTGACGGTAGTTATACCATGTTTTTACCCATCAAAACCATCAACAAGACATACTTTCAAGAAGAAAACCACCAAACACATAGTGACTTAGGCACAAATAACCTGGTTCCACATGTACTTGTCATTATTTGGTTGCAGGCACTCAGAACAGGTATTTTTCAGTGTCCGAAAGCTACATATGAAGGCTGGGAAACCAACCAAATATGGCCAAATGACAAACCAACTTCACATTCATCAATGCCATAGCTTTTGGAGACAATATGCAAAATTTGGGCACAATGATGGCGTTGGCCAACGCCACCTTGGTGTGCCCAGCACCACCATTGTGCTTAGAATTGCACCTAGAAGCCATCTGCAGAAGATGAACCTTTGGTTCCACCAAAGGGAGGTTGGCCGACGCCCCTATGGGACCTTCTCACACACTGCCAGACCACTAGGATCCTCCCAACATAGTCCTAAGCAAATGCCACCCTTGGATCAGAAGTGTGCTTCCTATCAATGGCTCATAATCAGCTCACATGGATCCATAGGCCCATCATCCAACCCAAGGCCAAACCAAGATGGACCACACTTTATGACACATGGGACACACTTCTAGAAGAAGCAGAGAGGTCCCACCTACAAGAGGGGGGTCGCCCGACCCCCATATGTTGGGCCCCAAGGTGCCAAATCATCACACCGACATATGCAAGCTTCTAGAAGACCGATGCCGAGCCCACCTGTCATTTGGGGGGTCGGCCGACGCCCTCTTGTGGGCCCCACTAGGTCAATTGGCCCCCCACCGCCTTCCTGCATGCCTCCATGCATGTGCTTCATCTTATACATCCATCTAAGGTGGTTGTATGGTGGTTTGATCCAACGGTGCACGATGGAGGTCACGCAGAAAGCTGACGTGGCATTGGAGTAGCCCCTACTCCACCCCCCTCTATAAATACCCACATAGGCCTTCACTTTAGATCATGAAACATAGGAGAATCCACTCTCTAGTATTTTAGCTATGGTAGTGGAGGGAGAGTGAGGAGTCTCCAAGGAGGAGTCCCGGTATGTCAGGAGTCTTCTCCAAGGTGCGCCTCGGTGGATGCGAGCTTCTTGTAAGTCTTACATTCGAGTCTTTCTAGTAATTTATCTGGTTTGGTACTTTAAGTATACAGTCTTATTACTGGCATGCTGTTTGTGAATTTCTTGAAGCTTTCGCTAAGCTTAGAGTAGTAAGATTAGTGTAGACGTGGTGTCTAGATTGCATCTTACCAGTGTGAGATGCTTGTCGCATAGTAGGACACCTAGCGCGAGAGTGACAGTCCTCACTAGGCGGAGAGTTCCCTATACATGTGTTAGGCAAGTTAACATTGTGAAAGCGGGGCTGAATAGGGTTGTCACCTCAGTAATGGAGGAGGTGGAAAACCTCGCTAACTCGACTTGCTGTTTTGTCTATCGCCCCTAGTAAGGGAGGAGGTGGTAAACCTCATTATACTTAGAATACCATGACCAGATATCTTTGCTAGTTAGAACTCTCTATCATATTATCCTAGACCCTTTGTTTCATCGATGGATGACCTTGAGCCTAGTTAGTTCACTTCACATTCCCCGTGGAGAATACGATACCTGGAATACTCCCAGTGAAGGCTACATTGACAACCGTACGCTTGCCACTTCTGGTGTCAACAAGCTTTCTGGCGCCGTTGTCGGGGAGCGGTAGTTGTTCTAACTTAGACCCAAGTCATCCAAGTTACCCTTCTTTTACCTTTCCTTTTCTTTTTATCTTTTCCATGCCAAAAACCAAAAAACCCATCTCTCATCTCGCTGCTCCAAAGGGCCTTGTTTAGAACCACCACCATCATTTCATCCTATTCGTTCACCTAGCTATGAGCTTTTCCCTAGCTTCATAGCTATGGTTCAGAAACTATCTTTTGCTGGGGAAGAAGATGAAAACCCCTATACTCACTTACATGATCATGAGCAATTGTGCTCATGTCTTCTCATTGAAGGCATGACATGAAAACCTTGAAATGGAAGTTATTCCTATTTTCTTTGACGGGGATAGCTAAACATTGGTATGCTCGACATGTAGAGAGTGCATTTGAAGAATGGGAAAGCCTTCAATCCAACCTTAGCTTAGTTCTCTTCTCTATTTCTCATGGTGCCCATCTTCAAAGAGAGATTCTAAACTTCCAATAGAAGGAGAAGGAGTCTCTCCATCCGTAAGCAAGAAGAAATATCGATAGCCGAATCACCATCAATCCCATCCAGAGATTCTGCCATCGATTCTGAACCACAAATACCACAAATATCGAAGGAGGAAGAAATACATAATCCATCCTCTAAATCACTCCTTAGATGATCTCGCTAGTTTTGGGAATGCCATTCTAGAAAAGATCTCTTCAGAAACTTCCCAAAATAAGCTCCATTTTGTGCCTCGAGTTGCACATTGGGAAAAATCTAGGATCTTGGTGAACTTTAGAACTCATCCTTGATCCTAATGATCCCAATGGTGATTCCTCATTCCTCATTTCCATGTTCAAAGTTCATCAAAGAATCACCTATTCCAATCTCAAAAATTTCTTAGGCTCCCGAATGGTCAAACCCTTGATTGCTTAGGAGTTTCGCAAGGCATGCCTGATGAGGACATCGCTTCTTCTTGTGCACCTGCTGATCCTCTCCA